>CM077094.1:95596798-96196798 GCA_039513925.1 Platanthera zijinensis
GAAATTTCATCCCAAAATTTTTTTTTATTGAAAAGAAAACAGTACATAAGCTTAAACAAATTTATTTACAAAAATAAACTCGCGGAATTCCTCTCGCATGGTTTGTTCGCTCTCCCATATCAATTCTTCACGACCACAATTGTACCAACGGACTTTGACCATCCCGATTATTTTGTTCTGCAGTTGCCTGATCTCTATATCCTTGATCCGAATGGGTCTAACCTTCGTCGTCAGCCCACTATCGACCGGCACCCGATCATCAGCGATTACTTGCGTAGGCTCTTTCAAAGCTTTCAGCAGCACTGATATGTGAAACACATCGTGCAAACAACTGAGCTCTGCTGAAAGATCTAATCGATAGGCAGCTTCTCCAATCCGCTCAACCACTTCAACCGGACCAAGATACCTCGGACTATACTTTTTCAAGCGCTGAATCTGGACACGCCTTTGAATGGCTTGATCTTTAGATATACTCAATCGCCAACCATAAACTCCACATTTCGATGCTTGGCGTTATAGTACTTTGTCTGCCTATCCTGGGCTACCAATAGTCTCTCTCGTATAGTACGTATTGTCGAATCTGCATCTTCGACCTCTTTATGCTTGAATAACTTTGAATCGCCTGTTTTTGCCCAAGCTAAAGGTGTACGGCACTTCCTACCATATAAAGCTTCAAAGGGCGCCATCTGAATGCTAGTTTGATAGGTATTATTATAGGTGAACTCGATCATAAAGAGATAGTCCTGCCACCTCTTCCCAAAATCCAAGGCGCACATACGGAGAATATCCTCCATTATTCTATTGGTCCACTCGGTCTGACCATCCGTTTGCGGATGAAAGGCCATACTGAACTTCAGTTGAGTACCCAACAACTGGTGGATTCGCCTCCAATCAGAAGAAGTAAAGCACCCATTTTGGTCACTAACGATGCTACGGGCACACCATGCAATTGTACTATGTTGTCCACGTACAACTTAGCTAGTTTTTCCACTAAATCGTCCTTCTTATTCAGTATGAAGTGAGGTACCTTTGTCAATCAGCCAACGATCACCCATGCAGCATCGTTCCTAAAAGTAAGGTATAGATCTAACTTAACTCTAGAGGGGGGGGGGGGGGGGGTGAATAGAGTATTTTAAAAACTTTAAGTTATTTTTATAGCAGATTAAAATAGGTGTTGTATATATATAAAGAGAATATCACACCACAAAAAATAAACAAGTAAAGGCACAACCAGATGACACAAGGAATTTATAGTGGTTCCCTAATAAACCTGTGTACATCCACTCTTCTACACCCTGGTAGGAATCCACTACAGGTTTTTGCTCAGGTGCCCAGCAACCACATGTTTTTGCTCAGGTGCCATGTCACCACAAGATCTATTTTTCTAAGGGAGATCTAGCAACCTTTGAGATTTTTATCTAGTGCCCAAAAACCAATCTAAAGTCTTTTGATCAGGTGAATTGTGAACCAAAAAGGCTAATTTTTTAAGTGAGTTAAGACCCTGTACACAGTAAAATGAAATGTAAAAATATGTTATCTTCTCTGTCTCAAATCTCTGAGAAGACTAGTGGATTTGTTGATGTCAAAGCTCCCCCTGAGTTGTATGGATCTGATCAGGAGTGGAAGCTTTACTTCAAGGTATAGGCCTTCAAAGTTATGTTGCTCTTCAGCAAGCTTTTAGACTAATTTTGATTTGCTATCTCTAGAAAGCCTGAAGTAGATGAAGAAGAACTATGTGTATATGAGAGCTGTATTGTGTTCTTCACTTTTCTGTACACTGTTCTATCTTGTTGATTGATTACTGGTTTACTGATTAATTGATTTTTTTGATTCACTAACTCTTGCAATATTCTAAAAATCACTTTATATATTGATTGCAGATTCAAAAAATTTTGAATTTTAAATTCTTTCCTTGAAATCCTCTGCATAATTTCTTGGAGTTGGAACGACTAATTTAAACTTGAATGCATTTCCCAAACAATCCTAGTAAATATGGTAGAGTAATAAGTCTATGAAATCCATAATTAATGTTGCCAAGTAACAGCTTCATTCTTGAGAATATTGAGCATTAATTATCAGAGTATTACAATATTAATATAATTTGAAATCAAAATCAAATATAGTCGAACTGAGAAATTGCAGAGAAGATTAGTCAAATAGGACCTGGAAGGAGTTAGTCAAACTCAGCAAAGATTTCGTCGACCTGAGCTCCAAGTTCGTAGAGCTGAGAACTCTTCTTCGTAAAGCTAAGCTCTAAGATCATCGAATAGAGAATATACTTGCCAATCTGAGCTCCAAGTTCATCGAACTGAGATAGTCATTCGTTGAGCTGAACTTTTGATATAAGATCACAGTTTGTCGATCTCAACTAGACTTTCGTCGAGCTCAACTTAGAGAAGGAACTCTTATTTTGTCAAACTGAGATCGACAATCGTCGAGCTGAGTTCAGCTATCATCGAACGACTTTTCTGCATTCTTTTTAACTGCTTTTCCTCTGAATTCTTCTATCTCTAAAGTCTTCTGAAGGAGGGTATAGACAATCTATGTATGTGTTGCTGACCTTGACCCTGAAATAACCTATGACCCTAGACTATACATATTGAGTCATCTAATCAATCCTAATATTGAACTTAGCCCAAATCACAAGTAGGGTTCCAACAATCTCCACCTATTTTGGTGAGGTCACTATAAAAATAAAGAAAATCACAAATCATGAAAAATATCTTACATAATTATAGAACTTCAGCAGATATAAATAATTGTGACTTGTGAATATATATATATACAGCTATAATAAAGTTCAAAATACATAAGCATAAAATTATAATCTTTCTTTGGAGAATCTGAAGAAGCGTTTGAAGCCGTTTTGAGAAAACCATTATTCTTGTGGGGTCCTCTATTTCTCTTTCAGTCATTTTCATATCTTCAGCACCAAGAATCTTCACTGATGTAGCTCTAGGCACTACTGCCTCTGAATGCAAAATCATGTAAGTATCAACATTAAAAAGATTTTTCTTTTCATACCTTTCTAATTCTTTCTGCTTGTAGGAAGAAATTGTTGAAAATTGAGAAGTGTCTTTTCCTTCTTCCTTGGCTTTCCTTATCTATATAAGTGCTATCAGCTAATTAAACCTGGCCATTCTATAGTTAGGATCCAATTCTGGATCATAGGTTGGAGAAGGAGGCCTTTCTTACTCTTGACCTGATTGTTAATTGCTTTAACTAGTCTACTGTTGCTAATAGCTGCTCTAACTTGACTTCTGTTGGTGGCTGCCTTGAGAGGGTCCGGAGTGATGAGAAGTTGTAGACCTTTGAAACTATGAGATACTTCCTACAGAACCTACTGCTGGAGGAGGAGGAGGAGGACCTCCCCTAAATTGTGGGGGTTGAGAGTATGTCCTACTCTTCTTTCTAGATTTTAGCTCATTCTTAGAATACCTCATCCAGTAAGGGGAGTCTCGAGTAAGAGTAATATTGTGCAGAATATAATAAGGGGTATCTGTTGTAGGTGAAGGTTTAGGAGCAGCCCTAGAGGGAACCTTTTTCTAAAACTTTCTCTTCTTCAAATTGGAGTTTTCTAACTCATTTGTATCATCATTATCATCAGAATCATCTTCAGCTAGTTGATCATATAACTCATCAATCTGCTTAATTAAATCAGCTTGATTCTTAGCTGAACTTTTGGCCCTTTAAGTACAATATCTGTAATATCCATAGCCTGAACACTGTCAATCTCTGGCTCCATATCTTGAAACATGAGTTCATCAAGATTTAGCATAGGAGTTTCATCCAAACATAAGTGGGAGGGGAAGAAACTGGCTCTATGATATTTACTGTATTCTCAACTGATATTTTCTTAGAGACTTAAGAATACTAGAAGAAATATTACAGAAACTAGATCTAATCTCTTCTAAAACTAAAGAATCTACTAGAGCAGTATAACAAACTATTGCTTTAGAATAATTGTCAAAAACTGGAGCAAAATTGGGCTGAACTTCAAAAGAAGATAATAAGGAAGATAAGTCAACTGTGGGATTATTAAAAACATCACCAACAGTGATTATTTCTTGGGCTGCTGCCTCTTCTTCAAAGAAAATCATCTGAATCAACAATTTCAACTATTGTTGATGTAAGACCCCAACCTCGGAGATGATCGCGTTCGGGCACCGTTTTGAGGGTCAAAACGGTGTCGGGTGGAAAAATGGTCAACATGAATTTTTTTCGTCTCGACGAGATCTACAACTTTCATGTTGACCACTTTTCGATTTGAGGTCATCTCAGGGGCACACGGCCAGCACACGGCCGTGTGCCTACCCGTGTTCACTGATTTATTGCGTTTTGTGCTGTCTCGAGTCAGAGAAGTACACGGCCTGAGACACACGGCCGTGTCTCAAGCCGTGTGTGGGGCACACGGCCTCGAACACGGCATGTCAAGACCCGTGTCGATCGGCGAATGAGCTACACGGCCAGACACACGGCCGTGTGTAAAGCCGTGTTCGGCCCAGTTTTTGGGATTTTGGATCTAATCTCGGCCGTTCGTTCCCTTGGATCTGGATCCGACGGTGGGGACTGCTCCTGGGGGGTTATTAGCCGGGATTAGGGTTTTTGTATCCCCATTTTCTTTGGTCCACTCTCTCTCTAAGTGTTTAGAGAGAAGGGAGAGCAAGAGGAAGGAGGAGCCCAAGATCCGGCCGCCGGCGGAGCACCGGAGCACCGATTCGCGATCCGAGTCCGGATCCTCGAAGGCAAGGGCGAGGCGAAGCTTTCCATCCGACTACATCTTCATGGCACCGCGGAAAAATGCGAGGGTAACGATCCTCTTCATAGGGCATGTGTAGTCGCCCTTCTTTCCATGCATGGGGAAATCCCCCTCTCGCGAGTGAGCGTTGAGGCGCGGAATCCCTTCGGGTAGATATGTAAAGTCCCCGTTGTTAGAGCCCGGAATCGGAGTACGGGCGTAGGCATTGTGTGTGAAGCCTATTCGGGTTTAACCCGGATCGGTGATGTTTGCATTGCATGGCCGGAGAAGACTCCGCGCCGATGATTGTAGTTTTCCGAAATTTCTACGCGGTAGATTGCATACAGGGATCCTTGGGGGTTAGCCTCGAGGCGCACCCGGAAAGCTTGGGCGGAATCGAATTGCCGCCACGATGTTGCCTTGGAGGGCAAATCGGTACATAACGGGGTTATGTGCGTGTTTTGATCGTTTGTGGGAATGAGGAGAAACTTGGCCCGCACCGATGGCTAAATGGCCGTGGTGAAGTGAGCAACGGGCGGGTGGAACTCTACCCATTCCAAGTGGTCTCGGTAGAAGCGACCTAAAGTACATGGGACTTCCCGGGGGGCTGGAAACGGGCCTAGGCTTCGGCTGAAAGGGCTAAATGCTCACGTGTGTTGCCATCCGAGGGATGGTGGTGGAATCGCGGTGTCGGACTGGGTCCGGACCGGGTTCACCGATTAGTGCCCTGAGAGCACGGACTGTGCGGCCGTGCGTGCTGACACTTGTGGCGAATAGAATACTTTATAAAATTGCTATGGTAGCTTTATATGCAGGGAAGGAGCACCGCCGTCCCGAGAAACGGGACGGGGTCGTAATAATTTGGTCAGCTTTGCTGACCGTTTGCCCTTTTGTATTGCCACCTCTTGGGTGGGTTGTTCCTGCAGGTGCTGTTGCGGAGCCAAGCGGCAAATAGCGGGCTAAAGCCCAAGTTGCAGCGCCAGCCCTCGAAGGCTTATTTATTAGCTTTTTCATATTCATGTATGGCCGGCCTGCGTGCCGATGTATGAAAGACGCTATCTTGTTAAGCGAACATTTTTGTAAGGCCTTAAGGCCGTGAACTATTCTGTGTATGTACTCATTCCTGGGTTGTAGTGGACATTCATGCTCTGTGGCAGGGTTCTTATCTTTTTGCAACTTAATTAAATTGCTTCCGCTAGGTGTTGTGTAGGATGCTCTGATTGGTTGTGGTTTCAACGCGTAACCAACCGGTCTGTCCGTAGTATATGGCGTCGGGCCCTGGCCGGACCTACTGTTATATGCTATGCGACGGATAGGGGTGTTACAAATTGGTATCAGACTTCTGGTTTCGGTCAAGCTTAAATGAATTCGTGGACGAATTCACTTTAAGGGGTGGTGAGCACATGGTGTGCGTCATCGTTATAACATGAAAAGAACCCATGAATGTCCACTTAGGAATGAAAATACACATGATTGAGGAACCTGCGTGTTTCTATAATTGCTGTTTGCAGTAATTTTTGGTCGCTTATCGGTGTTTTGCACGATTTTAGGTGACCAGAAGTGGTGCTGGGCCGTCTGAACGGCCAGGTTCTGAGGCGAGCAGTGCGCCAAGCGATGCGCCTGCAACACCTTTGTCTGCTGAGACCATTAGGTTGGTGGCAGAAGCGGTCATGGCAATGATCAATGCGCAGCCTGCAAGGCAGGTGCAGCAGCCTGCTCCTGCTGTGGAGCAAGTACCGGTTCAGACGGCAGAGCGAAGGAGGGTTGAGCAAGTAGTTTTGGAGCCAGAGTTGACTAGGAGAGCAACTGAAAGACAACTGAAGCATGTCATGGGCTTTCACCCACCAGTGTTCACGGGGGCAGAAACCCGACCCAAGCAGAGGATTGGCTCTCAAGGGTCAACAGGGTGATGACTGCGACGCAAACTGAAGAGTGGCAGAAGACCACTATAGCGACGTTCCTTTTGGATGGGGACGCAAGACTGTGGTGGGAGGGCCTAGAGCTGCATCAGTTGAGGGGAAGGCCATTGGCCGAAGTCCCGATGGAGGAGTTTGCGAGACTATTTATGGCTCGATACCTCCCCTCGGCGCAGAGGATCGCGCTAGAGAGCGAATTCCAGAAGTTGGCGCAGGGTGATAGCACCGTTGATGAATACCTCCACGAGTTTACTCGGTTGGGGAGATATGCCGGCGCTACCTTTGCAGACGAGGAGCGCAAGACGAGCCGCTTTTATGAAGGGCTAAGGTATGATTTGAGATTGCTGCTATCGGGGCCCAAGACTCAGGGTTTCATGACCCTGGTCAGTTCGGCCCGGTCCTTGGAGAAGGATATGAGAAACGTGCAAGCGAAGAAGGAGAGGGAATCTGGTGGCAAGATATCAGAGTTCAAGGCGCCGACTACGTCGAAGTCGGGCTACCGCAGATTCTCCAAGAAGTCTAGGACGTCGGGTCCAGCTCCTTCTGCAGGTGCCTCGGGGGCAACTACCAATCGAACCCCGGGCGCTTGCTTCACATGTGGAAAGCCGGGGCACTTCGCCCGTGACTGCTGGAGTGGACGCTCAAAGTCCGAAAGGAAACAAGGAGCCACCTACGAGGAAAAGGGCAAAGCGGTGGAGTCGACCGCGTCCCACTATGCTCCGACTCAGCCTAGAGTCTACAACTTGGGCCAGCAGGAGGCCATCAAGCAAGCGGATGTGGTGACAGGTATGAGTTAATTTATGCAAGTTGACTTGAGAATACTATTACCTATTTCTTGTTAAGCTAATGTCTTTTGCTTAGGCTTTGTGGTGATTAGCGATAGTCCGGCATGAGCACTGTTCGACACTGGTGCTTCGCATTCTTTCTTGTCCGAACAGTTTATATCGCGCATCGGAGTCCCTTCTTCGATGGCAAAGGACAAGCTAGATGTGTTGCTACCAAATGGGTGCTCGATGCGTGCGGACAGGGTGTGCGCCGTGAAGGTTCACATAGGGAGCCAAGAGTTCGACTTGCTAGCGTCATTATTGTCGTTGGTAGAGTTCGATGTTATCTTTGGAATGGATTGGCTGTCAGAGCAGAAGGCTTGGATCGATTGCGACCGTAAGGAGGTCAGGCTGGGTGTAGGGCGGGAGACTACTTTCGAGGGGCTTAAGGGGTCGAGCAAGACACTAATGTCTGCTCTTCAGGTGGTGAAGGCGGTTCGTGCTGGTGCAGAGCTGTTCTTTGCGATAGTGGGGGCTGTGGAGCCAAAGTCCCCGTTGGATAGCATCCCCGTGGTTTGCGAATACCCCGATGTGTTCCCGGATAGCCTTCCCGGAGCCCCACCGCAGCGAGAGATTGATTTTACGATCGAGCTCGTGCCGGGTGCCAAACCCGTGTCACGTGCTCCTTATAGATTGGCGCCAAAGGAGATGGCGGAGTTGAAGGTTCAGTTGGAGGAACTGATGGAGCAAGGTTATGTGCGTCCAAGTTCATCGCCTTGGAGCGCACCGGTCCTCTTCGTTAAAAAGAAGGACGGTAGTATGCGGCTGTGCATTGACTACAGAGAATTGAACAAGTTGACGGAGAAGAACAAGTACCCGATCCCGAGGATTGATGATCTCTTTGATCAGTTAGTCGGATCATCAGTATACTCCAAGTTGGACTTGAAGTCGGGGTACTATCAGCTGAGGATCAGGGAGTGTGATATCACGAAGACGGCGTTCAGTACGAGGTATGGGCATTTCGAGTTCACGGTCATGCCGTTTGGACTGACAAATGTGCCATCAGTGTTTATGGATCTGATGAACAGGACGTTCAGAGACTTCCTGGATCGCTTTGTGATCATCTTTATTGACGATATTTTGGTATACTCGCAGTGCGAAGAAGACCACTTCAAGCATTTGCATTTGGTGTTGGAGACTCTGAGAAGGAATGAGCTTTACGCAAAGTTCTCCAAGTGCGAGTTCTGGCAACCCTCGGTAGCGTTCCTTGGTCATATAGTGAGTGGGGAAGGTATAGCGGTGGATCCGGCGAAGATAGTTGCGATACGGGAGTGGCCTGTGTTTGTCTTCGGTAGCGGAAGTCCGTAGTTTCCTTGGGCTTGCCGGCTATTACAGGCGCTTCGTGGAGAACTTCTCGCGGATAGCGTTACCTCTCACAAAGTTGACCAGGAAGGATCAGAGATTCTTATGGACGCAAGAGTGCGTGCAGGCTTTCGAGGAGCTGAAGAGGCGGTTGACCACGACGCAGTGCTTAGTTCGCCGAGTGGGACCGAGGGCTTTGAGGTGTATAGCGACGCTTCGGGTAGCGGTTTGGGCTGCGTGTTGTTGCAGCATGGTAGCGTTATAGCGTATGGATCGCGTCAGCTAAAGGTGCATGAAAGAAATTATCCGGTGCACGACTTGGAGTTGGCAGCCGTGATATTTGCACTCAAGTTGTGGAGGCACTACCTTTACGGCGTAAGGGTCGACATATACACCGATCACAAGAGCCTAAAATACTTGTTGGATCAAAAGGATCTCAATATGAGGCAGAGGAGGTGGATGGAGTTCCTGGGGGACTACACCTTCAAGATACATTATGTACCCGGGAAGGGCAACGCAGTTGCGGATGCGCTGAGCCGCAGGGCTCCCGCCCGAGCCAACTGGTTGTCGGTGCATGATGAGCGGCTAGTGCGGGAGTTGGAGGAGCTTGAGATCTGTTGCGTTGACAAGCAGATGAGCGCCAAGGCAATGTTAAACTGGACAGAGGTGCAGTATGACCTGGCTGACCGGGTTCGGCAGGCATTGGAGTTAGATGACTTCATGAAGGAGCTGTTGGAGGCCGCTCTGGATGGGTCAAATTCCCAGTTCTCGGTAGAAGACGGGTTATTAAGGAAGGATCATCGTTTGTGCGTCCCAAGTGGGGGTAACCTCCGGGCGGAGTTGATGTACGAGGCTCATCATACCAAGTACTCAATCCACCCAGGGAGCACGAAGATGTATCGCGATCTCAAGAAGTTGTTTTGGTGGCCGGGGCTTAAGAAAGATGTGGCGTTGTACGTGGCTAAATGCCAAACGTGCGCCTTGGTGAAGGCGGAGTGCCAAAAGCCAGGAGGATTTCTGAAATCCTTACCTATACCGGAGTGGAAATTCGATGACATATCCATGGACTTTGTGCACGGGTTGCCAAGGTCACAGAAGGGGAACGACGCCATCTGGGTGATTGTAGATCGGCTAACCAAGGTATCTCATTTCATTCCGCATAGGAAGGATGATCCAGTCGAGAAATTGGCAAAGTTGTACGTTGACAATATTGTTAGGCTGCATGGTGTGCCTCGTAGCATTGTGAGTGATCGCGATGGGCGGTTCACGTCAAATGATTGGAGGTTGGTGCAGCAGATGTTGGGAACAAAGTTAAAGTTCAGTACAGCTTTCCATCCGCAGACGGATGGGCAGACCGAGAGGGTCAATAGAACGATGGAGGACATGCTACGCATGTGTGTCCTGGACTTCGGTAAGCATTGGGAAGACCATCTTTATTTGGTGGAGTTCGCGTACAACAACAGCTACCAAGCGAGCATACAAATGGCGCCCTTCGAGGCCCTGTATGGTAGGAAGTGTCGCACGCCGTTATCGTGGCTTGAAGCGGGTGAGGCAAGGTTGTACAAGAAGCAGGAGGTGGAGAGTGCTACCTCGTTAGTGCGGATCATTCGGGAGCGCTTGTTGATCGCTCAGGACCGGCAAGCGAAGTATTACAATGCCAAGCACCGGAACGTGGAGTTCGCGGTAGGCGATTGGGTATACCTGAAAGTGAAGCCGTTCAAGGGGGTTTCGCGGGTGAGACGCTTGAAGAAGCTGAGCCCAAGGTACCTTGGACCTTTTGAGGTCTTGGAGCGAGTCGGCGAAGCTGCATACCGTTTGAAGCTATCAGTGGAGTTGAGTGGATTACATGATGTGTTCCACATTTCTGTGTTGCGGAAGGCGGTGCAAGAGCCTTCGCAGGTGATCGCGGCTGATCAAGTACCGGTTGAGGAAGGGTTGACAACGAAAGTCAAGCCCATATCTATTGAGGATTTCGAGGTCAAGCGGCTTCGGAACAAAGAAATCAGAATGGTGAAGGTCCGTTGGGATAACTGCGGGCGCGAGGAGCTCTCTTGGGAGCGAGAGCAGACAATGCGCGAGGAGTACCCTGAGCTGTTCCCCTCAGGTACTCGTTATGTTTATTTTGTGTAGTCTCTGTTCTTAATTTCGGGACGAAATTCTCTTAAGGGGGAGGGAGTTGTAAGACCCCAACCTCGGAGATGATCGCGTTCGGGCACCGTTTTGAGGGTCAAAACGGTGTCGGGTGGAAAAATGGTCAACATGAATTTTTTTCGTCTCGACGAGATCTACAACTTTCATGTTGACCACTTTTCGATTTGAGGTCATCTCAGGGGCACACGGCCAGGCACACGGCCGTGTGCCTACCCGTGTTCACTGATTTATTGCGTTTTGTGCTGTCTCGAGTCAGAGAAGTACACGGCCTGAGACACACGGCCGTGTCTCAAGCCGTGTGTGGGGCACACGGCCTCGAACACGGCATGTCAAGACCCGTGTCGATCGGCGAATGAGCTACACGGCCAGACACACGGCCGTGTGTAAAGCCGTGTTCGGCCCAGTTTTTGGGATTTTGGATCTAATCTCGGCCGTTCGTTCCCTTGGATCTGGATCCGACGGTGGGGACTGCTCCTGGGGGGTTATTAGCCGGGATTAGGGTTTTTGTATCCCCATTTTCTTTGGTCCACTCTCTCTCTAAGTGTTTAGAGAGAAGGGAGAGCAAGAGGAAGGAGGAGCCCAAGATCCGGCCGCCGGCGGAGCACCGGAGCACCGATTCGCGATCCGAGTCCGGATCCTCGAAGGCAAGGGCGAGGCGAAGCTTTCCATCCGACTACATCTTCATGGCACCGCGGAAAAATGCGAGGGTAACGATCCTCTTCATAGGGCATGTGTAGTCGCCCTTCTTTCCATGCATGGGGAAATCCCCCTCTCGCGAGTGAGCGTTGAGGCGCGGAATCCCTTCGGGTAGATATGTAAAGTCCCCGTTGTTAGAGCCCGGAATCGGAGTACGGGCGTAGGCATTGTGTGTGAAGCCTATTCGGGTTTAACCCGGATCGGTGATGTTTGCATTGCATGGCCGGAGAAGACTCCGCGCCGATGATTGTAGTTTTCCGAAATTTCTACGCGGTAGATTGCATACAGGGATCCTTGGGGGTTAGCCTCGAGGCGCACCCGGAAAGCTTGGGCGGAATCGAATTGCCGCCACGATGTTGCCTTGGAGGGCAAATCGGTACATAACGGGGTTATGTGCGTGTTTTGATCGTTTGTGGGAATGAGGAGAAACTTGGCCCGCACCGATGGCTAAATGGCCGTGGTGAAGTGAGCAACGGGCGGGTGGAACTCTACCCATTCCAAGTGGTCTCGGTAGAAGCGACCTAAAGTACATGGGACTTCCCGGGGGGCTGGAAACGGGCCTAGGCTTCGGCTGAAAGGGCTAAATGCTCACGTGTGTTGCCATCCGAGGGATGGTGGTGGAATCGCGGTGTCGGACTGGGTCCGGACCGGGTTCACCGATTAGTGCCCTGAGAGCACGGACTGTGCGGCCGTGCGTGCTGACACTTGTGGCGAATAGAATACTTTATAAAATTGCTATGGTAGCTTTATATACAGGGAAGGAGCACCGCCGTCCCGAGAAACGGGACGGGGTCGTTATAATTTGGTCAGCTTTGCTGACCGTTGCCCTTTTGTATTGCCACCTCTTGGGTGGGTTGTTCCTGCAGGTGCTGTTGCGGAGCCAAGCGGCAAATAGCGGGCTAAAGCCCAAGTTGCAGCGCCAGCCCTCGAAGGCTTATTTATTAGCTTTTTCATATTCATGTATGGCCGGCCTGCGTGCCGATGTATGAAAGACGCTATCTTGTTAAGCGAACATTTTTGTAAGGCCTTAAGGCCGTGAACTATTCTGTGTATGTACTCATTCCTGGGTTGTAGTGGACATTCATGCTCTGTGGCAGGGTTCTTATCTTTTTGCAACATAATTAAATTGCTTCCGCTAGGTGTTGTGTAGGATGCTCTGATTGGTTGTGTGGTTTCAACGCGTAACCAACCGGTCTGTCCGTAGTATATGGCGTCGGGCCCCGGCCGGACCTACTGTTATATGCTATGCGACGGATAGGGGTGTTACAGTTGATGTTGCTGGGATTGCTGCTGCTGGAGCTTCTTCATAGGATATCTCCCCCTGCCTGGATTCAGAGAGACCTGAACCTAGGCCCCCAGAAGAAGGAACAGTGGAGGTGGAAGCTAGTTTAGAAGATTGGTCAGAAATGGTATCCTTCTTCTATCAACTTCTTTAGGGTAGGATTGATAAAAGCAAGAATATTAGAAGAAATGAATGAGAAATCCACATACATAAACTCAGGTGGATACTGAGTAGAAGCAGAGGGTGGATTGGAAGAGGAGGGAATTGAGGTAGAACAGTTTTGACACAGATAGAATGACTAAGGTACATCCTGAGGATTGAAGGTAGAGGGAGTGATATTAGGGATGATCTCTTCCTGGATAGGAGATTGAGGTTGTGTTGGAAGAGGGGTAGTGAATTGATGTTGAGGAGATGAATAAGGTGGAGACAGAGGGATGACAGATGGAATATCATCAAGAATTATTTATGTAGTAATTTCTGCCTGTACAGGGGAGGTGGTGGAGATGGAGAAGAGAGAAGATTGAAAGTAGGAAAGGAGGTAGAGTGAATGTCCAAAAAATTATGAGATGTTAGAGGTGATTGAGGAGGTTGAGATGGTGTATCCTCAGAAATGTGGATTGGTGAGTGTGGAGGAGATGGTGGTCGAGATGGTTAGGCAGAAGGGATGGAAATAGAAGGTGTGTCTATAATAATAGTGGATGGTTGTTGAAGAGGAGGGAATTATAGCCTGGGTCAAGGAGGTGTAGATGGAGCAGAAACTTCTTCTAGGTTTGGAGGAGTGACTGTATCAGTCCCTGTGTCCTCAGAAGCTCTGGAGGAGGAGGCCCTGGAGGGCTTGGTGATAACCCTTTCCCATCTTACAAAGAGGGTTGATGTGAGCCTCTTGGAAGCATTAATAAATATGGTCTGTGATACCAAAAGTTCTAGGCACTTGGTTTGCAAGAAAAGCCAAAGAATTCTTCCATACCCAACATCCTTCTTATTTACCTTCTTCTTAATAGAATCAAACACAATTCCTCCCCAATTTTCTGATTTTTGATTTACAAGGGCACACATCAGAAGAAATTAGTGCATGATTATGAGTTCATGGGTCGAGTGCTTGCCTAAGATTACTTTTCCAATAACATCTACTAAGAACTTGCATTCAACAAACAAGTTCTTTTTCAGCATTTTGTTAGTGTTTCCCTGGGAGTGACCCATTCTAACTAGCATATCCTCAAACTCAGCGCTAGATAACTCTATATTATCTTACCTATTGATAAAACCAAAAATTTCAGAAAGAACAATAGGGGTAAGAGAAACCTAGTGTCCAGAAAGCGATCGAGTAATGGTGGTTTGATCTGGAAAAGTTGCTGTGAATACCCATTTCTTGGTTTCAGATACAAGAAGCTTGATCCTTGTAGTCATGAACTTTCTTATCTGCTGAGCCTCAAACAGCTATAAGATGTTCTTGAAAACTTGTTCAAAGTGACTGAATGAATCAATATCAATGTCGAGGCCAGCATCAAATTTCATTCCGAAAAGAGTCGCCGCTGAAATTGCCATTGCCTACAAAAACAAAAGATCAAGTGCAAAAGAACTAGAAAGTGCGGGATGGAGTTAGAGGAAAACCTAATTATAAGTTTTAAGAAGATGAAGCGGAGAACTCTGTCTAACGAAAAAAAAAACTTTGAACTCAGTTCGACGAAAAAATCTCATAAAGAAATAAAAGCGTCGATCTAAGTTTGAAGAGGGGGAAAACAATTCATCGTTCTTCGTTCGACGAAAAATTTACTGAAACAAATTCGTCGATCTTCATTTGACAAAAAGTTTTACAAAGAGATTTTGTTGATCTCTATTTGACGAAAATCTCAAAAGGAGTTCATAGATCGTCGATCTCCGTTCGACGAAAGGTGACCAATTCATCAACCACATATAAAAATCAAACTAAGGCTTCTCCACTAATCATACCTAGCTGATTTAGGAAGAACATATGTTTCTTTTCATCTAATGGTTTGGTGAAAATGTCAGCTCTTTATAAATCAGTAGAGATAAATAAAAGATTAATTTTATTTTTGTCCACACAATATCTAAGAAAATGATGTATAATCTCTATATGCTTGGTCCTACTATGATACACTGGATTTTGTGCAATGGAAATTGCACTGGTATTATCAAAAAAGATAGTTGAATTATTTAAGTTGAAACTATAATCCAGGAGCTGATTTTGAATCCACAAAATCTGAGAGCAGCAACTGCCAGCTGCAATGTATTCAGCTTCAGCAGTTGATGTGGACACAGAGGTTTGCTTTTTGCAAAACCAGGAAACAAGCCTATCACCAAGGAACTTAAAAGTTCCTGATGTGCTTTTCCTGTCAACTCTACGTCTAGCAAAGTAAGCATCTGAGAATCCAGATAATTCAAATCCTGACTCAGTAGGATACAAGAGTCCTAGATTAGGACAACCCTTTTTATATCTTAAAATCCTTTTTAGTAAAATAAGATGTGATTCTTTAGGGTTGACTTGAAATCTAGCACAAATACAAGTAACAAACAAAATGTCTTGCCTACTAGCAGTAAGATACAATAAGGACCCAAAAATATCCCTATATATTTTCTGATCAACTAGTTTGTCTTGTTCATCAGAATCAACTACAACATTGGATTGCATGGGTATTTTCATGGCTAAAGCATCAGACATCCCAAGTATTTTAAGTAGCTCTTTAGCATATTTAGACTGGATATGGAGATACCATCAGGGGTTTGCTTCACTTTAATACCAAGTAAGTAAGATAGTTCACCCATGCTATTCATTTCAAACTTTGAATGGATCAGGTCAGAAAACCTTTTGCAAAGTTTTGAATCAGTAGAGCCAAATATTATATCATCTATATATATTTGGACTAGCAAAAGTTTTGACTTATGATGTCTAATAAATAAAGTACTATCTACAATGCCTCTAATGAACTTTTGCTCTAAAAGAAAGCTAGCTAAGGTCTCATACCAAGCTCTTGGAGCTTGCTTTAGACCATAGAGAGATTTATGAATCTTAAAAACATAAGTGGGATGAGTTGAAGAGATAAAACCTGGTGGTTGTTCAACATATACTTCCTCTTTTAGTTCTCCATTTAGAAATGCACTTTTGACATCCATTTGATATACCTTGAACTTCTGGAATGCAGCATAAGCAAGAAAGATCCTGATAACTTCAAGTCTTGCAATAGTAGCAAAGGTTTGATCATAATCAATGTCTTCTTCCTGTGAATATCCTTGGGCTACCAGCATAGCTTTCTTTCTTATTATTACTCATTGTGCATCCAACTCGTTCCTAAAGACCCATTCGGTTCTAAAGACTGGGTAGTATTTAGGTCTTGGAACTAATTCCCAAACTCTATACCTCTCAAATTGATTGAGTTCCTCTTATATTGCAATAATCCAGTGGGAATCTTGCTCTACATCTTTTATGTATTGAGGCTTAATTTGAGAAATGAAGCAAGCATGCATCAGATCTTGGTTGAGTTGATGCTTTGTTTTCACACCAACAGATATGTCTCCAATCACTTTAGATATGAGATAATCTCTAAGTGTGACAAGATCAGTAGGTGGAGTTGTTTTATTAACAGCTTGTGAAATTAATTCCTCTTGTGGAATTATATTTGCTGTTGTGGGTTCAACTACTTCAACAATTTCTTCTTCACTGTCTTCATCAATCTGTGGAGAAGGATACAATGTAACCTCTTGGGTAAGGTTTAAATCATCCAACTTCTCACACAGATAGGATACCTGCAAAGTGTCTCTGGTAGAAGAATCCTTCTCATTGTAAAACATCTTAGCTTCATCAAAGGATACATGTATAGATTCTTCCATTTTTAATGTTAATTTGTTAAATACCCTATTAGCCTTCTGACTTGGTAATATCCAAGGAAAATTCCCACTGCAGCTTTGGCTTAAAATTTTCTTAAGTGTTTCTTGTTAATATTATGAATATAGCATTTACAGCCAAATACTTTTAAATAATCTACTTTAGGTTGCTTCCCCTAAAGTAATTCATAGGGAGTCTTACCCTTAAGTTTATGTATTAAACTTCTGCTAAGAACATAATTTTTTGTGCTTGCAGCCTCTGTCCAAAAGGATAGGAGCAAATAAGCATCTGCAAGAAATGTCCCAACAGATTCAATAAGGGTTCTATTTTTCCTTTCAGCTACCCAATTTTGTTGAGGAGTTCTAGGAGCAAAAAAAAGTGTCTGAAACCTTCCTTCTCACAGAATTCTTTCATCAGAAGAGATTCAATCTTGGTGTCATGATCACTTCTGATCAATGTAACCTGAGTAGAGTACTCAGTCTTGATGTTCCTAAGAAAGTCTGTAAGAATCTTAAAGTTATCTGACGTGTTTCTCAGAAAGAACACCCAAGTGAATCTAGAGAAGTCATCAACAATAACTAGAGTGTATGACTTTCCACCCAAACTCTGTACAGCTATAGGGCCAAAAGGTCCATATGTAGCAAGTACAAAATCCTGGGTGAATCACTTTTATTAATGGATTTGAAACTATTTTTAGTTTGCTTGCTTAATTGATAAGCTCTATAGAGTCCTTCCTTCTTATAAGAACCAGAAGGCGGTCCTCTAACAAGGTTATCCCTAGATAATTTAGCAATATTCCTAAGGTTGACATTACCTAGTCTCTTATTCCATAAATCATTAGTGCTACTGATTTGGTTAAATAAACAAATTTCTGAATTAGTAGATTTAAAATTAACTACATATATGTTTCTTTGTCTAATTCCAGTTAAACAGTTTTGTTATCACTAGAAGTAATAATGCAAGAAGATTGATTGAATGATACATGATAACCTTCATCTCATAATTGGCTTATAGATATTAGGTTATACTTGAGACCACTTACATAAGCTACCTTCCTGAAGGTAATTACTCTAACTTTGACATTTCCATATCCTTCTGTCTGTCTACAGTTAGAGTCTCTAAATATCACTTTTGGTCTAAGCTTTGCTTTGAAATCAGTTAGGTTGTCTTTACTTCCTGTCATGTGTTTTGAACAGACACTATCCAGATATCACTGTTCCTCTGTGTTAGAGTAGTTCTTTACCTATAGAAAAAAATATTAGTTGTTCTTGACTTAGGTAACCTTGGGTCCTTGATTTCTTTCAAATTTATAATTAGAAATATAAGAAAAGTCAGGTTGTTCCTTACCTAGTGGACGATATACCCTAAGAGTAATAATCCACTAAGTAAAAGGATTAATAAAGGTTTGATTTTGATTATTGTTTTGAAAAGAATTAAAGTTTTTATTATAAGAAACGGGGTTCGACGAATTGTAATAAGTTCATCGATCTGCATTTGACAAATAGGGACGAGTTCGTCAAACTCCGTTCACAGAATGAAAGTATTAATTCTCTGCGCCCCACATTCATGGATCGCTGTTCAACAAACTATTTGAGTTCGTCGAGCACAGTTATATGAATAATTATACTGAAAATCTGTGTTCATAGTTCGTCGATCTGAGTTCGACAAACCATATTCATTTCATCGTGCTTGGTTCGACGAAATATGTTGAACATAATTTTTATTAAAAAATTTCTTTTTCTTTTGTTTAGTCTTATATAAAACTTTTGTTTCTTTATTAGTGTCTTCTACCTTTTCTTCTCCTTTTTCAAAAATGGATTTAATAGGAGTAGATAGTATGTTTTTCTATAAAAGAGGAGGCTGACTAGATGAAGCTCCTAAGCCCAGTTTTCCATTATGCCTAGCATTGACTGTACTTGTGATGTTCATCAATTTGATACTTCTCCCATTAAGGGATTCTTCAAATTTCTTAGCCTCAAATAATTTAGTTTTCAAAGATATTATCTATTCTGAAGCATTATCTAAATCATCTTTGAGTTTAATATTTTATGAAAATAGGTAATCAAATTCAATTAGCTTTTCTCTGAGTAGTTTGATTTCCTTCTCAGATTTAATTAAATCATTGCATAATAATTTAAATTCAGTTTTAAATTTATCTGAAGTAAGATCAAAAGAAGAAATTACCTGATCTTCTTCTAAGTTGTCAGCTTTTGAATTAGCAGCTTCAGAGTTGTTGCAAGATGCATTGATTGCCATCAAGTAGACCTCCTGGCCTTGTCCTCTTCTTCATCCTCACTAGAGTTGGATGAAGACTCCTCTAAGTCACTTTAGGTTTCAGCAACAAATCCTCTCTCCTTCTTTTTGAATCTACTGGAGGAGGGCTTGTTGGAAAGTTTCTTGGAGTCTTTCTCCTTTATTTTTTCTTTCTTCTGAGTTTTTGGACACTGGTAATATGTGTCCAGGTTTCCTGCATCGATATCAAACTATTTTTTTAGTTAGATTCTTGGCATACCTTGGCTTATCTTATTTTCTAGAAGATATTCTCTTGAAGTCCTTCCTTGTCATCAAGTAAAATCTCTTAGCCAAGAGACTCAATAGATCTTTATTATCTAGAATGGCTTCTGCTTCTTCAGTTGCTTTAAAAGCAATGCTTTGATCTTTCCTTCCTGATGATGAAGTCCTTTGCTCAGCTTCTCTTGTCTTGATGAGCTGCTCATAAGACTTGAGCTTGCCCAACAAAATTTCAGTAGAGATTTCATTTAGGCTTCTGGCTTCCTTGATTGGCCAGATCCTAGAGTCCCCTGTGCTAGGAAAGCACATAAGAATCTTGTCATTTATCTCTGTCAATGAGATATTCTTGTCCAGAGTTTTCATCTCATTTATTATGAGACTGAGTTTGTTATACATGTATGCAATTGATTCTGACTCTTCCTTCTTGAAATTCTCATACTGAGAGATCAAGTGTGATCTCCTATCTTTCCTTTCATCAGCAGATCATGCTACCAAAGAATTTAGGGAATCCAAAATGGCCTTTGCTGAAGTACATTTAGAAACCTTCTGGAATATGTCATCAGACATAGTTTTGGCCAGAATGTTCATTGCTTTAGCATCAGCAATCTTGGCCTTCTTCTGAGCATCAGTCCACTCAAGTGGTGGAACTTCATTTGTGCTTGTTGTTGTTGACACTGGTAGTGGGGGACCTGTAAAAATGGAATTATATATATCTTCATCAATGGAATTCATGTAAAGCCTAATCCTTGTCTTCCAAAGTACAAACTTATTAAGATTGCACACTGGAGGTCCGGTGCTTGAATACTCCTTATTTTGTTTCTTGATAAAAAGACAAACTACAGTAAATAAGATCTATCAAAGATCTTTTGGTTAAAGTGTCAGCCTGTGAAACCAAAGAACAACCCTCTGATACCAATTGAAAGTGAGAGATAGATCTAACTTAACTCTAGAGGGGGTAAATAGAGTATTTTAAAAACTTTAAGTTATTTTTATAGAGGATTAAAATAGGTGATATATATATATAAAGAGAAATATCACAGCACAAAAAATAAACAAGTAAAGGAACAACCAAAGGACACAAGGAATTTATAGTGGTTCCCCAATAAACCTGGGTACATCCACTCTTCTACCACCCTGGTAAGAATCCACTATAGGTTTTTGCTCAGGTACCTTGCAGCAATAGGTTTTTGCTCAGGTGCCCTGTCACCACAAGATCTATTTTTCTAAGGGAGATCTAGCAACCATTTGAGCTTTTGATCAGGTGCCCAAAAACCAATTCCAAGTCTTTTGATCAGGTGACTTATGAACCAAAAAGGCTAACTTTTGAAGGGAGTTAAAACCTTATAAACAGGGAAATGAAAATGTAAAAAGATGTTGTCTTCTCTATCTCAAATCTTTGAGAAGACTAGTGGATTTGTGTATGTCAAAGCTCCCCCTGAGTTGTATGGATCTGATCAGGAGTGTAAGCTTTGCTTCAGGGTGTAGGCCTTCAAAGTGATGTTGCTATTCAGCAAGCTTTTAGATTGATTTTGATTTGCTGTCTCTTGAAAGGCTGAAGTAGATGAAGAAGAACTCTGTGTATATGAGAGCTGTGTTGTGTTCTTCAATTTTCTGTACACTGTTCTATCTTATTGACTGATTACTTATTTACTGATTAATTAATTTCCTGATTCACTAACTCTTGTAATCTTCTAAAAATAACTTTATATATTGATTGCAGATTCAAAAACAATTGAATTTTAAATTCTTTCTTTGAAATCCTCTGCATAATTTCTGGGAGTTGGAATGGCTAATTTATATCTGAATGCATTTCCCTAACTGTCCCAGTAAATATGGTAGAGTAATAACTCTATGAAATCCATAATTAATGCTGCCAGGTAATGGCTATATTCTTGAGAATATTGAGCATTTATTTTCAGAGTATTACTGTCTTAATATAATTTGAAATCAAACTGCTATAGTCGAATTGAGAAACTGTAGAGAAGATTAGTCGAACAGAACCTGGAAGGAGTTAGTTGAACTCAACAAATATTTCATCGACCTGAGCTCCAAGTTTGTAGAGCTGAGAAATCTTCTTCGTCGAGCTGAGCTCCAAGATCATCGAATAGAGAATATACTTTCCAATCTGAGCTCCAAGTTCGTCGAATTGATATAGTCATTTTTCGAGCTGAACATCTAATATGAGATCACAGTTCGTCGATCTCAGCAAGACTTTCGTCAAGCTTAACTCAGAGAAGGAACTCTGAGTTTGTCGATCTGAGATTGACGATCGTCGGGCTGAGTTTAGCTATCGTTGAATGACTTTTTTGCATTCTTTTTAACTACTTTTCCTTAAAAAACTTCTATCTCTAAAGTCTTATGAAGGAGGTTGCTGAAAATCTAAGTATGTGGTGCAGACCTTGACCCTAGAAATAACCTATTACCCTAGACTATACATATTGGGTCATCTAATCAATCCTAATAGTGAACCTAACTCAAATAACAAGTAGGGTTCCAACAGTTCCCGCTCTGCGATTTTGGTAACCCATGCACCAAATTCATAGAGGTATCATTGAAATTCCACATTGGAATTGGTAACGACTTTAGGAAACCTCCGGGCTTCTAACATTCCGCTTTTACCAAGGCACAAGTCTTGCACTTCGTAACGTAAAGAGCTATGTCTTTCCTCAAACCTGGCCACCAGAACATCTTTTTCATATCCTTATACATCTTTGTGGTGGATTGAGTATTTCGTGAAGTATGCCTCATACATCAACTCCTCCCGTAGTTTTCCCATATTCAGGACGCACAAACGACTATCTTTTCTAAAGAGGCCGTCTTCCATGGAAAATTGGGAATATGACCCATCCATGGCATAGCATTTCATACTCTCATCGAGTTTTGTTGCTCACCTAACCCTGTCTGCAATGTCATACAATACCTCCTTCTAGTTCAGGAACTCATATGTAGTAGAATTCTTGTCAACACAAGAAATTTCTAAGGCCTCCAACTCCTAGATCAGACGCTCATCATGCCTCTATAACCAATTTGCCCTTACCAGAGTCCGCCGACTCAAGGTATCCGCGACTATATTTACCTTATCGGGAGTATAGTGTATCTAAAAGGTGTAGTCCCCGAGGAACTCCAACCACCTTCATTGCTGCATATTTAGATCCTTCTGATCTATTAAGTATTTCAGGCTCTTATGGTCTGTGAATATATCCACTTTAACGCCATATAAGTAATGACGTCACAGCTTTAGTGCAAAGATCACAGCCGCTAACTCCAAGTCGTGGACTGAAAAGTTCCACTCGTACACTTTCAACTGGCGTGAGCCATAAGCTATCACGTTTCCGAACTATAGAAGAACGCAACCAAGCATTATTATAAATCTTCGTCTGTACCACAAGGCAAACTCAAGATAGGCGTCGTGGTCAAATGACTCTTTAACTCCTAAAAATCTCGTGCTCACTCAGGCATTTAAATGAACTTTTGATCTTTCTTCGTCAGTGTGGTGAGTGGTAAGGTTATCCGTGAAAAGTTCTTCACGAAGCGCATGTAGTATCAAGCAAGTCCAAGGAAGCTCCTGACTTCTGCTACAGTAGACAATACAGGCCACTCCCGTATCGCAACTATTTTCACCGGATCCACTACAATACCTTCTCAACTTACCATAAGGCCAAGAAAAGCCATTGACGATAGCCAGAACTCGTACTTTGAGAACTTGGCATAGACCTTATTTCTCCTCAGGGTGTGAAAAACCATCCGCAAATGATTTGCATGATCTTCTTCGGACTGAGAGTATACCAATATGTTTTCAATAAAAACTATCACAAATTGGTCCAATTATTCTCTAAACGTTCGATGCATTAAGTCCATGAATATCGATGGCACATTTGTTAGCCCAAACGACATTACAGTGAACTCATAATAATTGTAGCGTATACCAAACGCCGTCTTGGGAATGTCACATTCCCGAATCCTCAACTGGTAGTAGCCAGATTTCAAATCTAGCTTCATGTATACATTTGATCCCACTAGCTGATCGAACAAGTAATCAATCCGTGGAATCGGATACTTGTTCTTCTCCGTTAGCTTGTTAAATTCTCAATATTCAATGCATAGACACAAGCTTCCGTCCTTCTTTTTCACAAATAGGACCGGTGCACTCCAAGGTGACATACTTCGATGTATATAGCCTTGCTCTAGCAATTCTTGGAATTAAACTTTTAATTCTGCCATCTCCTTTGGCGCCACTCGGTACGGTGAGTGGGCCACAGGTTTCGCAGCTGGCACAAACTCAATAGCAAGGTCAATCTCCCACTGGGGCGGTAACCCAGGGAGATACTTAGGAAATAAATTTGTGTACTCCGATACAATAGGATATCACTCAAACTGGACTTCGGCTCAACAGCCTTCAACAGCGTGAAGAACAACTTTGCGCCCTTTCGAACTTCTTTGATAACTTAAAGAGTGGACATCAATATCTTGCTCTATCCTCGCATACAAGAGAACTTAATCTTTCATTCGATGTTCGGTTCTAGTGTGACTTCCTTAGAGTTACAACCTTTACCGGTACGTTGCTCGAAAGCTAGTCCATACCGATAGTCACATCAAACATAACTATTGTCAGCACATATGCTTCCAAACTAATGACATAACTTCATAACCGCATCTTAACACAAAACTCTCTACCCTTGTTCACAATTTATTCATAAGGCAATATCATTCCAAGCTCATATATGACATACACATAATCACAAAGGGAATACACTATGCCCAGTGAAAAGACTTCTTGATTGTCACCACAACAGGTTTGAGCATGCAAAATATGCATTGTTTCAAAAAGTAGAACTTAGAGCTATTACAACAATTTACTTAGGTACACATGGAAGACCATTTCAGTTTGCAATCGTCGAAGGGCCACTTCGATAGTCCCGGGAAATATGTCCCTCTTTGCCACACGAGTATCAAGTATGTAGGGCTCGCCCTACAGCTGCTCCAGCATTATCCTTCTTCGTCTTTTTATCAACCATTAGACAACCATGCCAACACTCTCGAGCCCTATGCCCCACCTTCATTCTTTTCCCTGACGGTTCACCAGCAGCAACCACAGATGGCGTCTTTCTGGAAGACCTGGACTTTTTCTTCCACTGTCGATATCTAGACTTTGAAGAACTAGGTACCTTTACCAATGGCTTGTAGTTGAATTTTGTCAACTCAATCTCTAATGTTCTACCTGACACCACCAATACTTGGAATCAAATCAACTTTGTACCCACCAAAAGAAGTCATAGCTCAGGGAACAGACCATCATAAAATCAGTTGACCTTAGTTTCCTCAGTCTCAAACACAAACTCTGCAAGTTGTCTCAGCACGAAAATGCATGCAAGTACTCCTCAACCATGTGCATTCAGTGCATCAAACACATATTAAACAGTTGAGCCGATGCTCTTCCCCTTGCAATCTGCTCAAACAAACCAACCAGCATTGATGCCACCAGAGGAACAGGGGGCTGCATATGCCTTTCAGGCTGGGCATTGATCATTGTGAAGACCACATCATCTATCCTCTTAACTGTCTCTACAGAAGGAGGAGGTGTTGGCAGCTTAGTGGATGCATAACTCTACACCGAGTGCTGGGGTTCATATTGTCCCTCACCCCTTCTAATCGCCTACAATCGTGAAACACACAATTAAGTAACTAAAAATATTACAAAAAGTAATACCAGGAACGCGTACGTTCCTCAAACATATGTATTTTCATTCTTAAGTGGACATTCTTGAGTTCATATTTATTATAACGGTAAGCACATGCACGTGCTCGCCACCCCTCAAAAGAATTTGACCATGAATTCGCAGAAGAAAGACCGAGATAAGTTGATACCAAAATTGTAACATCTCTATCCGTCACATAGAATATAACAGAGCATCTGGCCGGGGCCCGGCCCCATATTTAACAGACAGTCGGCGGAGTTACGTATTAATATCAAAACAACATGAATCCTAACTCAGAGCATTCTAGCGGAATCTTTAAGGGTTAAATTTGAACACAATACATACGAATGTCCACTATATATAAATATCACAGGAATGTTTACAAAATACACAAAGTGTTATGGCCTTAAAGCCTTACTGTTATACTTCAAAAGTGTGGTTTACAAACATCGGCGCATAGGTCGGCCACACATGAAAACAATAAAAGCCTTCGCTTGGCCTTCAAGGGTTGTCATAGCATCCAGGGCTTCAGCGCACTATTTCCCGCTCGGCTCTCCAGCACCTGCACAGGGACAATCCACCACAAAGGTGGCAAAAAAGGCAACGGTCAGCTTAAGATGACAAATTTATAACGTCCCTACCCCATCCCAGGGCAGCGGTATTCCTTCCCTGCGTGCATAGCATTCATATATGTATATCATAGAAAGGTACACTTAAGCACCCTTTAATATATCACAAACGTTTGCATCACTGCCAAATGTTCTGTGCACTCAGGGCACATTCTCGGTGTACTAGCAATGCCTAGTCCCACCACCATTCCAAGGTCCCGGACCTGACGGTCAATTTATGAGCATTTTAGTCTTTCACACTTACAGCCTAAGACTTCCTCTCTCTTTTCCACCAGTAACTCTCATGTACTTTAGGTCTGTTTAACCGATTGACATCGAGCAGGTATAGCGGAGCCTTTTCCCATTGCTCATATCATCGTGCCATCACCGAATGCTGAATCCTTCAAATACACATGACGTGGGTCGGCCTCCCCTTTTCCGTAATCAAAACATAACCAATATTATGTACAACGTCTCTCACAGACACCAAAGCTGGGCACCCAGACACACAGCTCACCTACTAAAGCACAGTCTTATCTAGAAGCTATTATTATGATAGTCACTATCGCCTGGTATTAGTAACAACATTTCTCTTCTATATCCAAACTCAATCATAACTGGAACATTTTTCCAGAAAACTCTGCAGCATCCTATAGTGCCAGAAACACTGGACTTTCACATCAATCAGAGCACGTCATGAGCTATCGCCGGTGATACTCACTATCTCCTGGTGATATCCAATAGTTATGCGAACCGTGGTATTTTCTGGTTATTTTCCTGGAGAGCGTCTCCAGTACTTCCTTCTACACCCACTTCACAGGAATAACCCATCAGACCCCTAAACGCCCCATTTATATTAAGATTTTTCTCCAGCACATAAAATAAAACATCACCAATCTTAACCAACCTGTCCAGATGGGCTTCACATAGCATGCCTATTTCGTATTGCGATTTACAAATCCATATGCAAAACAAAACCCGGGGATACCATATATCAACCCATCTGAATTCCCTTGATTCTCCGTGATGGAGACGACGACCCACAATGTTTTAAAGACGGCGACAGCGTGCTTACGGATGACCATGTGGAGCGTCTCCATAATATCCGTCCTGAACGCAAACCAATATATTAATAATTAAAAATAATTTATTAATTATTATTATTAATTATTAATTCATTTTCATATTTTATTTTATTTTAGCATTTTTATTTTTTTGCATTTAAATAATTCATGTAATGATGGGTGCTTATAACCATCATAGGTTGTTTTAATTATTTCATTTCTTGTATTATGATGGGTACATATAACCATCATAACTTTTATTTTGAATTTTGAATTTTGAATGGAGGGAGATTGAGTGGTGTAGGCTATTTATAGCCATGTTATGAAGGAATAATTAGAGAATGAAATAGAAGAAAAAAATCCCCCTCAAAATCTTGTGAAGATTTCCTTCCTCCTCTCCTCTCCTCCTCTCCTTTCTCCTTCTCCAAATATTTGCCCCCTTGTCTCCCTTATCTATCTCGACATCTCCTCCTCCTCCTCCTCCCTCTTCCAAAGAGCACCACTTGATCCCCTCCTTCTCCAAACCAAGCCCACTCTCACCCTTGCCACCCACAACCGACCACCCTCCTCCTTGAGTAACTAGGCCAAGGGAAAGGTTGCCTCCTTATGGACTCCAACTTCGGCATGAAGCGACGAAGGCGTTCAAGTTTCTCTCCTTCCGGCGTGACTCCAACGGATCCATTGAAGAAGTGATCCAAGAAGAGAGAAATCGAAATTACCCATTCCGATTAGGTAACAAATCATTTCTACATTTTGTGTGTTTCTCTTCCTAGATTAATTTGTGTGGTAGATTTTCTTAGCGTTAATTTGGATAGCATTGAAAAAAAATCGTGGTTATCTTCTTTATTTCATTTTTCATTCGAAAAGGTTTGGCGAACCTTCGTTTTCTTTTGTTGGGAGAGATCTAGCCTTTACGAATCATATTTTATTCGGTAGATCTCTTTTAATACAACACCGCTCGTTCAGACCGTGTAGGTCCCTTTATCCAGAAAGAACATTGGCCTATAGCCCTTGTTCGATCCTAATCGGTTTGGCTACCTATACGCTAGTATAAAATTGATAACATTAATTACGTGGTGCTGCGTAGATCGAGTGTGCGAGTGTAGAATTTGGTTCGTAGAGAGATATTCGTGTGCGTCCGTAGATATATTTCGGAGTCAACATGCAAGCTTACATCACTCCACCTTTTGGTGGGGATTACATATATATGCAAAAGGAAGGACTTCACTTGTCCAAGAAGGAAGATCGATACCCTCGTAGGTCATTTTGGAGCGATTTTGAAGTCTTTTATCTGGATGGAAAGGATCGCCTCACTTTCCCCCCTCATGGATCTTGTGTTTGCTCTTAAATCTGACCACAAGATATTCTTCCCCTAGCTTATAAGGCTCAGCCCTAGACACTTGCTCTCAAGAACCTCAAGAACTAAGAGAAAGAATAATGAGAATTCATTCTCTTATACAGCTTATATCTGGAGGCTACCGCCACAGGGTATCTACTACCGCCACGCAGTATCAAAGGCGGTTGTATCTTTGCCCAATCGACATCGTGAGGTCAGTCCAAAACAGCCTTCTCCTTACTACCATGTGGAAGGCTACCGTCGCGCATCGAGTTACCGCCAAGCGGTACTCTAACTTGAGCTATCATTGTGCGTTAGCTCACCACCGCTGCGCGGTAGTCACTCAACGCTTTGTCGAAAGCATTGAGTGCATCGAGTGCGTTGAGTGATATCACCAAGAGATATCTTTCTACCGCCGCGCGGTAGGCCTCTCGACGATTCATCGAAGGCATTGAGTTGTAGTGTCATGCACTAGCTTACTACCGTCACGCGTTAGATTCCCGAGCCCTCACACGACTTAATTCCATAGCTAACGTCGGCGTTAACTTCCTATCCTTGGATTTTTGGTGCATTACATGGTCACTTGAAGAATGGAAGTTCTTCTTGTAAGATCCTTAATGTAACTTACAATGGAAGAAGAAAGGGCATGGGGTTGAGTGAACTGAAGAATCCCTATGAAGAAATCTAAATAGCCTACCATGGACCATTTGTGTTTGGTGCTCTAGCACCCACTCTCAAGAGTAAGGCAATGGCATCCACCCAAGTTCCTTTATCAGAGAATAAGATTGTAAGCAAGGCTACAAGTAAGCCGTACTTTGACATATCTGATGTCATTAAAACCTTGCCAGTTGCAAAGCAAACAACTATTATTATCAATCAGAATAAACAAGGTGAACCTACTAGCAGGCTAACTTTCAACAAAATTCTAGTTGAAAGAAATAGGAAGAGGGCTGCTGCACTCCCCTCTAAACAGAAAAAATTTGATGGTTCACATAAATCTATGGATGTTCAGAAGAGGAGATACAATATTCATGAGTTCTGGTACTATGGCAAGGTGGGACACTTTTCCTAAATTCTCTCCCCTTTAATGGCAGACCGCTCCCTATTTCTGCTCCTCTTTGTACATCAGGCCGGACCCCGCAGCCGACCAGGCCGGACCCCACTGTCAACCGCCTCCGCCTACAACTTCTCTCCTATTTCTAGCCCCGCTTCTGCCTACAGCCCCTCCCGGCGATCGTTCGTCTCCTTCAAGTGGGACCTCATCTACAGCCAATTATATTCGGCCAGCTGTCTTGTTAACACATGCATGTTAAGATAAATGATTTAGAGAGAAGGTGAGCAAAGAAAGTATAGAGGGAGCTAAGAAGAAGAATAACGAGAGGAATAACTATCGCGGGTTACCACCGGCAATGTGCTCTTTCCTGACTATTCGACGGTGCCAAATCAAGGAAGGACAAATGTAATGGGCTGAGCCGTTACAAGAATGCTGGCGAGGATTGCCAGCATCGAAGGAGGAGAAGGCTGGAACTTCGATGGTTATTTGCTAGAGCTATTCCTAATTTAAACTAGAAAGTGAAAATAAAAATAACATTCTTTATTCATGGCTTACAAACTAATAGATGGTTTGATTCACACTGGATTCACTAATTTTTGAGTAGAATAAAAAGTATTTACGCAAATAGAAAAATATAAAACTTTAAGCATAAAAAAAAATTAAATCTACTGAAATTTCTACACGAGACTAGAGCAGTTGACTAGAAGCACAGCAAGGTCAACATTTTACTCCGTCTCACAATCCTATGCAGCACATTAATTTTCCCAAATCTAACAAAGACACAAGTTTAACACACAACACACTAACAGCTAAGCACGCGCCCATGCGGGTACAGTGGTGTGCGATGCAATGAACTAATCAAAATATAACAATACAAGCTTCTAGTATGCAAATGAAATGTGCACGTGCAAAAGGTAACAAACATCAGCTCTCCCCCAGACTTAAACTAAACTACAGAGAAAATGATATAGACATTTAAATCAAAAAAAGACAAGGGAAGAGGTTACCCAATACTCAGCCAGTGATCATGCAAGAAGACGCGTGAAAACCTGAAGCAGGCCCGCCATACGAAGAATCACAACCCCGCCAACACGAAGTTGTCAAGAATACCTGCAAGGGTTAGCTCTGCAAAAACAAAAGAAAAATACACAAAAAGAAATGCTAAAACTAAAATAGACATGAAAATAAAAATGCTTTAAATAAGATAACGACTGGGGTTACTGTCATCCCAACACGACTTATTGAATTCTATACAGTTCTAGCTAATGGGCATATGAAAAGAAAATTGCACAGGTAACTGTTCAATTATCCGTTGTGGTAGCGGGTACCGATACGGAGATATAGTAGTTACCCCTCTGCCCAAATAATAATACTGGCTCCTCGCAGACAGAGGAAATAGGAAGTAAGAAAAGGAGGAGCACTGGTCCTCGCTCATCTCACCACAAAATATATCCTTGCCTAGCAAGGTATCATCCACCACAGGTATGCAGGAAGCGATGGTAACGACATGGGCACTAGGTACATCGTCATCCCACCGTACCCGTGGAGACTCATCCTGTACAGGCTAAGATAAAGAAGGGGGATCAAGTAATAAAAGAGATGAAGAACTAAAATAATCAGAAAATGGGAGAGTGACTCTGGCTTCACTCTCAGCGAGATCCAAGAATAGATATTGTCGGTATCATACGAGTCGTACCGGGTGGAATCCGACAACTCGAGGTTCGTGGTGCAAAGAGGAACGGCCTCATCCAATAAAGAGGTGCAAACCTCCACATCAAACAGGGAATATTCCTCATCCCACCAGTGTGCGTAAAAGTGCTCTGAAGATCCACATTCTCCATCGGAGATAGAGGAATCATCATCCCACTTTGGCGCAACCTCGGGCACCAATTTTTCCACAAACAAGGCATCATCAGCCGACTCATAAGAAAAATGTTTAGCACAATCCGGCAAAAATTGAGGAGGGGCAAGACTGCTCTCAAAATCAAGCACTGAATGAGCAGGCCCCAACGCAGCATCATCCGTAAATGCCACCCCGTCGACAGTAATAATCCCTGAGGGAAAAGAATGAGCAAGGTGCGTTATGTCAGTGTATGGGCCAGGCAACACCCTGGTAGGCCCGTCTATAGCAGTCTTACGTGAACAGGAGGTTGCTGCAGGCATGCCCATAGAGGGAGAAGGCTCGCACAAGCGAGGGCAATCCTTCACCATGTGGCCTACACCTTGACATAGCAAGCATCTCAAACAATGCTCGGCATTCTAAGCAGCCATGGCGTCGATGCTTCGGCGCAAAGTGTCAAGTAGACGACACTCAGCATCCGAATACATCGCGAAAAAAATAATTACCGAAAGAGCGCTACACAACTAGAATAGAAATAACACAGATCTGCTATCGAAATCAAAAATCAGAGAAGGGCAAAAAGATATAAGCAAAATAAAAATTCTAAAAACTAAAGCAAAGAAAAGATGACATGAACAAATGGAAAAGGCTTCGATCTAATGTCTCCCTCTCTAAAAACTCACACGACTGTGTTCCCCGGTAACGGCGCCAAAAACTTAATGTGAGTGTGACGGCAAGTGTACCGGTCGCACAAGTAATATAAAATGGGCGAATTTCCCCAAGTATCGATCTATCAAGGAACACAGTAAGGTGGAGTTAATTTCGAGGAGGACTTGATATTGTCGCCCTTAGGTCAGCTTATACGAAGGGGGGTTTGATAATGCGATAAAAGAAAATAAAACACTAACAACTTCTCTTATACAATGCGGTTATGCATCGCTTCGCTAGGTGAGATGAAGACTAGTCAGGCCGCTATGCACCAAGTTGCTGGGCGTATGTCCGAGTAGGCTTGCGGAATTAGGGTCGAGAGCACCTCGTCGCTATGCTCACGCCTAGCATTTGCTAGTGCGGCCAGAACAAACGGATGGCGGATGGAAATAAAGGCGCACCTCAAGAAAATATCGAAAAATATACAATCACATAGACATGATTACATACAAATGTTTATGAAAATAAGCACAACTTCATCCTATACAAAGAGAACAACTATACTATCTACCACAAGAGAAGAAAAGTGTGCAAAATCGAACGAATCCGAAGTCTCGCCGTGGGTTCACAGTTGGATTCGTTAGATTGTCAATCCGCGCCCATGCTCGGTCCTCAACTACGTCCGGGGTAGAGGAGGCTGTCACTCACTCCCAATGGACCCGTCTTCTTCGTGTCATGATGCGGAAGAAGATGGCACAAACTTCTCCGAGCTTGATGGAGAAGGCTAGGTTGAATCTCCTCTTGAAGCTCAAGGATGAAAAAGGAGGCCGAGAGGAAGCTCCGGCTTGGATTTGGCGTTTAATGCTTGCCCGGATCTCCTCTCCTAAGTGGAACGACGAAGTTTCGCCCTAAAATCGCGAAGGGGATAGCTGGAAACAAAGGTCTAAAAATGGTGGAAAATCTGCGCTTTAAATAGAAACATGTAAGAAAAATAGGCCTGTGTGCTAACCGTGTGTTATTAACTTTCAGATCTGGATCGCGGATGAAGATGCATTGACCCGTGTGTTTTACTCGCGCACGGGCGCTTCTGCCCGTGCATGAAGGAAATCACACGGGTAAACACAGAGCATAGAAAACAGGGTAAAACAGGGTAACCCTGCATTTTACTCGCGTACGGGCGCGTTTGCCCGTGCGTGAAGGAAACGCACGATTTACCCCAGAATGTAGGAATAAAGAGAAAATGTGCAGACCATGTGATTCCTTCTCGCACGGTTTGGCCAAAACCATGCGGGAACAAAACGCACGGGTAGAAATAAAAGTCCCCGTAATTGTTGTGTGAAACGCACCATTGCACTGAAACCGTGCGCGAAGAAATGTGCCCGACCGTGCGTTTTACACAAAAACTAGAAAATGAATCTGGGACGTCCCGACTACCTTGTTGGAACACCCTATTACTAATTTGGGTAAGGATCACTATGCTTGTCTTAGGATCCTAGTTGACCTAGTTGTATAGTTGAGAAGGTCAACATTAGAATGAGTCTAGGGTCTAGAACTTAGTTTTGAAGCTGCCCCCAAGTCCACTCCAAGATCAAGGATGAAGAGCTAAGTCTAAGGCAATTTTTGTCGAGCTCTGGTCGACGAATCGTCGAACTCAGTTCGACGCTCTCTGAGCTCAACTTCAACAAATCGTCGAACTCCGGTCGACGATCTTCGAGCTCAGATCGACTATCTGCTTTTAGCTAGCTTTTGCTTAATCGTCAAACTCCCCTCGACTATCGTCTAGCTCAGTTCGACGATGCCTCCTTCAGCTGTTTCTCAGGTCGCTGAGCTCAGTTCGACGATCTTTGAGCTCAGTTCGACGTTTTCTGTCTGCTTATCTCGGTTCATCTCTGAGCTCAGTTCGACGATCTTCGAGCTCAGATCGACGATTATTTGGAGAGATCAACGTCTTCAAGATTTCAAATGCTGCTGATTCTTTGGAATGTTTTTGAATATTATCAGCATTTATGACAGAAGATCTCCCAGCCGTTTGGAGCAAGTTTCAAGGTATCATTCAGAGAATGTTTGCTGGACTTTCCTCTAAAAGACAAGACCATTTATGGAAAACATTTATGACTGACCAACGGCTATTTTTTTGGACAAGAGAATCTTAGAAATTATTATTCATCTCTTCTGCCTCTTAGCTAGAATACATACACAGATTGACAAGAAGAGTGAACACAGAATAGAGAACACTGACAGCAGAAGAATATCAGAACTGCAACTTCAAAATTCTTCTTACTGACTGAAAAGTGTTCACAATCTCATCATCTCCAGACATCTCATCACAATCTTTTGCTGGAGATCAAAGTTCTGAAGACCTATCACCCTTCTACAAAGCTTCTCTGCCTGAACCTCTCTACATCTCAGGGGGAGCTTTGACATCTTCAATCCACTTGTGCTTCTCTCATTTGACTGAGAACAGAGAAGACAAACTCAACTTTTACTTTTTCTTTTCCTGCTGTAAAAGGGTTCTTGAACTCCCTTCAAAAGTTCTGTCTGGTTCTGAGAGCCTTGTCAAAACTCAGTGGTGGCAAGACACCTTATCAAAAAATCTAGCTTTGGTTTTTGAGCACCTTATCAAAAGCTCATTGGTGTCAGGACACCTGATCAACTCAGTCCTGAGTGGATTCCTACCAAGGGTGGTAGAAGAGTGGATGTACCCAGTTTTGGGGAACCACTATATTTCCTTGTGTCTTCTGGCTGTGCTTGTGTGATTTGTCTGCTGTGTGCTGTGTCCTTTTTCCTTTCAGTTTTTAAGTTTCTGTTAGCACTCTACACTATAGCTTAAATTGAATTTTATATGTGTTGTTTATTTCAAACTGTCAAATTATTTTAAGTAAACTCTATTCAACCCCCCTCTAGAGTTGAGACAGATCTTACCCTCACTTTCAATTGGTATCAGAGGGAGGTTGGTTGCTCATACAGGCTAACACCTGAACCAAAAGATTCCTGTTAAGATCAGTCTCTTAAGAGGATTATTTTCTATACATCTATTTATTTATTTAAAGACATGGCACAGAACAAAGATTATGCAAGCACCAGACCACCAGTGTGCAACCTTTCCAAGTTTGCACTCTGGAAGGCAAGGATTAGATTGTATATGAATTCTATTGATGAGGATATCTTTAATTCTGTCTTGACAGTGTGTCCAACTCCACCAGCAAGCTCAAGTACAAGTGCTGTTCCACCTCCTTCTGGAACAGATGCAGATATAAAGAAGTGGAAGATTGCAGATGCTAAGGCTATGAACATCTTAGCCCAAACTATGTCTGATGACATTTTTCAAAAGGTAGCTGAATGCAACTCAGCCAAAGAAACCTGGGACAAACTCTCTGAAATTGTCTCAGGATCTGCTGATGAAAGAAAGGATAGAAGGTCTCATCTGATAAGTCAATATGAGAACTTCAAGAAAGGAGAAGGTGAATCAGTGGCTGACATGTACAATAGACTAAGTCTGATTGTCAATGAGCTAAAGACTTTGGACAAGGAAATTTCTTTAACTGAACTAAATGATAAAATCCTGATGTGCTTTCCCAGCACCTGGGATTCAAGAATCTGGCCAATCAAAGATGCCAGAAGTCTGAATGAGATTACCACTGAAGTTCTCCTGGGCAAGCTCAAATCCTATGAGCTGCTCATTAAAAATAGAGAAGAAGAACAGAAGGCTGCCTCTCCAGCCACAAGGAAAGAAAAGACCATAGCCTTCAGGGCTGCAGAAGAGGAGCCTGAAGATAAAGCCACAGGAAATGATGAGCTCATAAGTCTACTGGCTAAGAGATTCTACAAAATGGCCAGAAAAGATTTCAGAAAAAGGCCATACAAGGGTCATGATAAACCAAGGTATGATAAATCAAACAACACTACAGAAATCATATGCTTTGGTTGCAGGAAACCAGGACACATTGTGCCTGACTGTCCAGAGAACAAGAATAAGGACAAGAGAGATAGAAGAGAAAGAAGAAAAGGAAAGGATCACAAGAAGAACAACTCAGACAAAGCCTCCTTCAGCAAAAACAAACATACAAGGAAGGGCTTTGTTGCTGAGACCTGGAGTGAGACTGAAGAGGAATCTGAAGCCTCATCCAGTTCCAGTGATGATGAGGATGATGCAGATGAAAAGGAGTTCTGCATGATGGCTATCAATGCATCACAACAAAACTCTGATGAAGAATCAGAATCAGATTCAGACACTCACCCAGATGAAGATCAGGTAATCAATTCTTTTGATTTTCATTCTGAAGATTTCAAAAGTGAATTTAAGACACTATGCCTAGACCTATTAAAATCTGAGAAGGAGATAATATCTCTCAGGAATCAATTGTCTGAGCATAGTATCCTAAACTCAAAGAACCTCAAGCTCTCTGAGGAGTTAGAATGCTGTAGGGAGGAGATAGCTTCACTGAAAAGTGAACTATCAAAGGCCAAAAAGTTTGAAGAATCTCTGAATGGGAGGAGTATCAGACTTATGGACATCACAAGCACAGTGAACTCTAGATTCAATAGTACACTGGGTTTGGGTGCCTCCCCCAGCCAACCTATAGTGTTAACAACTCCAATCAAATTTGTCTCTGACAAAGGAAAGGGAGTAGTAGAGGTGGCTAGGAAGAATGCAGACCTGCCAGAGAAAATTTCAGTTCAACAAAATGCGTCGAGCAGAGCTCGATGATCGTCGAAGAGAGCTCGACGATCTAAGCACAGATCGTCGACCTCAGATCGACGACACCCAAACTCTGAACTCAAGCACTATCGATCTTCGAACAGAGATCGACGATCTGACCCAAGATCGTCGACCTCAGATCGACGATCGTCGAACAGAGTTCAGAATTGTGAACACATTTTCAATGGCTCAGTCAAATTCAATCCTAGAAGTTGCACATCCCATGGACTCAACCCCTATACTGAGTGGATAGTAACTCCTAGGAGATACCATCCTGAAGGCTATAAGAGTCAACCTGGGATGTCCTTTATTTCAGAATTTAAAGGTTATCAACCTAGGCCCAAGGTTAACTGGGTCAAAAACAAATAAGCTGTTTGTGTGCAGGTGAAGACCTATCCAGCATCAAACCATCAATGGTATCTGGATAGTGGGTGCTCAAAGCACATGACAGGGGACAAGGACAATTTCACCTCCTTCAAAGCCAAGCTTGGACCCAAAGTAATTTTTGGAGACTCAAGCTTTGGAACTACAAAAGGATATGGTGCAGTCAAAATTGGCCCAGTCACATTCAAGAAGGTGGCATATGTTGAAGGACTAAAGCACAACTTGATAAGTATCAGTCAACTGTGTGATGAAGGATATCAAGTGACCTTCAACAAAGCCATATGCAAAGTCCAGTCAGTGGACAACACAACTGTGTTGACAGGTAACAGAAGAGGTAACATTTACTTAGTAAATTTTCTTTCACCTGTAGTAGATATCTGCCTGTTTAATTCCATTTCAAAACCAAATATTTTATGGCATAAGAGACTAGGGCACATTAACCTTAGAACCATTGCTAGGCTATCCAAAGACAACCTTGTTAGAGGACTACCTTCTGGTCCCTACAAGAAGGAAGAACTTTGCAAGGCATGTCAATTAGGCAAGCAAACTAAAAATAGCTTTAAGTCACTTAATAAGAGTGATTCACCTAGGATTTTGTATTTGTTGCACATGGATCTCTTTGGACCCATATCTGTACAAAGCCTAGGAGGGAAGTCCTATACTTTAGTGGTTGTAGATGACTTCTCAAGATTCACTTGGGTATTCTTTCTAAGGAAGAAGTCTGATAACTTCAAGTGTTTGACAGATTTTCTCAAATGCATTCAGATTGAGTTCAACACTCACATTGCCCTGATCAGAAGTGATCATGGGACAGAGTTTGATTCTCTTCTCATGCAAGAGTTCTGTCAAAGTGAAGGGATCAGGCACACTTTCTCAGCTCCTAGAACTCCTCAACAAAATGGGGTAGCTGAAAGGAAAAATAGAACCCTAATTGAATCTGCTACTACATTGTTGTCAGATGCTCACCTACCTCTATCCTTTTGGGCTGAGGCAGTGAACACCTCCAACTATGTGTTGAACAGAAGCCTGATACATAAACTGAAGGGCAAGACTCCCTATGAACTGCTCAAAGGGAAGAAACCTAAAGTAAACTATTTTAAAGTTTTTGGTTGTATTTGTTATATTCATAATAATGACAAGAAATATCTAGCAAAATTCCAAGCTAAAGCTGATGAAGGAGTGTTTCTGGGATACTCCATGATCAGTAAGGCCTATAGGGTGTATAACAAATCATCTTGCAAAATTGAAGAATCTGTTCATATTATTTTTGATGAAGCTAACATGTCTTTCAAGGAGAAGAATGCTTCTACCATAGAACCTTTGCAGGTACAATCTTTAGCTGAAGACTTGAACAAACTGCAAGTTACTGAAAAGAATGACAGCAGTGATGATGAAGAAGAAGTTCAACATCTAAAAGAAAATCACCTTGAAGAACCTGTTGTTGTTCCACTAGAGGAAACAACAACACAGGCTAGTGAACAATCAACACCTCCTGTTGATTTAGTAACAATAAGAGATCATCCAACTTCCCAAGTTATTGGAGACATCTCAGCTGGTGTGCAGACCAGAAATCAGGTCAACCAGAACCTAATGCACACTTGCTTCCTATCTCAAATTGAGCCTCAATCCATTCAAGATGCAGAGCAAGATCCACACTGGATCATTGCAATGCAAGAGGAGCTGCATCAATTTGAAAGAAATCAGGTTTGGGAACTAGTGCCTAAGCCAAAAGATCATCCCATTGTTGGAACAAAGTGGGTCTTCAGAAATAAGCTGGATGATCAAGGAGTCATAGTCAGAAACAAGGCAAGGCTAGTTGCTCAAGGGTACTCTCAACAAGAAGGAATAGACTATGACCAGACCTTTGCACCAGTTGCAAGGTTAGAGGCCATCAGAATATTTCTAGCTTATGCTGCTCACAAAGGCTTCAAGGTCTACCAGATGGATGTGAAGAGTGCTTTTCTCAATGGGGACATCAAAGAGGAAGTCTATGTTAGACAACCTCCAGGTTTTATCTCTCTAACTCACCCTGATTATGTTTTCAAATTGCATAAAGCATTATATGGTCTCAAGCAAGCTCCTAGAGCATGGTATGAGACCCTAGCATGCTTTCTTCTGGAAAATGATTTTACTAGGGGGAGAGTAGACCAAACTCTTTTTATTAGAACCCATAAGTCCCATACCCTACTAGTGCAAATTTATGTGGATGATATTATATTTGGCTCCACTGATTCAAACATGTGCAAAAAGTTTTCCAAGCTTATGCATTCTAAGTTTGAAATGAGTAGCATGGGTGAGCTGTCCTTCTTCTTAGGACTGCAAGTCAAGCAACATGCTGAAGGCATATTTATTTCTCAAACCAAGTATGCAAAAGAATTGGTTAAGAAATTTGGTATGTCTGATGCATCAAGTATGAAAACACCCATGCCCTCAAATGCTGTAATAGATGCTGATGAACATGGGAAACCTGTTGATCAGACAACATATAGAGCAATCATTGGCTCTTTATTGTACCTTACAGCCAGTAGGCCTGATATAATGTTTGCCACATGTCTTTGTGCTAGATTCCAAGTTAGCCCTAGAGAGTCACACTTAATCTTAGTTAAGAGGATTCTTAGGTATGTTAAAAGTTGTCCAAATCTAGGACTCTGGTATCCAAAAGAATCAGGATTTGAATTAACTGGATTCTCAGATGCTGATTATGCTGGATGCAGAATAGACAGGAAAAGCACCAGTGGAACATGTCAGTTCCTTGGTGACAGACTTGTCTCCTGGTTTTGTAAGAAGCAAACATCTGTGTCAACTTCAACTGCTGAAGCTGAGTATATGGCTGCAGGCAGTTGCTGCTCACAAATATTGTGGATACAAAATCAGCTTCTAGACTATGGCTACAACCTAGAGAAGTCAAAAATTTTCTGTGATAATACTAGTGCTATTTCTATAGCCCAAAATCCAGTCCTCCATAGTAGGACAAAACACATAGAAATTAGGCATCATTTCCTAAGGGATAATGTAGAGAAGAACAAAATTGAACTTCAATATATTCCTACTGATTTGCAAAGGGGAGATATTTTCACCAAGCCCTTGGATGAAAAGAAACACAGGTTCTTCCTAAATCAGTTAGGCATGATAGATGGAGGAAGTCTTAATTAAAATCCAAGATTTTGAAAAGCTAAAATAGATCAAGACTAGGCTAAAAAATTCTGTCTTTTGAATGAGTTTAGACTCTGAACTGCGCTCGACGTTTTCTCAAAAATCGTCGACCGGAGTTCGACGATTTTCCTATCGTCGATCTGAGTTCAGAGCCTTCGCTAGATCTAGAAGTCTTCTTCTTCTGTTCAGAGACCGTCGAGCTGAGCTCGACGTTTTTCAACATCGTCGAATGAAGATCGCCGATTTTGAAGACTCTTCAGATTCCCTCTGTAGCCTAAATCGTCGAGCTTAGATCGACGCTTCGTCGAGCTGAGCTCCACGATTTTCTTTTTCGCCGTCGAACCCTAATATAAAATCATCTTTCAGCCGTCGTTCTCCTTTTTACGCTTTCATACTCTGCAACTTTCTTCCTTTTCCCTCCAAATTTTCTACGCTTGGTCGTTTTTGGTTTTCTGTTGCAGGTTCATATGGCTGATTCGAGGGCTGCGATTGCCAAGATGAAATTCGACACCGGTTTCGACATAGACATAAACTCATTTGATGGAAGCGACCAGCGCTTCAAGGATGTTCTGAATCTATTCAGAGAACAACAGCTAACTCAGATAATGACTATCCGAATGAAGATAGCAGCAGAGGAGATTAAGGAATGGTGTTATACCGCAGCAGATGAGTCTGAGAATACTGTTGTCGGCACCATTAAGGGGACCCAGGTAATTCTATCCCCGGCTTTATTAACTGAAGTCTTTCAACTCAGTACTGGAGAAGACTCCATTGATCTGTCTGGAGAGGAGTATGCCTCCATGTTAGATAGGATGGGTCATAATGTGCTTAACCCTAATAAGCTGCTGAAAAAGAATCTGGCTATAGAATTCCAGTTCCTGGCTGATGTAGTAGGGAAGGTGCTGTTGGCCAAGCACTCGGCTCATGACACAATTTCCAGGTATCAGTTCTGCCTGATGGGAGCCTTACTGGATAAGAAGCACCTCGACTGGGGCTCCATCTTCTTCGCCCTGAGTAAGAAGAAAATCAACAAGTCTGCAGTCTGTTTTGGAAGAATCTTGGGGGTCTTTCTGCACTCAAGGTGCCCTGACCTTTTGACCTCCTCTGGATTATTCATCAATGCATCCAAGAGGCTGTCCTGTGCCCTCTTCAGTAAATGGGACAGGCAGATCATAAACCCCTCCAGGGCTGCTGCAACACTTCACTCAGGCACAAGGACCACTTTGGTCACTCCTTCAGTAGAAGAGATGCCTGCTTCTTCTTCTCCCCAAGCCATATCCACCCAAGCCTCATATACTCAAGCCCTCACCTCCTCACCACCAGTCTCCACCATAATCCTTTCATCCCCAATTACCATTTCCTCACCAATGTCATCCCCTATTACCATCTCTTCACCAGCCTCATCTCCTCCAGCATCTACCTCTGAGGTATTTCTCCCTCTCTTCTCTTACCAAACCCTTACCTCTCCATCCTACTCTCTTTTAGAGGATTCCTTCTTGGATGACTCTCCCTCTTCTCCTCCTGAGACATCTTCCCTCCAACAAATGCTTCATGACATTCTCTCTCAACCCTCCTTCACACCCTCTCTTACTTCCCCTATCTTCTCCTCAACCTTCTCTATCCCCATTATTCCTTTTTCTGAACCCTCCATCCCTACTCCTCCTATCTCCACCTTTTTAGCTTCATCCACCATCCCTCCATCCTCCTTGGCTACTACCTCTGCTCAAGCCTCTCTTGGGCATGTAGATGTTTCTGGCCTGGCTGACAGGATCTATGAGTTGCTAGCTCCCAAGCTGGTATCTCTGCTGGAGTCTTCCCTGACTCCACTCCTGAAGAAAGTCCAGGAGCTGTCCTCCAAGCTTGATTCTCTTTCCTCCTCCCAGGCAATCCCTTCTACTGGGTGCCTTGGTTCACCTCTCTCTGAACCAAGACAGGGGGAGATGCCTTATGAAGAAGTGATTGTGCCAGCTCCAGCTCCAGCTTCTACTCTCTCAGCAAGCTCAGGATGTGCTTTTGCACTTAATCTGCAGAGGTTACTATCCAGATTTGATACAGCCTATCTCAGATGTCTGCCTCCAATTTCTGCTGAAGATCTGTCCAAGGCCATTGTGCCTGTACCTGTCTGTAATCCCAGCCAGATTGTTTCCTATATCAAGTCATGGAAGGCTGTGGATGTACCTGATGCTGCTACTAAGGCCACTGTGCCTCCTTTTGTTAATACTGCTGCTGCTGATACAGAAATGATTCCAGCACCTAATGCTGAGGAAATTGTTGTTGAAACTGATGCTGCTGACTCTGCTATCCCTGCTGCTCCTGCTCTTGCTCTTGCTCCTGCTCTTGCTCTTGCTCCTGCTCCTGCTCCTGCTGCTGCTGCAAAGCTCAAAGCTCAAGAAGAATATCTCAGAAGAATTGATGCTTTATATGATCAACCTCAGAGTTCTGAAAGTGATCAGTACAGAACTGATTCTGATGATTCTGCCAGCACAATTGCCAAAAAGAGAAAAGCCAGAAGTAAAGCAATGATGTCAGTTCCTCCTGCCATAGCTAAAGACTCCAATGACATTCCATATTATATTCTGCATGACTGCCCCATCACTGAACCATGGATGCAATTTTCCAAGAACCAACTAAAGGCCATGAGAAAGAAAAGAAAGCTTGACAAATATGAAAAAGGATCATCTCAACATCAGCCTCCTCCTCCTCCTCCTCCAGACTCTGGATCAGGCTCAGCTCCTCATGCTTCAGCTCCTAGACAAAGTTCCTCTCAATCCTATTCTAAGTATTACCAAAAAGGTCAACATCAAAGAGGATATCAACCCAGAAGGGGTAGTTATAGAGGAAATCAAAGAGGACAGAGACCTTATCAAAGGGAAGGACAAGGCCATTCTGACTCTACTTCAGGCCCTTACCCTTACAAACTGAAAGACACAGTTGCTCCAAGGACCTCTCCTGCTCCTGAATCTCTCAACAAATATGAACCTGCTGTTCCATATGAGGATCCTGAGAACAATCCTGTGGCCTGGACTGCTAGGATGAAAGAGTTGGCTGCTCTTGATCAGATTAAGAAGGCTAGAGAACAAGGCAAAGAAATATCCAACATTACAACCTTATCAGAACAAAGAAAGAAAGAACTGGAAAAGTATGCTTCAAAGAAATTTTTCAATCCAGAAGAGTACATGAAGCTGCACCCAGAGGCTGTAGTTCCAAGGCCAAGATCTCAAACCTCTCTAGGTGCAGAAGATGATAGAAGGTCCAAGAAAGAAGCCCTAAACCCTAACAGAGAAATCTTATTTAAAAAAGGGAACTGAAAAGAAGTGATCTGTGTAAGCAAACATATCATCTACCTTTGGATATCTGCAGCTATTTATCTGTGATATGCATTGCTGTTTCTCTGCATTTTGTATTTAATTTCTGTATTATTAAATGCTCTTTATGATTGTCTGTAAATAGTAATCCTAACCCAAATAGGGGGAGATTGTTGGAACACCCTATTACTAATTTGGGTAAGGATCACTATGCTTGTCTTAGGATCCTAGTTGACCTAGTTGTATAGTTGAGAAGGTCAACATTAGAATGAGTCTAGGGTCTAGAACTTAGTTTTGAAGCTGCCCCCAAGTCCACTCCAAGATCAAGGATGAAGAGCTAAGTCTAAGGCAATTTTCGTCGAGCTCTGGTCGACGAATCGTCGAACTCAGTTCGACGCTCTCTGAGCTCAACTTCAACAAATCGTCGAACTCCGGTCGACGATCTTCGAGCTCAGATCGACTATCTGCTTTTAGCTAGCTTTTGCTTAATCGTCAAACTCCCCTCGACTATCGTCTAGCTCAGTTCGACGATGCCTCCTTCAGCTGTTTCTCAGGTCGCTGAGCTCAGTTCGACGATCTTTGAGCTCAGTTCGACGTTTTCTGTCTGCTTATCTCGGTTCATCTCTGAGCTCAGTTCGACGATCTTCGAGCTCAGATCGACGATTGTTTGGAGAGATCAACGTCTTCAAGATTTCAAATGCTGCTGATTCTTTGGAATGTTTTTGAATATTATCAGCATTTATGACAGAAGATCTCCCAGCCGTTTGGAGCAAGTTTTAAGGTATCATTCAGAGAATGTTTGCTGGACTTTCCTCTAAAAGACAAGACCATTTATGGAAAACATTTATGACTGACCAACGGCTATTTTTTTGGACAAGAGAATCTTAGAAATTATTATTCATCTCTTCTGCCTCTTAGCTAGAATACATACACAGATTGACAAGAAGAGTGAACACAGAATAGAGAACACTGACAGCAGAAGAATATCAGAACTGCAACTTCAAAATTCTTCTTACTGACTGAAAAGTGTTCACAATCTCATCATCTCCAGACATCTCATCACAATCTTTTGCTGGAGATCAAAGTTCTGAAGACCTATCACCCTTCTGCAAAGCTTCTCTGCCTGAACCTCTCTACATCTCAGGGGGAGCTTTGACATCTTCAATCCACTTGTGCTTCTCTCATTTGACTGAGAACAGAGAAGACAAACTCAACTTTTACTTTTTCTTTTCCTGCTGTAAAAGGGTTCTTGAACTCCCTTCAAAAGTTCTGTCTGGTTCTGAGAGCCTTGTCAAAACTCAGTGGTGGCAAGACACCTTATCAAAAAATCTAGCTTTGGTTTTTGAGCACCTTATCAAAAGCTCATTGGTGTCAGGACACCTGATCAACTCAGTCCTGAGTGGATTCCTACCAAGGGTGGTAGAAGAGTGGATGTACCCAGTTTTGGGGAACCACTATATTTCCTTGTGTCTTCTGGCTGTGCTTGTGTGATTTGTCTGCTGTGTGCTGTGTCCTTTTTCCTTTCAGTTTTTAAGTTTCTGTTAGCACTCTACACTATAGCTTAAATTGAATTTTATATGTGTTGTTTATTTCAAACTGTCAAATTATTTTAAGTAAACTCTATTCACCCCCCCTCTAGAGTTGAGACAGATCTTACCCTCACTTTCATACCTGCATAGTAATAAAACCAACTAGAGCACCAGCTCCCAGTAATAAATATACATCATAAATTAAATAAAAAGAACCATGGGGAGCACCATGTGCTTACCCCCAACAAAAGAATGCGCAATTGCACACCCTTGGGCCAAAATAGTGCACTTAGCATGATAAGCAGAATAAATGAAATATCAACGATAACATACTAAAAGTGAAGTGCAAGTGCGATAAAACTAGCCCAGATGAGTCCGAAAAATACTATATAAATCGGACTCATCAGCCCTTCACATAGCTATCTCTCTTTGTTAATTGGATGAATCAGCTACTTTGTTCTACACAGAATAAACTTGCTGAACTGGAAGAAGCTTCCGCTATCTTTCTCTGCCCTTCTGGCTACCTCTGCTGGACTTGGCTTTCAAGCTCATCGGAGAAGATGAAGTCCAGCCGCCTCTCTTTTTCGTTTTTCTTTTTCATTTCTGTGTTCGTTAACCCTAATCTCCTTTTCTTCTTTTCCTTTTATATCTATTGATTTAAATCAATGGAACAATTTGAATGTGGGCCTTGCCAAGGATGGTCAGCGCCATATCCCTCAGAAAAGGGCAAATAGTAGCGTCTGGCGCTACTGTAGCTTTCCCGTAATGGCATGAAACACTTTGTCTGCGCTTGATGAATGGAGAGCTGGGTTCAATGAATTTTGAAATGAGCTCGACTAATTCAGAATCTTCAGACTTTAACTTGATCTTGACGAAAGGTAAGCTGGGTTCAACAAATTCTGAAATTAGTTCGCCGAATTCTGAACTGAGCATAATGAACTCTTGATCTTCAAACTTGAACTTGAGCTCGACGAAAGGTGAGCTCAGCTCGACGAACTAAGAATTTAGTTCGACAAATTCTGAACTGAGCTCTTCTTTAGAAGCGTTGAGTGAGGCAAACTCAACGCTTCTAGACTTAGAGAAATTCTATTGGCTCTGTCTCAGCGGTTCCTTCTCAACTGTCTCAGCGGTTTCTTCTTATCAGTTATGACTATCTTCTATCTCAGCGGTTTCTTCTCAATTATCTCAGCGGTTTCTTCTTCTCAGCTTAAACTATCTCCTGTCTCAGCGGTTCTGTTGGGACCATCCCTTCTATCAACACTTTGCATTGAGCTTCTCAGCTATCTCGACGCTTTTTCCCTAGACATTCTTCTCAGTTGTCTCAACTGTCTTTGGCATTAAGAGCGTTGAGTGTGCCTTCATCACTCAATGCTTTTTGCCTTAGTCAAATTACTTGACTTCCATCTTACCCTTTTGTTCACCTGTCTAATCAAGGACAACCTGCATGCATGAACTTAAGCACACATAAAATACATCTATGCCCATTAGCATGATTCGTGATGCCTCCTCAAATCCTGAGGAACATTGTATGGCACACTTCCCAACAAATAGTCTTTATGTCCTGCGCAAGGCCTAAGACCCATAACTATGTCTGTGACAGGCATCACTACCCATGGACGCACTACATAACTATTGGGTAGGTTCAGCCCTTTCTCGTTGCTCACATCGTCGGGCAAAAACTACCACGACACAGGTCAGCCTCCCCATTCCCATTTCTCCATTCAATACATTACCCCATTATGCTACATGGGTGGCTCGCAGGCATCCTTGCTGGGCTCCTAGAGCTCTCAGACCCACATCTAAAGCCTTAGGTCTCCACAACATAGGCCACAAACAAAACTCTCAAGGAGCTACCTCCTGCGGTAGCACTACCGTCGCGCGGTATCTGGCAGAAATGCAATTCTACCCAGTTTTTTGGGTGCTCCTTTGAGTTAGTTATTGGGTTCATTGTTCCCAATGTCCCTGATTTGTGAGAAGTCAAATAGGTCAATGACACACACATCAACTGTATTTGATGTGTATTTGAGGTCTTGAGTGCAGGTAGTCCATATCATATTGATTGGACATATGGACACACTAAGTGGTTGTTGGACATACCAAAAATCGCCTAAGTCCACAGGCATTGAGTGGAGCAAGCTCACTCAATGCCAGAGGTATGGACTCAATAATATCTAGTAGAAATTTTGCTAAGTACAAAAGCATTGAGAGTAGTCTACTCACTCAACGCCATATAACATATAGCATTGAGTGTAGTCTACTCACTCAATGCCATATAACATATAGCATTGAGTCTGTCTCAGCCTAACTGGAAGATAGCCAAAAATATGGTTAAGTCCACATGCGTTGAGTGTAGTCTACTCACTCAACGCCATACAGTAAAAAGGCTGTGAATCAGGATAACTCAGTCTAAGCCAAGAGAAATTGGCTAAAAATGAGGCCAAGTCCACAAGCATTGAGTGTGGTCTACTCACTCAATGCCATACAGCTTTTAGCGTTGAGTGTTACTGTGTCAGTCAACTCCACTAGAAAGGTTGGCAAAATTTTCACTAAGTCCACAGGCGTTGAGTGTAACTTACTCACTCAATGCCATATAATAGAAAATTCTGGTAAGTAGTTTGGTATTGAGTGGAGCTTACTCTCTCAATGCCAAGGCGCAAAAATATTACTAAGGAAAATAACGTTGAGTGAGGTAAGCTCACTCAACGATCTCAATGCTCTCAACACTCTTGACGCTCTCAATGCCTTGGAGCAAAAATTTGGCTAAGTCCAAAAGCATGGACTACTTGACTTTCGTCGAGCTCAGCTTCGTCAAATTGAGCTCAGCGATCATCGAGCTGAGCCAAATTACTCAGTTTAGCCTAGAGTTTGTCAAACTCAGTTCAGCCTTTCATCGATCTAAGTTTACAGTTTGTCAAATTAAACTTTTGCATTCGTCGAGCTGAGCTCGAAGTTCATCGAACGGAGCTCAGCTTTTGTCGAGCTCGATACTTAGACAGGTAGAATTTTGTCTGAGTGTTGTGGCATTGAGTGATACCTACTCACTTAACACCTTTGGTTTTGATGATTGAATTTTGTTTAAGTCTAGAGATGTTGGGTCATGCTGACGTCAGTAAAGTCAAATTGTCAACCAAAATTCAAATGGTGCAGAATTGTTGCCAGAGACATTGGCGGCCAGCTGTCACCATCTTCTGCACTTTCTAAGGAAAATTTCCATCATAAAGTGCTGGGGCCCACACACAGCAAGGATTTGTTAAATCAAATTTAAACTGAAGGGATGCGCTGGATGGATTAATCTCATGCATCAATCCTGGTTGTGGGGCCCACTGCTCGATTGGCCTTCAGAGTATAAAAGGAAACAATCAGCCAGAAAAAGAAAACAACGGAAAAAAACACAACCAAGAGAACAATCGATTCTTCGGCTAGGTTTTTAGAAAATAAGAAGAAGGGCGGGAGAACATCATCTTCTTCCTCACCATTTTTATCGAGCCTGAAGAAGGAGTTCTGCAGAGAGAACCTTGCTGGGAAGGAGATAACTGGAGCAATTACCATTTGCAACAGCAGGATCAGAATTCGTTCTGAGGGAGCAGATCTATAAGTTCTATAGAAGGAAAGTTAGTTGTTTGAAGAAAGAATCTACTGCCTACATCATTCTCTTCAACAGCAAAAGGTTAGGTTAATATTTGCTCAGTCCAGGAAGAAGAAGACACGGAGTTCTTGATCTGGTGTCAAATTATATAATCTATCTCTATTTCTTTCTTGTGTAAAGATTCTTGGTGAATCTGGAGTTGTAAGACTATTTTATAAAGGCTAAGGTATTTGTGACCTATGTTTGGCTTTGTGCCGGGTGAAAGGTCGTTGTGACCTGAGGCTTGGCTTAATGCCTAATTTTAGGTCTGTGTGACCTGTATGGTCCTATGGGATCTTTGTTGTAAGCTATTAAGTAGCTGAGTTTTAGAGGGAGAGCCAAATCTAACACGTTGTTAGATAGGCTCAGAGGGACAGTGGATGTACCCAATATTGGGGAACCACTATAAAATTGTTGTGTCATCTTTGAATATTCTTGAAAGTTGATAACTAACCTAATCACATGCACAGAAATCTGATAACAAATTAGAAAAGGTAAAATAAAGACAAAAACTTATTCACCCCCCCCCCCCCTCTAGGTGTTTAGCTAACCTTAAAAATAAGACTTTCAAGTGGTATTAGAGGGAGGTTACTCTTTAAAGGACTTAACAGTCTGAGTAGACCTCCAAGATTAGAAAGAAGTCTGTCTCCATGGGTTCAGGAATGACCAATAGGGAGCTGAGTGATGTGAGACTTTCAATCTTTAGGAAGGAAGATTTTAGCATCTAGAAAGTAAGGGTGAGGCAGTTCATGGAAGTTGCTGACCCTAGAATATACATTACAGTTGAAGAAGGGCCATTCATCCCAATGAAGGTCTCTGCACTAGATGTTAATGTCAAAACCCCCAAGACATATGATGAGATGACCATGGATGAGTTGTCCCTAGCCTCAATTGACAAGAGGGCGAAGAATATCATCATGGGTGTTGTTGATGATTCTACACTTCAGAACCTGATCCATTGTACAACAGAAAAAGAAATGTGGGAAACACTTGTGATTTACATGGAGGGGAGAGATGAGCTTAGAGATGATAGGAAGTCCATGCTTAACCAAGAGTATGAGACTTTCAGACAATTCAAGGGGGACAACATAACCACCTGTTATAAAAAGTTCTTTAGGATTGTGAATGAGCTAAAGACTTTTGGAAGAGTGTTCAGTCACTATGAACTGAATGACAAGTTCCTTAGATCTCTCTCTAGAGAGTGGGACATAAAAATCTGTGACATCAGAGAAGTGGCAATGCTGGGTGACACTGCTCCTCACATACTCTTTGAGAAGCTGCTGTCATATGAGATGCAGCTAGCAGCAAGGAAAGAAGAGGAGAACAACAACAAGTCTCAAGCAAGAGACAAAACTGTAGCTTTCAAAGCTGAAAGCACAAGCAAAAGCAGAAGAAAGTCTCCCTCTCCACTAAGGAGAGGTGTTGAATCTGATTTTGGAAGATCAGAGGGAAGTGCATTAGACTGCCAATGGTCATATGAAGATTTTGCTGCCTTCACTAGGAAATTCCAGAAGTTCTTAAGGAAGAAGCACTGGAGAGGAAGGCCTTCCACCTCCTCTCATCCCAAGGATAACTACTACAAAGGCAGAAAAAAGTCCTCTAAGGAGGACAGGTATGGTTCCAAAACTGGTAGACAGGTTTCCTTTAATATAACTTGTTATCATTGCAGAAAACCTGGGCATATGATAGCTGACTGCCCAGTCAAAAGGAAGGAACACAGTGAGAAAAAGGACCACCAGCAAAAATGCAAGAAGGAGAAATCCCTCATTGCCAAAAAGGAAAGAAGCTGGACTGACTCCTCCACATCAGAGTCAGAAGAAGAAGCCTAGATTGGGTTGTACTCTACTGAAGGAGTTGTAGAAGTAGACTGCATTAAAAGGCTGGCTTCTTTAGAAGAAGAAGCTGAGAAGGTTCATTCTGCTATAAGGATTGAAGACAGGGCCCCTCTATCACAATCTGATAGTGATTCAGAGGTGGATTCTGAAGGTGACAGCTGCTGCCTTGGGCTGATGGCTAAGTCAGATGAAGAAATCAGCCAGGATCAGCCTAGTCCAAGCAAGGTAATTTCTATTACTAGCTCTGCATGTTCAGATTATGAATCAGCTCCAGATTCATGTGCCTATGCATCAAGTGATGATGATAGCTCAGAATCTGAGGGAGACATCAATCAATTGATTGATAAATATGGTGAACTTCTGCGGGCTCTAAAGAAGAGAAAGCTCTTGGCCAAACAGCAGGCTTAGGAAATTATCTCTTTAAAGCTTGCTGCTTCAAAATTAGCAAAATTGCTAGATCTGAAGATGCAAGAAGTTAGCAAACTGAAGAATGTGACAATAATTCAGATGAGCACCATAACCTTCAAGAATAATCATATTAAGAATCTTGAAGGAAAGCTCTAAAAGGAGAGGGAACTAGTGGCTAGTTAAACCAAGCCTAGAACAGTGTTACCCTTGATAGACTTGTTCTCCTCCCAAAAGGGAAAGAAAGGGTTGGGATTCAAGGAAAGGACAAGAGCTACTAATCCCAAGGGAAAGGGCAAAGCTCAAGTAAAGCCACTAGCCTCTAAGCCTCCTATATAATTTGTTAGAGTGTAATTTCCTTCCAACAGCCATGACCATGAGTGTATTTATGGTCAATAGATTCATGCTAGACCATCTTGTGTGAACAAAGATGTTCCACAATATGGTGGCAGTTACAGCAAAGGTGCAAGTACCTATGAGAAAATATAAATGGCCCATTTTGGACCATTTGTGTATGGTACAACAGCCCCTTTAGTCAGGGGTAAAGCTGCTGACTGTTCTCAAATTCCTCTAGCCCACTCTAAGACAAAGGGGAAGGCTGTTAGTATACCTGACCTGGGCATCTCTGAGGCCATCAAGGGTATGCTTTCTGAAAAGAAAGCTGCTGCTAGAAGGGCTCAAGATATACCGAGCACTTCTACTACCAGACCCACCACTTGTCATACCAGGGCTAGAAAATCATGGAACATGACTGTTTCTACTCCTTCTAGACCCACAGCTGCTGTTAACACAGCCACTAAACCTGCTCCAAAAAGAAGGTACAACATCCATGAGTGTTGGCGCTATGACAAAGTAGGCCACTTTGTTGTTGATTGCTGGCACAATAATAGTGTGCAAAGAGCAAATGTTAGCTTGCCTGTCAGAAAAGCTACAGGCAGGCAGAATTATTTTCAGTCTAACAGGCACCAAGGACACAATAAAAATTGGGGTCCTAAGGTTAACTGATGTGTGTTTTGTAGGATAGTCCAAGTTCTCATACCCATATATCATACTTGTACGGTGGATGTTTCAGGAACATGATTGAAACAAGGAGCATGCTAAATGATTATACTCCAGTAAGGAATGGACCAAAGGTTATCTTTAGTGGATCTGAAAAAGGAGTGACTAGAGGTTATGGTAAGATCTCTAATGGCATAGTCACTATCACTAGAGTAGCCTATGTGGAAGGGTTACAACACAACCTGATAAGCAATAGCCAGCTCTGTGATCTTGGCTATGACACTAGGAGTGGAAATGTGTACTGTTTTGATTTTATATGTTCTAGTAAAGACTCACCTGTATGCCTTATTGCAGATGAGAAAGCCTCTTCCTATGTCCAGTGGCACAAAAGGCTAGCCATCTAAATTATAGGACCATAGGCAAGCTGTTCAGCAATGAGTTGGTTAGGAATGGGCCTAATTCTATATGAATTAAGGAGGGTATCTGCTATGCATGCCAAAAGGGCAAACAGACTAAGACCTCCTTCAAGAGCATTGGTACCAAAGACTCAGTGAGATGCTTATACCTCTTGCATATGGATCTATTTGGTCCTATGCCAATTCAAAGTCTAGGTAGGAAAGTCTACACCCTTGTGGTTATTGATGACTTTTCCAGATTTTCCTGGGTGTTCTTTCTAAGGAAGAAATCTAAAAACCCTAATGTTTTTCAGACATTTGTTAATCAAATTCAGAATGAATTCAACAGTACTATGGTCAAAATCAGAAGTGACATGGGCACTGAGTTTCAGTCTAAGTGCATGATAAGGTTCTGTGAAGAGCTTGGGATTCACCAAGAGTTTTCCTCTCCTAAAATACCTCAGCAAAATGGAATTGCTGAGAGAAAAAATAGGACTCTAATAGAGGGTGGTGGAACCTTACTAAGTGACTCATCACTCCCAGAATACTTCTGGGTTAAGGCAATTGACACTGCATGCTATGTCCTTAATAGGGCTTCTATCACTAAGAGCCACAAGAAGACTTCTTATGAGATCTTGAAGAGCAGAAAACCATACCTGAGCTATTTCAGGATCTTTGGTTGCAAGTGTTTTCTGCTCAACAATGGAAAAGTCCATTTAACTAAGTTTGAGGCAAAGTCCCATGAAGGGATCTTTGTTGGGTACAGCACTCCTAGTAAGGCATATAGAGTGTACAACTTAACTACCCAAGTTGTATAAGAATCAATACATATTGTATTTAATGAATCCAACATGGTTAACTGTGAGCTGCCGAGCTCCTCCTCTTATAGTATTGCAGGTACAGAGCAGTTGATGGACAAGCTGACCATCAAGGAAGCTACCCCCATAGTCCAAGAAAATAATGATGGACTGCCTATTCCAAGAGAAGGAGAGAACATACTTGAAGAAAATGAAGACCAGCTAGCTGAAAACCCTGAAGATCAGCAAGCTATAGCTAGATTGCCTCCAGCTACCAGGCATCTAAGGGACCATCCAGTACACCAAATTATTGGTGATGCAAATCATGAAGTCCAGACCAAAAGCAGGAGCATCAATACAACTCTCTACTAAATCTTCCTGTCTCAAGTAGAGCCATAGAAGTTTGAAGAAGCAATCAAGGACCTATTCTGGATTGGAGCAATGCAAGAAGAACTGGACCAATTTAAGAGATGTAAGGTCTGTAATTTGGTCCCCAGACCACAAGGACAAAATGTCATAGGGACTAAGTTGATCTACAGGAACAAGTTGGATCAAGATGGCATTATTGTCAAAAAATAAGGTTAGACTGGTGGCTAAAGGCTACAGGCAAGAAGAGGGCATAGAATTTGACCAGACCTTTGCCCTAGTAGCCAGACTGGAAGACATATGGATCTTCCTTGTATTTTCAGCCCATCAGTGATTCAGAGTCTGCCAGATGACATCAAGTCACCATTCATGAATGGTGACCTAAAAGAGGAAGTATATGTGGATCAGCCACCAGGTTTTGTAGATCCTAACTCTCCCAATTTTTTTATAAGCTTAGGAAAGCTCTATATGGGCTAAAGTAAGCTCCTAGGGCTTGGTATGAAACTTTGTCCAGCTTCCTAATTAAGAACAAATTCTCAAGGGGGAATATATACAAGACCCTATTCCTAAGGTAATCAAAGGGCAAGCTTATCCTAGTCAAGATATATGTTGATGACATTATCTTTGGATCTACTGATGACAACCTTTGCAGAAAGTTTGCTAAACTTATGCAAGTGAAGTTTAAAATGAGCAGCATGGGTGAGCTCAAGTTCTTCTTGGGACTAAAAGTAAGATAAACTGATGATGGCTTGTCCATATCCCAGTCCAAGTTCACTAGGGAGCTAATCAAAAAATATGATATGGAGAATGCCTCTACCATGAGAACTCCCATGGGATGAATTATGCCAATAGGCAAAGATAAGATAGGGAAACTTGTTGATGAGTCTTTGTATAGAGGGATAATTGGCTCCCTTCTAAACTTGACTACTAGTAGGCCTGACATCATATATGTCACATGTGTTTGTGCTAGGTATCAGGCCTGCCCTAAAGAATCTCATTACTCTGTAGCAAAGAGAATCTTGAGGTATCTTAAGGGCACACCAGATCTTGTCCTATGGTACCCTAGAAATAAGGATTTTGATCTAATTGGATTTTCAGAGGCAGATTTTGCAAGTTGCAAAGAAGATAGAAAAAGCACTACTATAACCTGTCAGTTCTTAGGTAGAAGGCTAGTTTATTGGATCAGCAAGAAGTAAACTATTGTGGTTATATCCACTACTGAGTCAGAATATATATCAGCAAGCAGCTGCTGTGCTCATCTGCTGTGGATCCAACGTCAGCTCCAGGATTTCAATCTTCAGGTAAGTAGAACTCCACTCTACTGTGATTATACAAGTGTTATTTCTATTTCTAGGAATCCTGTCTCACATAGCAAGACTAAGCATATATAAATAAGATATCAATTTATTAGGGATCATATAGAGAAGGAAGAAATCAGTCTTGAGTTTGTCCCAACAGACAAGCAAGTGGCTGATATTTTCACTAAGCCATTAAATGAAGCAAAGTTCAACACCCTAGAATTTGAGTTGGGTATGTTGAACTCGGCATAGCTTCAGACACTCCCTTTTGCATTTTTTTGTGCAGGCATTGTTCCTCTTGCTGGACATACAGACTCCTAAGTAGTATCAGTTCACTGATGCTTATACTAAGGGGGAGTAAGTTCCTCTGGAGAGAAGAGAAAAGGTCAGCCAATTGGAGGGCCAACCCCATATTCCTATTCTACAAAAGTCAAAAAAGGGGAGAGAATAGAGAAGGTCCTAGCAAGGGGGAGACTAGAAGAGCAAGGGGGAGACATAGCCATACAGGCGGGAGATGGCAAAGGGGAAAGAAAGACATGTGACACTCAAGTAAGGACAGTAACCTTATAACAAAATATGGGGAGTAAGTGAGGTACATCTACTTATAGCTTACCATAATTTTGATTTTGATTTTGAAAGGAGGGTGTTAGGTCAGATTACTCTAGAGGGGGGTAAATAGAGTATTAAAACTTTGGCTCTTTTTCTAGATTATATTAGAGTAAATATAGTGATACCTTATATTAGTTAAGTAATTAAGAAAAACTAAGCTAAACAATTCAGCAATCACAAGCACAGCAAAAATAAATGAAAAGGAGTAACCAGACGAGACAAAAAGTTTATAGTGGTTCCCCTAAACCTTGGTACATCCACTCTTCTACCACCCTTGGTAGGAATCCAGTAGCAGGTTTTGATCAGGTGACTGCCACCACAAGATCTGGTTCAGGTAGATCAGGAAAACCTTCAGGCTTTTGATCAGGTGCCCAAAAACCAACTTCAAGTCTTTTGGAGGGAGACTTGTCAACCAAACTTACTTTTAAAGGGAGCTATAACCCTATACAATGGGATGGAAAAGGTTGATGGAAGTCTTCTCTTTTCTCAAATACAACTTAGAAGACTGTGTGGATTCTTGTGATGTCAATGCTCCTTCTGAGAGGTCGAATGTTTCTGAAACAACAGAGCTTTGCTAAAGGGTGAGTAGTTCTTCAGCTTGATCTGCCAAGATCCAGGAAATCCAGTAACAAATGTTGAATAGAATATATCTGAGGATTTCTAGAACAGAGGTTAAAGAAGACTCTTGATCTTGATGTTTTTTTCTTCTTCAATCTACAGTGATGGCAGAGAATTAGAAAGCGTTTAGAGCATCGAGTGCTTGTTCAGAATTTTCTGTTCAGTGCTTCTCGATTTCTCTTCCTGTTTTTTGAAACTGTCTTTCTTGTCTGTTCTCTTTTGCGAAGAAGAGAGAATTACTTTTACTCCACTGCTGAAAATTCTCTTTGAATTTTTGAATACTTTCCATAAATGCTGGTTGCTGGAAGGAATAGAAAACGGCTGGAATAATAGCATTGATGAGTTTCCTAATTGTTCTTGATAGAATAAGCAAATATTTATTCTGAAGAATACCACATTTAATGCAGCCAAATAACGGCTATATTCAGAAGAATATTTACATTAAATGCTCATAATAATACTGCTAATAAGGAACAGAAGAGGGAAGGACTCATTCTAGAACTACACAAAAAACTTTGAACGCAAAACAGAATTCGTCGACAAGAGATCAAAGATCGTCGACTAGTGAGTTCAAGTTCGTTGACCTGAGCTCTGTGATCTGTTAACTGGGAATAACTTTCCAAATCTGCACTCTGAGTTCGTTGAGCGGAGAAACTGACAGAAGAAAACTAAGCGTCGACCTGAGCTCTGAGAACGTCGAGCTCAGCTTAGAGAATTAACTCTGAGTTCGTCGATCGGAGATCGACGATCGTCGAGCTGAGTTCAAAGAATTTCGAACTGATCACTGTCTTCTGAAAGCTTCTAAAACTGATTCTCTGAAGTCCACTTCTGGCTTATCTAAGGAGGTAGCACTAATCAATACTTAGCCTAAACTCTAGGACTAATACTCATGACCTTAGCTATACAATGTTGGGTCAGACTCAGCCTAAGTTAGTGAACCTAGCCCAAATCCAACTAGGGATCCAACAATCTCCCCCTATTTGGGTTAGGTCACTAACACAAAAACAACACAATCATAAAGCAGAAGAAAATATATCTGACAGAAGAAAAAATATTCAGTAGATATTTATAAAGTTATGCTTCATGATAAACTAAGAGAATAGAGTTCAAAAGACAATTGAAAATAAAAGAAATGAACTCATTTCTTCTTCTGGGCTTTGTCTTTGTCTGAATCTTCAGAAGGTTGTCTGAATTTGATTACTCTATTAGGGTTGGTAGCTTATTTCTTTGACATATACATGTCAGATTCTCCAATTATAGTTTGAGAAGAGGTTCTGGGAATAACAGCCTCTGGGTGCAGCTTCATATAATCATCAACATTGAAAAATTTATTAGCTCTAGCATACCTGAGCAATTCTTCTTTTTTGTAGGAAGACATAGTTGAGAATTGAGAGATATCTTTGCCTTCAGCTTTTTCTTTGTTAATCTGAGAAAGACCTATAATCTCATGGAATCTAGCCATCCTGGCAGAAGTCTCCTATTCTGGATCAACAAAAGGAATTGGAGGAGACTCTGGCCTTTTTGGACTAGAATCCCGCATTGGTTCTACAGTAGGAACTTTCTTTGAAGAATCTAAAGGTCGATTGCTTGAAGAGGACTGTTGATAGTTTTTTCTTGGATGTCTCTGATAAGTCTTCGTCATAGAAGCAGGCTTCTAAGATAAATTACCTGAGGAACCTGAAGAGGGAGGAGGAGGACCTCTCCTGAACTTTTGAGGAGGAGAAGAGTACCTTCTTCTTTTCTTCCTAGCCTTTTGCTCATTCTTAGACAACCATATCCAATGGGGCATACTAGGGTAGGGAGTAATCTTTTGTAAAATAGAGTATGGAGTATCATTACTTAGATTTGGCTTTGGAATAGACTTGGAAAGGGCATGACTTTTCTTAGACATTTTCTTTCTACTGTCATCAGAATCTGAGTCATCAGATTGATCATCATTAGAAGATCCTTGAGGATTATCATACAAAGCATCAATCTCAGCAATCACTTGATTTGAAACTAGCTTTCCAGCTGAAGGAGGAACTATTGGAGGTGGAATGATTCCAATAGGGAGTTCTACAGTTTCCAGATCCATGTCTATATAAAAAATCTCATCCATATCAGGCAATGGAGAGGAAGAGAAGACAAAGGTGGGAGTAGAAAATGCCTTGGGCTTAGAAGATTCCTCCTCAACCACCTGAATAAGCTCAGCCTCTGGAACTAAGATGAGTTTAGGCTCAGGAGCTTCAAAACTTTTCTGTATCTGCTGCAAATTCTCTGAACTGATGGGAGAGTAGCAAAAAATATTTGTACACCCATGAAAGGATACAAAAAGAAGACAATTGTTGTACAAAAGATCAAAGGATCTTAGAACTGAATCTAGTTCTAAATCTGGAACAATGAAGCAATCTCCATAAAGAATTTCCAAGGAATTGCTCTCATATTCAGTATCCAAAAACTCAATAAGATCTGCATCAGTAAATTCAGTATCAATAAGGTCATCTTCTGCTTTAAGTTTTGTATCTTCTTCTGTATCTGTTGTTGCTACTGCTGTTATATCTGCTACTGTATCTGCTACTGCTGCTTGAGCAACCGATTCACTGAGTATCTCCCCTTGCCTGGTTTCAGTGGATACAGGAGCCAGGCTCCTGACAGAATAGGATAAGACAGAGAAGGTAGAAAGCTGAGTAGCAAGGGTTGAGATAGACATTATAAGAGGTGAAATAGCCTCTGCTATCAGCTGTTTGAGAAGGGGTGTGAGGGATGCTAAGATGAGAGAGATGGAGGGAGAAGATTAATCTAAGAATTCTAGAGGGGTTTGAGTAGAGATAGATGGATTGATGATGGAAGATGATGAGGGATGACAATCTAACATTGGTTCATCTGAAGAATTGCTTGGAGATGAAAGAAGGTTGAAATAGGGTAGAGAAGTGAGATTTTGAAGATGAGATGGAAGGGGGGATAGAGGTGGAGTTGTAGAATCTGGAGATTGATATTGATCTAGAAGCTGTTTTTGTTGATGTACTGGGATGAAATGATAGGGGACTGAGGAGGTGTAGGTTGATGAACTGGAGAAGCAGGGTGGAGGGGGGAAGTAGGAGGTATAGGTAGAGATGTTGGAGCTGAGGAAGTTTGTTGGAGGGATGATGAAAGGGTTTGGTCAAGAGGGGGAATGGAACTTTCTTTTGCAGGGTGGGGAGTAGCTGGTACAACCCTAGTACTCTCAGAGGTTTTAGAGGAGGAAACCATGGATGGCTTTGAGATAGTCCTCTCCCACCTGCTAAATAAGGCGCAGGTCAGCCTCTTGGAGGCGTTGATGAATATGGTTGGGGCGACCAGGGATTCAACGACCTTGGTATTAAGGAAGATTCCAAGAATCCTTCCAAAGCAAACTTCTTTCTTATTGTTCTTCTTCTTAATCAGATTGAACAAAATTTTGGCCCAATTAGCAGCCTTCTTATTTACCATAGCACTCATCACTAAGAACTGCTGCTTGGTAAGGTGATCATGGGCTGTATGCTTGCCCAGCAACACTTTACCGACTATATCTGCAAGAAATTTATATTCAGTAGATAGATTCTTCTTCAGCAATTTATTTGGGGTGTCTCCACAGTAACCCATCAAGGTCAACATTTCCTTATATTCAGAAGATTCAAGTTCATTATCTTCTTCACCATTTACTAGTCTAAAGATTTCAGAAAGAGTATCTGGGGTTAAGGAAACAACGTTACCCGATATAGATCCAACCATCATGTCAGCATCTGGGGTAGATGAAGTATAAACCCACTCTCTAATTTCAGAACCAGCAATCTTCATTCTGGTAGACATTAGGGTCATCAAACTGAGTTCCTTGAATGACTGCAGAATATCTTTGAATATTTGGTCTGAATGCTGAAAAGAATCAAAATCGATGTCGAAACCCATATCGAACTTCATGCTGGAAAGAGCTCCTGCTGGAATTGCCATTAGTGTCCTACAAGACGAAATCAAAAAGATCAAGTGCCGAGGAACAGAAAGCGCGGGATGGAGATCGAAGAAAACCTAGTTATAAGGTTTTTCAGAATATGAACCAACAAACTCCGTCCTGCGAAAAAAATGGAAATCTTCGATCTGAGGTCGACGAAATGTTTTATAGTCAAAAGAATTCGTCGATCTCAATTAGAAGAAGGGAAAACTTTTCATCGTACTCAGGTCAATGAAAAATTTTCTGAATCCAGATCGTCGATCTTAGGTCGACGACAAATGACTTCCATAGAGAGTTCGTCGATCTCAGGTTGACGAAATATCTCAAGAACTTCCCTTAGTTCGTCGATCTCAGGTCGACGAATTTTGGCAAGTTCTTCAACCACAGACACATAATTAAATTAAAGTATCACCATTCATCATGCCTAGCTGATTCATAAAGGATCGATGTTTCTTCTCATCCAAGGATTTGGTGAAGATGTCTGCCCTTTGCAAATCAGTGGGAATGAAAGTAATATTAATTTTCTTCTTGTCCACACATTCTCTAATAAAATGATGTTTAACATCTATATGCTTGGTTCTAGAATGATGCACTGGATTCTGTGTTATAGATATAGCACTGGTGCTATCACAAAATAGAGTTGAATTAATTAAGTTATAACCATAATGCAGGAGTTTATTTTGTATCCATAGCATCTGTGAATAACAACTGCCAGCTACTATATATGCATCTTCTGTAGTTGATGTAGACACTGATGTCTGCTTTTTACAAAACCAGGAGATAAGTCTAGCACCAAGAAACTGTCATGTGCCTGAAGTGCTTTTCCTGTCCACTCTACATCTAGCAAAGTCAGCATCTGAGTATCCAGTTAACTCAAATTCTGATTCAGTTGGATACCAGAGTCCTAGATCTGGGCAACTCTTTATATATCTTAAAATCCTTTTTAATAAAATTAGGTGAGATTCTTTAGGGTTCACCTGGAACCTAGGACAAAGACATGTAGCAAACATTATATCAGGCATACTTGTTGTGAGATATAGAAGCGACCCAACAATGGCCCTATACAATTTCTGATCAACAGATTTCCCTTGTTCATCAGAATCAACCACAGTATTTGTAGCCATAGTTGTTTTCTTAGCTGAGGCATCAGCCATCCCAAACCTTTTAATCAGCTCTTTAGTATATTTGGATTGAGATAAGAAAATCCCATTAGGAGTCTGCTTCGCTTGGAGGCCAAGGAAGTAGGAGAGCTCACCCATGCTACTCATCTCAAACTTGGAATGCATAAGGTTAGAAAACCTTGTATATATTTTGGGATCTATAGAGCCAAATATTATATCATCCACATATATTTGTACCAAAAGTATTTTATCATTATGATGCTTCAAAAATAAAGTCCTATCTACCATGCCTCTAGAAAATATATGCTCTAAAAGAAAGCTAGCTAAGGTTTCATACTAAGCTCTTGGAGCTTGCTTTAGACCATGGAGAGTTTTATGCAATCTAAAAACATATGAGGGATGAGATGAAGAGATAAAACCTGAAGGTTGTTCAACATAAACCTCTTCTTTTAATTCTCCATTCAGAAATGCACTTTTTACATCCATTTGGTAGACTTTGAATTTCTTGAATACAGCATAAGCAAGGAAAATCCTTATTTCCTCTAGCCTGGCAACAGGTGCAAAAGTTTTATCATAATAAATCCCTTCCTCTTGCCTATAGCCTTGAGAAACAAGCCTTGCCTTGTTCCTTATAATCACACCTTGAGCATCAAGCTTGTTCCTGAAAACCCACTTGATCCCAATTACTGGATAACCATTAGGCCTTGGAATAAGGTCCCAAACTCTACATATCTCAAACTGATTGATCTCCTCTTGCATTGCAATAATCCAGTGGGGATCTTACTCTGCATTAGTTATGGATTGAGGCTCAACTTGAGAGAGAAAATAGGCATGCATCACATCATGGTATAGTTGATGCCTTGTCTGTACACCTACTAACATGTCTCCAATCACTTGAGATCTAGGGTGATCCCTTAGTGTGACAAGATCAGATGGTGGAGTTAGTTCAGTAACAGCATTTGGAATGAATTCCTATTGTGGAATTGCATCTGCTGTTCGAGGAAGTTCAACTGCTTCCACAGTTTCTTCTTCACTTTCTTCATCACATTGTGGAGGAGGATGTGATATAACCTTTGGTGTAAGGTTTAGTTCATCCATTTTCTCACACAAGTGAGGTACCTGCAATAACTCATTGGTAGAAATTTCTTTCTCCTTGCAATACATATTAGCTTCATCAAAAGTTACATGCACAGATTCCTCAATTTTTAAAGATGATTTATTGAACACCCTATAAGCTTTGCTGACTTGGGAATATCCCAAAAAAATTCCCATTGCAACCTTTGCTTCAAATTTTCTAATATATTCCTTGTCATTGTTATGAATATAACATATACAACCAAACACTTTAAAATAGGTGACTTTAGGTTTCTTCCCTTTCAGTAACTCATAAGGAGTCTTATTCTTAAGCTTGTGTATAAGACTTCTGTTCAGCACATAATTTGCTATGCTTACAGCCTCTGCCCAAAAGGATAGGGGCAAATAAGCATATGTAAGTAATGTGCCTGCAGATTCAATTAGTTTTCTATTCTTCCTTTCAGCAACCCCATTTTGTTGAGGTGTTCTAGGAGCTGAGAAGCAATGTCTGATACCTTCTTTCCTACAGAACTCTTGCATAAGAAGAGACTCAAACTCAGTACCATGATCACTTCTGATCAATGCAACTGGAGTAGAGTACTCAATCTGTATGTTCTTGAGAAAATATGTAAGAACCTTGAAAGTATCTGACTTAGATCTCAGAAAGAATACCCAAGTGAATCTAGAAAAGTCATCTACAATCACTAAAGTATAAGATTTCCCTCCTAGGCTTTGTACAGCTATAGGGCCAAAAAGGTCCATATGTAGTAAGTACAATATCTTAGGTGAGTCACTTTTATTTAATGATTTAAAACTAGATTTAGTTTGATTGCCTAACTGACAAGCCCTGCAGAGACTTTCTTTCTTATAGGGGTAAGAAGGCAATCCTCTAACAAGGTTGTCTTTAGATAACCTAGTAATGTTTCTCAAATTTACATGACCTAATCTTTTATGCCACAAATCATTTTGATTGCTAACAAGATTAAATAAATAGATTTCTGAACTAGCAGATTTAAAGTTTACTAAGTATATGTTTCCTTGTCTATTTCCAATTAAAACAGTTTGATTGTTTGCAAAAATAATACATTGAGATTTAGAAAAGCAAACCTGATAACCTGAATCACATAACTGACTTATGGATATGAGGTTATGCTTGAGACCATTAACATATGCCACCTTTTTTAAAGTGACATCTCCACTTTTGAAGTCTCCATAGCCTTCAGTCTGTCCAAAACTTGAATCTCGGAAGATGACTCTTGGACCAAGTTTAGCCTTGAAGTTGATAAGGTTGTCCTGCATTTAGGTTGGCTCTTATAACCAAAGGGATGAAATCTTCTTGGAGGAATTATCCATTGGGTGAATGGGTTGATGTTCTCCCTATGTTGGTTAGGTTTAATGTTACAGTTTTTGTTGGAATTTAATTTTCTGTAATTATGATCTGGGATCGACGAATTTTGGTGAGTTCGTTGACCTGAGCTCGACGAATTGGAATGAGATCTACGATCTCTGCTCGAAGAAGGAAAGTATTCATTCTCAGGGCACCAATATCGTCGATCTTTGGTCGACGAACTATACTAGTGTTGTCGATCGTAGATCGAAGAATTTTTATTATTATGGTTTGTGTTTAGAGTTCGTCGTTCTGAGGTCGACGAACTGTTCGCGTTTCATCGATCTGAGTTTGATGAAAACCTCTGAACATTGTTATATCTATAGTTTTTTTTATCTTAGATTTTTGTTTTAATTCCATTTGTTTTAGTACTTCATTAACCTTGTTAACCTGTTCAGTGTTCTTCTTGCCTTTATCAGAAATGAAATTTATAGGTTTTGATAGGTTGTTCTTCTGGATTAGAGGTGGTTCACTAGATGAGGCACCTAGTCCTAGTTTACAGTTATTTGTCCTAGCATTTAAGGTACTGGTTATATCTAGTAATTTCATGCTCCTGCCATTTAGAGATTCATCTAGTTTCTTGGCCTTACTTAGTGCAATTTTTAGAAACAATATTTGTTCATTAGCTGAATCTAGTTCAAGTGACAATTTTGTATTTTCAGCAATATATTTATCTTGATCAGTTAATTTCTCTCTAAGAAGTTTGATTTCCTTCTCAGAGCTTATCAAGTCTAAGCAAAGATTTTTAAATTCAGATTTAAATTCTTCTGATTCAAAATCATAGGAAGCAATTACCTGATTCTCAGTAGACATTGATTCTTCATTATTTGAATCTTCAACATCTGATTTGATGTTGTAGGCATCAATTTCCATTAGGCAAACTTCCTTTGCCTTTTGCTCTTCTTCATCATCACTGGAGCTGGAAGATGATGACTCTTCTTCTGTATCACTCCAGGTCTCAGCAACAAAACCCTTTTCCTTCCTTTTGTGCTTGCTTGAGGAGGGTTTGTTGTGATGAGTTCTTCTTGACTCTTTTTCTCTTCTCCTATCTTTCTTTTGAGCTTCTGGACACTTAAAGATATAGTGTCCTGGCTTCCTGCAACCAAAACATACAACTTCTTTAGAAGGAGTTTTGTCATACCTTGGTTTGTCATCTTGTCTAGATGACTTCCCTCTGAAGTCCTTATTTTCCATTTTGAAAAATCTTTTGTCAAATAGACTCATCAGTTCTTCATTGACTAGAGTCCCTTCAGAGTCCTCAGTAGCCTTGAAAGCAATGTTATGCTCCTTCCTGGTAGGTGTTGGAGTCTTTCATTCAGTTGCTGCTTCTCTGGTCTTCATCAGTTGCTCATATGATTTGAGCTTTCCAAAGAGAGACTCAGTTGATATCTCAGTCATGCTTCTGGCTTCTTTGATAGGCCAGATCCTTGAATCTCATGTGCTGGGGAAGCACATAAGGATCTTGTCATTCACTTCAGTCAGGGTAATTTCCTTGTCTAAGGTCCTTAGCTAACTAATGATTGTGCTTAGCCTATTATACATGTCACTGACTGACTCAACTTCTTCCTTCTTGAAGTTCTCATACTGGGAGATGAGATTGAATCTTGTCTTTTCTCTCATCAGTAGATCCAGCCACCATCTTGTTTATGGAATCCCAGATGTCTTTGGCTAAAGTGCAATCAGCCACTTTTTGAAAAATATCATCAGACATAGTCTGAGCTAAAATGTGTATGGCTCTTGCATCTGCAATCTTGGCTTTCTTCTAGGCATCTGTCCACTCAGGTGGTGGAACAGTATGAGTGCTTGAAGTAGAGGTTGAAGAAGTTGTTGCAGTAGGGGGTCCTGTCAAGATAGAGTTAAATATATCCTCATCAATAGAATTCATGTACAACTTAATTCTTGCCTTCCAGATAGCAAACTTATTCAGGTTGCATACTGGAGGTCTGATGCTTGCATAATCCTTGTTTTGTGCCATTGTGATAGAGAATAGTTGGGAAGAGGAAAATCTGATCTAACTGGATCTTGGTTCAAGTGTTAACTTGTACAACCAAACAAACACACCCTCCGATATCAATTGAAAGAAGGGTGTTAGGTCTGATTACTCTAGAGGGGGGTGAATAGAGTATTAAAACTTTTGCTCTTTTTCTAGATTATATCAGAGTAAATATAGTGATACCATATATTAGTTAAGGAATTAAGAAAAACTAAGCTAAATAATTCAGCAATCACAAGTACAACAAAAATAAATGAAAAGAAGCAACCAGACGACACAAGAAGTTTATAGTGGTTCCCCTAAACCTGGGTACATCCACTCATCTACCACCCTTGTTAGGAATCCACTAGCAGGTTTTGATCAGGTTACTTCCACCACAAGATCTGGTTCAGGTAGATCAGGAAACCCTTCATGATTTTTATCAAGTGCCAAAAAACCAACTTCAAGTCTTTTGGAGGGAGACTTGTCAACCAAATTAACTTTTGAAGGGAGCTATAACCCTGTACAATTGGATGGAAAAGGTTGATGGAAGTCTTCTCTTTTCTCAAATACAACTGAGAAGACTGTATGGATTCTTATGATGGCAAAGCTCCTTCTGAGAGGTAGAATGTTTCTGAAACAATAGAGCTTTACTAAAGGGTGAGTAGGTCTTCAGTTTGATCTGCCAAGATCCAGGAAATCCAGTAACAGATGTTGAATAGAATGTCTCTGAGGATTTCTGGAACAGAGGTTGAAGAAGACTCTTGATCTTGATGTTTTGTTCTTTTTCAATCTACAGTGATGGCAGAGAATGAGAAAGCGTTGAGAGCGTTGAGTGCTTGTTTAGAATTTCCTATTCAGTGCTTCTCGATTTCTCTTCCTATTTTTTTATAACTGTCTTTCTTGTTTGTTCTCTTTTTCGAAGAAGAGAGAATTACTTTTATTCCACTGCTGAAAAATTATCTTAGAATTTTTGAATTCTTTCCATAAATGTTGGCTGCTGGAAGGAATAGAAAACGGCTGGAATAATAGTATTGATGAGTTTCCCAACTGTCCTTGATAGAATAAGCAAATATTTATTCTGAAGAATACCACATTTAATGCAGCCAAATAACGGCTATATTCAGAAGAATATTTGAATAAAATGCTCAGAATAATACTGCTAATAAGGAACAGAAGAGGGAAGGACTCATTCTGGAACTACACAGAAACCTTCGAACGCAAAACAGAATTCATCGACCAGAGATCAAAGATCGTCGACCAGGGAGTTCAAGTTCGTTGACCTGAGCTCTGCGATCTGTTAACTGTGAATAACTTTCCAAATCTGCACACTCAGTTCGTCGAGCTGAGAAACTGACAGAAGAAAACTAAGGGTCGACCTGAGCACTGAGAACGTCTATCTCAGCTCAGAGAATTAACTCTGAGTTCGTCGATAAGAGATCAACGATCGTCGAGTTGAGTTCGAAGAATTTTGAACTGATCATTGTCTTCTAAAAGCTGCTAAAACTGATTCTCTGAAGTCCACTTCTGGCTTGTCTAAGGAGGTAGCACTAATCAAGACTTAGCCTAAACTCTAGGACTACTACTCATGACCCTAGCTATACAATATTGGGTCACACTCAGCCTAAGTTATTGAACCTAGCCCAAATCCAACTAGGGATCCAACAGATTTTGTTATATAGGTTTTGTGTATCATTGACCAAGGAAAGAACATTTTTTTATAAAGGTTGATAAGGGTTTTAACTTCTTCAAATAGGGGGATATTATTGGGTTCATTAATCCCAATGTCCCTGATTTATAAGAAGTTAAACAGGTCAATGACACACACATCAACTCTATTTGATGTGCATTTGAGGTCTTGAGTGCAAGTAGTCCATATCATATTGATTGGCTAAGTTCAAAAGCATTGAGTGTAGTCTACTCACACAGCTCCATATAATATATAGCATTGAGTGTAGTCTACTCACTTAACGGCATATAACATATAGCATTGAGTCTGTCTCAGCCTAACTGGAAGATAGCCAAAAATGTGGCTAAGTCCATAGGCATTGAGTGTAATCTACTCACTCAATGCCATGCAGTAAAAAGGCTGTGAGTCTGGCTAACTCAGTCTAAGCCTAGAGAAATTGGCTGAAAATATGGCCTAGTCCACAAGCGTTGAGTGTGGTCTACTCACTCAATGCCATACATCTTTTAGCATTAAGTGTTGCTGTGTCAGTCAACTCCACTGAAAAGTTGGGCAAAATTTTCACCAAGTCCACAGGCGTTGAGTGTAACTTACTCACTCAACGCTAGATAACAAAAAATTGTGTTAAGTAGTTTGCCGTTTAGTGGAGCTTACTCTCTCAACGCCAAGGCGCGGAAATTTTTGCTAAGGCAAATAGCGTTGAGTGAGATAAGCTCACTCAATGTTCTCAACATTCTTGACGCTCTTGACGCCTTGGAGCAGAAATTTAGCTAAGTCCAAAAGCGTGGACTGCTTGACTTTCGTTGAGCTCAGCTTCGTCAAGCTAAGCTCAGCGATCGTCAAGATGAGCTAAATTACTAAGTTTAGCCTGGAGTTTGTCAGACTTAGTTCAGCCTTTCATCGATATAAGTTTGTAGTCTGTCAAACTGAACTTTTACATTCATCGAGTTGAGCTCGACATTCATCGAACGGAGCTCATCTTTCGTCGGGCTTAATACTTAGACAGGCAGAATTTTGTCTAAGTGTTGTGGCATTGAGTGATACCTACTCACTCAACACCTTTGGTTTTGATGATTGAATTTTGACTAAGTCTAGAGATACTGGGTCATGCTGATGTCAGCAAAGTCAAATTATCAACCAAAATTCAAATGGTGCGGAATTACTGCTAGAGACATTGGCGGCCAGCTGTCATCATCTTCTGCACTTTCTAAGGAAAATTTCTATCATAAAGTGTTGGGGCCCACACACAGCAAGGATCTGATAAATCAAATTTAAACGGAAGGGATGCACTGGATGCCTTAATCTCAGCCCTCAATTCTTGTGGTGGGGCCCACTACTCGATTGGCCTTCAGAGTATAAAAGGAAGCAATCGGCCAGAAAAAGAAAACGATAGAAAAAAAAAACTAAGAGAACAATAGATTCCTCGGCTAGGTTTTCTGAAAACAAGAAGAAGGGAAGGAGAACATCATCTTCTTCCTTGCCATTTTCGTCGAGCCTGAAGAAGGATTTCTACACAGAGAACCTTGCTGGGAAGGAGATAGCTAGAGCAATTACCATTCGCAGCAGCAGGATCAGAATTCATTCTGAGGGAGAAGATCTACAAGTTCTACATAATGAAGGTTAGCTGTTTGAAGAAAGAATCTACTGCCTGCATCATTCTCTTAAACAGCAAAAGGTTGGGCTGATATCTACTCAGTCTAGGAAGAAGAAGACACAGAGTTCTTGATCTGGTGTCTAATCATATAATCTTTCTCTATTTCTTTCTTGTGTAAAGATTCTTGGTTAATTTGGAGTTGTAAGCCAATTTTATAAAGGCTAAGGTCTTTGTGACCTTTGTTTGGCATTGTCCAGGATGAAAGGTCATTGTGACCTGAGGGTTGGCTTAGTGCCTAATTGTTTGGTCTGTGTGACCTGTATGGCCCTACGAGATCTATATTATAAGCTATTAAGTAGTTGAGTTTTGGAGGAAGAGCCGAATCTAACACACTGTTAGATAGGCGCAGAGGGACAATGGATGTACCCAAGATTGGGGAACCACTATATAATTTTTGTGTCATCTGTGAATGTTCTTGAAAGCTTATAACTAACCTAATCACAGGCAAAGAAATCTGATAACAATTTATAAAAGGTAAAATAAAGACAAAAACCTATTCACCCCCCCCCCCCTTGGCGTTTAGCTAACCTTGAAAACAAGACTTTCATTAGTCCCCAAGGTTCTCTGTTGTAATATACTGTGTAGAAACCCGAAAATAGACATCACGGAGTCTTCTCCAGCCAATACAAGCATAATGAAAACATCACCAATCAAGACCAACCTGTCCAGATGGGCTTCACACACCATGCCTATTTTCGTACTTCGATTCCGAACTTTATATGCAAAACTATGGGGATATACCGTATCTACCCGAAGGAAAACCTCACACTCACCGTGTAATGTCCCAATTCACGCTAGGCCCCTCGTGCGCATTTTTAAGTCAGGGGAGCTGGTTTGGGCTCAGGGAGTGCTGGCAACTAAGCTTACACTTGTGTAAGGGAGGTGAAAAGACGTCTAGAGTAGGACACGAGTAGTGATACGGGCGTGTCCATACCCGTGTGGTACTCTGGTGTCAGGATTGGAAACTCGTGGAATTTCCATAGAAGGGCACGGGTAGTTACATGGGCGTGTCCCTACCCGTGTGGATGAGGACATAGGTTGGGGCACGGGCGTGTCCTACCCGTGTGTGTAACTGACATCGTCAATCGTGTTTTCCGAGTAGGACATGTCTAGAGATACGGGCGTGTCCCTACCTGTGTATATGTGTCTAAGTGTTTCCCGAGCAGGATACGGGTAAAGACACGGGCGTGTCCCTACCCGTGTGAATGTCTCCAAGAAGCCGGCCGTGTTTCCCCAACAGGACACGGGTAGAACATGGGCACGAATACAGCTGTGTCACGTGGATATGGGTAGAGACACGGGCGTATCCCTACCCTTATTTGTGTGTCCAAACGGTAGATGAACCGTCGACGACGCTTCGCCCGAGCAGGACACAGGTAGGGATACAGGCTTGTCCCTACCCGTGTTGGTATTATATATATAGGAATTCTTAAACCTTGGCCGGTTTTCATCTTCGTTCCAAGCCATTTCTATGGAGAGACTAGTGCTGGAGCCAATCTTCATCCGTGAAGAACCATCGCCGTCGAGGAGGAGAAGATGCCGTCGAGAAGGGTGACGAGATCCTTTGCCAGAAATGGTGGAAACGGCGGAAATGAGGTGAGTTTCCTCTCCTCTCCCATGGTGCTAGATCTATAGTTATTTCTAGGGGAGATGTCGACTCAAAAGAGTCTAGACTTGCGAGATGATGATTTCCCTAGGTAGAGGCCATTCTAGGCCTTGTGCTCTATAGATAGTGGTGTCTTCAACCTCTCCTTCCTTCTATGTGAAGAGAAGGGATGGTTTCGTGAAGAGAAATGGCCTTATGAAAGTGAATAAGGGAGGAGGAATTTCTGATGTGAATTGGGAAGATCAGATAGAGGAGAAAGATGAAATGATGTCATTCATTCCACCTTGAGATGCGTGCAGAAATCTGTGTTCTGCACGCGGCAATCTTCGTGGCCATTTTCAGGTATGATATGGCCAGATCCGCACTTTCGACTAAACACGAAAGTCGTAGGCCTTGGAGAGACCTTTCCAACAAGTGGTTACACGTCTTCAGGCGAAGTCTTTAGCCTCAGAAAAGTCTAATAAAATTGGATGGTTGCCAAGCTAAGTGTGCAGAAACTGTATTTTGTACGCAGCAGACTTGAAGCCGTTTTCAAGCATGATACAGCCAGATCCGGGCTTCCAACTAAACACAAAAGTCGTAGACCTTGGCAATATCTTTCCAACTAGGGGTTAAACATTTTTACTAGATTCTTGTAGCATCAGGAATCCTCATTTGAAGTTTTGTACTTTACTCATTTCTTGTACGTTTTGTTCTCAGGTTTAAGTAAGTCCATGATAGGAAGTATTAGAGGAATTGTTGTGAGTAGTGGGATTGATCCTAGATAATCTAATGACGAAGTGAAAAGTACTAGATCGAATAGATTTGGTTGAAAGATCCTTAAGTAAACTAGTGGGTAGACGAGTTGGATTGTATAAACAAACAAGTTTTGTGAACTGGTAAAGTTGAGCATGATACTAGCAATGCGATGAATATTGTGTGGAAGAGGATTGAATAAGATTAGTGCATGAAAATGTGGAAGGGTTGTTAGTGCGTGAGTGTTGGATGCACTTGATCGATTGGGTTGATAAGGGACTCAGTGAGGAGCCCTTGTGAGTTGTTTAGCACGAGATGTGAGATTGCATGCGGTGTGAGTCGACACGTGGTGTCGTAATCCTTGGTTAAGGATAGTGTGGTAGGTTTACGGGCTCGTCAGTCGTCACACCGACGGGAGTTGACGGTTAAACCTTGGGCGGTTGGGCTTGGTCCTCGGTGCTCATTCCCGGGACTCCTTCCGTGCCAAGTGAACGGTTGGGCTTGTTCCTCGTGCTTCTTCTGAGGCTCCTTCCGGGTCACAACATAGGACAGTTAGGGGCTTGGTTCTCGGTGCACATCTACCGGAGACTCCCGCTGTGTCGTAGTACGCGTGTGAGATCCGTTGTTGTGTTCTTAGCGTTAAGGCGTATGGATGCATAGGTGAAGTAGTGTGGAGGCTAGCCTAGGAGTGGAGATGCCCGCTCTACTGTCACCGTCGTGCCACGACGGATGACGCTTTAAGGGTTAGCTACCTACTCGAAAAGTGGGAACTAAAGTCTGTGTCGACATAGCAATTACTTATGCGTGATCATGGGTGAGTCATTGCATAGCATTAATGGCATTGCATTACATTGCATACACAAGATCCTTATCGTATAAGTTTGTATTGGCACTCTTATACAATGAGTTACTTTACTGTTGAGTCGATCCTCAACTTATATGTCTGTATGGACATTCATATAAGTTGAGTTACTTTCTGTTGTAGCTTTACACTTTCATAATCTGCTATAGATGATAGAACTGCTAGAGTAAATAGTTTGCTAATTTATTATGCTGCTTTATATACATTGATATTGTTCACCTTTTACCACCTATTTGTACTACTGCGTAAATAAATATATTGTACCCTCTTCCTTTCTTCGCCCGGTGCCGAGGAATCGCTGGGGGAGCGGATGTGATAGCCACTTAGTTTTTATGACTAACGGTTTCTACGTATTCCTTTTTAGGAGAAACCCCGCAGGCTGAGCAGCAGCAGGTTTTGTAGCAGGACAGCCAGGTTAGGATGATAGGGCCTGAAGGGACGGTACCGTCGTTACCGTCAGTGACTTATGTGAGTCTTGAGAGACTCTTGTTGTAGCCCTTTTGGGTAAGTTTACTCGTACTCTGATAGTATAGAAGCTTGATGTAGCTTCTTTTATTTGTTGTATTTTGGACTAATGTTCTTATGTGTGGATTTGGCTTCTTATTATATGTTTGGTTGGGTTGGCAATGTTTGATATTGGTTATAGCCGGTAGGATAGACGTCTTATGGTACAGGTTAGCCTGAGTGTTAGCACTACCGCAAGGTGGCTGTTCTGGGCATAAGACTCCCCTCGTGTCGTGTCTTGTGTTCCGGGAGGGGGGTCTTACAAATGGTATCAGCTTGCTACGATCCTGAATTAGAGAATTCATTTTACAATGGTGCCACCCCAGTTCGATTAGTCAGTTTGGGTACAAACTAACTTAGCGGAAGCAGTGGTATGCCCATATGTAATTCACATTAAGTATGTCCAACTTTGACCTTAAGATTAGCCAACCTGACCTTAGGTTTGTATTCTACGTATAGATCCCAGTGCGCATTGAGCCTGTGGGGGGCACCCCCGCCCCGTCCATACCCACACAGTTCCAGCAATCGGAGCTAGGGAAAACGCTCACAACTATCTTAGATGCCTTCACATCCCAACAAGCCCCCGTACAACAAGCTCCGGGCTCCAATTGGGTGAGCACTTTCCGAGCTCTCTCCCCTCCTGCCTACCTTGGAATAGAGTCGGCAGTACGTACAGAGGAATAGCTCGACACCGTGCAAGAACTACTGGCGGGAATCAGATGTCCGAACAACATGGTTGTGACCCCAGAAGTGACACTCCTGGAACTACACGCCAAGAGTTGGTGTAAGTCCCTCATGGGCTCCACCTTTCAAGGGCGAGTGTATACGGAGATTAGCTGGAACGACTTCTCGGGAGCCTTTTTAGAGCACTTCATTCCCTCGTCTGCTCGAGATGAACTCGAAGAGAGATTTTTACAACTGAAGCAAGGATTGAAGTCGGTTATGGAGTATCAACGAGAGTTCCAATATCTTTCGAGATTTGCTGACTCATATTACTTGGATGACAAAAGATATGCTAAGCGCTTCTATAAAGGGCTGCGGGACCCCTGAGGCAGGCCCTTTTGTTTATAGCGGACTCCAGCTTGGCGAAGATAATTGACATGGCGAAGAGGCTAAGGGTGTGATGGAAGCTGACCCTAGCAATAGAAGGAGACACGACTACGGAGGAGGAAGAGTACATCAGAGAGGTGGTAGGCATTTCCACTGGAATTATAGAGTGGAGCACCCAGTTCCATAGCCTCCAGCATTGCCTCCACCACCACAGCCTCAACAGTTTCAGCAACCCGGGGGAGGCATGGGCGAGTGTGCTTCGAATGCAACCAACTGGGCCACATTCGATGCTATTACCCGCAACTATTTGGGAATGTGCCTCTTGCTCTCCCTCCGGCATCTCCTTGAGGGCGGGGGCATATGTGTGATTGAGGATGAGGACCACGAGGAGGAAACCCCGACCCCGCTCGGAATCAGGTGTACGCGTTGGACATGACACAGGAGCAGAACCCTCAGGAGGTGATTGCAGGTATGTTGCAGTTAGTTATAACATTTTCATTATTAATCTTAAACTTGCTTAAGACATACTAGATATCTAGCCTTGAGTATTGCTATTAGTACTTAGGCACCATGGTGGTCGGCGGGAAACCGGCCTATACGTTATTCGATACCGGTGCCTCACATTCATTTGTGTTTCGGACTTCATAAAAGACCTAGAAGGAGTGCAATACTTCACTGGTATTGCTCGAAGAGTATGCCTCCCAGACTACTTTGAGATGACTGCAACCGCCAAGTGTGAATTGGAGATACTTATTGGGGGAAAGGCCTTTGATACCCCTGCCACAGTTTTGAGAATACCAGAATTCAACCTCATTCTGGGCATAGCATGGCTGGATTGGCACTACGCAATCATTGATTGTGCGGAGAAGCGAGTGTACTTGAGACATGTGGATACCGATGTCATCTTCCAAGGTATAAAATTTGCACCCCGTCTGTTATTATCCTCGATTCAGGCCATAAAAGCCAATATGGAGGGGGATGAAGTCTTTATGATTTTTTTTGAGTTGAAAGAGATGACATTGGATATCAAGGAGGTGCGGGTGGTGCAAGATTTTTCGGAGGTATTTCCTGAGAAACTGCAAGGATTACCCCCGCATAGAGAGGTGAATTTCCAAATTAAGTTAGTACTTGGTGCCAAGCCCGTCTCCAGGACTCCTTACCGAATGGCCCTGAAGGAACTCGCAGAGTTTAGAGTTTAGTTGCAAGAACTGGTGGAATCAGGGATTGTTCGCCCCAGATCATCACCTTGGGGAGCCCATATTCTATTCGTTAAGAAGAAGGATGGAACCTTGCGATTATGCATAGACTATCGAGAGCTCAACTGACTAACGGTACAGAACACCTATCCGCTACCTCGGATCGATAAGTTATACAACCTATTGGTAGGAGCGCATTGGTTTTCCAAATTGGATTTGCGCTCGGGGTATTATCAGTTGAGAATATAGGAGGAGGACATTCAGAAAATGGCATTTAGCTCAAGGTATGGCTTGTACTAGTTCACGGTGATGTCGTTTGTGCTCACAAATTCCCCTTCGGCTTTCATGAGCTTGATGAACAAAGTGTTCGAGCCTTATCTAGATGTCTTCATCATTGTTTTCATCAATGACATATTGGTGTACTCTAAGACGGAGGAAGAGCATGTCGAACATCTGACCTTGGTACTAAAGAAGCTAAAAGAGCACACCTTGTTTGCCAAGTTCAGCAAGTGCGAATTTTGGCTGAAAGAGGTTGCCTTCTTGGGCCATGTGATCAGTGGGGCTGGGTTAGCTGTGGATCCGGCCAAGGTGTGTACCGTGAAGGAGTGGTCGCCCTTGAAGTCAGCGTGCGATGTGCGGATCTTCCTTGGACTTGTCGGTTACTATCGCAAGTTTGTAAAAGGGTTTTCAAAGATTTCCCTTCCTCTTATTACACTGATAAAGAAAGGTGTGACGTATGAGTGAACACCCTAGTATAAAGCTATGTTTCAGGAACTGAAGGACCTAATTACATCCGTACCCATCCTAGCCCTTCCATCTGGGAAGGAAGGATTTCAAGTCTACACTGACGCGTCGTATCAAGGAGTGGGAGCGGTATTGATGCAGCACGGGCATGTGTTTGCATATGCTTCAAGACAGCTGAAGAAGCATGAAATCAACTACCTAGTACATGATCTAGAATTGGGAGTGGTGGTGTTCGCCTTGAAGATTTGGAGACACTATCTATACGACGTCCGCTGCGAAATCACTTCAGACCACAAAAATCTAAAGTATGTCCATACACAGAAGGAATTGAATTTGAGACAGCGGCGGTGGTTAGAGTTTTTATTGTATTATGAATTCACTTTGAACTACCACCCCGGAAAAGCAAATTCTGTAGATGATGCTTTGAGCAGGAAGTTACCGGAATCGAACTCTGAGTCCCGATTGATGAGAATGGAGTTAGCCCGAATGCTCGAAGAGATGGAGATCACCCTGGTATATAAAGACCAATCAGAAGGGTATACGGAGTACTTAGCTGCGATGAGCAGAGTCTGTGATATTCGAGACCGAATTCGGGCGGAGCAAGGAAAGGATGCGGCTTTGGCCCCGGTAATCAAGTCAATTGAAGATGGGATAACAGACGAGTACTCCATAAAAGACGGCCTCATCCATCTCCATGGCAAGCTTTACATTCCCAAGGGCGGTAAAATTCGGGAAGATATCCTGAGATAGGCGAATTTCACTCAGTATTTTGTGCATCTTGGGATTGCCAAGATGTACGCCGACTTGCAGAAGACCATGTGTTGGTCGGGAATGAAGAGGGACGTCCGATATTTTGTTACGCACTGCGAGGCCTGTCAAAGGGTGAATGCAGAATGCAGGAGCCCCGGTGGATTGTTACAGTCATTGTCCATCCTCGAGTGGAAGTTCGAGGATGTCTCCATGGACTTCATCTACGGATTGCCTCGCTCACACACCGAAAATGATTCAGTATTGGTAATCGTTGACCGCCTGACGAAGGTAGCCCGGTTTATTCCTATGAAGAAAGAAGCTCGTGTGGATGTTTTGGTACGCCTCTTTGTGGAGCAGTTCGTACGGTATCATGGTGTGCCAAAGATAATTGTTTCTGACCGGGATAGTCGGTTTACCTCTAAGGAATGGAGGGTCGTATAGGCTTACCTGGGTTCATGTCTTACCTTTAGCACAGCATTCCATCCTCAGACGGACGGGCAGTCTGAGAGGACCATCAGAACATTGGAGGACCTTTTGCGACTGTGTGTGTTGGATAGGGGAGAGCCGTGGGAAAGGCTCTTACCCCTGGTGGAATTTTCATATAACAACAGTCACCAGGCCAGTATCGGGATGACACCCCATGAAGCCCTTTATGGAAGAAGGTGTAGAACCCCCTTGTCATGGGTACAAGATGAAGACCCGAAGGTTTTGGGTATTGAATACATCGATGACACTGATGCGGTGATTAGACTAATACGGGACCGCATGCTTAAGGCTCAAAGTCGGCAGGCTAAATATTATAATGCGAAGCACCGAGTGATGGAATTTCAAGTGGGCGACAAAGAATTTCTAAAAATCCGGTCGATGCATGAAGTGTCACGGGTACGTGGTATGAAGAAGCTCATCCCAAGGTACGTTGGACCTTACACCGTATTGGAGAGGATTGGCCCTTTGGCCTATCGGTTGGAGCTACCACCATAGCTGGAGAACCTTCATGACGTGTTTCTTGTGTCGTCTATCCGGAAGGCATTGTTGTGGCCCGATCAACATATCCCCACCGCTGATGGATCAGTAGCCACCGATAGATCTGTATGACTGGAGTCGGTGCGGATAGTAGATAACGAGACAAGAATTTTGCACCGCAAGAGTGTTCCTTTGGTAAAGGTGATGTGGTTTAACCATGGGAAAGATGAGTATACATGGAAGCCGGCGGACTTGATGCAAAAGCGTTACCCGGAGTTATTTCATCAAGGTAATATTTAAAAAGCATATGTCTATTTTATTTCATGTTTTTATCTCCCCATAGCGTTTGCCTGATTTCAGGGACGAAATCTTTTATTTTTTTTATAGGATTTGTAACGTCCTGATTCGCGCTAGGCCCCTCGTGTGCATTTTTAAGTCAGGAGAGCTGGCTTGGGCTCAGGGAGTGTTGGCAACTAGGCTTACACTTGTGCAAGGGAGGTGAAAGACGTCCAGAGTAGGACACGGGTAGTGACACGAGCGTGTCCATACCCGTGTGGTACTCTGGTGTCAGGATTGGAAACACGTGGAATTTCCAGAGAAGGACACAGGTAGTGACACGGGCATGTCCCTACCTGTGTGGATGTGGACACGGGTTGGGGAACAAGCGTGTCCTACTCGTGTGTGTAACTGACATCATTGATCGTGTTTCTCGAGCAAGAAACGGGTAGAGACACGGGCGTGTCCCTACCCATGTACATGTGTCCAAGTGTTTCCAGAGCAGTACACGGGTAGAGACACAGGCGTGTCCGTACTCATGTGAATGTCTCCAAGAAGCCGGCCGTATTTCCCGAACAAGACATAGGTAGAGCACGGGCACGAACACGGTCGTGTCACGTGGACACGGGTAGAGACACGGGTGTGTCCTTACCCGTGTTTGTGTGTCCAAACGGCAGACGAACCGTCGACGACGCTTTGCCCGAGCAGGACACGGGTAGGGACACGGGCGTGTCCCTACCTGTGTTGGTCTTATATATATAGGAATTCTAAAACCTTGGTCGTTTTTCATCTTCTTTCCAAGCCATTTCTGTGGAGAGACTGATGTTGGAGCCAACCTTCATCCATGAAGAACTGTCTCTGCCGAGGAGGAGAAGATGTCGTCGAGAAGGGTGACGAGATCCTTTGCCAGAAATGGTTGAAACGATGGAAACGAGGTGAGCTTCCTCCCCTCTCCCTTGGTGCTTGATCTGTAGTTATTTATAGGGGAGATATCGACTCAAAAGAGTTTAGACTTGTGAGACGATGATTTCCCTAGGTAGAGGCCATTATAGGGCTTGTGCTCTATGGATAGTGGTGTCTTCAACCTCTACTTCCTTCTATGTGAAGATGAGGGATGGTTTCATGAAGAGAAATGGCCTTATGAGGGTGAATAAGGGAGGAGAAATTTCTGATGTGAATTGGGAAGATCGGCTAGAGGAGGAAGATGAACCGATGTCGTTCATTCCGCCTTAAGATGCATGCAGAAATCTGTGTTCTGCACTCAGCAATCCTCGTAGCCATTTTCAAGTATGATATGGCCAGATCCGGGCTTCCGACTAAACACAAAAGTCGTAGGCCTTGGAGAGACTTTTACAACGAGTGGTTACGCATCTTTAGGTGAAGTCTGTAGCCATGGAAAAGTCTGATCGAATTGGATGGTTGCCAAGCTAAGTGTGCAGAAACTTTATTCTGTGCGCAGCAGACTTGAAGCTGATTTCAACGTGTTACGTCCAGATTCAGGATTCTGACTAAACACGAAAGTCGTAGCCCTTGGAAATACCTTTCCAACGATGGGTTAAATGTTTTCACCGGATTCCTGTAGCATCAGGAATCCCTGTTTACAGTTCTGTACTTTACTCATTTCTTGTACCTTTTGTTCTCAGGTTTAAGTAAGTCTAAGATAGGAAGTAGTAGAGGGATTGTTGTGAGTAGTTGGATTGATCTATATAATCTAATGGCGAAGTGAAACGTACTAGATTGAAATGATTAGGTTGATAAATCCTTAAGTGAACTAGTGGGTAAACGAGTTGGATTGTATAAACAAACAAGTTTTGTGAATCGGTAAAGATGAGCTTGATACTAGCAATGCGATGAATATTGTGTTAAAGAGGATTGAATAAGGTTAGTGCATGAAAATGTGGAAGGGTTGATAGTGCATGAGTTTTGGCAGCACTTGATCGATTTGGTTGATAAGGGACTCGGTGAGGAGCCCTTGTGAGCTATTGAGCTCGAGATGTGAGATTGGATGCAGTGTGAGTCGACATGTGGTGTCGTAATCCTAGGTTAAGGATAGTATGGCAGGTCTATGGGCTCACCAGTCATCACACTGACGGGAGTTGACGGTTGACCTTGGGCGGTTGGGCTTGGTCCTCGGTGCTCATTCCCGGGGCTCCTTCCGTGCCAAGTGAACGGTTGGGCTTGGTCCTCGTGCTTCTTCCAAGGCTCCTTCTAAGTCACAACATAGGCCAGTTCGGGGCTTGGTTCTCGGTGCACATCTACCCGAGACTCCCGCTGAGTCGTAGTACGTATGTTAGCTCCGTTGTTGTGTTCTTAGCGTTGAGGCATACGGAGTCCTAGGCCAGGAAGTGTGGAGGCCAGTCTAGTAGTGGAGATGCCCGCTCTACTATCACCGTCTGGCCATGACGGATGACGCCTGAGAGGTTAGATACCTACTCGAAAAGTGGGAACTAAAGTCTGTGTCGACATAGCAATTACTTGTGCGTGATCATGGGTGAGTCATTGCATAGCATTTATGGCATTGCATTACATTGCATACACAAGATCCTCATCGTATAAGTTTGTATGGGCACTCTTATACAATGAGTTACTTTACTATTGAGTCGATCCTCACTTATATGTCTGTTTGGGCATTCATATAAGTTGAGTTACTTTCTATTATAGCTTTACACTTTCATCATCTTCTATAGATGATAGAACTACTAGAGTAAACAGTTTGCTCATTTATTGTGCTGCTTTTTATACATTGATATTGTTCACCTTTTACCACCTATTTGTACTACTGCGTAAATAAATATATTTTACCTTGTTCCTTTCTCCGCCTGGTGTCGAGGAGTCGTCGGGGGAGCGGATGTGATAGCCACTTAGTCTTTATGACTAACGGTTGCTACGTCTTCCTTTTTAGGAGGAAACCCCGCAGACGGATTAGCAATAGGTTTTGTAGCAGGACAGCCAGGCCAGGACGACAGGGCCTGAAGGGACGGTACCGTCATTACCGTCAGTGACTGATGTGAGACTTGAGAGACACTTGTTATAGCCCTTTTGGGCAAGTTAACTCGTACTCTGATAGTATAGAAGCTTGATATAGCTTCTTTTATTTGTTGTACTTTGGACTAATGTCTTATGTGTGGATTTGGCTTCTTATTATATGTTTGGTTGGGTTGGCAATGTTTGATATTGGTTATTGCCGGCAGGATAGACACCTTCTTGTATAGGTTAGCCCGAGTGCTAGTGCTACTACAATGCGGCTATTCTGGGCATAAGACTCCCCTCGTGCCGTGTCTTGTGTTTCGGGAGGGGGGTATTACACATCGCACACTAGCAGGAGGGGATTTCCTATGCAAAAAGAAGAGGACTTCACATGTACAAGTTGAGAATCGTTACCCTTTGCGCTCTCTTCGGTGTCATGCTAAAGATCTAGACAGATGAACATGACCGCAACAATCTTGCCTCCACAGATCCGGATTCGGCTTGCGAATCGAAAGTCCGGAACTTCAACGGCGGTGAGATTTACCCTCCAGCACCGATGCTCCTCCTCTAGGAAAACTAGGCCAACTCCAAATCAAGAAGAAAATGAAGTGAAAACCGCCAAATCAGGCATATTAATAAAGCTACCGCCGCACAGTAACTAGCTACCGCCGCGCGGTACCTTAATACAACGCTTCATTTCGAGCACAACCGCCTAAACCCTCCTATCACAGGCCAACACGTTGCCAACACCGTTTCAGTTTCACTACCATCGAGAGATAGGAGGCTAACGTCGTGCGATAGAGGACGTCGGTTATGACACGACACCAGTCTCTACCGCCGCGCGCTAACTTCGACTGTCGCGCGGTATGATCCCGAGAACCATATCAATTAAATTGACCCAGCTTTCACCAGCGGTACTACTATCGTCGGGCAATAGCTTCCTGAGAGGTCTGCCAGATAAATTCCACTGCTACCTCTACGCAGTAACAACTTTCCGCCGCGCAATAACATGCATCTTTCTCGAGAACTCGGCACTTGATCGAGAACTCGACGCAAACCCTGGAGCTACCGCAGCACGGTAACTAGCTACTGCCGAGCGGTATCCCCCAGAGAAGCATCTCACGCCTCAAGAAATTTTGGGCATTAAATTAATGACTTTGAATTCACTTTTTTTGCAAACATTAGCATTTTTTTTTTAAAACCATATTTCTCTAATGAATAAGTGCATGAAAGACAAAGAATTGTAAAATTAAATGTTATGTAGGTAATCCATTTAGGTATTTTAATTTATTATGTTATTACACTATAAAATCATGCAAGTTTATGTTTAAAAACACATGTAGGTTATCAAAATAAGTGAGAGAATGAATCAATATCAAACATAAAATAATACTCTTACTAAGAGGCATGGTAAACATTCCTACACATGTTTTCTATAATCAATTTCAGTGCATATTATAAGATTATATTCAAAGCATAACACAAATAAAAAATGTTTTAAAAAACTTGTAAATTTAATTAAACATTGTATTTAATATTTAATTAATATAATTAATCATCCTTAACATAAGCTGTAAGACCCCCATTTTTTTTCTTTTTAGACACCGGGGTTTTAGGCCCAGAACTGCCGCCTTGCGGTGATACCTTCGCACCCGGGAAGGTCATCACTACAAAATGCTGATTCTGCTGGCCAAATCGATCTCAACTGTAGCAATGAATATAAAGCAAGTCCACAGGAATCACATGTATAGAAAATAAGCTCCACGAAGGGAGTGTCCACAGATAGTACATATAATAGAAATCTCGGGCTTATGCCCGGTACATCATGTCCTCACTACAAATCGCTCATCGCGGAAGCAAACTAATATAACTACTAGTGGTCAGGACTCACATTCCCTGCTGTTTGGACTACAGTACTAGACTGTCTGATCTCCAAGCGTGCCGACCTCCGGGGCTACTCCTCCATGCTGGGCTCCGTGGTCCCCAAAAATGATGTGGTTCGAAAACCATTAGTCTAAAAGACTAAGTCCTATCGTCCTCCGCCCCTTCCCCCATGGCTCCTAAGCACCGAGTGGGGAGAAGGAAAGGGAAGGACATGAAGGTGGAGAATATAAACTAGCAGATGGAAGCTGAACTAAACTAGCAGTTCTAATCATGGTAATAATGATATAAAATTGAATAAGAAAGTAACCTTAACTTATGAAATACACATAAGCTAAGGGATCTCTTGCAGGGCTCCTATCGTATAAAAAGTCCTATACCGATTTATACGATAGCGTGTTGGTTTTACTAGCAGACTTAAATATATAGTACTGAAAGAGAACCTTGACTTATAAGCACGCTCACACGAACTTATAGGCCAAGGGGTCGTTCTGCAGGGCCTAATGTATAGAGCGTCTCATACCGCTTATATATTAGGTGTCAGGTTATATGTAATGGTTATGCTATGAAATACAATTATGCTATGTCGTGAACATGCAAGTGCAACTCACCCACTCGACTCTGTGTACATAGACCTTTAGTTCCCCCTTTCGGAGCCGTTACCTCCCAGGATACCTCCGTAGTGGCAGACGGAAGCGGTGGGTTGGGCCTCACCCACCTCTAAACCAGTAAAGCACTACCGGTCAGACCTATCGTACGCCTCAACGCTTGGTGCACAAAGCGGACTCCTGCGTACTCTTGCCGGCTGGCGTACCGGACTTCTGTTGGAGAAGTGCTAACCACACTTGCCGAGTCAGCGTATTGGCGTCGGTGCATCGACCCTCCAATACCGAAGACCCACCACCTCATAACTTCTATGCACATGTAATAGTTATGAGTCCAAACAACAACCGAACCAAATGTCCCCGGACTATCCTGTCCGTCATAATCAACAACCGAGTCGAAGCTCCCCGGACTATCCCGTCCGTCATAATCAACAACCGAGCCGAAGCTCCCCGGACTATCCCGTCCATCATAATCAACAACCGAGCCGAAGCTCCCCGGACTATCCCGTCCATCATAATCAACAACCGAGCCAAAGCTCGTCGGGCCACCCTGCCTATCACCATAACCACTGGGCTTATTGCCCGAGTAACCCAAACTATCTCTCGGAACATTGGGGTTTGAGAGTGTGAAATCCTAAGTTTACTATTTACTCTTCAGTTTATTTTATGCCTACGACTTAGGTTTGACCCAGGACTGCCCAAGATATTCCCTATGAAGGGCTCTCGAGGGCACTAGGAGCTATGATGGGCTGAATCCCAAAGCTCCCTTTCGCAAGGCACTTATTTTTGTTGGTTGATAACTAAACCCATATCCCTTACCCATTCCCTTTTCATATTACACTAGGCTAAACCTAAGGTGATTTTGACCTTTCACTCTACGGGGAAGACGATCTTTCGTCGATCCCGAACACCATCTAACTTTTAGCCAAACCAAACCTTTTCTCATCCAACCCTGAGGGATGAACTTATTCTAAATCATCCAAACCTATAACCACTAATCTCGACTTATGTGCCTAACTTGTACTCCAAATTATTTCTGCTGATTTACTATATGCAGACCACCAAGGTTTAATGTCATGTAAAATGGGAAGTACATCAAATAATCATCCAGTAGTCCTATAATAATTAATGGGGGTCCATTATGACCTTTATTGCCCAAATCCAGAATTTCACAATTTTTCTATTTATCTAGTAATTTATTAAATATTCCTAGTGGCCAAGGTCTCCGAGATTGAACAAGAGGTACCAAATTTAGACAAGATACAATTCCCCCAGATTTATGTTATACTCATTATAAACATTTAACCTAATATCCAAGGTCTCTTAAATTTTCAGCAAGGTTTAGGCCACTGATTTTATTTTAAAGGTAACTTGCAATAATTTATTAAAATAGATAAATAGGGCAATATTATTTCTAAAAATTCAAGGAAAACTCTAACCTAATTGCAAGGGCATATAAATGCTCTGGGTCAAATATCATAAGTGATTAAGGAGTGATAATCTTCAAACAAAAATCATGAACAATTTTCCAAAATTACTAAATGCAGACCACCAAGGTTAAACTTCATGTAAAATGGAAAGTACATCGAATGATCATCCAATACACCTATAATAATTAATGTAAGTTCCTTATAAACTTTAAGCCTTAAATCCAGAGACCCAAAATTTTTCTTATTTATTTAATAATTTATTTAATTATTATAGTGACTAAAGTTTCCAATAATGAACATGAGGTACCAATTTCAGACAAGGTATCATTCCACTAATTTTATATGATATTGAAAATAAGAATTTAACTCATATGCCAAAATATCTAAATTTTTCAGTAAGGTTTTATCCCCAAATTCTTATTTCATTTTAATCCTTAAAAATTCATTTAAAGAGATATAAAAGACAATATTGCTTCCAAAAATTCATAGAAAATTCAAGTATGATTCTAATGGCATATAAATGATTTGATACAAATTTCATAATTTATTTATTAGTAAATAAACTTAAATAAATTATTGAATAATTTCCTCATTTAACAAGCTTGTGAAGTAAGTACCTCCAATATATATTTAAAAATTCTCATAAAATTTATATATGTCTATAATGCTTCAAGACTTCCTCTGCCAAACTTTTATGTCTTCCCAATGGGCAGAGTGATCATAATGATCAATTTATTTAATTGAGGCATCCCTTTGTATTATAAAGGAAGTACTATAAATATTATCCAAAAATTCCCAATTAAATTACTAAAGGCTGATAATATCCTTATAACCATTCTACCATAATTTTATCTTAATTTGAGGAGTTTAACTAGCCCATTCCAACCCTACAATATTTGTGCCCTAAACTAAGGTTAGGGTTTTGTGGGTCCCAAACCTTCCAAAATACCCTAAGATTTTCACCAGAGGGTTTTAGTTACCCTAATACCCTCTCTACAAAATTTCATAGTCATACAAGGTGTTTGGGCCACATGCCCTTCGCAAGGTACAAAAGCCCTTCCTTAGGGTTTGACCTAGGATCTTGAGGCAAATCAATTCCAAACCTCCCCATATTTCAATGGAAGGTGCACAAGTTCATTCCAAGTCAGTGTCCCAAATTTGAACCTCTGTTGAGGTGAATTGGACATCCTAAACAAACAATACATTTTTGGACCAAAATGCCCTTCTTAGGGCAAGGCTAGGGTTTGCATGATTTCCATTCAAATCACCTCCAAACTTAATTACATTTTTACCAGAGATCTATATTGACCTCATATACCTCCCAACAAAATTTGGATGAATTTGGGCTTCATTTGACCCATAAATTAATTTACCCTAGATAAATTAAATTATTTACAAAACTATAGAAAACTTTTCCCAAAAATTCCCATTTTTAGGCAGGGAATACATATTGGGTAGGGTGACTTCCTTCCAAAATTTCAGCTCATTTGAGCTAAGGATGAAGTGTGGGCACTCTGTTTAATGTCTGCCTACTCATATGTATAGACCCCACCAAACTGAGTGCCCTGGTCAAACCAGTCCCCCAAATTGGTTCAAACCAATTTTGTATGAAAGTAGACCCATAGGGCTACATTTTATATGTTGACTAATTTTTCTGAAATGTCTTCTAAGTATTTTTAATAATTAATTACATTAAATACCAGATATGTGACAAAAATGAAATGAATCAACATATATATTCCATAGTTTAAATATCATCCGGCACAAATCTTGACGCGCCTTTGGACGGCATCCCGTCATCGTCCCCACGCGCCAACGGCCAGGATTGCTCCTACCTAGGCCGAATTCCAGCTGCTGCCGCCTGCGCTCCGGCCACCTCCCCGGCCGGCCACCGCCGCCAACACCTTCATGGTGGTCGGGGCTATCTCCAAGCGGCGGCTTGGCCGCCGGGGAGCACTGTTCCGGCGAACCCGAGAGGTTGATTTTTCATGGAAATTCCATGATTTTGAAGATCAGGTTGGGCTCAATTGAGCCCTAACCTTGGTTCTAAGGATCCCTAAGGACTACCCATGTAAGAAGGAGTGGAGGAGGACCTGTGGGGGCGGCTGTAGCCGTGCTGATCGCCGGATTGGCATGGTGGTGGCCGGTGGTGGTTGGCCTCTTCAAAAACACAGGAAACTAGTTGGCTCCTTTAGGAAAATGGTGGGAATTACTCCTTGGAGTCCAATGGAGCTTTTAAAAGGGAGAGGGGAGGTGTTAGGTAACTGAATTGCCCTATGCCATTTTTGGCCTAAGTCAAAAATGGCGGCTTTGGTTGGTAGGGGGTGGAGCTTGCTCTAATCAGTCAAGGATTGTTGCTGCACTCCCCTTGCCTTGCTGAATTGAATGGGGAGGTTGGGGAAGGGGGAGGAGGTGCCCAAAGTCCTCCTTCCTTCTTCTTCCTTCTCTTTCTCTCTCCTCCATGTGTGGCTTTCTCTCTCCTAATCACCAAGCCTGAAATTTGGCTCCTACCTAATCCATGGCAGCCTACAAGTCCATTTGGTCATTTAAAACAAGGTTAGCCCAATTGCAATGGGCTTGAGCTTGAGTTAGCTCATTTGGGCTAGCTTGACCCAAACTTGGACTAGGGCCCACCTAGGTCAATTTGGTCCCTTGAAGTTTCCTTAATGGGTCCTTGGTGACCCTTTGGCCTCCCCTAAGGCCTTGGTGGGGTTGGATTGGCCCTTGAAGGTCACTTGACCCTTAACTAGGGCACTTTGACCAGTTTAGGTCAAGAGTTGACTTTGGTCAACCTAGCCTTTTTGATTGGTCCTAATAGGTCCTTGGTGACCCTTTGGCCTCTCACTAGGGTTATGAGGGTATGTGTGGGGTCCACTTGGCTAAGGGACTGCAATTTACCCTTGTGCAGGCCAGTTTGACCTAATTAGGGTTAGAGTTGACTTTGGTCAACTTAGCTCCTTTGACTGCCCTCCATGGGTCCTTAGTGACCCATTGACCCTTCACTAGGGTTATGGAGGTATGGGTGGGGTCTTGGAGTCATGGTGAAGTCCCATGATTATTTTAAGCAATTTTTCAAAAATCTATTATGTGCAGACCACAGTGGTCTCATCCACATTCCTAGGTTCACTTGGCCCTTCTTGGGCTCCCTAGGGTTTTGTCATGACAAAACCACTCTTAGGGGTCTAGTTGGAAATGGGATGTTACAAATCCCAATAAACAAAACAAAGATTTCATCCCCGAAATCAAGGTTAAGCTCACGAGGACTCCTATCGGGGAGAAAGAAACTTATAACATCCCATGAGAATTGAAAGATTTACAACACGACACCATGTTTGCTATGTGAGGTTTAAAGGTGATAGTCTAATCTAAGACCAATTCGCCCAATTGGCAAAGTCTAGACCCCAATAAACAAAAGTTTAGCCTCTATTCTTGAAATTTCAGTCCTACTAGTTTAAAATAGGAAAATAAATTGAACATCCTGAGTGGTTGTGAGGTATACCTGACTGAAGAGTTCTGGGTATCTTTATCGCATCAAGTCTTGGGGCTCCCATGTGTGCTGTAAGACCCCAACCTCGGAGATGATTGCGGGGCGATCAAACAGCACTTTTGGAGGTCTGAACAGGGGCACACGGCCAGGCACACGGCCGTGTGCCTACCCGTGTTCAGTGGTCTATTGTGGTTTTGTGCAGTCTCGAGTCAGAGAAGGACTGTAACGCCCCCATTCGTCACATGGAATATAACAGAGGGTCCGGCCGGGGCCCCACGCCATATTTCACAGACAGACGAGAGAGTCACTCGAGAGTATCAAAAACCTTTATACACGCATCCTAACTCAGAGCATTCTAGCGGAAGATTTTAAGTTATAGAACTCATATCAATGAATGTCCACACTATATAAATATCACATTTATATATAACACCAGGAATGTTTACACGAGTACACCGCACACGGCCTTAAGGCCATACAAGTTACTCTTTACAACACATATAATTTCATACATCGGCACGCAGGCCGGCCACACATGAAATCCAACACTTCGCACAGCCTTCAAGGGCCTACCAGCAGCATGGGCTTCTGCCCGCTCAATCCAATCAGCCTGCAACACCTGCATATGGACGTCCACCCCATGGGTGATAAACAAAGCAACGGTCAGCATTCAGCTGACCACTTATAACGACCCTACCCCTTACCCGGGGCAGTGGTTCCTTCCCTGCATGTATAGCATTCACAATATATATAGCACACATAACATCACAAATGCCGGCCTCAATGCCAGGCGCTCTGTGCACTCAGGGCACCTTTATGGTTTGTACTTGGTAGGCGGGCATAAGCCTCCAAACCCCTGTTGAAGACCTCACGCACCCGTCTCACTCAGAGGTACGCACCTCACCAAAACCCGTGAGCACTACCAGTCGACCTACCCCCGTAGTGTAACAAGCCTAGGGAATTCGCCCTGCTGCTTTGCTACCAATCGACCGCTCACCCGATCTTAACATCGCCACTTGTTGAAATGGGCATAAGCCTCCAAACCCCTGTTGAAGACCTCACGCGCCCACCCACTCAGAGGTGTCCGCACTCCAACAACCAGCTCTTAACAAGCATGCAACAAAAGGAGCTATGCAAAGCCTCCTTCACACCAAGCACATCGTCCTCACCATCTCCGTAGGCTAAACGATGAATACACGGAGTCTTCTCCGGTTCGCAATAAACATCACCAATACCGACATACGTCTGGATGGGCTTCACACAGCATGCCTATGCCGTACTACATACTTCCGGCTCTAGATGCAGACTCACCTGCTGGAATAGCTTACGCTTTTCCATCTCTTGATGGAGGATCCCATGCACATGCATAAACAAAGGGCTTCACCTGCCCAAGGAAGAAAGATCGTTACCCTTGACGATCGCTTCAGCGCCATGGAAGAACTAGCCGGATGGAAATCACCGCAGCGGCCTTGCCTCCGCAACGCTGAACTCGGCTCACGATTCGGATCGACGAAGCTCCACCGGCGGCCGGAAAGCTCTTCCTCCTCCTCTTCCAAGCTCTCCTCTCTTAAAGGCTAAGTGAGAATGAGAGTGTATCTCAATCCACGGCCTTATAGCAGCTGGAAAGGCTTTGGACCACAGGATCCAAATAGAGGGAAACGAACGGCCGAGATCTGCTCTGAAAAATATTTCAACAGGCCTGACACGCCCTGTGACACGCCCGTGTCACAGGCCGTGTTCCCCAGTCGGTTAGCAACCGACTCGAAAGATACCAGAACACGGGCTTTGACACGCCCGTGTCAAACCTGACACGGCCGTGTTCAAGTCCGTGTTCACGGCCGTGTTCAAGGCCGTGTACCACTCTGACTCAAACAGGCCATTTTCCGATTTTATTGAGAGACACGCCCTGGGACACGCCCGTGTCCCAGGCCGTGTCGCCGCTTGACGACCGCTGACCGTCTAATTGACACCGTGACACGCCTAGAACGGACACGTGTCAGACACGCCCTGGGACACGCCCGTGTCCCAGGCCGTGTCGACCGACACGCCCCCCGACCTTGCCGCCTGCAAGTCACTGGCCACCCAACACAACACCTTGCGGGACACGCCCTGGGACACGCCCGTGTCGAAGGCCGTGTCCCAGGCTCGACGATCGTCGACTATCAAACGTCGACTAAGCTGAACACGCCCTGGGACACGCCCGTGTCCCAGGCCGTGTACCCCCGACACGCCCTGGGACACGCCCGTGTCCCAGGCCGTGTCTAACAGCCTCCAACCCAAAACTGTTTACAAACATATTTTGAGATTTCTGGGGTGTTACAATCCTCCCCTCCGTATAGAAAGTTCGTCCCGAAATTTAGCGCAACGCACAAGTATCAACACAACCACGCTGTTGCGATACAAACCAAAATGATCCAGGTTTAGAGCTCAGAGGCCGCAGCTTGTCTCGCCCCATGGAATCGTACCACCACAACTATTTGTCACAAACGGAAATACATACATACATACAATAGACAACATAATAAAGTGCACACTCCACTTTACTTCGGCTTCTCCACATCTCGCAGAATCCGTTTCGCGGCATCCATTAATTCCAAAGCACGGATTTGCTATTCTGCTTGGTTTGCACTTTGCGGCCTCTGAGCTCTAAACCTGGATCGTTTTGGTTTGTATCGCAACAGCGTGGTTGGGTTGATACTTGTGCGTTGTGCTAAATTTCGGGACGAAATTTCTATAAGGAGGGGAGGATTGTAACACCCCAGAAATCTCAAAATATGTTTGTAAACAGTTTTGGGTTGGAGGCTGTTAGACACGGCCTGGGACACGGGCGTGTCCCAGGGCGTGTCGGGGGTACACGGCCTGGGACACGGGCGTGTCCCAGGGCGTGTTCAGCTTAGTCGACGTTTGATAGTCGACGATCGTCGAGCCTGGGACACGGCCTTGGACACGGGCGTGTCCCAGGGCGTGTCCAGCCAGGTGTTGTGTTGGGTGGCCAGTGACTTGCAGGCGGCAAGGTCGGGCGGCGTGTCGGTCGACACGGCCTGGGACACGGGCGTGTCCCAGGGCGTGTCCGACACGTGTCCGTTCTGGGCGTGTCGCGGTGTCAATTAGACGGTCAGCGGTCGTCAAGCGGCGACATGGCCTGGGACACGGGCGTGTCCCAGGGCGTGTCACTCAATAAAATCGGAAAATGGCCTGTTTGAGTCAGAGTGGTACACGGCCTTGAACACGGCCGTGAACACGGCCTTGAACACGGCCGTGTCAGGTTTGACACGGGCGTGTCAAAGCCCATGTTCTGGTATCTTTCGAGTCGGTTGCTAACCGACTGGGGAACACGGCCTGTGACACGGGCGTGTCACAGGGCGTGTCAGGCCTGTTGAAATATTTTTCAGAGCAGATCTCGGCCGTTCGTTTCCCTCTATTTGGATCATGTGGTCCAAAGCCTTTCCAGCTGCTATAAGGCCGTGGATTGAGATAAACTCTCATTCTCACTTAGCCTTTAAGAGAGGAGAGCTTGGAGGAGGAGGAGGAAGAGCTTTCCGGCCGCCGGTGGAGCTTCGTCGATCCGAATCGAGAGCCGTGTTCAGCGTTGCGGAGGCAAGGCCGCTGCGGTGATTTCCATCCGACTAGTTCTTCCATGGCACCGAAGCGATCGTCAAGGGTAACGATCTTTCTTCCTTGGGCAGGTGAAGCCCTTTGTTTATGCATGTGCATGGGATCCTCCATCAAGAGATGGAAAAGCGTAAGCGATTCCAGCAGGTGAGTCTGCATCTAGAGTCGGAAGTATGTAGTACGGCATAGGCATGCTGTGTGAAGCCCATCCAGACGTATGTCGGGATTGGTGATGTTTATTGCGAACCGGAGAAGACTCCGTGTATTCATCGTTTAGCCTACGGAGATGGTGAGGACGATGTGCTTGGTGTGAAGGATGCTTTGCATAGCTCCTTTGGTTGCATGCTTGTTAAGAGCTAGTTGTTGGAGTGCGGACACCTCTGAGTGGGTGGGCGCGTGAGGTCTTCAACAGGGGTTTGGAGGCTTATGCCCATTCCACCAAGTGGCTATATGAGAACACCTCTGAGTGGGTGGGTGCGAGAGGTCTTCAACAGGGGTTTGGAGTCTTATGCCCATTTCACCAAGTGGCGATGTTAAGATCGGGTGAGCGGTCGATTGGTAGCAAAGCAGCAGGGCGAATTCCCTAGGCTTGTTACACTACGGGGGTAGGTCGACTGGTAGTGCTCACGGGTTTTGGTGAGGTGCGTACCTCTGATTGAGACGGGTGCGTGAGGTCTTCAACAGGGGTTTGGAGGCTTATGCCCGCCTACCAAGTACAAACCATAAAGGTGCCCTGAGTGCACGGAGCGCCTGGCATTGAGGCCGGCGTTTGTGATGTTGTGTGTGCTATATATATTGTGATTGCTATACATGCAGGGAAGGAACCACTACCCCGGGTAAGGGGTGGGGTCGTTATAATTGGTCAGCTGAAAGCTGACCGTTGCTTTGTTTATCACCCATGGGGTGGACGTCCATATGCAGGTGTTGCGGGCTGATTGGATTGAGTGGGCAGAAGCCCATGCTGCTGGTAGGCCCTTGAAGGCTGTGCGAAGTGTTGGATTTCATGTGTGGCCGGCCTGCGTGCCGATGTATGAAATTATATGTGTTGTAAAGAGTAACTTGTAAGGCCTTAAGGCCGTGTGCGGTGTACTCGTGTAAACATTCCTGGTGTTATATATAAATGTGATATTTATATAGTGTGGACATTCATTGATATGAGTTCTATAACTTAAAATCTTCCGCTAGAATGCTCTGAGTTAGGATGCGTGTATAAAGATTTTTGATACTCTCAAGTGACTCTCTCGTCTGTCTGTGAAATATGGCGTGGGGCCCCGGCCGGACCCTCTGTTATATTCCATGTGACGAATGGGGGCAGCTAGGATTCGTTTCACTCTGGAGAGCCAATCCTCTGCCTCTGTTGGAGACGTCGTCCCGACAAACGTAGGCGGATTAAACTCCATAAATTGCTTCAGTTGCTCATCCGCTGCTTGCACAGCAACCGGAACCTCAACATGCTCTTGCCTCGCACCAACCTGTACTGGCGCCACAGCAGGCCTCGCTTGCCCGAATGGTTGTGCTTGAAGCATGGCAAATATCACGTCCGCAACTAAGCGTACCGTTTCCGCAGAAGGGGGAGGTGTAGGCACCTCAGCTGGTGCCGCACTCTCATCCGAACGCTGGGGCTCCGACTGCCCAGCTCCACTCCTCGTCACCTATAGGTGAACAAGATAGCATTACTTTCCATGCTAATATGGCAAACTCACCGAATAGACACACACACACATTCCTAGTGGACATTCTTGAGTTCACTTTATGCGCTCCCAACTCAAACCTCCCTCTGATACCAAATTGTAATGCCCCCATTCGTCACATGGAATATAACAGAGGGTCCGGCCGGGGCCCCACGCCATATTTCACAGACAGACGAGAGAGTCACTCGAGAGTATCAAAAACCTTTATACACGCATCCTAACTCAGAGCATTCTAGCGGAAGATTTTAAGTTATAGAACTCATATCAATGAATGTCCACACTATATAAATATCACATTTATATATAACACCAGGAATGTTTACACGAGTACACCGCACACGGCCTTAAGGCCTTACAAGTTACTCTTTACAACACATATAATTTCATACATCGGCACGCAGGCCGGCCACACATGAAATCCAACACTTCGCACAGCCTTCAAGGGCCTACCAGCAGCATGGGCTTCTGCCCGCTCAATCCAATCAGCCCGCAACACCTGCATATGGACGTCCACCCCATGGGTGATAAACAAAGCAATGGTCAGCATTCAGCTGACCACTTATAACGACCCTACCCCTTACCCGGGGCAGTGGTTCCTTCCCTGCATGTATAGCATTCACAATATATATAGCGCACACAACATCACAAACGCCGGCCTCAATGCCAGGCGCTCCGTGCACTCAGGGCACCTTTATGGTTTGTACTTGGTAGGCGGGCATAAGCCTCCAAACCCCTGTTGAAGACCTCAAGCACCCGTCTCACTCAAAGGTACGCACCTCACCAAAACCCGTGAGCACTACCAGTCGACCTACCCCCGTAGTGTAACAAGCCTAGGGAATTTGCCCTGTTGCTTTGCTACCAATCGACCGCTCACCCGATCTTAACATCGCCACTTGGTGAAATGGGCATAAGCCTCCAAACCCCTGTTGAAGACCTCACGCGCCCACCCACTCAGAGGTGTCCGCACTCCAACAACCAGCTCTTAACAAGCATGCAACAAAAGGAGCTATGCAAAGCCTCCTTCACACCAAGCACATCGTCCTCACCATCTCCGTAGGCTAAACGATGAATACACGGAGTCTTCTCCGGTTCGCAATAAACATCACCAATCCCGACATATGTCTGGATGGGCTTCACACAGCATGCCTATGCCGTACTACCTACTTCCGGCTCTAGATGCAGACTCACCTGCTGGAATCGCTTACGCTTTTCCATCTCTTGATGGAGGATCCCATGCACATGCATAAACAAAGGGCTTCACCTGCCCAAGGAAGAAAGATCGTTACCCTTGACGATCGCTTCGGCGCCATGGAAGAACTAGCCGGATGGAAATCACCGCAGCGGCCTTGCCTCCGCAACGTTGAACTCGGCTCACGATTCGGATCGACGAAGCTCCACCGGCGGCCGGAAAGCTCTTCCTCCTCCTCTTCCAAGCTCTCCTCTCTTAAAGGCTAAGTGAGAATGAGAGTGTATCTCAATCCACGGCCTTATAGCAGCTGGAAAGGCTTTGGACCACAGGATCCAAATAGAGGGAAACGAACGGCCGAGATCTGCTCTGAAAAATATTTCAACAGGCCTGACACGCCCTGTGACACGCCCGTGTCATAGGCCGTGTTCCCCAGTCGGTTAGCAACCGACTCGAAAGATACCAGAACACGGGCTTTGACACGCCCGTGTCAAACCTGACACGGCCGTGTTCAAGGCCGTGTTCACGGCCGTGTTCAAGGCCGTGTACCACTCTGACTCAAACAGGCCATTTTCCGATTTTATTGAGAGACACGCCCTGGGACACGCCCGTGTCCCAGGCCGTGTCGCCGCTTGACGACCGCTGACCGTCTAATTGACACCGCGACACGCCCAGAACGGACACGTGTCGGACACGCCCTGGGACACGCCCGTGTCCCAGGCCGTGTCGACCGACACGCCCCCCGAACTTGCCGCCTGCAAGTCACTGGCCACCCAACACAACACCTTGCGGGACACGCCCTGGGACACGCCCGTGTAGAAGGCCGTGTCCCAGGCTCGACGATCGTCGACTATCAAACGTCAACTAAGCTGAACACGCCCTGGGACACGCCCGTGTCCCAGGCCGTGTACCCCCGACATGCCCTGGGACACGCCCGTGTCCCAGGCCGTGTCTAACAGCCTCCAACCCAAAACTGTTTACAAACATATTTTGAGATTTCTGGGGTGTTACAAGGACACGGCCTGAGACACACGGCCGTATCTCAAGCCGTGTGTGGGGCACACGGCCTCGAACACGGCCGTGTTCGAAGCCGTGTTCATGAAGCCCGACGATCGTTCCTGAAGCTCCAGGTAACACGGCCCGTGGCACACGGCCGTGTCAGGACCCGTGTCGATCGGCGTAACTGATATTTTGGGTTGAATCCGGGCCGTCCGGATCTTTTATGTTGGATCTAACGGCTGTGGGTTAACCAAGGGGATATTAGGGTTGAGTTTGGGGCTGAATTCCCTCATTTCAACCCTACCTTTCTCTTTCTAAACTCTTAGAGAGAGGTGAGAGCCAAGAGGAGGAGGAGCAAAGTTCCGGTCGCCGGCGGAGCACCGGAGCACCGACTCGCGATCCGAGTCCGGATCCTCGAAGGCAAGGGCGAGGCGAAGCTTTCCATCCGTCTACATCTTCATGGCGGGCACGCGGAAATCTACGAGGGTAACGATTCTCTTCTTGAGCATGTGAAGCTCTTCTTCCTTTGCATGGGAAAACCCCTCTCCCGCGAGTGTGCGGCGAGATCGTGGTATTCCTTGGGGTAGATATGTAAAGTCCCCCTTGTTAGAGTCCGGAATCGTAGTACGGACATAGGCATGTTGTGTGAAGCCTACCCGGACGTGTGTTCCGGATCGGTGATGTTTTGCTATGCATATTTTAGCCGGAGAAGACTCCGAGCGTTGTGGTTGTTTTCGGGCTGCTATGAGGTAGAATGCATCAGGGAATCTTGGGGATTAACCCCGAGGTGCACCCGGAAATCTGGGCGGAAACGAAGTTCTGCCATCTCGGTGTCCTGGGTGCCAGCCGGGAACATAGCGGGGCTATGTATCATGATTGGATTGCAGCAGGGAGCCTTGGGGATGAAACCCGAGGTGCACCCGGAAATCTTGGACGGAAATGTAGTTCTGTCATAACGGTGGCCTGGGAGCCAACCGGGTACTTAGCGGGGCTATGTACCGTGTTTGATCGTTAATTGGGACTGGGGAAAGCTTAGTCCGCGCCAAAGTACCGAATGGCAGTGGCGGAGTGAGCAACGGACTAGTAGCCCTCTACCCGCTCCACCTGCTCGGTTAAAGCGACCTAAAGTTTACGTGGGACTTACCGAGATTTGGAGATCGAGTCTAGGCTGTGGCTGAGAAGACTAAATGCTCACAAAGATTGCCATCCTGGGGGTGGTGGTGGAGTCGAGGACCGGACGGGGTTCGGACTGGCTTCGCCGAGTAAGTGCCCTGAGAGCACGGGGTGTACGGCCGTGAGAGCGTGCACCTATGTTGAGATGCTTGTTTGGCTGTGTTGCGTGTTTTGCTAACAAGTGCAGGGAAGAAGCTTTGCCGCCCCGGTTTGGGGGCGGAATCGTTATAATTTGGTCAGCATTGCTGACCGTTGCCTTTGTTTACCACCGTGCGGTGGGTTGTTGCTTGCAGGTGCTGCGGAGCTGAGAGGTATTTAGCGGGCTAAAGCCCAAGTTGCTGTGCTGGCCCTCGAAGGCCTTGTTTGAGTGTTTTACCTCTTGTACTCATGTGTGGCCGGCCTGCGTGCCGAGGTTTGGAAGATACTTGTATTTAAGCAACTCTTGTAAAGCCTTAAGGCTATTTCTTCCGTTTTGTGTTTTATACATTCCTATGGGTTTGTGTAGTGGACATTCATGCTTGGCAGGGTTCTTTATTCTTTGCAACTCTAATAAATTGCTTCCGCTAGGTGTTGTGTAGGACGTTGTGATTGGTTGATTGGTTTCAACGTGTAACCAACCGGTCTGTCCGTAGTATATGGCGTCGGGCCCCGGCCGGACCTACTGCTATATGCTATGCGACGGATAGGGGTGTTACAAATTGGTATCAGACTACTGGTTTCGGTCAAGCTTAAATGAATTCGTGGACGAATTCACTTTAAGGGGTGGTGAGCACATGTATGTGCGTCATCGTTATAACATGAAAAGAACCCATGAATGTCCACTTAGGAATGAAAATACACATGTTTGGGGAACCCGCGTGTTCCTATAATTGCTTTTTGCAATTTTGTTCGGTCCCTTATTGGTGTTCTGTTCGACTGTAGGTGTCCGAGAGTGGCGCGTGGCAGTCTGAATGCGCACTTTCTGAGAAAAGTAAGGCACCCAGCGACGTGCTGGAGACCCCTACGTCTTTGGAAACCATAAGAAGGGTGGTTGAAGTGGTGTTCGCTGTGAGCAACGCACATCATGGGAGTAATGTGCAACCATTTGTCCCTGAGATGGCCCCAACATCGGGTGGTATGCTGGAGCAAAGGGCATTTGGGGGTCAAGTAGAGCAGCAAAGGAGCATGACTGTGGCGCAGGGAGCGCATTCGGTGGACGCATATTTGCAGACGTTCCTTATGGTAAGGCGCTACCCAGGCTTTGAATGGGAAAGCGAGCAATCTATGGTGGATAGATTTTATAACGGTCTGCGCAGCGAGTTGCGTATCCTACTGCTAGGACCAAAGTTATTGGGATTCCGAGCTTTGGTGGAATCGGCCAGAGCGTTGGAAGTGGAGTTGGGGGAAACTCACCGAGTACCGGTGAATAGGGTACCAAACCTTACAGATCCTATAAGGATTGCGTATCGAAAGATGCCGAGAGAAGAGGTTGGGTCATCTACTACCCAAACTACCGTCAAATGTTATTCTTGTGGCAAGAAAGGGCACCTCTCCAGAGAGTGTTGGGAGGGTGCTCAGAAGACAAGGAAAGTTTCGGCAGGAACAGTCGGAGATTCGGTGGTCAAGCGGACAACCTCAAAATCTGGGTACCGTAGGTGGTACAAGAAGGCTAGGAGGTCGGGTCTAGTCCCTTCCTCTAGCACATCCGGAGCGACTACAGTCCAAACCCTGGATGAATGCTTTGTTTGTGGAAAGCCGGGGCATTATGCCCGGGACTGTTGGTTCGGACGCCCAATGTCCAAAAAGAAGTCGGGGGCAATCTTGGAGGAGAAAGGAAAGGCGGTGGCGTCTACCGCACCGCTATTTACTCCGGCACAACTGGGAGTGAACATCCTTGGCCAGCAGGAGGTCATGTGGCCGACCGTCGGGAAATCAGGTATGGTTTAATTGATAGCAATTTAGCTTCTTATACCTGCTACCTTTTGCGTGTTAGCTTAGGACTGGAGGTTCTAGGCTTTGTTTGGATTATTGGCAATCCGGCGAGAGCATTGTTCGATACGAGAGCTTCGCGTACCTTTTGTCCAAGGGGTTTATATCATGTATTGAAGTACCTTCTTCGATGGCAAAGGACAAATTGGATGCGTTGTGGCGTTACGGATGTTCAATGCGTGCGAAAAGAGATTTTGTATTGCAAGGTTACAGTTTAGGGGTCAGGGATTCGACGTGCAAGCGTCGTTACTGCCACCATGGGAGGCTTTGAAGCCTAAGCCTACATTGGGTAGTATCTCGGGTGTATCCGAATATCCTGATGAGTTTCCCTGGAGTCCCCCCCCCCCCCCCGTAGCGAACAATCGATTTCGCGAGTGAGCTGGTGTCAGGTGCCAAATCTGGGTCATGCTCTCCTTATAAGCTAACGCCTAATGAGTTGGCAGAACTGAAAGTTCAATTTGATGAGGGTATGGATCAAGGTTTTTGTGCGTCCAAGTTTGTCGTCTTGGAGCACGCCGACCCTCTTCGTGTAGAAGAAGGACGGGAGTTTGCGGCTCTGAATCATTTATGAAAAACTGAGCAAGTCGTTAAAAGAGATCAAATACCCGATCCCAAGTATTGGCGATCTGTTTGATCAGCTGGGTGGGTCATCGGTGTACTTAAAGTTGGAACTTATGTCTGGTTACTATCAGATGAGGATCAAGGAAAGTGTTGTCTCAAAGATAGCGTTCAACACAAGATATGGGCATTTCGAGTTTACGGTCATGTCATTCGGGCTGACTAATGCGCCATCGGTGTTCATGGACCTGATGAACAGAACGTTCAGGGAGTACTTAGACCGTGTTGTGATCGTCTTTATTGACAACCTATCAGTGTGCTCGCAGTGCGAAGAAGATCGCTTCAAGCATCTGCGTTTGGTTTTGGGGACGCTAAGGAGGAACGAGCTATACGCAAAGTTCTCCAAAGGCGAGCCTTGGTTATCTTTAGTGTCATTTCTTGGTCACTTAGTCAGTGGGGAAGAGTTGCGGTGGATCCGGCGTAGACTGTTACAATACGGAAGTGGCCTGTGTTGTCTTCGGTAGAGGAAGTCCGGAGTTTGCTGGGGCTTGCCGGCTTTTACAGGCACTTCGTGGAAAACTTCTCGCGGATAGCGCTACCTCTCACGACTTTGACAAGGAAAGATCAGAGTTTTGTGTGGGCGCATGAGGGTGCGTAAGCTTTTGAAGAGCTGAAGAATCGGTTGACCACGACGCCAGTGCTTAGTTCGCCGAGTGGGACCGAGGGCTTCGAGGTTCTTAGTGACGCTTCGGGTAGTGGTTTGGGTTGCGTGCTGTTGCAGCATGGGAACTTGAAAGCCTATGGTTCGCGTCAGCTAAAAGTGCATGAAAGGAATTATTCGGTCCGCGACTGGGAGTTGGCGGCCGTGATATTTGCGCTTAAGCTGTGGAGGCGCTACTCGTATGACGTTAGGTCGATATTCATACCGACCTCAAGAGCCTGAAATATTTGTTGGATCAATAGGACCTGAACTTGAGGCAGCGGAGATGAAAGGAGTTCCTGGGGGACTATACGTTCAAGATTTATCATGCAACCGGCGAGGACAACGCAGTATGGAGGCGTTGAGTCGCAGGGCTCCCGCCCAAGCCAAATGGTTGTTGGTACTTGTTGAGAGGCTAGTTCAGGAATTGGAAGCGCTACAGATCCGTTATGTTGACAAGCAGACTAGCGTCGAAGCATTGTTGAACTGGACGGAAGTCCAGTATGACCTGGCTGATCGTAATTGGCAAACTATGGTTTGTGTAGCTGCGTGAAGGAAATCATGAGTGCGGCTCGTTGGGTCGAAATCCTGAATCGACGGTTGTAGGTGGGCCACCAAGGTAAGACCATTGTTTGTGCGGCCCAAGCGTGGATAATCTGTTGGTGGAGTTGTGATACGTTATATCAAGTACTCAACTCGCTTAAGAGGCATGAAGTTGTGCCGATATCTGAAGAAGTGCTCTGGTGGCCAGAACTTTAGAAGGTCGTGGCACCATAGGTGGCAAAGTGCCAGCCTTGCGCCTTAGTTAAGGCAGAGTGCCAAGTGCCGGGGGATTCTTGAATCCATGCCTAATTCGGAATAGAAGTTCGACTGGACTGTGGGCATGGTTTGCCAAAGTCACAGTGAATTAACGACGCCGTTTGTGTGATCGTAGTTGTGGTGACACTGGTGTCGCACTTCATTCCGCATAGGAAGGATGACTCGGTGGAGAAGTTGGCAAAGTTGTATGTTGACCATATTGTTAGACTGCATGGTGTGCCCCATAGCATGGTGAGTGATCGCGATGGGCGTTTCATGTCAAATGATTGGAGGACATGCCCAGCATGTGTGTTCTAGACTTCGGGAAGCTTTGGGAGGACCACCTGTTTTAGTGGAGTTCTCGTACAACAATAGCTACCAGGCGAGTATCCAAATGGTGCCCTTGGAGACCCTATATGGTAGAAAATGTCGCACGTCGTTATCCTGGTTAGAAACGGGTGAGGCAAGGTTGTACAAGAAGCTGGAGGTGGAGAGTGCTACCTCTTTAATGCGGATCATTCGGGAGCGCTTGTTGATCGCTCAGGACCGGCAGGCGAAGTATTACAATGCCAAGCACCGGAACGTGGAGTTCGCGGTAGGCGATTGGGTATACCTTAAAGTGAAGCCGTTCAAGGGGGTTTCGCGGGTGAGACGCTTGAAGAAGCTGAGCCCGAGATACCTTGGACCTTTTGGGGTTCTGGAGCGAGTCGACGAAGCTGCTTATCGTGTGAGGTTATCGGAGAAATTCAGTGGATTACATGATGTGTTCCACATTTCTGTGTGCGGAAGGCGGTGCAAGAGCCTTCGCAGGTGTTAGCGGCCGACCAAGTACCGGTTGAGGAAGGGTTGACAACGAAAGTCAAGCCCATATCTATTGAGGATTTTGAAGTCAAGCGGCTTCGAAACAAGGAAATCAGAATGGTGAAGGTCCGTTGGGATAACTGCGGACGCGAGGAGCTCTCTTGGGAGCGAGAGCAGTCAATGCGCGAGGAGTACCCCGAGTTGTTCCCCTCAGGTACTCGTTATGTTTATTTTTTTTGTGTAGTCTCTGTTCTTAATTTTGGGACGAAATTCTCTTAAGGGGGAGGGAGTTGTAAGACCCCAACCTCGGAGATGATCGCGGGGCGATCAAACAGCACTTTTGGAGGTCTGAACAGGGGTACACGGCCAGGCACACGGCCGTGTGCCTACCCGTGTTCAGTGGTCTATTGTGGTTTTGTGCAGTCTCGAGTCAGAGAAGGAAACGGCCTAAGACACACGGCCGTGTCTCAAGCCGTGTGTGGGGCATACGGCCTCGAACACGGCCGTGTTCGAAGCCGTGTTCATGAAGCCCGACGATCGTTCCTGAAGCTCCAGGTAACACGGCCCGTGGCACACGGCCGTGTCAGGACCCGTGTCGATCGGCGTAACTGATATTTTGGGTTGAATCCGGGCCGTCCGGATCTTTTATGTAGGATCTAACGGTTGTGGGTTAACCAAGGGGGTATTAGGGTTGAGTTTGGGGCTGAATTCCCTCATTTCAACCCTACCTTTCTCTTTCTAAACTCTTAGAGAGAGGTGAGAGCCAAGAGGAGGAGGAGCAAAGTTCCGGCCGCCGGCGGAGCACCGGAGCACCGACTCGCGATCCGAGTCCGGATCCTCGAAGGCAAGGGCGAGGCGAAGCTTTCCATCCGTCTACATCTTCATGGCGGGCACGCGGAAATCTACGAGGGTAACGATTCTCTTCTTGAGCATGTGAAGCTCTTCTTCCTTTGCATGGGAAAACCCCTCTCCCGCGAGTGTGCGGCGAGATCGTGGTATTCCTTGGGGTAGATATGTAAAGTCCCCCTTGTTAGAGTCCGGAATCGTAGTACGGACATAGGCATGTTGTGTGAAGCCTACCCGGACGTGTGTTCCGGATCGGTGATGTTTTGCTATGCATATTTTAGCCAGAGAAGACTCCGAGCGTTGTGGTTGTTTTCGGGTTGCTATGCGGTAGAATGCATCAGGGAATCTTGGGGATTAACCCCGAGGTGCACCCGAAAATCTGGGCGGAAACGAAGTTCTGCCATCTCGGTGGCCTGGGTGCCAGCCGGGAACATAGCGGGGCTATGTATCATGATTGGATTGCAGTAGGGAGCCTTGGGGATGAAACCCGAGGTGCACCCGGAAATCTTGGACGGAAATGTAGTTCTGTCATAACGGTGGCCTGGGAGCCAACCAGGTACTTAGCGGGGCTATGTACCGTGTTTGATCGTTAATTGGGACTGGGGAAAGCTTAGTCCGCGCCAAAGGGCCGAATGGCAGTGGCGGAGTGAGCAACGGACTAGTAGCCCTCTACCCGCTCCACCTGCTCGGTTAAAGCGACCTAAAGTTTACGTGGGACTTACCGAGATTTGGAGATCGAGTCTAGGCTGCGGCTGAGAAGACTAAATTCTCACAAAGATTGCCATCCTGGGGGTGGTGGTGGAGTCGAGGACCGGACGGGGTTCGGACTGGCTTCGCCGAGTAAGTGCCCTGAGAGCACGGGGTGTACGGTCGTGAGAGCGTGCACCTATGTTGAGATGCTTGTTTGGCTGTGTTGCGTGTTTTGCTAACAAGTGCCGGGAAGAAGCTTTGCCGCCCCGGTTTGGGGGCGGAATCGTTATAATTTGGTCAGCATTGCTGACCGTTGCCTTTGTTTACCACCGTGCGGTGGGTTGTTGCTTGCAGGTGCTGCGGAGCTGAGAGGTATTTAGCGGGCTAAAGCCCAAGTTGCTGTGCTGGCCCTCGAAGGCCTTGTTTGAGTGTTTTACCTCTTGTACTCATGTGTGGCCGGCCTGCGTGCCGAGGTTTGGAAGATACTTGTATTTAAGCAACTCTTGTAAAGCCTTAAGGCTATTTCTTCCGTTTTGTGTTTTATACATTCCTATGGGTTTGTGTAGTGGACATTCATGCTTGGCAGGGTTCTTTATTCTTTGCAACTCTAATATATTGCTTCCGCTAGGTGTTGTGTAGGACGTTGTGATTGGTTGATTGGTTTCAACGTGTAACCAACCGGTCTGTCCGTAGTATATGGCGTCGGGCCCCGGCCGGACCTACTGCTATATGCTATGCGACGGATAGGGGTGTTACATGTGCTCCTCTCTTCCGTGATTCCTCCACAGGACCTTGACTAATGGAACCTTCTTGTGGCATAAGACTCGTACTCCCTTGTCGTCAATCCGGACCGGTTCTAGGTGAACTGACTGATAGTTTTACTTTCAAGACAACCTAAACACCTAGAGGGGGGTGAATAGGTTCTAATTGCTTGTTTATACTTTTAGGCAGAATTCAATTACAGAATTAAAACATCCAGCACAGCAATCATAGAAATTTAATCATCACAGATTGCACAATGTTTTATAGTGGTTCCCCAAGGTTTGGGTACATCCACTTTCCCCCTTCACCTATCTAGCAGTATGCTAGATTCGGCCAAACTTCCACTATTCTCAAATCTACAGATCCTATAGCTCAGAACCTGGATAGGTTCCTACAACTCAGGCACAATAGCCCTACCTCAGCCTTGCCACAAGGCCTACAACTCAGAGAAGAACCTTCTCTTACACTCAGGCTAACAGCCCTACCACTCAGAGATCAACTCTCCTACACTCAGCCTTTATATCACAGGCTTACAACTCAGATCTGTGTAAAATAGATCCTACAGAATTTTAGAAAAGAAGTTTTAATGTCTTGCCTTTGTTGAGAGAGAAGAGGACAAGACAATTCTTGATCAGCTGATGAAATCAACTGAAACTGAGCTTTCTTCAAAGCTTCTTGAATCTGAACTTAGCTGAGTTGATTTCCAAACAGCTCCTTGAGAAACCACTGATGGTTTCCTTCTTCTTCTTCAAAATGGGTGGATCCGTCTCTATCCAACACCTTTGATGGTACTTCTGAATTCTTGTTAGAACTCTTCTTAGATCGATCCTGATATCGTCTGCTTAGATCTTCTGATGAAGATCTTCTTTAGTGCCTAGCACTTTCTTGAATTGATACTTCAATTGGATTGTGATCCTTCTTCACCCTTTTTTTTATGTATATATCTTTACTTCCTTCTGAATCTGTCTATTTATAGATCTTCTTCATGGTAACCAGCTGATCCGGTTTCTAACTGTTTTCTGAAAAGTCTGACAGCATCAGTTAACCGGTGGCAACCCACAGCTGTCAAGTCTTCAAACAAATCCTGTGCCTTAGTCTTGGACAGCAAAGTGTTGAGACAGTCTGTCAGAAAGTGTCGAGACCAACTGTCTATATGTGTCGACACAAGTGACTTTGGTGTCGACACAGTCTTTGAAGATGTCAACAAGTTCGCCATTAAGTCGACACAGCTTCTTCAGAAAATAACTTGGTCTTGACTCTGCAGTGTGTTGACACAAGTCCTGTGTGTCGACATAGTTGTTGTAGATTCAGAACTCAGTATGTGTCGACACTGCCTTCAGGTGTCGACACAGCAATTGTCGACTCTGCCAAAATGTGTCGACTTAGTCTTCCGGTGTCGACACAAGTATTGTCGACTTCTGCCAATGTGTGTCGACTCTGTCTCATTGTGTTGACACAGCCTCCCAGTGTCGACACAAATGTGGTCGACTATCTTTCTCTGTGTCGACTATCTTTCTCTGTGTCGACACAGCTTCCGTCAAGTGTCGACACAAATATTCTGAAGTGTCGACACTGTTTCTTCAGGTGTCGACACATGGACTTAGAATATTTTTCTGAATTCTTTAATACTTCTTCACCTGCACATGTCAACTTAAAACAACATCAAATACACCTTGATGTATATCATTGAGCTAAGTTGGACTTCTTCAAATCAGGTACACATTTTCCAATGTACCCAACAATCTCCCCCTATTTGGAGAAGTCATAACCCTTAAAGCCAATGATATACACCATTTATAAAAAGTATAATATGATGATATATGACATAACAGGAATAATTAATAAAAAACAAAATATGAACAATCCATCACAGAGAGAACATTATATGATTCCAAACAATATTTTGTTTAAAACTTAATAATGTTTGATTACAGATTTTTACATTGAATGATTTAATCAAAACATTACAAAATACTTTTGAAAGAACTTAAAATTAAGACTAATCAGGCTCTCTTATGACAATCCCTTTGCCAGATTGGATTTGAGCCTTCACAGGAGCTTCAGCAACTTCAGCTGGCTTCTTGCCTTTTTGATCAGCCTTCTTCTGTGCTTCTTCCTTGAGCCTTTGCCTTTCAAAGTAATGATATGGCTTTGGAAAGTATTTGCTCGGCTCCTGAGCATCTGGTGGCAGCCTACCCAGCTTGGCTTTTCTTCTGAACTGTACTATTGCCTCTTGCCTAGCTTCATGCTTTTGCCATTCCATTTCATTATACCACTTTCCTCTTTCATGAACTTGGTCTTTTACAGCCTTCCATGCAGTGAGTATAATATTTCTTGAAGTAGGGCTCCACTGCTCAAAATCTGGCTTAAGTTCAGCCTGCTCTCTAAATCTTTTCTTGGATAGTAGAGCATCTTACTGTTCTTTCAAGTTGGCATCAGGCTTATCAACTTTTTCAATAATAACCTTGGTAACCTCCTTTGGAGGACTATACATATCCTGAATTTGCTGATCAATCATATCAAAATCTGGAGGAGGGTAAATGACTTGGGCAATCTCAGGTTGATTGCCTTCAAGTAGACCTGTTTGAATGCCTGACTCAGCCACCATAGCATCATCACACAAAGGTGGATATCCCAATGTGGCTCGAATACTATTTGTCACCCATTTGGTGTGCTCTGAGCCAGCATGAACTAACAACCTCTCCCCCTTTATGACTTCTCTGGTAATATGATCTCTTAGATCTTCCTTTTGAAATCTGATCTGGCCATCCAGATAATTCACACCCTCTTTAAAAAATGGTTTTAAGTTTTTAAGCTTGTCAGATATGTCCTTTTGAGAGGTAGTGATAGCAGTTTTAACTGATTCAATAGCATCTTGAAGTTTCTTATCAAATTCTTCCATTTCCTTTCCTCTTGCTGCAGGCAACCCTTCAGTAGTCTTTTTCAACTCATTAAGAATCTCATTGTGAGAGTCTTCAAGATTGGCATTCATGTTTATCTGATTTGTAAGAACATAGCCTTGCTTCAGTGCTATATCATCTGCTTTGGTAATAATTGATTGTTGTTGTTTTGCCAAGAATACTACAGCATTACCTCCCTTATGGAAGCAATCTATCATCTCCTTCTTATGCATATTGACTTCAAATCTAATGGACTTTATATCTTGAGCCAAGTCAAATTGAAGGGACTTATTGCTCTCATCAACATATTTTTCAACAGCCAATCTATGTTCATCCAACTTAACTTGCAAATCAACCATAAACTTGTTATAATTAAATTTAGAATGGGATTGTTGAGTTGTAATCTGTAGTGCTTGCTTATAACTTTTGCTCCTTCTCTGGAAGACAACAAGTTTTCTCTTCTTAGCCATTCTGGCTTCTTCAGTCTCAGATTCAGATGAACTATCAACTTGAACTCTTTCTGAAGGAGGAGGAGGAATATCTGTCTCAGTGCCATGTTGTTCAGCCTCAACATGCACAGACTCCCCCTCCACCACTTACTCCTCCTCAATTTCTTTCTCTTTCTCAACCTCTTGCTCGATCTCAGCTTCTTGCTCTATCTCCATGTCTAGGGCCTTCTCAATATCCTGCCCCTCTTCTACTGTATCTGTAGCAATATCAACATTAGGAAATAACTCATCTAGAGTATATTTCTTCTGAGTTTGAACAGAAGATGTGTCATTCAGAATTTCAATATTCAAATCTTTGGAGATATCAATTTGTTCTGCCTCTTGCGCTGGGTCAGACATCTTCTCCCCCTGCACTTGTTCAGTATTGGTAATGTCCAGGGCAGGTGAGTACACTTGCTCCCCCTGCACCTGTGCAGAAATAGAAATTTTAGAAATGTCTTTTGTAGGAAAATACACCAGCTCCCCCTACAACTGTACCTGGTCAGGAGTAGATACATTTTGGGCAGGAGAATGAGCTTGGTCCCCCTGCATCTGTGCAGGTATAGTTTCTTGCTGGGCTGGAGTAGATTCAGGCTGATCTTCAACCTGTTTTCTCACTAGTTCTTCTTGAAACTGCTCAGTATCTTGAGCATGAGAAGGGGATTTCACCGGGGTGTCCTGCCTGCTCTCATCAGGCACATCCTTAGACAGCACCCTATCCTACCTAGAAAACAATCTCATGTCCATTTTTCTCATGTGATTGATCTTTGTTCCTGGCAGTTGTTGCATTACCTCAGGGATCACTCCAGTCAGATATAAACTCATAATTCTAGCCAGATTTGGCTTCTTGATTCCTTCCTTGATCTTTTCAAAGATTACAGCTGACCAATCAGTTGGAATTGTAAACACAATTCTGGTCATTAGGCAGAACATATAGGCTGAAATCCTATCATGTCCCCCTGGTTTGCACAGAATCACCTTGCCAACTACTTCAGACAAAAATTTCCCTTGCTGATTCATCCCTTTCCTGTTGAAAGCAGCTCCAATCTTCAGGGTGGGATCCAATCCGCACCATTGGAGAGCCTCCCTTGATTTAGAAGCAGGGACTTCTTCTTCATTCTCAATTATTGGTAATTGGAGAATCTTCCTTAAACTCCTTGGGGTAATCTTCATTGTCGACCCATGAACAGTGGACTTTATCTTGAGAATATCTGAATCCACTGATGCAGAGTTAAAGAATTCATGCACCTCCTTCTTCCATATCTTAGAAGGTTCAGAAACTAAAAACTCTAATCCGGATTCGGAAATAAGAGAGATAACCCGTTGAACATCTGTTGGAGCTTCTGCAAAGGCATTCCGGACCAACTCATAACCTTCGTTGACGTTGTCTTCAATCTTCGGCGCCATTGATCAGTTGAGAAAGCTTGAGAGAAGAGAGAGAGAGAATGTCGACACAGGGTTTCAGTCTTGAAAACCTTGTAAGCGTGTCGACAGATTAAGTTCTTGACCTATTTATACTTTCTATTGAAAGAAGATCAAAAGTCGGTAAAAACAGACTATAAGTGTTGACACAGATGGAATGTGTCGACATAGTTGTTGTAGATTCAGAACTCAGTATGTGTCGACACTGCCTTCAGGTGTCGACACAGCAATTGTCGACTCTGCCAAAATGTGTCGACTTAGTCTTGCGGTGTCGACACAAGTATTGTCGACTTCTGCCAATGTGTGTCGACTCTGTCTCATTGTGTCGACACAGCCTCCTAGTGTCGACAAAAATGTGGTCGACTATCTTTCTCTGTGTCGACTATCTTTCTCTGTGTCGACACAGCTTCCGTCAAGTGTCGACACAAATATTCTGAAGTGTCGACACTGTTTCTTCAGGTGTCGACACATGGACTTAGAATATTTTTCTGCATTCTTTAATACTTCTTCACCTGCACATGTCAACTTAAAACAACATCAAATACACCTTGATGTATATCATTGAGCTAAGTTGGACTTCTTCAAATCAGGTACACATTTTCCAATGTACCCAACACTGACCGATCAGATTCTATCGGCCCATCTGTGGTTGTAACTTGCTGTTCTGGGCGTAGTAGAGTTTTCCTAAGAGAGGATATATGGAATACATCGTGCAGACTTGCCAGCTCCGGTGGCAGCTCCAGTCTGTATGCCAAAGGATCGATCCGCTCCTGGATCCTATAAGGCCCCATATATCTTGGGCTGAGCTTCTTCCTCTATCCGCATACCCGAGTAACTCCATGCATTGGTCGGATCTTCAAGAACACTTGGTCTCCCACCTGGAATTCCACCTGACGGTGTCGAGCGTCGTAATACTTAGCCTGTCGGCTCTGTGCTTCTAGCATCCTGTCTCGTATCAATCTCACCAGTGCCTCGGTGTCCTCGACAAACTCCGAATCCAACGCCTTAGGGTCCTCGTCCTATATCCATGACAATGGAGTCCTGCACCTCCGTCCGTACAATGCCTCATAAGGAGCCATCCTTATACTAGACTGGTAGTTGTTATTATACGAGGACTCGATCAGTGGAAACAACTTCTCCCAAGGTTCACCGCGATCCAATATGCAGAGTCGTAGCAAATCCTCCAGAGTCCGGTTGGTGCGTTCCGTCTGTCCATCCGTCTGGGGATGAAAAGTCATACTTAATGTTAGTCGAGTGCCCAAGTAAGTCTGCACTGACCTCCACTCCCTGGACGTAAATCGTCCATCCCGGTCCGATACAATCGACTTGGGCACGCCAAGATAACGGATGAACTACTCCATAAACTTTCGGACTAACACACCCACTGAGTCATCCTTCCTGATTGAATTAAACCTGGCTACCTTCGTCAGCCGGTCGATGATCACCCAGATCGAATCATTCCCTGTCCTTGATCGAGGAAGTCCGTGTATAAAATCCATGGCGATATCATCGAACTTCCATTCTGGTACTGGGAGTGGCTGCAATAATCCTGCAGGATTTCTGCACTCCGCTTTCACCAACTGGCATGCCTCGCAATGGGTCACGAAGTAGGTGATATCCTTCTTCATGCCGGGCCAGAACATAGTCTTCTTAAAATCTGCAGTCATCTTCGTAATCCCCGGGTGTACCGAATATCGACTGCAATGAGCCTCCATCATGATGTCCTCCCGGACCCGGCCTCCCTCCAGTATGTAAACCCGTCCTCTGAAGCACACTAAGTCATCCCTCAGCGAGTAGTCTCCCGCCATGCCTGCTTCTAAGGCTCGGAATATCGGCTCTAGCTGGGTATCCTGCCTCTGTCCATCCTTGACCTGTTCTCGAATGTCATCTGTGGTAATTAATGACGATAGATACTCCCGGTACAACTCAGGGTGATCCTCGGACACAAAGGATATTTGCATCTTATCTAACATCTGAACCAACTCCATGGCCATCAACTGTGTTCCTACTCCAGGGTTTGCGGTCTTTCGGCTCAGTGTATCTGCTACCACATTCGCCTTTCCTGGGTGGTAGTGCATCTCATACTGGTAGTCTGCCAAAAATTCCACCCATCGTCTCTGTCTGATGTTCAGCTCTTTCTGCGTGTCCACTGATGCAAGAAGATCACGGCAGTGAACCGGTCGCACAAGTAATATAAAATGGGCGAGTTTTCCCAAGTATCGATCTCACAAGGAACACAGTAAGGTGGAGTTAATTTCGAGGAGGACTTGAGATTGAAGTCCTCGGGTCGGAGCTAATGAAATGGGGGTTTTGATGGTTGCGTAAAATAAAGTAAAAATCTATCAACTACTCCTATGCAATGCCGCTATGCAAAGCTTCGCTTGGCGGGATGAAGACTAGTCGGGCCGCTATGCACCAAATCGCTAGGCGGATGGGCGAGTAGGCTAGCGGATGAGATGGAGAGAACGGCGGAATGAGGGTCGTAAGTACCTCTTCGCAACGCACGCCACTAGCAATTGCTAGTGCGGCAAGGATGGATGGTGGTGGATGGAATATGTCGCACTTCAATCTAATATAACAAAATTACACTAACTCACATAGACATGAATAAGTGAAAGTTATTTATCAAATGTAATAATACTTTATCAATACATGGAAATTAAACTAAACTAACAACAACAAATTAAGAGGAGTGTGTGAAATCGACCGGGTCCGAAGCCTTATTGAGGGTTCACGGTTGGAATCCCGGGTTGTCAATCCGAGTCCAAGCTCGGTCCTCAACTGCGTCCGGGGTAGAGGAGGCTGTCACTCACTCCCAATGGCCCGTCTTCTTCGTATCACGCTGCGGAAGATGAAAGCACACGCTCCTCCTAGCTTGGTGAAGAAAGTAGGTCAAATCTCCCATGAAGCTCGAGGATGAAGGAGGAGGCCGAGAGGAAGCTCCAGCGATGATTTGGCGTTGAAAGCTTGACCGGAGCACCTCCCTATGGTGGAAGATGAAGGGAAATGGTGGAACCCTTCGTCGGGGACGAAAAATGGCGGAGAAAATCGTTGATCTCCCAATTAGGGCGAGACCTGCGCTACTTATAGAAAACAGAATTAAATACTATGCACGATCACAGGCGCACGACCAGTGGTCGTGCGCGCTATGGCCTGTGACCATGCGATATGGCGGCAGAACTTGCACAAAAGAGGTCATGACTGCGCATGATCGGCAACGCACGAGCAGTGATCGTGCGTGGTATAGCAGGTGATCATGCGATATGGCTGGACAGAACTTTCGAAAAGAGGGCATGACTGCGCACGACCGATGATCGTGCGCCAAAGAGTTCGATGGTCGTGCGTGGGTAAAAATGCACGACCATTGACTCCTTTGCCAAAATGGTGAAAGTCCTACCCCGGACGCCCACACGATCCCCGAACCTGCAGGAAAACTGGACGGGTTGTCGAACATGGCAGTCAAGGATATCAATAAAATGCACAGCAAGAAGGAAATACACACACGCACAAAAATAGGCTAATAAAGTGCACAAGACGTGGAATGTCACAGCAAACCAAAAGGAGTGCTAATGGCGCTGAATGGTAGTGCAAAGACATGCAAATGAGCCCAGATGAGTCCAAAATTATGTATAAAATATGGACTCATCACACCCCCAGACTTAACTGTTTGCACGTCCCGAGCAAACACAACCTAAGCAGACAAGGAAAAAGAACTAGCTAACAAAGAAATTGCAGAACAGAGTACCATGCGAAGTCGCATGCCCGCGTGCATAAAAATACAATAGAAGAAATTTCTAAGTATACAAAATAGTTTATATTTTCCACAATGTGTATCAACAAGTTATTACTACTCAAAAATAGAATCACGGTGAATCATCCGGTCACGCATAGGAAGAAAGTAGACTAGCCACTAAGGTGAGCTTTGCCAAAGATCGGGGCTCAGGATCACCTCCAAAGGAATCCACCAATGTCGGGGACCATACGCTTGCCCGTTCACACTCTCTCCACGGCACTAGTTAGACTCAAGTGCAAATCTGTAGGACTTTAGGAGAATCATGGGGCTTGGGTTACGGTGAGGTAAGCAATGATAAAAAGAATGGCTATGCACCTAACCCAAATGAGCTAGCCTAAAAGAATCCCTCAGCAAACCACAATATAACCAGGTGCACCACACCCCCAGACTTGATTTTTGCAACATGGGTGTGTGCACCGTCTACTCCAAACCAAAATCATCTCCAAAAGATTTTCATTAAAACTCTTTCTTTTCCTTTTCTTCTTTCTCATTTTCTTTGTATAAATTTTTCTTTGTAAACCTTTTCTTTTCACAATACACAATTTCAGCAAATAAAACTTGGGGGCATTTCCACATTTTCACAAATAGTATCACCACATCAACATCCCAACATAAAATGAAATATTATAGCTCGACTTGGGTGTGCGACTAGGATCGGCTATGAGGCTTTGGTGAAATAATGGTGGAGCTGAATCAAAAGAAGGGTAGGCACAACGGGGTTTAGCGAGGATATGACGTTCGGAACAGTACAAAGCTCAACCGGGCCAAAATGATGGCCTACATCACGCTCATGCTAGACTAACCATGCACCAATGCTTCGAGAGTAGCTTGGGGCAAGTTCTTAGCCACCGAGAAAGAGAATCCTTCCCCCTGACTTGAGCAAAACGAGTCTAGTGACGGCTACACACATTCCTACACTACCGTTTGATTCACACCGGATTCACCAACTTTTGAGTAGAATAAGAAATATTTACGCAAATAGAAAAATGTAAAACTATAAACATACAGAAAAATTAATTCTACACAAATTTCTACACAAAACGAGAGCAATTGACTAGGAACACAGCAAGGCCAACATTTTACTCTATCGTGCAATCCTAAACTAGCACAATAATTTTTCCAAATCAAACAAAAGAAATGAGTTTAACTCGCGGCACGCTAACAGCTAAGCACGCGCTCATGTGGGTGCATAGGAGTGCAATGTAATGAACTAAATAAAATAAAACTACAAAAGCTTCTAGTATGCGCATGAAATGTGTGCGTGCGAAAGGTAAACTGACTCTCCCCCAGACTTAAACTAAACAACACATCAATTGATATAGAAATTTAAATCAAAAAGAGCTAAGGGAAGAGGTTACCCAATGCTCAGCTAGTGAGCATACCAGAAGACGCATGAAAAGTAGAAGCAGGCCCGCCAAACGAAGAATCACAACCCCGCCAGAATGAATTCGCAATGGAAACCTGCAGGGGGTGAGCTCCGCAAAAACAAAAGAAAAATATACAAAAAGAAATGCTAAAACTAAAATAGACATGAAAATAAAAATGCAGAAAATAAGATAACTACTGGGGTTACTGTCATCCCAGAACGACTTATTAAATTTTATACAGTTCTAGCTAATGGGCCTATGAAAAGAAAAGTGCACAGGCAACTGTCCTAATATCTGTGTCGGTAACGGGTACCGATACGGTGATAGAACAGTTACCCCTCTACCTGAGTAATAATACCTGCGACGCACAGGTAGAGGAAATAGGAAGTAAGATGAGGAGGAGCACTGGTCCTCACTCAACTCACCACAAAACAAATCCTTGCATAGCAAGGTATCGTCCACCACAGGTTCGTAGGAAGCGACGGCAACGGCAAAAATGCCAGGCACATCGACAACCTCACATACCCGTGGAGATTCCACCTGCACAGGCTCAGATAAAGAAGGGGAATCAAGGAATAAAGGAGACGAAGAACATAAGGAACTAATCGGGGGAGTGGTCCCGGTCTCACTCCCAGCAGGATCCAAGCATAGATCACTGTCGGCGTCATATGAGTCATGACGATGGGAATCTGAGAATAGGAGGTCCTCGGTGGTGGTTTGGATCCCCTCATCCAACAAGGAAGTGGAAACTTCCGCATCAGAAAGGATCTCCTCATCAACACACCTCGGTGCGTCACCGTGTTCCAAGACATAATACTCTCCATTGAAGAGAATAATGTCCTCGTCACACCATGGTGCATCCTCATATTCCCAATCTCCAAAGGGCACAACATCATCAACCAACTCACTAAAAAGAGGGGTAGATGATTCTTGCAAAGAAAGCGGAGGAACAACAACATCAGAGAAAGTAGGTGCAGGTTCCTCCGGGGGTGAATCAAGAAGAGGGGAAGAAGGTATAGAGGGCGACGGTACCGCAATGTCATCACATTGATCAGTAGAAAGTATGATGGGTGTATCCGCAGTAGTCCCCCATAGACAAGGTGGTACTGCGGATACATCATCAGAATCAGAAGGAGCAGCCCTTTGAGAGGTGGATGAGACAATCCGGATATCCGGTTCATCATCCGCCTCCAACTGGCGCTGAAATTCTGTGCAATCTTTCAACACATGGTCGGTGCTACGACAACACAAACACCGTTTTCCATTACTCCTTGGTCCAGGTGGGACCGGAGAGGAATATGAAAAAGGTGAAGGCGAAGAAGAGTAGTGACCATAAGACTGGGGTACGGTGTATGAAGTACCATAAGACCATGGTGCTCCATACACTAAACCACGAGAATTATGCTCCCATTCTTCAGTGGGGCACTCATCACTGCTATGCCTATAATCCCCGCACCAACGGCAACGGATATTCGCATAAGAATACATGGTGCAGCAAGAAAGAATTCACCACGAGAATTTTCTAAGCAAAAATTAACTACACAAAAGCAGATAAATAAAAAGGAACACCTGCTACTGAAATATCAAAATTAGAAAAAGAATAAAGATAAATAAGCAACAAATTATAAAAACTAAAGCAAAGAAAAATAAAACATGGAATGAACAGATGGAAAAGGGCTTCAATCTATAATCTCCCTCTCCAAAAACTCACACGACTGTGTTCCCCGGCAACGGCGCCAAAAACTTGATGCAAGAAGATCATGGCAGTGAACCGGTCGCACAAGTAATATAAAATGGGCAAGTTTTCCCAAGTATCGATCTCACAAGGAACACAGTAAGGTGGAGTTAATTTCGAGGAGGACTTGAGATTGAAGTCCTCGGGTCGGAGGTAATGAAATGGGGGTTTTGATGGTTGCAGAAAATAAAGTAAAAATCTATCAACTACTCCTATGCAATGCCGCTATGCAAAGCTTCGCTTGGCGGGATGAAGACTAGTCGGGCCGCTATGCACCGAATCGCTAGGCGGATGGGCGAGTAGGCTAGCGGATGAGATGCAGAGAACGGCGGAATGAGGGTCGTAAGCACCTCTTCGCAATGCACGCCACTAGCAATTGCTAGTGCGGCAAGGATGGATGGTGGTGGATGGAATATGGCGCACCTCAAGCTAATATAACAAAATTACACTAACTCACATAGACATGAATAAGTGAAAGTTGTTTATCAAATGTAATAATACTTCATCAATACATGGAAATTAAACTAAACTAACAACAACAAATTAAGAGGAGTGTGCGAAATCGACCGGGTCCGAAGCCTTATTGAGGGTTCACGGTTGGAATCCCGGGTTGTCAATCCGAGTCCAAGCTCGGTCCTCAACTGCGTCCGGGGTAGAGGAGGCTGTCACTCACTCCCAATGGCCCGTCTTCTTCATATCATGCTGCGGAAGATGAAAGCACACGCTCCTCCTAGCTTGGTGAAGAAAGCTAGGTCAAATCTCCCTTGAAGCTCGAGGATGAAGGAGGAGGCCGAGAGGAAGCTCCAGCGACGATTTGGCATTGAAAGCTTGACCGGAGCACCTCCCTATGGTGGAAGATGAAGGGAAATGGCGGAACCCTTCGTCGGGGATGAAAAATGGCGGAGAAAATCGTGGATCTCCCAATTAGGGCGAGACCTGCGCTATTTATAGAAAACAGAATTAAATACTGCGCACGATCACAGGCGCACGACCAGTGGTCGTGCGCGCTATGTCCTATGACCGTGCGATATGGCGGCAGAACTTGCACAAAAGAGGTCATGACTGTGCACGATCGTCAACGCACGAGCAGTGATCGTGCGCGGTATAGCAGGTGATCGTGCGATATGGCAGGACAGAACTTTCGAAAAGAGGGCATGACTGCGCACGACCGATGATCGTGCGCCAAAGAGGTCGATGGTCGTGCGTTGGTAAAAACGCACGACCATTGACTCCTTTGCCAAAAATGGTGAAATTCCTACCCCGGACGCCCGCATGATCCCTGAACCAGTAGGAAAACTGGACGGGTTGTCGAACATGGCAGTCACGGATATCAATAAAATGCACAGCAAGAAGGAAATACACACACGCATAGAAATAGGCTAATAAAGTACACAAGATGTGGAATGTCGCAGCGAACCAAAAGGAGTGCTAATGGCACTGAATGGTAGTGCAAAGACATGCAAATGAGCCCAGATAAGTCCAAAATTAAGTATAAAATATGGACTCATCATCCACATACCTCAAATTTTTATGGTCGGAGTATATGTCGCAGTGGACACCGTACAGATAGTGCCGCCAGACATTCAGTGCAAAAATGACAGCTCCCATTTCTAAGTCATGGACTGGGTAGTTCTGATCGTGCTTCTTCAGCTGCCGAGAAGCGTAAGCTATCACATGGCCATTCTGCATAAGCACTGCACCCATGCCCTGGTAGGAAGCATCAGTGTAGACTTGGAATCCTTCTTTCCCTGAAGGGAGGGCAAGTATATGAGCCGAAATGAGTCGTCCCTTTAGCTCTTGAAAAGCCACCTCACATTGCGGGGTCCAGATAAAGGGTACCTCCTTCCTTGTCAGAGATGTGAGTGGAAGGGCGATACGAGAGAATCCCTCTACGAACTTCCGGTAGTAACCGGCGAGTCCTAGGAAACTCCGCACATTTGTGGCCGTCTTCAACTGTGGCCAGTCCCGAACTGCTTGAATCTTGGTCGGGTCCACTCCCAACCCAGCACCACTGATGATATGGCCTAGGAAAGCCACCTCCTTCAACCAAAATTGGCATTTGCTGAACTTCGCATAAAGGCGATGCTCCCGCAACCTCTCCAGAGTCAGTGCCAGATGCCGAGTGTGCTCCTCCTCCGTCCTAGAGTAGATCAGGATGTCTTCTATGAATACTATGACGAACACATCCAAGTAGGCCTCAAAAACCCGATTCATGAGGCTCATGAACGCCGACGGAGCATTCGTGAGCCCGAAGGGCATCACGGTGAACTCATACAGGCCATATCTGCTACTGAAGGCCGTCTTCGAGATATCCTCCTCCTTGATCCGCAGCTGGTAGTATCCTGACCTCAAGTCCAGCTTTGAGAAATAATGGGCTCCCTCCAGCTGGTCGAACAATTCATCTATCCATGGGAGCAGATAGGTATTCCGGACGGTCAGCTTATTTAGTGCTCGATAATCGATGCACAGGCGAAGTGTCCCATCCTTCTTCTTCACAAATAAGACCGGGGCTCCCCATGGCGAGGAACTCGGTCTAACAAATCCGGCTTCCACCAGTTCCTGGAGTTGGCTTTGAAATTCTGTCAGCTCTTTTGGGGCCATCCGGTAAGGGGCTCTAGCTGCCGGCTTAGCCCCCGGCACTAGCTGTATCCGAAAATCCTGCTCCCGGTGCGAGGGTAGCCCAGGCAGTTTTTCTGGGAATACGTCGGCAAAATCTCGTACCACCGGAATATCTGAGGTGGAGACCTTGGTCTCAGTCATTTCAAATATCACCTCATATACTTCATCCCCCTGTAAGTGAGCCATGACAGCCTGTACAGATGACAACATGAGAGGGGGAATAAATCTAGTACCTTTGATGACGAGGTAGGAATCCCCATGTCTCACGGTAACTCTCTTGGACATGCAGTCAATCTGAGCATGATTCCAGTTCAACCATGTCATTCCTAGGATCAAATCAAAGACTGGCATCTTTATGATCGTCGCTGGGGCTTCAAATATCTTTCCACTGATCTCCACCTCCATATTACAGTGGGCAGAGGTGAATAGCTCGGATCCGTCGGGTAGTCGTATCCACATCATCAAACCCATGAATCGCTCTACTCCTTCCAACCCTTCTACGAAGGCTTCCGATACAAACGAGTGTGAAGCACCCGTATCAAATAGCGTATAAGCGGGTTTGCCGCTGATGAAAACTATTCCTGGGGGTGGGGAAAGTTTAATGTCTTAGAATCTAGCTATGGTTTTCTTTCCTAGATTATCACTTCTATATAAACTTAAATGTCATGAGGAAATAAGTTTACAATTTTCTGACGTACCAGTGATTACTTGCTCCGGGTTCCGGGGTTGAGCCAAATCCAGTGCATAAATTTTCTCCCTCTGCTGCCTGCGATCTGCACCCTAGAAACCACGTCCTCGACCACGTCCTCATCCTCCAAACTATTGGGCATGCGGGGCAGCCTGGGGTACTGGTAGAGGTGCTTCCCTCATGGGGCAGTTTCTTCGAATGTGTCCTATCTGATGACAGTTGTAGCACTCTGGTGGGGGAAATGCCATACCCCTAGGTCTTGGTGCCTCCCTAATCTAAAGAGGCTGAGGGGCCAATATCACCTGCTCCCTCGGCTCCTTCATCACTTCCTAACGAGGCTGGTCCTCTGTCCTTCTCCCACCTTATATAGCACCTTGCCGCTGATCATTTCTGGATCTTCGGCCCTAATCCTCCGCTTGTCGCTTCCGGCCTCGAGTAGTGTGCCAATCAGCCTCAATCCTCTTTGCCATCTCCAAAATCCGGGAGATAGGCCCATCAGATACAAACAACAAAGCCTCCCTCAAGTCCTCCCGCAGGCCCTTATAGAATCTCTTGATGTACCCCGCTTCGTCCAGCTGGTAAGAATCTGCATATCAAGCCAAATGGTCGAACTCCCGATGGTACTCTACCACTGTCCGGGTGCCCTGCTTCAGCTGTAAGAACCGCTCCTCCAACTCATCCCTGGCCGACTGCGGAACAAAATTCTCCAGCAGCGCAGTCCTGAACTCTTCCCAGGTAACTTCCGCAACCTCCCTATCAGCAAACGTCGTGTCCAGCAGCGTCTTCCACCACCTCTTGGCATGGGACTCTAAACAAGAGACCACCAAAGGAACCCTCTCCTCCCAGGGGCACCGTATCCCGGTCAACATTTCATACATAATGTCTAGCCATTCCTCTATCCGAACAGCCGATTTTGTCCCTAAGTAAGATGGAGGAGAGAGTCCTCGGAAGATACTCAGCCAATTGGCCCCCGGGTTTGGCTGCGGGGCCGGAACCTGTTGGGCCCTGAAAGCTTCCAGAATAGCTGTCAGGGTTTGTCCCATCTCCAAGTGTAGGAATGGAGTGGGGACCGAGGCAGGTGGTGCAACATTCAGAGTCTGCTGGACTCCGCCTTGTGGTGTTGGCTGTGCTGGGGGCTGCGTAACAGAAGTCAAGTATAAGTAATCGCACATAACTAACTAAAAGTGGACAATTTCAGGTGATTCCCCATATGGGCCCACCACTGCTTCCGCTGCTTAGTTTGTCCCCAAACTAAACTTGTGCGGGGGTGGCCCGGGATTTGTGGACTGCTACCTTTTGATCGATATGTTTTTCTCTCTGATACCACTTGTAAGACCCCCATTTTTTTTCCTTTTAGACATCGGGGTCTTAGGCCCAGAACCGCCGCCTTGCGGTGATACCTTCGCACCCGGGAAGGTCGTCACTACAAAATGCCGATTCTGCCGGCCATATCGATCTCAACTGTAGCAATGAATTTAAAGCAAGTCCACAGGAATCACATGTATAGAAAATAAGTTCCACGAAGGGAGTGTCCACAGATAGTACATATAATAGAAATCTCGGGCTTATGCCCAGTACATCATGTCCTCACTACAAATCGCTCATCGCAGAAGCAAACTAATATAACTACTAGTGGTCAGGACTCACAGTCCCTGCTGTCTGGACTCCAGTACTAGACTGTCCGATCTCCAAGCATGCCGACCTCCGGGGCTGCTCCTCCATGCTGGGCTCCGTGGTCCCCTAAAATGATGTGGTTCGAAAACCATTAGTCTAAAAGACTAAGTCCTATCGTCCTCCGCCCCTTCCCCCATGGCTCCTAAGCACCGAGCGGGGAGAAGGAAAGGGAAGGACATGAAGGTGGAGAATATTAACTAGCAGATGGCAACGGAACTAAACTAGCAGTTCTAATCATGGTAATAATGATATAAAATTGAATAAGAAAGTAACCTTAACTTATGAAATACACATAAGCTAAGGGATCTCTTGCAGGGCTCCTATCGTATAAAAAGTCTCATACCGATTTATACGATAGGGTGTCGGTTTTACTAGCAGACTTAAATATATAGTACTGAAAGAGAACCTTGACTTATAAGCACGCTCGCACGAACTTATAGGCCAAGGGGTCGTTCTGCAGGGCCTAATGTATAGAGCGTCTCATACCCCTTATATATAGGTGTCAGGTTATATGCAATGGTTATGCTATGAAATACAATTATGCTATGTCGTGAACATGCAAGTGCAACTCACCCACTCGACTCTGTGTACACAGACCTTTAGTTCCCCCTTTCGGAGCCGTTACCTCCCAGGATACCTCCGTAGTGGCAGACGGAAGCGGTGGGTTGGGCCTCGCCCACCTCTAAACCAGTAAAGCACTACCGGTAAGACCTATCGTACGCCTCAACGCTTGGTGCACAAAGCAGACTCCTGCGTACTCTTGTCGGCTGGCGCAGCGGACTTCTGTTGGAGAAGTGCTAACCACACTTGCCGAGTCAACGTATTGGCGTCGGTGCATCGACCCTCCAATACTGAAGACCCACCACCTTATAACTTCTATGCATATGCAATAGTTATGAGTCCAAACAACAACCGAACCAAATCTCCCCGGACTATCCCGTCCGTCATAATCAACAATCGAGCCGAAGCTCCCCGGACTATCCCATCCATCATAATCAACAACCAAGCCGAAGCTCCCCGGACTATCCCGTCCGTCATAATCAACAACCGAGCCGAAGCTCCCCGGACTATCCCGTCCGTCATAATCAATAACCGAGCCAAAGCTCGCCGGGCCACCCTGCCTATCACCATTACCACTGGGCTTATTGCCCGAGTAACCCAAACTATCTCTCAGAACATTGGGGGTTTGAGAGTGTGAAATCCTAAGTTTACTATTTACTCTTCAGTTTATTTTATGCCTACGACTTAGGTTTGACCCAGGACTGCCCAAGATATTTCCTGTGAAGGGCTCTCGAGGGCACTAAGAGCTATGATGGGCTGAATCCCAAAGCTCCCTTTCGCAAGGCACTTATTCTTGTTGGTTGATAACTAATCCCATATCCCTTACCCATTCCCTTTTCATATTATGCTAGGCTAAACCTAAGGTGATTTTGACCTTTCACTCTACGGGGAAGACGATCTTTCGTCGATCCCGAACACCATCTAACTTTTAGCCAAACCCAATCTTTTCTCATCCAACCCTGAGGGATGAACTTATTCTAAATCATCCAAACCAATAACCACTAATCTCGACTTATGTGCCTAACTTGTACTCCAAATTATTTCTACCGATTTACTATATGCAGACCACCAAGGTTTAATGCCATGTAAAATGGGAAGTTCATCAAATAATCATCCAATACTCCTATAATAATTAATGGGGGTCCATTATGACCTTTATTGCCCAAATCCAGAATTTCACAATTTTTCTATTTATCTAGTAATTTATTAAATATTCATAGTGGCCAAGGTCTCCGAGATTGAACAGGAGGTACCAAATTTAGACAAGATACAATTCCCCCAGATTTATGTTATACTCATTATAAACATTTAACCTAAGATCCAAGGTCTCTTAAATTTTCAGCAAGGTTTAGGTCACTGATTTTATTTTAAAGGTAACTTGCAATAATTTATTAAAATAGATAAATAGGGCAATATTATTTCTAAAAATTCAAGGAAAACTCTAACCTAATTGCAAGGGCATATAAATTCTCTGGGTCAAATATCATAAGTGATTAAGGAGTGATAATCCTCAAACAAAAATCATGAATAATTTTCCAAAATTACTAAATGCAGACCACCAAGGTTAAACTTCATGTAAAATTGAAAGTACATTGAATGATCATCCAATACTCCTATAATAATTAATGTAAGTTCCTTATAAACTTTAAGCCTTAAATCCAGAGACCCAAAATTTTCCTTATTTATTTAATAATTTATTTAATTATTATAGTGACTAAAGTTTCCAATAATGAACATGAGGTACCAATTTCAAACAAGGTATCATTCCACTAATTTTATATGATATTGAAAATAAGAATTTAACTCATCCTCCAAAATATCTAAATTTTTCAGTAAGGTTCTATCCCCAAATTCTTATTTCCTTTTAATCCTTAAAAATTCATTTAAAGAGATATAAAAGAATATATTGCTTCCAAAAATTCAGAGAAAATTCAAGTATGATTGTAATGGCATATAAATGATTTGAGACAAATTTCATAATTTATTTATCAGTAAATAGACTTAAATAAATTATTGAATAATTTCCTCATTTAACAAGCTTGTGAAGTAAGTACCTCCAATATGTATTTAAAAATTCTCATAAAATTTATATATGTCTATAATGCTTCAAGACTTCCTCTGCCAAACTTTTATGTCTTCCCAATGGGCAGAGGGACCATAATGATCAATTTATTAAATTGAGGCATCCCCTTGTGTTATAAAGGAAGTACTGTAAATATTATCCCAAAATTCCCAATTAAATTACCAGAGGCTGATAATATCCTTATGACAATTCTACCAAAATTTCATCTTATTTTGAGGAGTTTAACTAGCCCATTCTAACCCTACAATATTTGTGCCCTAAAGTAAGGTTAGGGTTTTGTGGGTCCCAAACCTTCCAAAATACCCTAATATTTTCACCAGAGGGTTTTAGTTACCCTAATACCATCCCTACAAAATTTCATAGTTATACAAGGTGTTTGGGCTACATGCCCTTCACAAGGTACAAAAGCCCTTCCTTAGGGTTTAACCTAGGATCATGGGGCAAATCAATTTCAAACCACCCCATATTTCATTGGAAGGTGAACAGGTTCATGAAAAGTCAGTGGCCCAAATTTGAACCTCTGTTGAGGTGAATTGGACATCCTAAACCAACAACACATTTTTGGACCAAAATGCCCTTCTTAGGGCAAGGCTAGGGTTTGCATGATTTCCATTCAAATCACCTCCAAACTTAATGAAATTTTAACCAGAGATCTATATTTATCTCATATACCTCCCACCAAAATTTGGATGAATTTGGGCTTCATTTGACCCATAAATTAATTTACCCTAGATAAATTAAATTATTTACAAAACGATAGAAAAATTATTCCCAAAAATTCCCATTTTTGGTCAGGGTCTACATATTGGGTAGGGTGACTTCCTTCCACAATTTTAGCTCATTTGAGCTAAAGATGAAGTGTGGGCACTCTGTTTAATGTCTGCCTAGTCATATGTATAGACCCCACCAAAATAGGTACCCTGGTCAAACCGGTCACCCAAATTGGTTCAAACAAATTTTGTATGAAAGTAGACCCATAGGGCTACATTTTATATGTTGACCATTTTTTTTGAAATGTCCTCTAATTATTTTTAATAATTAATTACATTAAATACCAGATATGTGACAAAAATGAAATGAATCAACATATATATATTCCATAGTTTAAATATCATCCCGCACGAATCTTGACGCGCCTTTGGACGGCATCCCGTCATCATCCCCGTGCGCCAACGTCCAGGATTGCGCCTTCCTGGGCTGACTTCCAGCTACTACCGCCGGCGCTCCGGCCACCTCCCCGGCCGGCCACCGCCGCCAACACCTTCGTGGTGGTCGGGGCTATCTCCAGGCGGCGGCTTGGCTGCCGGGGAGCACTGTTCCGGCGAACCCAAGAGGTTGATTTTTCATGGAAATTCCATGATTTTGAAAATCGGGTTGGGCTCAATTGAGCCCTAACCTTGGTTCTAAGGATCCCTAAGGACTACCCATGTAAGAAGGAGTGGAGGAGGACCTGTGGGGGCGGTTGTAGCCGTGCTGATTGCCGGATTTGCATGGTGGTGGCCGGTGGTGGCCGGTGGTGGTCAGCCTCTTCAAAAACATAGGAAACTAGCTGGCTCCTTTAGGAAAATCGTGGGAATTACTCCTTGGAGTCCAATGGAGCTTTTAAAAGGGAGAGGTGAGGTGTTAGGTTGCTGAATTGCCCTATGCCATTTTTGGCCTAAGTCAAAAATGGCGGCTTTGGTTGGTAGGGGGTGGAGCTTTCTCTAATCAGTCAAGGATTGTTGCTGCACTCCCCTTTCCTTGCTGAATTGAATGGGGAGGTTGGGGAAGGGGGAGGAGGTGCCCAAAGTCCTCCTTCCTTCTTCTTCCTTCTCTTTCTCTCTCCTCCATGGGTGGCTTTCTCTCTCCTAATCACCAAGCCTGAAATTTGGCTCCTACCTAATCCATGGCAGCCCACAAGTCCATTTGGTCATTTAAAACAAGGTTAGCCCAATTGCAATGGGCTTGAGCTTGAGTTAGCTCATTTGAGCTAGCTTGACCCAAACTTGGATTGGGGCCCACCTAGGTCAATTTGGTCCCCTGAAGTTTCCTTAATGGGTCCTTGGTGACCCTTTAGCCTCCCATAAGGCCTTGGTGGGGTTGGATTGGCCCTTGAAGGTCACATGACCCTTAACTAGGGCACTTTGACCATTTTAGGTCAAGAGTTGACTTTGGTCAACCTAGCCTTTTTGATTGGTCCTAATAGGTCCTTGGTGACCCTTTGGCCTCTCACTAGGGTTATGAGGGTATGTGTGGGGTCTACTTGGCTAAGGGACTACAATTGACCCTTGTGTAGGCCAGTTTGAGCAAATTAGGGTTAGAGTTGACTTTGGTCAACTTAGCTCCTTTGACTGCCCTCCATGGGTCCTTAGTGACCCATTGACCCTTCACTAGGGTTATGGAGGTATGGGTGGGGTCTTGGAGTCATGGTGAAGTCCCATGATTATTTTAAGCAATTGTTCACAAATCTATTATGTGTAGACCATAGTGGTCTCATCCACATTCCTAGGTTCACTTGGCCCTTCTTAGGATCCCTAGGGTTTTGTCATGACAAAACCACTCTTAGGGGTCTAGTTGGAAATGGGATGTTACATAAGCAATGAATGAAAATAAGTTTTTATAAATTTTTTATTTTTTATAAACAAAAACACAAAACGAAAAATATAGCAAGAAAACATGGCTTTATGTTATAGACATTATTTTGTAATTTTCTATTGAATTTTTTAAATAATTTGGAAATAAAGAGTTTTTTAAAAAATACAGAAGTATATTAAGAGCACATCAGTATAATGATCTTTTATGCCAGAGAAAAATTGGAAAATGCTACCACCAGCATTAGTAACTAATGTTCAATGCTAGTAACTGAGATTTGTAGTTTTTCTTAGAAAACATCATTTTAGATAATTTGTGTTCAAATATTTCTAGATGAAGAATAATGAAAAAATGTGGATAAAAGATTTTTTGCCTAAGATGTCAAACTTATTTTTCAAAAGTACTTATGTTTTTCAAAATACATGAAAGCCCAAAAGATATGGTACGAAAAATTCAAGATAATAATATTTAAGCAAAAATATGCATAACATAAATAATTATAAAATATAAAATAATGTTCATGCAATGAATATGAGATAAGTATGACTAAGATTAATACTATCAAACTTTATGCCAACACACTAAACTCATACAATGTGACGAATGTATATGATGAGCTGCACACATACCGTAGGTTAGAATGTTAGTCTCAGATGCACACACAAGAGAACGCTCAACTTAGCACTCTTTCCCCCTTGTACCTCACAAGTCTCCCCTGGATCCCTCCCCGATTAAGGACAGAACCTGACTTAGAGGTTAGGTCTCTAATGCACACAAACCTATGCTCCTACTAATGTGATACACACGACATGGGTCAATGATCATGGACATTAACAATTTAATCCTAAGAACCGATTCATAAACTATGGGCTTGTTAGATTTTTAGAATTTTAGTAGATTTGAAGGTCATGTGGTAATGAATTTTAATTTTCTACTTTTATATCAGGGAAATATGAGATAATTAGCATGGATAATAATATTTATTTGGTGATAATGCTAGAATGATGAGTTTAAGTTCAATGTTATGCCATTAATAAGTGATAATGTCTCATATAATTAAAAATAGAGTAAGACCTAGAATGAAGTTATAATTCTATTTGATTTGTTCTTATTGGTACCAAGTTGATTCTAAGGTTCAAATAAAATGAGATACATGCAAGCATAATATGTACACATAAAACATTGATATAATTATCATGAACATATAACATATATTTTGAAATCAATAGTATTTATTATTATTATTATTTTTATGTTTAATGTTTGAATTAATAGCTCATTTGATTTTGCATTATTATTATAAATAATCTTTTAATTCATCACAGTCATTAAGTACTCATAATTTCCAAATTCCCACTTTTTCTTTAGCATGACATTCTAAATATTATTCCTGGCATAGACACTGATATATGCATATATTAAGAGGAGATGTTAGGATGATGAGTTTGAATGCATTGTTATGCTAACTATGATAAAATACAAAATAAAATTTTCATCTGATGGTCATATTGCATGTATTCAAAAATTAAATTTCAAACTAATAGACCTAGAATTAAGTAACTAAGCTTTTTATTTTATTTTAGGTTCTACAAAACAATGTGATACATACAATCATAAAAACAAATGCTTTCACAAAATGATTTTTAAATTAATAATATTTATTTCATTTAAATTATAGATCATTTGCTTTTTTATATAATACTATATAATCTCTTGAAAATTTAGGATCTTTAGACTCCCTTAGAGGGGGTGAATAATGGTTTTTTTGGAAATTAAATTTTATTTAAAAGATCATAGTTAATTAAAGAAGTTTCGAAATATTATATAGTAAAATATATTTAATATCTCTAAAAAGTTTCTATTGAATATTGCTTTTGAATAGGTCAAAATTCAATTAATCTTCACTACCGTTAGCAGCATGAATTTCCGCCAGACGCTAGTGACAGAAAAGTGATTTCCAAGAGCGTATTTAGCGAAATACAATTTGCATTATATATTGATTTAAATCTTCAATCAAGAAATTTAATTTCAGCTATTTTATAAAAATAAATTCAATGTGGTGAGTAAAAATATGATTTTATTTCACAAGACGTGAAAGTGTTGGGCACATTGGAAAATGGGTATCAGATTTGGAGAAGCATCAACTTAGTCAATGATATGCATCAATTTGTATTTGATAGAAGTTTGAGTTTCATTATGCAGGTTTAAGAATTTGAAGGAAAATTTTCTAAGTACAAGTGTCGACACTTGTGAAGAAACTGTGTCGACACTCAGGGAGACTGTGTCGACACTCAGGAAAGCTGTGTCGACACACTGGCAAAATGTGTCGACACTTATGAAGAATTTGTGTCGACACCCAGAATTGGTGTCGACACTTATAAAGAAGTTGTGTCGAAACTCAAAGCTATGTCGACACCTAAAGAAGTAGTTGTGTCGACATCCAGAAATATGTCGACATCTGAAGCAGGACTTATGTCGACACTTAAAACTGAAGCTATGTCGACACTTAGGAGATATGTCGACACCTGAAGCAATTGTGTTGACACACAGTGTAACGCCCCGTCTTTTTAGCGATTATTTTATTCTCGTTTGGCGTTACGATGACACGTTTCCGTGGCTTGTGCCGTGTGTGGAGTATGGTTTAGCTCCTTAGAACTGAGTGCCCTGTTTGGTAGCTGTTGGCAAGATCTCCCTAGCAAACCGAGTCGTTTTGGTGACCCGGTGGGGCCTCTCGGGGGGATGTTTGTGTTTGGCTTTGTTTGGGTATAACTCGAGTTCTGTTCGTCGAAAGTTAATTTCGACTTCGTCGTTGTGTTCGTAGCGTGGGTATTTAGCTACGGTGCGAATTTCGTCGAATTCCGAGGTGAATCGGTTTTTGCGTCGATTTGGTGCTTTATGTAATTTTGTAATTAATTATATAATTATATAATTATATATATATATATAGTATTAGAAAAGCCATCATCTTCCTCACGATTAGAAACCGCCGGCCCCTTGTACGAGAGAAACGGAGTAACCGCCTACCTTGCCTTTGGACGCCGATTCCCGGAGCGTTTGTGGACGGAATTCGATTCCGAGAGTGGATTCGGATTGCTCTCGTCGAGACCTTCATTCCTGCGGTAAGAAATTCGATTTTCGTGGAGTTTTGGAAGGATTGGAATTTTCAGTTTGGAAGTTTTCCTCCATTAATGGCCGAATCTTTGTTTTAGGTGTTGCGGCCGTCTTGATCCGTGCGAAGAGGAGGAAAGCAGTCCAAAGCTTCGCTGAGATTTGAGGCAAGTGGTATTCTTGCCCTTGCCAAGTGTTTTCTTTGATTTTATTTGCTGAAATTGATATCCCGGTTAGCCCAGGTTAGAGGCCTTGTTGTTCTCGTTTTCTTGCTAACTATAGGGCTTAGTTCTTCCTACTGAAACCCCCCCTACGTTGTGGTGTTTGGAATCCAAATTGTCGGCGTGAAGCCGTTGTTCCCCTTGCTCTGATTGTTGCTCTAGTTCGGGCGTAGCCGAGAGGGAGAGTTAGGAGGGGGGTGTGGTTGCCAATTTCCTTCGTTAAGGTATTATTCGAATGGTTAGGCATAGTTTGAATGGTAGTAGCGTGCGACGTGATAGTTGTCTACTGCTACTGCAGTGGCGTGGGTCGTGTGCGCGTTCCGGTGTCGTTCGGGAAATCCCAAACGGTGCAGGTTGACCGCGCACGGTCATCAACCTTTAGGGCGCACGACCACTGGTCGTGTGCCTCTATTCGTGCGCGTATATATTTCAGTTTCCAAAGTTCTGTCTCGGGCAATCGCACGAGCGCTGGCAACAGTGCGCACGACCACTGATCGTGCGACACTGACCGTGTGCAGTTGCTAGGTTTTCTGTCAGGTTTCCAGGTTCGTTTCGCACGATCATCAGCCGATGAGTGCGCACGACCACTGATCGTGCGTCACTGATCGTGCACTTTGTATGTTTTCGTTTGCTAGGCGAATTTAGGTGGTTTCGAGTGTGAGAGTTTAGATACTCAAGTGGCAGGCAACTACTCGAGTTCTGGATCTTCTGCCTTGGCCGTTCGACTGTCGTCGAGCACCGTATTCTTTAGTGGGTTTGTGGGTAGTAACTTTATTTTGGCGGCGAGTGAGGCTAGCTCACTCGACGCCAAGGTTTAGGTAGCCACTGAGTGGGTTTCACTCAACGCCTAGTCGTGTTGGTTTATTTCAACACTCTTCCTTTACCTTGTGTTTCATTTCCGAGTGGATTTTTTCCAGTTGTATTTCTGGGTTTTCCTTGTCGGCCGTTTTCTTTACTTTCCTAAAGGCCGAATCGTGGGTCGTGGATAGTAGTGGTGGTTGTAGCTCTTTATGGGGGTGGAGTTGTGTGATATAGCCAAGGCCACCCATGGATTTCTTGCTCCAGGTATGGGCTGGGCATGTCGGGTGGAAGGTCCCTTGTGTTTTCACGTGTTGACCCTCGAGCTTTTGACTTGGACATGGTGGATTGGGGGACTGCGTTTGCCTTCGATCCGGTTCCTCATTGTTGTTTTTGCTACTATCACTTCCCGCAGTTTAGGGTGTTAGAAGTTTCTTCTTTGGTAGTTTGCAGCGTTCTGGCTCTTGGTAGCCTAGTAGGCCCTGCAGGATGTTGTTCCTGGGCTGGGTCGTTGCTGTTTCTTTGCACGTTGTGCATTTCTTGTTGTCCTGTTTTGGACAGTTGTGACTCTTTCTACTGCATGTTTTCTGTTATTTTGTCCTTTTGGTTGACTCTTTCATGCAGTTTTACCTTGAATTTTGCTTGCTGAGGTATTCTGTTTTCTTTTGGAATACCCCAGGTTCTGAGCTGTAGCCAGTCTGGTGGCTAGTTGGAGGTGTTGTTGTTGGTGGACTCCCGGACTTTGGAGTTTCGTTTACCTTATTTGTGAGGTCGTTTTCAGTACTTTCTTACAGACATATATGTGTGCTGGTGGGTTCGTGTCAGGTTGTTGGCGCCCACTAGTAGTTTTTACCTTGTACTAGATATATACTATTGCTGCTACCATTTATTTTTCTGGAGATAGTCTACTTGCTTTGAGAAGGTTTTATGCTAGGTTGCTCGTTATTTCTAAACTATAATTATGATTATAAATGAAGCTCATGATCAGCATGTTTTGTAAACTTAATCACTATTTTCCAAACCACGTACGAAACCCGTTTTCTTATATGTATTATATAAACTAAGTGTAGTGTCTTGCATAGCATGAGTGGTTCTCTTGGGACCCTTATGCGCTCTTTAGGGTGTAAAACCTAATTAAAGTATTTTTCCGCAGCGTTTAAATATAGTTTTCTTTTGTGGACTAGATGATCCACTGAGCCGAGGGATACGGACTCTAAACATAACTGATTTTCTATTCATTAAGCACATGATTTTTCTTGCATAAAGATTGTAGTTGGATTTGCCTGAGCGTCAGCAGTTATCCCCTGCTTGACGTGGCATCATGACGCGTGTTTTCTCTTACTCTGATAATTCTTAATTCGGAGAAAATGCGGGTTGTGACACACAGGACTTGTGTCAACACACCAACTCTCAAAAGGCTGTGTCAAGTTCAGAAGTAATTATGTCGACACACAGGACTTATGTCGACACACACTCAACGCTATTTGACAAACACTCAACGCCAACTGTCTGCAATAGAAATGTCAAGACAAGAAGCTATTTTGTCGACACACAGGACTTGTGTCGACACATACAACAAAAGCAGTGTCGAGAAGCAGAAGTATGACTGTGTCGACACTTGGAGTAATTGTGTCGACACCATGAAGACTTGTGTCGACACTTAGTATATATGTGTCGACACATGTGAAGCAGTCTGCTGAGTGTTGTGTGCTGAGTTTTAAAGACATTGAAGGACCTAGTGATGTGACTAGTGACTTAAAAGCTATCATAACTAGCCGGTCTGACTCCACTGTCAGAACTGTCAGAAGTTTGTTATGAACCGGATCAGCCGGTAACCATGGAGCAAGATCTATATAAGAGACAGATCGGAAACGACATAACAACATCAATAATCAAGTATCAATAAGAAGAATTCTGACCGATCAAGGGCTATCTGCAAGAAAGATTAAGAGTTCAATCTGAATTTAAGGAAGAAGCTGATTGAAGATCATCTTCGTCAACAGAGAAGATCGACCTTATTTTGTTCTAATCAAGAAGCTTTGAAAAGTTAAATTAGGTTGGATCAGAAGGATCAGTTTATACAAGAACTGATCAAGAAGACAACATCAACAGAGAAATCTAGCTGGTGAAGTTTTAAGTTACTCTTTACTCACAAATTCTTGTAGGATCTACTGTTAGATCTGAGATTGTAAGCCTAAAATTATAAAGGCTGAGGTAGGGCTGTGTGCCATAGGTAGGACTTGTGGAAAGTCTGAGTTGTAAGCCTAATTATAAAGGCTGAGGTAGGGATGAGGCCTGAGGTAGGATTCTGGAGAAGAACCTGAGGTAGGACTTGTGTAAAGTCTGAGGTGTAGGAATCATCTTTGGTTCTGAGATTGTAAGATCTGCGGATCTAAGCAAGTGGAAGGAAGTTAGGCTGAATCCAGTTATCTGTTGGATAGGCAAAGGGGGAAAGTGGATGTACTCATATCTTGGGGAACCACTATAAGTCTGGTGTTTGCTGTGATGTGTTTATTTTCTATAGATTGATTAATCTGTGCTGAAAGAAGTCTTATAATTGTTTGCCTAAAAATTAAAAAGACACAAAAAGGATTAGAACCTATTCACCCCCCCCCCCCTCTAGGTATTTAGGCTCATGAAATAAAGTCTTTCAGAAAGTTATATCAGATAATAAAAAATGACACATGATATTTATTTCAATAATAAAAAATACAAAACTTGGATCTTATGACCCTAATATCATGGCGACAAATAAAAGGACAAATTTCTAATATAGCCTCATTAATAATTGAAAGTATGAGTATAGCCCCTTTTCATAACTCTCCTCACTATAGCCCCTTCCAATCATTTGGCTGACATAAAACAGCAGGTTGTCGGCTGTTAAGGAATTAAATAGTATTTTTTGGTTTTTTGGAGGCTTTAATGAGATATTTAAGGATTTAAAAAAATATAGTAAGTGATATTTTTTAATAAGCATTCCAAAACACGAAATAAGCATTCCAAAAATAAGAAATAACATTCTCATAATTCATAAACATTCTCAAAATAAGCATTCTCATAAACGTTCTCAAAATAAACATTCACATAAACATTCTCGTAATAAACTAAATAAATAGCTACTGTATTCAGCAAATGCATTCAGCTATCGCATTCAGCTACCGCATTCAGCTACCGCGTTCAGCTACCGCATTCCTCCATAATGCTTGAAAAAAATAAAAGAAAACATTATTAAAAAAAAATATTACACAGGTTATATTAGTAGATGATTTGTACACAAAAACATTAAATTCTTACCTTCAATTTTCTGGATTTACGGGACATGTTGTTCGATTGTGTCCCAATTCTTTACAAATACCGCATCTTTTATTACTACTGATAGTTTTACTTTCAAGACTACCTAAACACCTAGAGGGGGGGTGAATAGGAACTTTTCCTTGATTTAACTTAAGGCAGAATATAACTAAAGTTCTTTGAATAAATCAGATATATCTAAGCTAACACAGCACAACAATCACAAACATACACACATCACAGATTGCACACAGATTTATAGTGGTTCCCCAAGGTCTGGGTACATCCACTTTCCCCCTTCACCTATCTATCAGTATGCAAGAGTCAGCCTAACTTCTTCCTTTAGCTCAGAATCAAGAAGGATTCCTACAACTCAGAACCCTATAAGGTTCCTACAACTCAGGCTAACAAGCCCTACCTCAGCCTTGCCACAAGGCCTACAACTCAGAGAATACCTTCTCCTACAACTCAGGCATAAATAACCCTACCTCAGTGTTGGAGTTAGAGACCGGGCGGTCTGTCGGTCTGGCTTGGCGAGTTATTGACCGGGCGGTCTGGCGGTTTGCCTTCAGCGGTTTGGTTGCTGTGTTGAGGTCTGAGGTCCAAGCGGTCTAGCGGTCTGTTACTGGCGACTAGGAGACCGGGCGGTCTAACGGTCTCACTTGGCGGCTTGTCTCTCTCTCTAGCAGTGGCCGAGCAGTTAGCCCATCTGTCTAATCGCGCGGCTTGTTCCGGTCTGTTGTTCTAGCCGCCCAGATTTTTTGTAGTTTTAGTCCCACATCTCTTATTTGTATTCTCACTTCTCTCCTCCATTCTATATAAGGGAGGCCATACCTTTGTAATAGATACCTTTTTCTGATAATAAAATTTCAGTTATACCATTTCCGGCTTATTTTAGTTCGCTTCTTACATGGTATCAGAGGACTCGATCCTTTCCTCTTGATTCTGTGCTCCTCTCTATCCGCACGTCTTGCTTCTCCGGCTTGCGCCCTGTCCGCGCGGTCTCCTTGTCGTTGCCCTCTGTGTGTGCGACCTGTTGTCTTGTTCACTGCGATCTGTTGCCTTGTTCGCCGCGACCTATCGCCGTGTGCCTTGCCTCCTCCTGTTTACTCTTGCTCTGGTCATCGCGACCTGTTGCCTTGTTCGCTGCGATCTGTCGCCTTGTTCGCCGCGACCTCTCGTCGTGTGCCTTGCACTCTCTTGTGCTTCTGTTCGAGCGGGCTGTCTGCTTGCCGCTCGACTTCTTCCCCTCTGCTTGTTACTGCGGCTTGGTCGTTGTCTTTCTGGCCGCTGGTGTTTGACATCCTGACCGCTGCAGTTCCTCTTCTGCCTATCCGCGCGGCTTGTTTTCTAACCGCGCGGCTTCCTGTTGGTTTGCTCTTATGGCTCTTTCTGATGCTTCCACTGCCACCACTCCTACCGCCACCCCTGTAGCCAATCCGGCTCCGCCTCTACCTCCTACTCCTTCTGGGAACCTTGGCACCGTTTCCAAGCTTGTCGGCTCCAACTACCCGGATTGGAGCGTCTCTTTCACCTTTCTCCTTTGCTCGCAACGCAAACGCCACCATCTCGTTGATGACCCTCCTCCTACCACTTCACCTCTCTTTGATGACTGGGATGCGAGTGACGCTCTTGTGCGTACTTGGCTCGCTAACAGTCTATCCGATGAGTGCCTTCCCGTCATCCGTCATGATGAGACGGTGAAGGTCGCTTGGCTTCATCTTGCTGCTTTGTATTCCAAAGGGGCTCAGACGTCCCGCATCTATATGTTGTATGCGGACCTCTTTGCCCGGCCTACCATGTCTCCTGCTGCTGCCTACCAACAAGTTCAAGCTCTTGGGGCTGAGATTCTTCAAAATCGCCCCTTTTCTATGGATCTGGCTCAACAACACAAGCACTTCCAGGAGCTTCTGGTTGTGTGTTATCTGCTCCGTCTTCCTGACACTTATGACATGATCCGCCAACAAATTCTGGGTGAGGCGAAATCTCCTACTTTAGATGCCACCGCTGCTCGCATCGCCGCTGTCACCTCTCTCCTACAGCGCCCGCTTCTGCCCGCTCCTTCTCCTTCGGATAACTATGCTCATCAAACTCAGCGGAGTGGCTCTGGTAGCCGCAGTCATCAGTCTGGCGGACGTCCTTCTTCCCGCTATCTCTGCTCTCACTGCGGCCGCACCGGACACACTCTTGACCGCTGCTGGACAAAGCATCCCCATCTTCGCCCCTCGGGTGACTCTTCAGCCTCTTCTTCCAAGCCGTCTGCTTCCGTGGTCACATCATCAGGTAGTGCCCATGTAGTCACTCAAGGTAAATGGATTATCGACTCCGGTGCAACTAATCATATGACGGGCATGTACAACCTCGGGCTCGCAGCCCAGCAAGAGGGGTCCAGCGTGGCGAGAGGGGCCCTGGCGAGAGGAGAGGGCCTAGGCGAGTGAAGAGCGTTCGGCCTGGCGAGAGGAGAGGGCCGAGGCGAGTGAAGAGGGTTCGGCCTAGGCGAGTGAAGAGGGTTCGGCCTGGCGAGAGGAGAGGGCCTAGGCGAGTGAAGAGCGTTCGGCCTGGCGAGAGGACCCTAATGAGAGGCGCCTCGAGAGAAGGGCCGTCTTGGTTTCAGGGCCAGTTCAGGTAAGGTCGGGCCCACCTTCTGGGCCCTGGAGGTGGTTTTACTCTTTTACCCTGCATGGGCTGCATTTAGTCTTTTGGGACAGCGGAGTTTAGCTGTTGGCAGACCCAGCCAAGGGTATTCTGGTATTTTCACAGCAGCATAGTTTGCTTATTAGCAGTCCCAGTTCAGAGGCCTATAAATAGACCGGTAAGGTGCCTTAGAAAAGGGAGGCTGGACTCCTCTTATCTTCTCTAAGGCACCTAGCTCAGTATTGGCTAGGGAGGGGAAGAGCTCTAGTTCTAGTCTCTTTCGGGTAAGAGGTGGGACCTCCTCACTGAAGCCTCCGGTCTAGTTCTTCGCCTCGAGAGTGATCCCAAGGGAGTAAGCACAAGCTGCCTCAGTAGTTCCGAGCTTTAGGTGGAATCGGCCTTGCTGGTTCCAACATTTTATGGTGCGGTGAGCGTGGAGCTGCAGCCTGTGCGGAAGAACGAGGGGTTATCTCATGGCGGGAGATGCGGGAGGAGGAGGCGAGAGGTCCCCCAGCCGGGAGGAGTATGTTGGGAGAACGGAGTTCATGACGTCCATTGGAGGGATCATGGATCTCCTCAAACAACTCGCACAAAGAGGCGAGTGCGAGACCCCCTCTCCTCAAGCGCCAGACCTCGCGCCCAGGGGAGGGGCCGACTCGGCGAGAATAGGGGAAGATGCGCCTGGGAGGCGGCCAGGAAAAGAGGTAATGGCGGAAGGAAGTCGGCGAGAGGTGGAAGGAAGGGAGCTCTTCCCTAGTCCGGCGAGTGCCGCGCCGGTGGACCTCGTGGCGCGAGTGGACCAGGCGAAGTCACTGGCGAGAGGATCTCCTTTTTGCGAGTTGGTCCTCTCGGCATCCGTCCCAGAAGGGTTCCGTGAGCCGGAAATGAACTACTACGTGGGGAAGGATGACCCCCTCCAACACTTGCAGTGGTTTGAAGACGCAGTTTCCATCAGACCCATGACGGACGCCTTCAAGTGCCGCCTCTTCGCCATCACTTTGAAGGACAAGGCTAGGGATTGGTTCCACCAACTCCCAACTGGTTCTATTTATTGCTTCGAGGACCTGAGCAGAAGTTTCCAACTGCGGTTCTCAACCTCCAAAAAGAGGAAGAGGAACCCGGAGTCCATCTTCCTGATCAAGCAGAGGGCAGACGAGTCTTTGGCTCAGTACGTAGACCGCTTCCAGGAGGAGATGTTGGACATTCAGGAGGTGCCTGGCTTCGCCCTCCAGATGGCTTTCACCGTGGGGCTAAGGGAAGGCTTCTTCAAGATGAGCCTCACCAGGAAGGCGCCGTTGTCCTTCGAAGGGTTGATGGAGAAGGCCGCGAAAGAAATAGCCATGGAGGCGGCAAACCCGGCATTCGCAAGGAAGTTGGCAAGGTTGACGGAGGTGGAGCAGAGGGAGCCAGGAGGGGGAAGACAGCCGGAAGGAAGGAGGAGAGAGGAATTAAGAGGGCCCGTACACCCGGAGCCGGGGTGGAGACCACCAGGAGGCCCGGTTCAGGGACCTGGGAGAGGTCCTCCGCAGGGGGGAAGAAACTTTTATCAAGGACCAGGAAGGTTTCACCCGCTAGGATGGGGGCATGGTCCGAGGCCACTCCCACCCCCACCTCAGCAGGCTATGGCCATAGGCAGAGGGAGAGGAAGGGGAAGAGATCGCGGAAGAGCGGGAGCAGGGAGGAGGAGGAATCCCCCAGAAGAGAGACGTGAGGAGGGAGTTTTGCCCTATTGTGACTTCCACGAGGAGGAGGGTCACGCGACGGCAACATGTCCCGAGTTCTTGGAGTTGAAGAGAGGAAAAGGAGGAGAAGACCGACAACCGGCAGTGCGGATGGTAGAGGTGCCAGGAGCTGGGGAGGAAGATCGGTGTGTAGACCGGTCAGATACAGGGGATCGAGGGGGGATCGGAGTAATTCATGGGGGGGTGGGAATCGAGGCCACCCGTAAGGCCAGTCTTCACACTATGTATCGTCGGAGCGTCGCCTCGACGTCACAAACCCCGCCCCCGGATGAGAAGATCACGTTTTCCAGAAGAGACCTACCTGACCACGAGGATCCTTTCTGTGACGCGCTCGTGATCAAGACTGCCATCGAGAACTTCACGGTATCTCGCATTCTGGTGGACAATGGGAGTTCCGTTAATGTAATCTTCAAGAAGGCTTTCATCGAGATGAGGGTGGAGTCTCGAAGGGTGTTGGCGGCGGATGGACCGTTGTTTGGCTTTTCAGGAGAAAGGAAGGAGGTTGAGGGAGGAGTAGGACTTCAGGTGACCTTGGGGGGGTTGTCCAGGAATTGTCGTTTCGTGATAGTGGACGCTCCCAGCAGTTACAACGCGATCTTTGGGCGCCCTCTTATCAGTGCCTTTAGATGCGTTCCATCCTCTTTTCATCAGTGCCTGAAGCTCAATTCGGGAGGAACCCAGATCAGGGTGAGAGGGGACCCGAAAGCGGCTCGGGAGTGCTATGTGACGGCGGTCAACACCATCTCGTGGATGGAGGATGCGGAGGAGTTGGGAGCAAGGATGGAGAGAGGGGAGTTGGGAAGAAGGGAAGCAGGAGTGGAGGAAGATCGGGTAGCGGAAGAAGAGATGGCTGGAGGAGAGGAGTTGGAGATGGTAGTGGAGAGGGGCATTGCGGTGGAGCCAGTGATGGCTGGAGAGCAGGTGGCTGGAGGAGAGGAGTTGGAGATGGTAGTGGAGAGGGGCATTGCGGTGGAGCCAGGGATGGCTGGAGAGCAGGTGGCTGGAGGAGCAGGAGGGGAAGGAAGTCTGGTAGTGGAGAAGGAGATGTATGAAGGAGACGGGTTGGAGAAGGGAGAAGGAGGAAAGGCCCAGGAGAGGGTGGCTACTGTGGAAATCTCAGGAGTTGGGTGCGGGTCGAAGGATCTGGAGGAAGAGCTGAGAGAACAGGAGGAGGAAGAACCCTCGAGGTTGAGGGCGGCGGTAGAAGTTCTGGAGGTCGAGATCCTCACCGAAGATGGGAGAAAAGAGAAGATAAAGATCAGCGGTGAGCTCACTCCGCAGGACCAGGAAGAAATTCGGAAGTGTGTAGAAGAGAACATTGATGTCTTCGCCTGGAGCGCAGCAGACATGCCGGGGGTCGACGCGGATGTGGCGTGCCATCGTCTCGACCTCGACCCCGGGGTTCGCCCCATTCAGCAGAAGAAGAGAGCCATCGCCTCCAAGATGGCCGGGCCCATCAGAGAAGAGGTAGAGAAGCTGCTCCGAGCGGGATTCATATCGGCTAACAGGTATCCGGGATGGGTGAGCAACGTTGTAATGGTGAAAAAGGGGGAGGGCAAGTGGAGGATGTGTATCGATTTCTCTCTCTTAAATAAAGCTTGTCCTAAGGATTGTTACCCCCTGCCTCGGATCGACGCGCTGGTTGACTCAGCCGTCGGTTTCTCACTAATGAGTTTTTTAGATGCTTTTTCAGGGTACCACCAGATACGCATGCACCCTCCGGACGTCAAGGATGTCACCTTCGTCACGGAGGATGGTTGCTTCAGCTATAACATGATGCCCTTTGGGCTAAAAAATGCGGGGGCAACCTACCAAAGGATGATGGACCGGATCTTCCGTGAGCAGAAAGGGCGGAACCTCGAAGTCTATGTGGACGACTTGATGGTAAAGAGTCGGGACCTCGGGTCTCATGTCCTAGACCTACAGGAGACCTTTGCAACCATTAGAAAGTATAAGATGAGGCTTAACCCTCTGAAATGTGTGTTCGGGGCCAGCCGAGGGAAGTTCTTGGGACATCTCCTCACCCCTGAAGGGGTGGAGCCCAACCCTGACAAGGTAAGGGCGATACTGGAGCTGGGATCTCCTAGGAATGCCAAAGAAGTCCAACGTCTCACTGGTAAACTAGCCGGTTTGAGCAGGTTCCTCTCCAGAGCGGGAGAGAGGTGCTCTTCTTTCTTTCGAACCCTGAGGGGAGGGAAGGAGTTCGAATGGACCATTGAATGTGAGAAAGCCTTCGCGGCTCTAAAGCAGCAACTCACTCAGACGCCGCTACTTCAGGGGCCGAGGGAGGGGGAGAACTTGCTCCTCTACCTCGGGGTGGGGACGGGGGCGGTCAGCTCAGTCCTCTTCCGCGAAGAAGGGAAGAGGCAGTTCCCAATCTATTATGTAAGCAGAGTCCTCAAGAAGGCAGAGCTGAAGTACCCCATCCTTGAAAAGTTGGCTTTCGCTCTCATTGTGTCGGCCCGGAAGCTCAGACCCTATTTCCAAGCCCACGCCATCCAGGTTATGACGGATCACCCCCTTCGCCGTACCCTCGAAGGGGTCGAACACTCGGGGAGGTTGGCCAAGTGGTCGATAGAGCTCAGTGAATTCGACCTCTCCTACGTTCCTCGAGAAGCTATTAAAGCACAAGTGGTGGCGGATTTCTTGGCAGACTACGTACTGGAGGCCGAAGAAATGGAGGTACCTCCCGTAGCAGCATGGAAGATGCTGGTGGACGGAGCTTCTGGTAGGAATTCTTTCGGGGGAGGGGTCATCCTGGCGAGTCCTGAGGGGACTAGGATTGAACAAGCTCTGAAAATACACTTCACCCTCACCAATAATCAGGCGGAGTATGAGGCCATCATCGCCGGACTTCGGTTGGCCAGGGAGTTGGGTATACAGGATATCAGGGTCTTCACGGACTCCTTGGTGGTGGCGCGACATATCAGCGGAGAGTTCGAGGTGAGGGAGCCGACTCTCCAGTTGTACCTAGTGAAGATAAAAGGCATAGTTGGACAGTTCCATAGCTTCTCCATTCAGCATGTTCCTCGAGAGGAGAATGCTCGGGCAGACCTGCTCGCGAAGCATGGCCCTCAGGCCGGAGGGACCATGACCGAGCTCTTCAGACCCTCCATAGAAGAGGGGGAGGTGATGGAGATCTACCAGGAGAGGTCTTGGATGGATCCCTTTGTGACTTTCCTGGCGTCGGGACGACTACCCGAGGGGGATCTCGAGAAGAAACGAATCCGATACAAGTCGGCATACTATTTGTTGAAGGAAGGAGTACTTTATCGAAAAACGTTGTCTGGACTGTTAGCCCGATGTGTATCCGAGAAGGAAGCACCAAGGGTGCTGGAAGAGGTCCATTCGGGAGAGTGCGGGAGCCATTCGGGGAGTCGAACCTTGGAAGGGAGAGTGCTAAGGCAGGGCTACTTCTGGCCTACCCTACGAAGAGATGCAGAAGAGCTTGCTAAAAGGTGTAGGAAGTGCCAAGAGTTTGCTCCTTTGCAGCTCCTTCCAGCGCAAAGGCTGCGAACGATCACCTCCCCTTGGCCCTTCGCCATATGGGGATTGGATCTGGTAGGACCGTTTCCTCAAGCCAGTGGTCAGAGGAGGTTCCTACTGGTTATGGTGGATTACTTCTCAAAGTGGTTAGAAGTTAAGGCCCTGGCAAAGGTAACCTCGCAGGTGGTGAGGAATTTCGTATGGGGGGAGATTATTTGCCGGCACGGGCTTCCTTTAGCCATAGTCACCGATAACGGGCCGCAATTTGCTAGCAAAGAGTTTGTGGATTTTTGTGCACAGCTCGGCATAGACCTTCGGTTCGCCTCGGTCCATCATCCACGAAGCAACGGGCAGGTCGAGGCAGCAAACAAGATTATAGTGAACCTCCTGAAGAAGAAAGTAGAGAACTTGAGGGGGAGCTGGGTGGAACAGCTCCCCTCTGTCCTGTGGGCTCTGCGAACTACACCCAACACGGCCACCGGGGAAACGCCCTTCAAACTCTCTCATGGCTCCGAGGCCGTCATACCTGTGGAATTTGAAGTTGAATCGCCTAGGGTCACAGCAGCCAGAGAAGGAGAGGAAGGGTGGCAATTCGATAATGGAGAGGAGCAGAGACTTACTCTCGACCTCGTGGAAGAGCTCAGAGAACTAGCAACAGTCCGACAGGAGGAGGTCAAGCGCCGGATGTCCCGGTACTTCGATAAGCACATCCGGATCAAGCAGTTTCAAAAGGGGGATTTGGTCCTCAAGAAGGTAGATGCTGCAGGGAGGGGAGCCTCGGTGGGGAAGCTCAACCCCAATTGGGAAGGTCCTTTCATAGTAAAAGAAGTCTTAAAGTCAGGGGGGTATCACCTCCAGGATGTGGACGGGATACCCCTGGACTGCGCCCGCAATGGCGATGATCTAAAACGTTTTTATCCATAATAATAAAAGTCTTTTGAATTTACTTGAGCGTATCGTTAATAATCCTCCCCCTTTTTGAATATGCTAATACTATACCGCAGGGCGCCCTCCTTCAGAGGACGAGAGAGCGATGGTTGAAGGAGAAAGAGGAGAGGAGACCCCGAGAAGACCCGCTGTCCAGGCTACCATCGAGCTGGCAGGTCTGTAGGCTCACTCGGCGGTTGGAGGAGAAAGAGGAGAGGAGACCCCGAGAAGACCCGCTGTCCAGGCTACCATCGAGCTGGCAGGTCTGTAGGCTCACTCGGTGGTTGGAGGAGAAAGAGGAGAGGAGACCCCGAGAAGACCCGCTGTCCAGGCTACCATCGAGCTGGCAGGTCTGTAGGCTCACTCGGTGGTTGGAGGAGAAAGAGGAGAGGAGACCCCGAGAAGACCCGCTGTCCAGGCTACCATCGAGCTGGCAGGTCTGTAGGCTCACTCGGCGGTTGGAGGAGAAAGAGGAGAGGAGACCCCGAGAAGACCCGCTGTCCAGGCTACCATCGAGCTGGCAGGTCTGTAGGCTCACTCGGTGGTTGGAGGAGAAAGAGGAGAGGAGACCCCGAGAAGACCCGCTGTCCAGGCTACCATCGAGCTGGCAGGTCTGTAGGCTCACTCGGAGGTTGGAGGAGAAAGAGGAGAGGAGACCCCGAGAAGACCCGCTGTCCAGGCTACCATCGAGCTGGCAGGTCTGTAGGCTCACTCGGTGGTTGGAGGAGAAAGAGGAGAGGAGACCCCGAGAAGACCCGCTGTCCAGGCTACCATCGAGCTGGCAGGTCTGTAGGCTCACTCGGTGGTTGGAGGAGAAAGAGGAGAGGAGACCCCGAGAAGACCCGCTGTCCAGGCTACCATCGAGCTGGCAGGTCTGTAGGCTCACTCGGTGGTTGGAGGAGAAAGAGGAGAGGAGACCCCGAGAAGACCCGCTGTCCAGGCTACCATCGAGCTGGCAGGTCTGTAGGCTCACTCGGCGGTTGGAGGAGAAAGAGGAGAGGAGACCCCGAGAAGACCCGCTGTCCAGGCTACCATCGAGCTGGCAGGTCTGTAGGCTCACTCGGTGGTTGGAGGAGAAAGAGGAGAGGAGACCCCGAGAAGACCCGCTGTCCAGGCTACCATCGAGCTGGCAGGTCTGTAGGCTCACTCGGAGGTTGGAGGAGAAAGAGGAGAGGAGACCCCGAGAAGACCCGCTGTCCAGGCTACCATCGAGCTGGCAGGTCTGTAGGCTCACTCGGTGGTTGGAGGAGAAAGAGGAGAGGAGACCCCGAGAAGACCCGCTGTCCAGGCTACCATCGAGCTGGCAGGTCTGTAGGCTCACTCGGTGGTTGGAGGAGAAAGAGGAGAGGAGACCCCGAGAAGACCCGCTGTCCAGGCTACCATCGAGCTGGCAGGTCTGTAGGCTCACTCGGTGGTTGGAGGAGAAAGAGGAGAGGAGACCCCGGGAAGACCCGCTGTCCAGGCTACCATCGAGCTGGCAGGTCTGTAGGCTCACTCGGTGGTTGGAGGAGAAAGAGGAGAGGAGACCCCGAGAAGACCCGCTGTCCAGGCTACCATCGAGCTGGCAGGTCTGTAGGCTCACTCGGTGGTTGGAGGAGAAAGAGGAGAGGAGACCCCGAGAAGACCCGCTGTCCAGGCTACCATCGAGCTGGCAGGTCTGTAGGCTCACTCGGTGGTTGGAGGAGAAAGAGGAGAGGAGACCCCGAGAAGACCCGCTGTCCAGGCTACCATCGAGCTGGCAGGTCTGTAGGCTCACTCGGTGGTTGGAGGAGAAAGAGGAGAGGAGACCCCGAGAAGACCCGCTGTCCAGGCAACCATCGAGCTGGCAGGTCTGTAGGCTCACTCGGTGGTTGGAGGAGAAAGAGGAGAGGAGACCCCAAGAAGACCCGCTGTCCAGGCTACCATCGAGCTGGCAGGTCTGTAGGCTCACTCGGCGGTTGGAGGAGAAAGAGGAGAGGAGACCCCGAGAAGACCCGCTGTCCAGGCTACCATCGAGCTGACAGGTCTGTAGGCTCACTCGGTGGCTGGAATAGATGGGAGAGGAGGGACCCAACGCTCTCGGGTCCTCTGCGAGCGAGGGTTTGGGTTTTCGTGTTAATGTCCGCTAGCAACAACGGAGGTCGGCTAATCGGAAAAATCTATCCCCCCTAGCAAAAAAGGGATGCTTCGGGGGAAGTCACCACATAAAGAAAAAAAAAAGAGGGGAAGGAGAAAAAGGGAGAGAGGGAAGATAGCAAGCCCTCCCTGTCCACTCGCACTGAGAGGAGCCGTCCCGAAAAGCCGAGGGCGAGTAAATACTCCTCTCGCTCATGGAAAACCAGGGAGGCCCACCCACTCGCCCCAGGAGCCAAGCCCACGGGTAATAACTAGGCGAGAGGAAAGGCTGTTTTTCTCTCGCCTATCGATAATCTCGAGGTTTCCTCGAGCAATCCCGGTATAAAAGAAAGGGCCGGCCCTAAAAAGGCGCGAGCAAGAATATATATACGTATATACATGCACGAGTCATGTCTATATTTTAAGACAACGCATTCGTAAGATAAGAAAGAAGCGAGAGGCGAGCAAAAAGTAAGAATTTAAACATGAGTCATAACAGCGTTCAAACACCCTACGGCTATGAAATAGGAAGTATTACAATCCCAGCAAAAGAAAGGAAAAAGAGGGCCCTAACCCCTCTCACTCGCTGAGGGATCCTCGTCCTCGCCATAGATCTCGGGCACGAGGTCTCGAGCAGTGATGTCTTCGCAGCCGTCTTTTACAACACCTAGCTCCCGCATCATCTTGAGGATGAGCTCGGCGGTCCTTATGTTGGCATCCTTACAAAATTCCTCCACATCATCGTGGGTATAGCGCGCGAGAGGAAGTGGGGAGGCCTGCGAACGGGGAAGGGGAGCTTCCTTGAGCCTGGCGTTCTCCGCCTTTAGCTCTCTTACTTCGGCCTCCAGCCCTTCCACCCGCGAACGTAGCCGATCGGCCGTCTCGGCATCCTGCGAGAGAAAAGGAGAGGTAAAAAAGTGAAAAAGAGAGGGGGTACCGGGGCAAGTGCCCGTAGAACAGTGGCGGGGTGTTGACTTACCACTCCGCCGCTAGCTTTCGCCAGAAGGCTTTCGGACACCTCCAGCCGCTTGGCAAGGTCCCCCGACTTTTCGCGCTCGGTCTCCAGCTCGGTGTGTATCTCCTTCCAGCTTTTGGTGTTGAAAATCAGGCGCCGCGAGAGGCGGTGCGACAGCTCTAAAGTGCGCAACTGCGAGTGTGCCGTCCTCAGGACTAGGTCTCGCGTGGTGGCTGCGTCGAGCGGATCGGGAGTAAGGCCTCCATATAGGCCGAAGCCCAAGGAGAAAGCGTGAGCACTGGGCTCAGCCTGCTCTCTCCAGGAGGGCAGGAGGGTGGAAATGGAGACTCGGTAGGACCCCTTGTCCCAAATCAAAGAGGGGTCATTGTTGCCGTCAGGGACCGCCGGCCCCAGGTCGAAGTTGAGGTGATCGGACGGCGGGGGAATTTGGGAAGTCCCCTCGCGAGAGGGGAATCGAGGAGAAGGACAGGATGAACTCGCCAGGGGAGCGAAGGGGGCTGCCCCCTCGGGGAGCGAGGTCGTTTTACGTGAAGAAGTTAGAGGAGGCGAGTGGGGAGACCGGGACCCCACGGAAATAGGGCTCAGTGATCCCGGCGTCCCCGCGAGATCGGCAGGAGCTTTGCCCTTCCCGGAGGGGAAGGAGACGGTCTTCTTGGTCTTCATCCGCATCTTCTTCGAAGGACTAAGGCGAAGCGGCGTGGAATCCTCGGCCACCCTCTTTTGGGGGGGAGGGGCCAGCGATTCTCTGGCCGCCTCGGCCGCCATAGTAGCGAGAGCCACATCGGGGGAAGGCTTAATGGCGCTTCGATAGGGGGGATGCGTTGGCACGACCCTCTCTCCTGAGAAGAAAGGAGAGAACGAACATCAGAAGAGCTCTCGCGGGAGAAAGAGGCGAGAGGTAATGAAAAGAGAAGTTCGAAGTATACCTTCCCCAGGGAGCACGGGGGGTAGAGAGGTGAGCCCTCTCCTCAGATAACGGACTTCAAAGTTCTTCCCTGCAAGGTATTCACAGAGAAGTCTATCCGTTCCGCCTACCTGAGGGGAGGTGTAGAAGGTTTCAGCAGGAGACACCGGCGCGAGAGGAACTCCGCCTAGATTCCCGCGGATGAAAACAAAGCGAGTGAGCCAGTGGTGATTCTTGTTAGGGGTCTCGCACACCTTCAGATTCAACCCAGTAAAGAAGGACACTCCGTCCTGATTGGCGTGGTACACGAACATCTTACGGAAGACGTTAAGACTGAACTCTATTCTCTCCCTTCGCATGTAGCAGGCGAATGCAATGATGACGGAGATGGCATTCGGATTCAGTTGAGCGGGTACAACACCGAAGTACTTCAGGACCTGTTTTACCTCTGGCCAAAAGGGAAGTCGAAGCCCAGCTTCAAAGTGGGAGATTGGGAAGGCGAGTTCTCCCGGGTAGAAAGTGTTGATGCTCTCACCGACCCGGGGAGGGCGCGACTCGAAGCCTTCTGACAGGTAGTCGCCCCGAAAGGCCTCGTAATCGTCGGCAGAAAGGCGACCGGGGGGGAAGTCGTGGTCTGTGAATCGTTTCCCGCAGCGGCTGCGCCCCTCACTCCCTTCAGACCTCCTCTTTGCCATCTTGAGCGCAGGGCGAGACTAAAGGGAGGGACTGGCGAATGGGGAACGCGCGAGTGTGCGCGAGAAGCGGGAGAGGCTGGAGAGCGAGTCGAACAGCAAGAAGAAGGGTACTCGCGGGTTGGAGTCTAAGGAAAGCATACCTCTTGTTTTGGCAGGGGGGGGGGGTATTTATAACCTTCCCCGGTACCTCGGTACGGACAAGGTGGTTGCGTCAGGAGAAGGGAAGAGTCGGCCGACCCTTCGCCCTCCGGGCCTCGGGCAGTGGAACGCCGAGTGAACGGCCTTCTCGAAAAAAGAGCGGTGAAAAGACAGCGGGACAGACAGCTAATGATGAAAGTCAATAATGTGAAATAGAAATCATTTAAAGAAGCAGTAGTGACGATTAAACCGACATTATGAAATTAATTAATCCCGCGCGTAGCGGGCGGCGAGTTCAAAAGGGCGCACAGCAGGCGCTATATCAGTCAATACTATTACAGCTAAGAAGAGAGTTATTTGGCGGAAGGCGGGAAGCGAGAGGCGACTGCAGGAGGAAAGAACGCTCGGGCTCCGTCAGTTCTTGTCCCACCTCCATCGTCCTCCACGACCTCTCACGCAGGGGGGGCGATGGGGGAAGTGGAAGGCGCGAGCAGCCGCAACACCGCGCCGGGCGAAACGAAGCTGTTGATCGACATCGTTCAGAATCGCTAGAGGATCAGTCTGGTCCACCTCCGTGTCGACATCAATCTCATTCGACAGGCGAACACATTCCATCTCGAGCCAATCAATTCGGTGGTCCGCGACCTGCTTTCCTTTTTCCAGTGCTTGGATGAGCAACGCGTGCTTCCGCAGCATCTCGGCCACCTTTCGCTTCATCTCTATGGGGTCCGCGGGATCGCCCAGATAATCGTCAATCTCGTCTACTGGCGAAGGAGGCGAGAAGGCTTCTCTCCCAGAATAACCCTCAGTCGGCGAGTCGGCGGCCAGAGTGCTCTCGGCAGGCCTCCCACTCGCACCTGCCAGAAGACCAATATTGGCTGGGAGTGGCGGAAGGAATAGCAAGGACGGAGCAAGTCAGTGATAAGATCTCTTACCAATTCGGCGAGTGCGGTCCGAAGCGGTGGAAGGGTCATCCCTCTTCGTCACCGGCGTAGAAGGGAGGGAGTCCTGGGGTGAGAGGCGCTGAGAAGGGAATTCGGAGATGTTTATTCGGATGGTCTCGGGGCGCTGAGAGGCCTCCAAAAATCTCTGAGGATAGACAGCAGATAAAGAAGGGGCAGTAGCAAGAAACCCGAAAAGGTTGGAAGAACGTACTTCTTTTCCCTTGAGGCTAGCGGGGGCCGGGGGCGTCGATCCCCTTGGATGGGTGCGAGAGGGTTCCTCAGCCAGAGTATGAGGCTCCAGAATTTTGGTCCTCTTAGGAGGGGAGGCGGATAGCGGTAGCGAGGGAGGAGCACGGGCAGGGATCTTGTTCAGACCCGCCGCCGTCGCCCTATTCCGCTGGCGCACGGCCGCGAGGCGGTCCCGGACGCTTTGGTTGAGAGACATGGTCAAGCGTTAAGGAGAGAGAAAGTAAGGAAGTACCCCCTTTAAGGGAATGGAGGTTCTGTATTTATAGGTCAGGCAAGGGGCCCACCAAAAGATTCCCTCAATAAATTGGCTGTACCATCGCGAGCCTCGGTTGGATTATCTTTCCGAGTTTGTGCCAACCTCGAAAAGAGCGGGGATTGTGTACAACCTCGGGCTCGCAGCCCAGCAAGAGGGGTCCAGCGTGGCGAGAGGGGCCCTGGCGAGAGGAGAGGGCCTAGGCGAGTGAAGAGCGTTCGGCCTGGCGAGAGGAGAGGGCCGAGGCGAGTGAAGAGGGTTCGGCCTAGGCGAGTGAAGAGGGTTCGGCCTGGCGAGAGGAGAGGGCCTAGGCGAGTGAAGAGCGTTCGGCCTGGCGAGAGGACCCTAATGAGAGGCGCCTCGAGAGAAGGGCCGTCTTGGTTTCAGGGCCAGTTCAGGTAAGGTCGGGCCCACCTTCTGGGCCCTGGAGGTGGTTTTACTCTTTTACCCTGCATGGGCTGCATTTAGTCTTTTGGGACAGCGGAGTTTAGCTGTTGGCAGACCCAGCCAAGGGTATTCTGGTATTTTCACAGCAGCATAGTTTGCTTATTAGCAGTCCCAGTTCAGAGGCCTATAAATAGACCGGTAAGGTGCCTTAGAAAAGGGATGCTGGACTCCTCTTATCTTCTCTAAGGCACCTAGCTCAGTATTGGCTAGGGAGGGGAAGAGCTCTAGTTCTAGTCTCTTTCGGGTAAGAGGTGGGACCTCCTCACTGAAGCCTCCGGTCTAGTTCTTCGCCTCGAGAGTGATCCCAAGGGAGTAAGCACAAGCTGCCTCAGTAGTTCCGAGCTTTAGGTGGAATCGGCCTTGCTGGTTCCAACAGGGCAATCCTCAGTGATTCTCCCTCCTCGAATAGCATGATCGGTTGCCCCCGGTCCTCATTGTAGATGGTTCTCCCTCCCCGGTTCATGGGTCGAGAGTGGTTCATGTTACTCCATCCCTTCGGCTAGAGGACACTCTCTATGTGCCCAAGTTTTCGTGCAATCTGTTGTCGGTTACTTCTTTGTGCAAGCAGCTTCAATGTTCTGTAACGTTTACTCCATCTTCTTGTTCTTTTCAGGATCCGAGCTCCCAGCGGACGATTGCTACTGGGACTGAGAGCGGCGGCCTCTACTTCCTCGACAACGTTTCCGCTTTGTCCGCCTTCTCTTCTTCTTGTACGGATCTTCTCCAATGACATCTCTGTCTCGGTCATCCTCCACCATGGCTTCTACATCAGCTTCTGCCCCACCTCCCTCCCTCCACTACTCCTCTCCACTGCAAAGCATGTCAACTTGGCAAGCATCATCGTTCCTCCTTCCCGCCGAAGCAAGGTCGGGGCTCTACCCGTCCGTTTGATCTAGTCCACTCCGATATCTGGGGACCTGTTCCTACCCTTACTATTGGTCGGGGTAGTTCTTATTTTGTAACCTTTATTGATGATTTTTCTAGATGTACTTGGGTGTATCTCTTACGAGATCGCTCTAAACTTTTTAATGTATGGACCTCCTATTATCATTTAATCAAAAATCAGTTTGGTGTTGGTATTAAAATTTTTCGTTCTGATAATGCACAAGAGTACTTAAGTCATGCTTTTACCTCTTTCTGTGTGCAACATGGCGTTATTCATCAGACAAGTTGTGTCTATACATCCCAACAAAATGGGGTGGCGGAACGCAAAAACCGTCACCTCCTCGATGTTGCTCGCACATTGATGGCTCAAATGCATGTCCCTCGCTCATATTGGGGCTATGCTGTTCTTCTTGCCTGTTATCTCATCAATCGCATTCCCTCCTCCGTTCTCAAGGGAAAAAACCCTTTTTCCATCCTTTATCTAGGAAAGGAGCCTTTTCCTCTCCCTCTCCGAATCTTTGGGTGCACTGCTTTTGTGCATGCCCCATCTGCCACCCGTGATAAGCTCTCCCCTCGCTCCACCAAATGTGTCTTTCTGGGGTACTCGGCCACTCAGAAAGGCTACTGCTGCTTTGATCCTGTTCTTCGTAAGCAGTTCGTCTCCGCTGACGTTACCTTCTTCGAGAATGCCTCCTACTTCTCGGATGACTCCTCTTCTCTTCCCCCCACCTCTGATTCTCCTGTTATTCCGTTCGTTCCCACGTCTCCTACTGCGATATCCGCTCCTCCTCCGTCTCCACCCACTCTTCTCCCTCCGCCTCTCTCTCCGCCTCCATCTCCCTCGTCTCCGCTGCCATCGCTCTCTCCTCCTGGGCCAGCTCTCTCTGCCACGGATGCTCTGGATGCCGAGGAGCCCGCCGACCTGGATCTTCCTGTAGCTCTTCGCAAAGGGGTGCGGACGTGTACCCTACACCCCCTTGCTGCTGTTGTTTCATATGATCATCTTACCCCTTCTCGCAGGGCCTTTGCACTGGCTATCTCTGCTACTACCACACCTCGTTCCTACCAGGAGGCCCTTGTCATTCCTCACTGAAAGCTGGCCATGGATGAGGAAATGGTGACCCTTACAGAGCAGGGTACCTGGACTCTTGTCCCTCCTCCCGTTGATACAGATGTTGTTGGCTGTCGCTGGGTCTTTGTAGTCAAATTTGGCCCAGATGGCACTGTGAACCGTTGCAAAGCTCGCCTGGTGGCTAAGGGCTTTACTCAAACCTATGGGGTTGACTACTTTGACACCTTCTCTCCCGTGGCTCGTCTCAGCACTATACGGGTCCTTCTCTCTGTGGCGGTCAACAAAGACTAGCCGCTTTCCCAGCTGGATATCAAGAATGCCTTCCTTTATGGTGATCTTCAGGAGGCCGTCTACATGGAGCAACCTCCAGGGTATGTTGCTCAGGGGGAGACACGAGTATGCCGGCTACAGAAGGCAATCTATGGCCTCAAGCAGAGCCCTCGAGCTTGGTTTGACAAGTTAAGCGGCATCATGGCGGCCGTTGGTTTTGCTCGCAGCGCTGCTGATCACTCTCTATTTATTCGCAAAACCTCTTCGGGACTGGTGGTTCTTACAGTATATGTTGATGATATTCTTCTCACTGGTGATGACTAGGAAGGGGTAGCCTTGACAAAGCGGCATCTTCGCCAACATCTAGTCACGAAAGATATGGGTTCTCCGAAGTACTTTTTGGGGATCGAAATCTCTCGGAAGCCCAACTCTTTAGTCCTCTCTCAGCGTAAGTATGCTCTTGATATTTTAAAAGAATCAGGATTGACTGGGGCCAAACCTGCCCGATGTCCCATGGCTGTTGGAGAAGACAAAACCTGGACAGATGGTTCGCCTCTCCTTTCAGATGCTTCGCGGTACAGGCATCTAGTTGGTAAGCTCATATACCTCACCGTGACTAGGCCCGACATTTCCTATGCTGTGGGCAAGGTGAGTCAATTCATGCAAGCTCCCAGGGAGTGCCATCTATAGTCCGCCTTGCGGATCTTGGAATACGTCAAAGCATCCCCTGGGAAAGGATTGCTCTTTCAGAAGAATGATCATTTGTGGGTTGAAGCTTACTCAGATGCGAGTTACGCTGATGACAAAGGGGACCGCAAGTCTACCTCCGGTTTCTGTACCTTTGTTGGGGGCAATCTGGTAAGCTGGAAGAGCAAGAAGCAATCTGTTGTCTCTAGGTCCAGTGCTGAAGCAGAGTATCGGAGTATGGAATCGACCACTTGCGAGCTAAAATGGCTACGGGCTCTCATGTTGGATTTAGGAGAGTTTTACAACCATCCTCTACCTATGTTCTGTGACAATAAGGCTGCTATATACATCTCCAAAAATCCAGTCTTCCATGAGAGAACCAAGCACATTGAGGTCGACTGTCATTTCATTCGTGAAGAGATTCTGAAGGAACAAATTTGCACTCCCTTCGTCACGTCTAAAAGAGCTGGCTGACATCTTCACCAAGCCAGTATCCGCCTCGTTTCTTCATATATGTGACAAGCTGGGCATGATCGACATATATGCTCCAGCTTGAGGGGGATTGTTGGAGTTAGAGACCGGGCAGTCTGTCGGTCTGGCTTGGCGGGTTATTGATCGGGCGGTCTGGCGGTTTGCCTTCAGCGGTTTGGTTGCTGTGTTGAGGTCTGAGGTCCAAGCGGTCTAGCGGTCTGTTACTGGCGACTAGGAGACCGGGCGGTCTAATGGTCTCACATGGCGGCTTGTCTCTCTCTCTGGCAGTGGCCGAGCGGTTAGCCCATCTGTCTAACCTCGCGGCTTGTTCCGGTCTGTTGTTCTAGCCGCCCAGACTTTTTGTATAGTTTTAGTCCCACATCTTTTATTTGTATTCTCTCTTCTCTCATCCATTCTATATAAGGGAGGCCATACCTTTGTAATAGATACCTTTTTCTGATAATAAAATTTCAGTTATACCATTTCCGGCTTGTTTTAGTTCGCTTCTTACACTCAGCCTTGCCACAAGGCCTACAACTCAGAGAATACCTTCTCCTACAACTCTGGCATAAACAGCCCTACCACTCAGAGAATAAATCTCCTACACTCATCCTTTATAAAATAGGCTTACAACTTAGATCTATGAATAGATCCTATAGAATTTGATAAGGAATTTTGTAATCTCTTACTCTTGTTGAGAGAGAAGAGATAAGAACTTTCTTGATCAGCTTCTTGAAGAGACTGATGGCTGAAATCAATCTGATCTTAGCTTTCTTCAAAGCTTCTTGAATATGAACTTAGTTGGGTTGATTTCCTTTTAAAATAACTGACTGGCAGCTTCCTTCTTAGACTTCAGAAATAGATCTGAATCTTCTTGACAGATTAGTTCAGTATCTGCTTCTTGAGATACCTGTGAATGTCTCCTGCTTGCCTTCAAATAGCTGGATCTCTCTCTATCCAAAGCTCTTGAAGATACTTCTGAATTCTGATTGAATTAAACTTAGACAGAATCTGAATAGTAAACTACTTCAGAACATCTTCTTAGATCTTCTCACGAAGATCTTCTTCTTTATTACTTGTACTTTCTTGATCAGAGATTAATCTCCAATTGTTAGTTAGTGGTGATAATACTTCTTCCTTTTCTATGTTGTATTTTTCTTCTTCTTAATCCATCTATTTATAGACTTCATCCATGATAACCGACTGATCTGGTTTATAACTAACTTCTGACAAGTCTGAAAGCTTCAGTAAACCTATCATAACCCACAACTTTCAAGTCTTCAAATAGTTCTTGAGCCTTTGACTCTGTATGCAAAGCGTCGAGTCTGTCTTCCATAAAGTGTCGAGACCATCTGTCAATATGTGTCGACACAAGTGACTTAAGTGTCGACACAGCCTTTGGTGATGTCGACAAAGCTGCCTTGATGTCGACACAGCTTCTTGACACTGCATCTATAGAATTTGTCGACACTTATTATTTGTGTCGACACAAACACTTCATCATTCATCAGCAATCAACTTTGGTCTAGACTCAGCTGTGTGTCGACACAAGTCCTGTGTGTCGATACAGTTGTTGTAGACACAGAATTTGTGTGTCGACACTGCCTCCATGTGTCGACACAATTGATGTCGACTCTGCTTCTGTGTGTCGACACAGCCTCCCAGTGTCGACATAGTTGATGTTGACTCTGCTTCTGTGTGTTGACACAGCCTCCCAGTGTTGACACAGTTGATGTTGACTATAATCTTCTGTGTGTCGACACTACCTCCTGGTGTCGACACAAATTCACTGAGGTGTCGACACAGCCATTTCCAAGTGTCGACACAATCTTACTGGAGTGTCGACACAACTTCCTCATGTGTCGACATATGGACTTAGAATATTTTTCCTACATTTTAGCACATTCTTAACCTGCACATATAAACTAAAAATAACATCAAATACACCTTGATGTATATCATTGAGCTAAGTGAGGCTTCTCCAAATCAGGTACACATTTTCCAATGTACCCAACAATTTCCCCCTATTTGGAGAAGTCATAACCCTTTAGCCAATGATATACCCCACTTAGAAAATAAACATGATGATGTATATAAGCATTATATGATAGGGTACTATATAAACAAAACACATATCATAGTTACATCACAGAATAAAAATTTAAAAGTAAATGATCACAGAACAATGTTTTGTATATCAACTCAAAAAGTTTGTTATAAAATGTTTACATTGATTTCTCTAACAAACTAACAATTACATAGTTCTTGAACAAAAACTAGTAAAGCTAAGACTAAGGCTGGACAGGCTCCTTGATGACTATCCCTTTTCCAGATATTATCTGAGCCTGAGCAGGAGGTTTTGTATCTTCCATGGGCTTCTTGCCTTTCAAATCAACTTTCTTCTGTGCTTCAGCCTTGATCCTTTGTCTTTCAAAATAATGAAAGGGCTTGGGGAAATACTTGATAGGTTCCTGAGTATCTAGAGGTAGCTTCCCCATCATAGCCTTTCTCCTGTGTTGAACTATGGCTTCTTGTCTGGCTTCATACTTTTGCCATTCTTGCTCATTGTACAATTTACCCCTTTCATGCACTTGATCTTTTACAGCCTTCCATGCAGTTAAAATGATATTCCTTGAAGTGGGGCTCCACTGCTCAAAATCTGACTTTAATTCTGCTTGCTCTCTAAATCTTTTCTTTGATTATAGAGCATCTTGCTGAGCTTTGATAACAGTATCTGGCATACTAACCTTTTCAATAATCACATTTGTAATTGGTTGTGGAGGGTTGTACATTGACTCAACTTGTTGATGTACCATTTCAATATCTGCAGGAGGGTAAATGACTTGGGCAACCTCAGGTTGATCACCTTCAAGTAGAATTGGTTGCACCCCTGACTCAGCCATATTATCATCATCACACAAGGGTGGATATCCAAGAGTGGCTCTTATGCTGTTAGTTACCCATTTGGCATGATCAGACCCAGCATAGACTAACACCCTCTCCCCCTTCATGACTTCTCTGGTCATATGATCTCTTAAGTCCTCTTTCTGAAATCTTATTTGTCCATCCAGATAGTTGATCCCATCTTTAAAGAATGACTTTAGATTTTGAAGCTTGTCACTAATTAACTTCTCAGATGAAGAGATGGCAGTTTTAACTACATCTAGGGCAGCTTGTAGCTTCTGATCATATTCTTCTTTTTCCTTATTCCTAGCTTCAGTCATTGCAACAATAGTGTTTGTGAACTCAGTTACAATCACATTATGTGATTCAGTCAGATTGTCATTCATTCTTATTTGATTCTCAAGGACATAGCCTTGTTTAACATCCATCTCATCCACTTGCTTCTTTATCTCTTCTTGTTGCTTGGCAAGAAATACCACAGCATTGCCTCCCTTGTGGAAGCAATCTGTCATCTCTCTTTTATTTTGATTAACTTCAAATCTTATATATTTTATCTCTTGTGCCAGATCAAATTGAAGAGCCTTTTGGCTTTCATCCACATATTTTTCAAGAAGCAATCTCTGCTCATCCATTTTGATTTGTAAATCCACCAGAAGTTTGTTGTAATCAATTGCAGGTGTTGGTTGGGAAGAAGTAGCTTGTAAAGCCTGCTTATAACTTTGACTTCTCCTCTTGAAAACCATAAGTTTTCTTTTCTTTGCCTCCCTAACTTCTTCTTGCTCAGATTCTGAAGAACTATTAATATTAACTCTCTCATGAGGAATGGAAGAAATTTCTTTTTTAGCTACATGTTGCTCTTCCTCTATATCAACCTGCTCCCCCTCAACCCTTAGGGTCTCCATTTTATCTGTTTCTCCTCCAATATCAGGAAACAGCTCTTCAAGAGTAAATTCTTGTTGTGTAAGAGCAGGAGATTGTACTTTCTCAGCAGAAGCAGCAGCACTAAAAATATCAAGATCAGTTTGAGGAACAATGTCCTCTAATAAATTGATTCTTTCTTCCTCTTGTACCTATTCAGAATCTGGCTCCCCCTGTAAATATGCATTCTCAGTATTGTCCTGGACTTGTGTACTTTCTAGCTCCCCCTGCACTTGTGCAATAACTAGCTCCCCCTGCTCCTGTGCAGATAAATTATCTTCTTGGACCTGTGCATCTTCAGGACCATGCTCTTGCCTGTCCACATCAGACATTTCTTTAGAAAGAACTCTATCCCATCTTGAGAATAACCTCATGTCCATTCTCCTCATGTGGTTTATCTTTGATCCAGGAATCTGTTGCATTACCTCTGGAATCATTCCAACCAGGTACAGACTCATGATCCTAACCAAGTTTGGCTTCTTGATTCCTTCTTTAATCTTATCAAACAGTACAGCAGACCAATTTGTTTGAATCTTAAAGATCACCCTAGTCATCAGGCTGAACATATAGGCTCATATCCTATCATGGCCACCTGGTTTGCATATGATCACTTTTCCTATTATTTCAGATAGGAATTTCCCCTGAGGATTCATGCCCTTCATGTTGTCCTATCTTTATGGTTGGATCCAATCCACACCATTGAAGCGCCTCCCTGGTCCTTGAGGCTGGTACCTCTTCCTCATCTTGTATTCTAGGTAGTTGGAGAATCTTGCTCAACCTCTTTTGAGACAGCTTGACTCTTTCTCCATGTATAGAGGATTTGATCTTCAATCCTGTTGAGTCCATCGATGTAGCAGTGTAGAACTCGAATACTTCTTTCTTCCATATCTTTGAAGGTTCAGAGACAAGATATTCTAATCCATTTTCTACAAGAAGTGAAATGACCTGTTTGATCTCTGAGTCGGCATCGACGAATGCATGCCTAACCAACTCATATCCTTCATTGACGTTGTCTTCAACCTTGGGCTCCATTGGAATGAAGAGAAAGCTTGATTGGAGAGGAGAGAGTTTGTCGACATAAGGTTTTTGTCTCGAAACCCTGGTGAGCATGTCGATAGAATAAGTTCTTGACCTATTTATACCCTTCTAATCAAAGAAGATCAAAAGGCGGGCAAAAACTGTCTAAAAGTGTCGACACTGTTGGAATGTGTCGACACAAACTTCTATTATCTCGACTACGGCGCTGAATACTATATGTCGACACCAATTGATGATATGTCGACACAGGAGATACTTAGTAGTTCATCAGAAATTCTGTGTTGACTCTTATTATAAGTGTCGACACAAAATCTGTAAGTGTCGACACCATTACCATGGTTGTATCGACACAACATTTCTGGATGTGTCGACTCTTTGTCCCTTAGGTGTCGACACATTTTCTCTGTGTCGACACAATTTCCCTAAATTGTCGACATGACTTCTCTGTGTCGACACCTTATCACTGAATGTGTCGAAACAATTTTACTTAGCCATTTTTTGGTAAACTAACCTATGGTTAGCATTCCTAAATCAATTTTAAATCTATTGAATTTAGTTTCATCCAGAGACTTAGTAAATATATCTGCAATTTGATAATCAGTTTTAATAAATTCTAATGAGATGTCTTCTTTTTCTACATGTTCTCTAAGAAAATGGTATTTTATCTCTATATGCTTAGTCCTACTATGTGAAACAGGATTATTTGCAATAGAAATGGCACTTTTAGAATCACACAATAAAGGTGTTCTACTTACTTGAATACCATAGTCCATTAGCTGATGTTGAATCCACAATAGTTGTGCACAGTAACTTCCTATTGCCATATATTCATACTCAGCTATGGATATTGCCACACTAGTCTGTTTCTTACTGCTCCAAGATATCAATCTTCCTCCTAGGAATTGGCATGTACCTTTAGTACTTTTTCTATCTTCTCTATAGCCTGCAAAATCTACATCTGAATAACCTGTTAGTAGAAAATCTCCATTCCTAGGGTACCAAAGGCTTAGATTAGGTGTGCCCTTTAGATATCTAAAAATTCTCTTGACTGCAGTATAATGTGATTCTTTAGGGCATGTTTGGTACCTAGCACAGATACATGTTGCATATATAATGTCTGGTCTACTAGCAGTGAGATATAATAGAGAGCTAATTATTCCACTATACAAAGACTCATCTACAGGTTTACCTGCATCATCTTTACATATAGGCATACTTGTTCCCATAGGAGTTCTCATGGTGGAGGATGATTCCATACCATACTTCTTAATTAACTCCTTAGTGAACTTAGATTGGGATATGGATAATCCATCATTAGTCTGTCTTACTTGGAGTCCCAAGAAGAACTTAAGTTCCCCCATACTGCTCATTTCAAACTTCCCTTACATAAGTTTAGCAAACTTCTTGCAAAGGTTGTTCTCTGTAGACCCAAAAATTATGTCATCTACATAGATCTAAACTAAGATTATCTTCCCTTTAGATTCCCTTAGGAATAGAGTTTTGTCTATTTTACCTCTTGAGAATTTGTTCTCAATAAGGAAAGTAGACAGGGTTTCATACCAAGCCCTTGGGGCTTGCTTTAACTCATACAATGCTTTCCTCAGTCTATAGACATAACCAAGTTTAAGAGAATCTACAAAACCTGATGGCTGCTCTACATAGACTTCTTCTTTTAGATAACCATTCAGGAATGCTGATTTCACATCCATTTGATATACCTTGAAGCCTTAATATGCTGCATAGGCAAGGAACATTCTGATTGCTTCCAGTCTTGCTACTAGGGCAAATGTTTGATCAAAGTCTATTCCCTCTTCCTGTCTGTATCCTTTTGCAACCAATCTTGCTTTATGTAACGTCTCAATTCGCGCTAGGCCCCTCGCACGAGTTTTGAGTCAAGAGACTTGACTCGGGCTCGGGGTGTACTAGAAAAAGGTGTCAAGTGCGTTGGACGGAGAGTATGGTTGAGTGATATCTAACGGATCGAAAGGGAATGGCCTAAGGGAAAATCGTCGAGAATACCTGGTTATTCTCGCCGATCGTCGAGCATCGATGAGAATACTCAATGCCAGATTTCCGATAAGAATGGCCCAAGGGAAAATCATCGAGAATACCTGGTGATTCTCGCCGATCGTCGAGTATCGATGAGAATACTCAATGCCAGATTTCCGATAAGAATGGCCCAAGGGAAAATCGTCGAGAATGCCTGGTGATTCTCGTCGATCGTCGAGTATCGATGAGGATACTCAACGCAAGATTTTCGATAATAATGGCCCAAGGGAAAATCGTCGAAAATGTCTGGTGATTCTCGCCGATCATCGAGTATCGATGAGAATACTCAACGCTCTCAACACCAGATTTCCGATAAGTTAGGCTAAGGGAAAATCGCCGGGTATCATTATTGATACCCGATGAATTCGTCGAGAATGCCTGACGATTCTCGCCAATCGTCGAGAATGACATATGATTCCTGCCGAATTTGACTTGTGCGTTTTCTTCGCCCAGGCAGATTCGCCGGCTTGTACAGGCGGACCGAATCGGATTTCGGTATTCACGCTAGATGGTTCCTTGGACCGGGTCACTTCAATATGACCCATTATGGGCGATCCAATGAGGCGTTGACACGTGGCAGAAGATGTAACCTAATACATCGGCTTATAAAAAGGGAGATAAAGCCGAACCCTAGCATTTGCGTTGATTGACCCTTGTCGTCATCGTGGATCTCGCGAAACCGATGGTGCCAGCGGAAGCAGGCGGAGCTTTTGGAGGAGGCCTTCTTTCTCCCTCTCCCTCTCCTTCCTTTGCCGTGAAGAACAACCGCAACAAGCGAGAGATGCCGCAAAGGAGAATGACTAGATCCATGGCCGGGAACGGTGGTACCGCTGGAAATGATGTGAGCTTCCTCCCCTCTCCCTTGGTGCTAGATCTGTAGATATATTCTAGGAGAGATATCGACTCCATAGAGTCTTGATGGTGATGAGGATATTTCCTAAGAAAGCCATGCCTAGGTTTGTTTTCTAGGCTTTAGCCCCCCTCCAACCTCTCCATCCTTCAAAGTGAAGATGAGAGAAGGATTCGTGGAGAAATATGGCTTCGTGAGGGTGAATAAGGGTGAACGATTTTCTGGAGGAGATTTTGGGAGTTTAGTGTAAGGAGGAAGATGAACGGATGCCGTTCAGCTCGCCGTAAGATGCGTGCAGAAATCTGTTTTCTGCACGCAGCGACTTTCGTGGCCAATTTCGGGGGTATTCTGGTCATATATGGGTTTTCTACTAAACACGAAAGTCGTAGCCCTCAAAATTATCTTTCCAACAAGTGGTTGCACGTTTCCAGACGATACCTGTAGCCACGGAAAAGTCTGTTCGAATCTGCTGTGGTTGGGGGAAATTCCACCCAGAAAATTTGTATCCTGTACGCAGCAGGCTTCGAGTGGATTTCTGGTGCGATGCAATCAAATCAGGGCTTTCGACTAAACATGAAAGTTGTAGCCCACGAAATTATCTTTACAACGAGTGGTTACTCGCACTCGTCGGAGTTCTGTAGCCACGGGAATCCTTGGTCGAAGTGGCTGCCCGGATTAAGGCTGCACCTAAATTCTGGGCTTGTGTAACGTAGAATGCGATGTGGTGGAATTTAATGTTGCCATCCAACTCGAGGCTTGGGTGGACTCTTTTGACATAATCATCATAGTGACGTGATAAGTTGAGGTTATGAATCTAAATTCACTTAATGAGTTGTGGACAAGTTTAATTGAAGGAAAGAACCTGATATAATTGGGTGGATGTAATTAGATAAATGTCTAAATGATTTAACTACGGCCATAATATATGTTGGACGGATAAAAGGGAATTAGTAACCCAATGCTTAGAGTGTCGTCTCCCTATGGGTAGCATTGTGGAAGTAACAAGTGCGGTGTTGACTGTCACTAGTTGGAATGAGATTGAGATGGGTAAAGTTGGACGGTTGGGCTTGGCCCTCGGTGTTCATGTCCCGAGGCTCCTTCCGCATTCGATAGATGGTTGGGCTTGGCCCTCGGTGTTCACGTCCCGAGGCTCCTTCCATGCCGCGATATTGTGATATTGCATGTGCTGTGAGTCGACACACGGTGTCGTAATCCCGAGTTAAGGATAGTGTGGCAGGTCTACAGGCTCGCCAATCGTCACATCGATGGGAGTCGGCAGCTAGACCTTGGACGGTTGGGCTTGGTCCTCGGTGTTCATGTCCCGAGGCTCCTTCCGTGCCAAGTGAACGGTTGGGCTTGGTCCTCGTGTTCATTTCCGAGGCTCCTTCCGTGTCACTCATAGGCCAGTTCGGGGCTAGGATCTTGGTGCTCACATACCCAAGAGAACCCGCTGAGCTGTAGTATGCATGTGAGCTCCGTTGTTGTGTCCTTAGCGTTGAGGCATACGGAGGCCTAGGCTAGGTAGTATGGAGACCAGCCTAGTAGTGGAGATGCCTGCTCTACTGTCACCGTTTGGCCACGACAGTTGACGCCTGAGAGGTTAGCTACCTGCTCGAATAGTGGGAACTATAAGTCTGTGTCGACATAGCGATTGCATGTGCCTGATCATGGGTGTGTCATTGCATTGCATTCATAGCATTACACTTCATTGCATACATAAGACCCTCATCGTATAAGTTTGTATGGGCACTCCTATACGATAAGTTACTTATTGCTGAACGACCCTCAACTTATATGCTTGTATGGGCATCCATATAAGTTGAGTTACTTACTGTTATAGCTATATACTCTCTTGTTGCTGTAGATAGTAGATTTGTAAAATAAGAGCTTGTTTATTATACACTATTGTTGTTGCTGCTTATGATATATATACTCACTTCACCTGTTGTACTACTGTTATTTTTATATTGTACCTGTTCCTTTCTCCGCCCGGTGCCGAGCAGTCGCCGGGGGAGCAGATGTGAAGCCACTTAGTCTTTATGACTAACGGTTGCTACGTCTTCCTTTTTAGGAGGAAACCCCGCAGGTGGAGCAGCAGGCTATGCAGCCGGATAGCCAGGCCAGGACGACAGGGCCTGAAGGGACAGTACCGTCGCTACCGTCGGTTACAGATGTGAGTGAGAGAGATTTTATTGTAGCCCTTCGAGGCAAATATATTCACGTACTCTGATTTTGTAGAAGCTTGTTAGCTTCTCTTTTGTTATGCTTATGGATATATGCTTAGTGTGGATTGACTTTCTTATAATTATTATGGTTGGGTTGGCAATTATGTGTTGATATTGGTTGTTGCCGGCAGAATAGGCGTCTTGTGGTACAGGCTAGCCCGAGTGCTAGTGTTACCGTAAGGCGGCTTTTCTGGGCATAAGACCCCCCTCGTGTCGTGTCTTGTGTTCCGGGAGGGGGTCTTACAAATGGTATCAGCTTGCTATGATCCTCCAAGGCGAAAGACACTTAATAATGGTGCCACCCCCGTTTGATTAGTCGGTTTGGGGACAAGCTGACTTAGCGGAAGCAGTGGTGTGCCCATATGTAATTCACACTAAGTTATCCATCTTTAACCTTAGATTAGCCAACCTAACCCTAGGTTTGTACCTTATGTGTAGATCCCAGCACATGCTGAGCCAGTAAGGGGCACCCCCGCCCCGTCCGTACCTACACAATTCCAACAATCAGAGCTAGGGCAGACACTCACAGCTATTCTGGATGCCTTTAGGTCCCAATCTCAGCAGGCACCTGTAAAACAACAGGGTCCGGGATCTAGTTGGTTAAGCATTTTCCGAGCTCTCTCCCCTCCCGCTTATATTGGGACAGAGTCGGCAGTGCGTACGGAAGAGTGGCTCGACACTATACAAGAGTTGTTGGCAGGAATAAGATGTCCAAACAACATGGCGGTGACCCTTGTGGTGACACTCTTAGAGCTGCACGCCAAAAGGTGGTGGAAGTCCCTCATGGGCTCCACTTTTCGTGGAAGAGTGTACACGGACATTAGTTGGAGCGAATTCTCCGAAGCCTTCTTAGAACATTTCATCCCCTCGGCCGCTCGGGATGGCCTGGAAGAGAGATTTTTGCAACTAAAGCAAGGGTCCATGTCAGTGACGGAGTACCAATGGGAGTTTCAGCACCTGGCTAGATTCGCTGACTCCTATGAGCTGGATGATAGAGGGTACGCAAAACGATTCTACAAAGGCTTGCAAGATCCCCTAAGGCAAGCTTTTTTGTTTATAGCGGACTCTAGTCTGGCGGATATTATTGATATGGCGAAGAGATTGGAAGTGGACCACTTGGGAAGTGGTAAGAGGCCAGCTGAGGGAGTGATGGAAGCCGGCCCCAGCAACTGAAGGAGATTTGACAATAAAAGAGGAAGAGGATATCGGAGGGGTGGCGGGCATTTCCCCCAGAACTTTAGAGAGGAGCGCCCGGTTCCGCAACCGCCAGCATTACCTCCACCTCCACAATTTCAGCAACACGGCGGAAGGCAGGAACGGGTGTGCTTTGAATGCAACCAACCGGGCCACATTCGACGCTACTCCCCGCAACTGTTTGGAGATGCGCCTTTCGCTCTCCCTCCAGCAGCCCCGCGGGGGAGAGGGTATGTGCGTGGTCGAGGACGAGGACCACGAGGAAGAAACCCCGGACCCTCTCGAGATCAAGTGTATGCCTTGGACATGACTCAAGAGCGGAATCCTCAAGAGATGATTGCAGGTACGATTTGAATTAGTCACTTTGCTTCCCTTAATATTCTCTAGTGGCTTAAGATATACTAGACGTCTAGCTTGAGTATTATTAAATGACACTTAGGCACCGTGATGGTCGGCGGGAAACCGGCTTATACGTTATTTGACACCGGTGCCTCACATTCTTTCATGTCTGAAGACTTCATCAAGAATATACCTGGAGTGCAATATTTCACCGGTATTGCCCGAAGAGTACGCCTACCAGACGGATCGGAGATGACGGCAACCGCGAAGTGTGAGTTAGAGATAACCATTGGGGGAAAAACCTTTGATACCCCTGCCACAATTTTGAGAATACTAGAATTCGACCTCATCCTGGGTATGGCGTTGCTGGATTGGCACCATGCAAGAATCGACTGTACGGAGAAGCGTATCTATTTGAGACATAGGGATACTGATGTAGTCTTCCAAGGTATAAATTTCGCACCACGAATATTGTTATCCTCAATCCAGACCTTGAAAGCTCATATGAGAGGGGATGAAGTCTACATGATACGTTTTGAACTAAAAGAGATGAAGGTAGATGTGAAGGATGTGCGGGTAGCACGGGATTTCCCTGAGGTATTTCCTGAGAAATTGCCAGGGTTACCCCCGCATAGAGAAGTGGATTTTCATATTAAGCTTGTACCAGGAGCTAAGCCTGTCTCCAGGACCCCTTATCGGATGGCCCCAAAAGAACTCGCGGAGTTTAGAGTTCAACTGCAGGAGCTGGTAGAATTAGGGTTTGTTCGCCCCAGCTCGTCACCTTGGGGAGCCCCTGTTCTATTCGTCAAGAAGAAATATGGAACCCTACGTTTATGTATAGACTATTGGAAACTCAACTGACTGACAGTACGGAACACCTACCCGTTACCTCGGATCGATGAGTTGTTCGATCAACTGGTGGGAGCGCATTGGTTCTCCAAGCTAGATTTGCGCTCGGGGTACTACCAATTGAGAATACAGGAGGATGATATACAGAAAACGGCTTTCAGCTCGAGGTACGGCTTATATGAGTTCACAGTGATGCCGTTTGGGCTCACCAATGCCCCATCAGCTTTCATGAGCTTGATGAATAAAGTGTTTGAGCCCTACTTAGATGTCTTCGTCATTGTGTTCATTGACAACATCCTAGTCTACTCTAAGACGGAGGAAGAACATGCCGGACATTTGGCCTTAGTTCTGGAGAAGCTAAAAGAGCATGCCTTGTTCGCCAAGTTTAACAAGTGTGAATTCTTGCTTAGGGAGGTGGATTTCTTGGGTCACGTAATCAGTGGTGTTGGACTAGCTGTAGATTCGGCCAAGGTGCGTGCCGTGAAGGAGTCGTCGCCCTTGAAGTCGGCGGCCGATGTGAGGAGTTTTCTTGGACTTGTCGGATACTACCGCAAGTTCGTAAAAGGATTCTCCCAGATTGCCCTTCCGCTTACTTCCTTGACAAAGAAAGGAGTGCCATTTGAATGGACACCCCAGTGTGAAGCGGCATTCCAAGAATTGAAGGATAGACTTACCTCCGCCCCCATCCTTGTCCTTCCGTCTGGGAAGGAAGTATTCCAAGTTTACACGGACGCGTCTTATCAGGGGTTGGGGGCGGTACTGATGCAGCACGGGCACGTAATTGCTTATGCTTCAAGACAATTGAAGAAGCATGAAATCAATTACCCGGTGCATGATTTGGAGCTAGGAGCGGTGGTGTTCGCCTTGAAGGTATGGAGGCATAATCTATACGGTGTCCACTGCGAAATCTTCTCGGATCATAAAAATTTGAAGTACGTCCATACCCAGAAGGAATTGAACTTAAGACAACGGCGGTGGTTAGAGTTTCTATGCGACTATGAGTTCACCTTGAACTACCACCCCGGAAAAGCAAACTCGGTAGCCGATGCGTTGAGTAGGAAAGTACCCGGCTCGAGCCCAGAATCTCGATTGATGAGCATGGAGTTGGCACGGATGTTAGAGGAGATGGACATCACCTTAATATTTAAGGCTTCTTCGTAATATACGGAGTACCTGTCCAGTATGAGCATAATTTGTGATATCCGGGACCGGATCCGAGTGGAGTAAGGATTGGATGCGGCTTTGGCCCCGGCAATAAAGTTAATCGAAGACGGGACTACCGACGAGTACACACTAAAGGACGGCCTCGTTTACTTTCGCGGCTTGCTCTACATTCCCAAAGGTGGCAGAATCCGGGAGGATATTATGAGAGAAGCACATTGCTCTCAATATTCCGTGCACCCAGGAATTTCAAAGATGTACGCCGGCTTACGGAAGACGATGTGTTGGCCAGGAATGAAGAAAGATGTCCGGTACTTTGTCACGCATTGTGAAGCCTGCCAAAGAGTGAAGGCAGAATGTAGGAGCCCTGGTGGCCTGTTGCAGTCGTTGCCAATCCCCGATTAGAAGTTCGAGGATATCTCCATGGACTTCGTACATGGGCTACCTCGCTCCCGCTCAGGAAATGATTCAGTGTGGGTGATCGTTGACCGCCTGACGAAAGTTGCCCGGTTCATTCCTATGAAGAAGGAGGCTCATGTGGACGTCTTAGTATGTCTTTTTGTGGAACAGTTTGTACGGTATCACGGCGTACCTAAGATGATAGTTTCGGATCGTGATGGTCGTTTTACCTCCAAGGAGTGGAAGGCGGTACAGGCATATTTGGGCTCGCGCCTTACTTTCAGCACCGCATTTCATCCACAGACGGACGGGCAGTCTGTGCGGACCATCCGAACATTTGAGGATCTGTTGAGGTTGGGCATGATAGATAGGGGAGAGCTGTGGGAAAGACTCTTACCCTTAGTGGAATTCTCCTACAACAATAGCCATCAAGCTAGCATTGGCATGACACACCCATGAAGCCCTATATGGAAGGAGGTGTAGAACCCTCTTGTCTTGGGTGCAAGATGAAGACCCGAAGACTTTGGGTGTTGAATATATAGATGACACGAATGCGGTGGTTAGGGTTATACGGGATCGTATGTTAGAGCCTCAAAGTCGGCAGGCGAAGTATTACAACGCTAAACACCGGATGGTGGAATGTCAAGTGGGAGACAAGGTGTTTCTGAAAATCCGACCGATGCATGGAGTATCACGAGTACGAGGAGTGAAGAAGCTCAGCCCACGGTATATTGGGCCCTATGTCATAGTGGAGAAGATTGGCCCTTTGGCCTATCGGCTGGAACTACCGCCCGAGTTAGAAAATCTTCACGACGTGTTCCATGTCTCGTCGCTTCGAAAGGCATTGTTGCGGCCCGAACAATACATCCCCATGACTGATGGTGCTGTGGCGTCTGACAGATCTGTGTGACTGGAGCCGGTACGAATCGTTGATAATGAGATAAGAACCCTGCGCCGCAAAAGTGTGCCACTGGTAAAAGTGTTGTGGTCTAATCATGGGAAGGAGGAATTTACTTGGGAGCCGGTGGACTTGATGCAGAAGTGCTACCCGGAGCTGTTCTTCCAAGGTAACATTTTATAGCGCATATTATTTAGTACTTGCATCCCCATAGCCCTAGCCTGATTTCGGGGACGAAATCTTTTATTTTGTTTATAGGCTTTGTAACGTCCCAATTCGCGCTAGGCCCCTCACACGAGTTTTGAGTCAAGAGACTTGACTCGGGCTCGGGGCGCACTGGCAAAAGGTGTCAAGTGCGTTGGATTGAGAGTATGGTTGAGTGATATCCAACAGATCGAAAGGGAATGGCCTAAGGGAAAATCGTCGAGAATACCTAGTGATTCTCGCCGATCGTCAAGCATCGATGAGAATACTCAACGCCAGATTTCCGATAAGAATGGCCCAAGGGAAAATCGTCGAGAATACCTGGTGATTCTCGCCGATCGTCGAGTATCGATGAGAATACTCAACGCCAGATTTCCGATAAGAATGGACCAAGGGAAAATCGTCGAGAATGCCTGGTTATTCTCGCTGATCGTCGAGTATCGATGAGGATACTCAACGCAAGATTTCCGATAAGAATGGCCCAAGGGAAAATCGTCAAGAATGCCTGGTGATTCTCGCCGATCGTCGAGTATCGATGAGAATACTCAACGCTCTCAACAACAGATTTCCGATAAGTTAGGCTAAGGGAAAATCGCCGGGTATCATTGTTGATACCCGACGAATTCGTCGAGAATGCCTGACGATTCTCGCCGATCGTCGAGAATGACAGATGATTCCCGCCGAATTTGACTTGTGCGTTTTCTTCACCCAGGCAGATTCGCCGGCTTGTACAGGCGGACCGAACCGGATTTCGGTATTCGCTCTGGATGGTTCCTTGGACCGGGTCACTTCAAAATGACCCATTATGGGCGGTCCAATGAGGCGTTGACATGTGGCAGAAGATTTAACCTAATACATCGGCTTATAAAAAGGGAGATAAAGCCGAACCCTAGCTTTTGTGCCGATTGACCCTTGCCGTCATCGTGGATCTCGCGAAACTGACGGTGCTAGCGGAAGCAGGAGGAGCTTTTGGAGGTGGCCTTCTTTCTCCCACTCCCTCTCCTTCCTTTTCCGTGAAGAACAACCGCACCAAGCGAGAGATGCCGCAAAGGAGAACGACTAGATCCATGGACGGGAACGGTGGTACCGCTGGAAACGATGTGAGCTTCCTCCCCTCTCCCTTGGTACTGGATCTGTAGATATATTCTAGGAGAGATATCGACTCCATACAGTCTTGATGGTGAGGAGGAGATTTCCTAGGAAAGCCATGCCTAGGTTTGTTTTCTAGGCTTTAGCCCCCCTCCAACCTCTCCATCCTTCAAAGTGAAGATGAGAGAAGGATTCGTGGAGAAATATGGCTTTGTGAGGGTGAATAAAGGTGGACGATTTTCTGGAGGAGATTTTGGGAGTTTGGTGCAAGGAGGAAGATGAACGGATGTCGTTCACCTCGCCTTAAGATGCGTGCATAAATCTGTTTTCTGCACGCAGCGACCTTCGTGGCATATTTCGGGGGTGTTCTGGCCATATCTGGGTTTTTGACTAAACACGAAAGTCGTAGCCCTCGAAATTATATTTCCAACGAGTGGTTGCACGTTTCCAGGTGATACCTGTAGCCACGGGAAAGTTTGTTCGAATCTGCTGCGGTTGGGGGAAATTCCACCCAGGAAATTTGTACCCTGTACGCAGCAGGCTTCGAGTGGATTTCTTGTGCGATGCGATCAAATCTAGGATTTTGACTAAACACGAAAGTTGTAGCCCACGAAATTATCTTTCCAACGAGTGGTTACTCGCACTCGTCGGAGTTCTGTAGCCTCGAGAATCCTTGGTCAAAGTGGCTGCCCGGATTAAGGCTGCACCTAAATTCTGGGCTTGTGTAACGTGGAATGCGATGTGGTGGAATTTAATGTTGCCATCCAACTCGAGGCTTGGGTGGACTCTTTTGACATAATCATCATAGTGACGTGATAAGTTGAGGTTATGAATCTAAATTCATATAACGAGTTGTGGACAAGTTTAATTGAAGGAAAGAACCTGATATAATTAGGTGGATGTAATTGGATAAATGTCTAAATGATTTAACTATGGCCATGATACATGTTGGATGGATAAAAGGGAATTAGTAACCCAATGCTTAAAGTGTCGTCTCCCTACGGGTAGCATTATGGAAGAAACAAGTGTGGTGTTGACTGTCACTAGTTGGAATGAGATTGAGATGGGTAAAGTTGGATAGTTGGGCTTGGCCCTGGGTGTTCATGTCCCGAGGCTCCTTCCGCATTCGATGGATGGTTGGGCTTGACCCTCGGTATTCATGTCCCGAGGCTCCTTCTATGCCGCGATATTGTGATATTGTATGTGGTGTGAGTCGACACACGGTGTCATAATCCCGGGTTAAGGATAGTGTGGCAGGTCTACGGACTCGCTAATCGTCACATCGATGGGAGTCGGCAGCTAGACCTTGGACGGTTGGGCTTGGTCCTCAGTGTTCATGTCCCGAGGCTCCTTTCGTGCCAAGTGAACGATTGGGCTTGGTCCTCGTGTTCATTTCTGAGGCTCCTTCCGTGTCACGCATAGGCCAGTTCGGGGCTAGGATCTTGGTGCTCACATACCCAAGAGAACCCGCTGAGCCGTAGTACGCATGTGAGCTCTGTTGTTGTGTCCTTAGCATTGAGGTGTACGGAGGCCTAGGACAGGTAGTATGGAGACCAGCCTAGTAGTGGAGATGTCCGCTCTACTTTCACCGTTTGGCCACGACAGTTGACGCCTGAGAGGTTAGCTACCTGCTCGAATAGTGGGAACTATAAGTCTGTGTCGACATAGCGATTGCATGTGCCTGATCATGGGTGTGTCATTGCATTGCATTCATAGCATTACACTTCATTGCATACATAAGACCCTCATCGTATAAGTTTGTATGGGCACTCCTATACGATGAGTTACTTATTGCTGACCGACCCTCAACTTATATGCTTATATGGGCATCCATATAAGTTGAGTTACTTACTGTTATAGCTATATACTCTCTTGCTGCTTTAGATAGTAGATTTGTAAAATAAGAGCTTGTTTATTATACACTACTGTTGTTGCTACTTATGATATGTATACTCACTTCACCTGTTGTACTACTGTTATTTATATATTGTACCTGTTCCTTTCTCCGCCCGGTGCCGATGAGTCGTCGGGGGAGCGGATGTGAAGCCACTTAGTCTTTATGACTAACTGTTGCTACGTCTTCCTTTTTAGGAGGAAACCCCGCAGGTGGAGCAGCAGGCTATACAGCTGGATAGCCAGGTCAGGACGACAGGGCCTGAAGGGATGGTACCGTCGCTACCGTCGGTTACAGATGTGAGTGAGAGAGATTTTGTTGTAGCCCTTCGAGGCAAATATATTCACGTACTCTGATTTTGTAGAAGCTTGTTAGCTTCTCTTTTGTTATGATTATGGATATATGCTTAATGTGGATTGACTTTCTTATAATTATTATGGTTGGGTTGGCAATTATGTGTTGATATTGGTTGTTGCCGGCAGAATAGGCGTCTTGTGGTACAGGCTAGCCCGAGTGCTAGTGTTTCCGAAAGGCGGCTGTTCTGGGCATAAGACCCCTCTCGTGCCGTGTCTTGTGTTCCGGGAGGGGGGTATTACACTTTATTCTTCACAATAACTCCATTCTCATCCAACTTGTTCCTAAAAATCCACTTTGTACCAATGATGTTGTGGTCTTTTGGTTTAGAAATCAACTCCCAGACCTTGCATCTTCTAAACTGATTAAGCTCCTCTTGCATAGCATTAATCCAGTGTTGGTCTTGGATAGCTTCTTCAAATTTCTTTGGCTCCAGTTGAGATAGAAAACTTGAATGCAGGACTGTATTCAGATTTCTACTTCTGGTTTGCACTCCGTGTCTTGGATCACCAATTATCTGAGTTGCTGGATGATCCTTTAGATGTATTACAGCTGGAGGTAGACTTCCTTCTGGATGAACACCTCCAGCTTCTTCATTATGCTGCACCTCTTGGTTGTCATCAGCTTCTAGAGAGTCTTGTACTCCCCCTGGACAGTAGCCATCATTTTCCAATACTTCATCTGCAGTTGAGCCTTCTGCAATGGAAAGCTTGTCCATTCTATTACTTATACCTGTTGGACTGCATGAACTACAAGGCAACTCACTGTTGATTAATCTCGTTTCATCAAATACAACATGTACAGATTCTTCTACAACCTGAGTAATCAAGTTGTAGACTCTATAAGCCTTACTATTGTTGCTGTACCCAACAAATATCCCATCTTGGGATTTGGCAGCAAACTTAGTTAAATAAGACTTGCCATTGTTAAGGATATAACACTTGTAACCCAAGATCCTAAAATAGGATAAATTTGGTTTTCTACCTTTAATAATCTCATAGGGAGTCTTTTTGTGATACTTGGTGATAGAAGCCCTGTTGAGCACATGACATGCAGTGTTTACTGCCTCAGCCCAGAAATATTCTGGGAGAGAAGTGTCACTCAATAGAGTTCTACCAGCTTCAATCAATGTCCTATTCTTTCTTTCAGCAATACCATTTTGCTGAGGTGTTCTAGGTGAGGAGAATTCTTGAAAAATCTCAAAATCTTCACACAATCTTATCATACTTTCAGATTAAAATTCAGTGCCATGGTCACTTCTGATTTTGACCACTGTACTGTTCAGTTCATTCTGAATTTGTTTGACAAAACTATGTAAAACACTTGGGGTTTCAGATTTCTTTCTCAAAAAGAACACCCAGGAATATCTAGAATAGTCATCTACAACCACAAAAGTGTAGACCTTCCTACCTAGACTATGAACTGGCATAGGACCAAAAAGATCCATATGTAAGAGGTATAGACACCTCACTGAATCCTTGTTTTCAAGGCTATGAAAGGAGGATTTTGTCTGCTTTCCCTTTTGACAAGCTGAACATATCCCTTCCTTTATACACTTAACTTAAGGACCATTCCTCACTAACTCTTTACTAAAGAGTTGGCCAATTGTCTTGTAGTTAAGATGAGCCAGCCTCTTGTGCCATTTGACACAATGAGATGCTTTCTCATTAGCTAAAAGACAAATAGGAGAACCTTTGTTCTCACACTCAAAATCAAGACAATAAACATTTCTCTTTCTATACCCAGTCAATATGACCTTTTGATCACTTGACCTTTTAATATGACATCCATTTTAAAAAAATGAAATGTCATATCATAGATCACTCAGCTGACTTATGCATATCAGGTTATGTTTCAAACCCTTTACATAAGCCACTTGAGTGATATTAATTTGGTTTGAAGAAATGTTACCAAATCCTTTGATGATTCCTCTTTCAGATCCACCAAAGATTACTTTAGGCTCATCCTTGATAGATGTGTACTCCTTCAACAGCCCCTTTGTTCCAGTCATGTGCTTGGAACATCCACTGTCCAAGTACCATATAGGGGCATGCCAACTTGGACTTTCCTGCAATACAGAATTACTTTCCCTTAGAACCCAAGTAAGTCTTGGGTTTTTGGTTCAAGTTAGCACCATTTATATCAAAACTACCAGCAGCTCTTCTAACTGGTAGACTGTTGTTCTTCCTGACACTTATATTATGCCAGCAATCTAAGGCAAAATGGCCTATCTTTCCACAACACCAACATTCATACTTGTTGTATCTAGGTCTAGATACATTTTTGACAGAAGAATTCCTGTTTTGTACTGGTGCTGCTGCAGCTACACCGACTGATTTCTTATAACCATGGGTTTTATGAACATGGACTGACTTATTGGCATTAACACCCTTGTTATTCAGAACATCAGTCTTATTATGACCTTGAGTATTCTCAAAGTCATACTTGTTAGAAGGCTCATGCACCTTTCTAAAAACTACAGGGACTTTAAAATTCAATGGCTGAACAGAGGCTTTGCCCTTTCTCTTGAAATGGGCAGCCCTGGTGTTACCTTTATAGCCTATTCCAGCCTTACCCTTTTGAGCCACAAACTCATCTATTAAGGGTAAGACTGATTTTGGCTTAGAGTAACTAGCCACCAAATCTTTCTCTACTTGAAGTCTGACTTCCAGACTTTTAATTAGATCATTTTTATATGTGATTGTACCCATCTGAATAACAGTAATAGTTTTCAGCTTGGCAACCTCATTCATTTATTGATCCAATTCTTTCTCTAAACCAGATGCAGTCATCTTAAGATCTGGAATTTCCTTAGCCTGATTTTTGGCCAGGTTTTTGCTTTTCTTAAGTGCCTGTAATAAGTCCCCATATTCATCTATCAACTGATGAATATCTACTTCAGATTCTGATCCATCCTCATCACTTGATGAAGATGAATCTGACTCTAAACCAGTACTGTAATCAGAAATTCTAGAATTACTTTGTACCTTACTGGGACCAGGCTGATCCTGGCACTTGTTGTCTTCTGATTCAGCCATAAGTGCCATGCACTGATGGTCTTCTTGTTCATTGATGGAGTCCAGTAATTGCATAAACTCCTCTTCTTCACTAGCTGCATACAGTCCAATGTATGCTTCAGCTTCAGATTCTGACTCTGAGGAGGATTGATCTGTAAGACTCTTCTCCTTCTTAGCAACAAAGGATTTCTCCTTCTTGCCCTTTTATTGAGTCTTCTTTCTGTCTGCTGACTCCTTCCTCTTTTCTGGACACACAGCCACCACATGTCCTGGCCTATTGCAGCAATAGCAAACAATTTTTGATGTTATAGCTTTGCTGGGCTTAGACCTGCTCCTTTCCTTTCTTGATGATTTTCTCTTTTGATAGTAGTCATCAACTAGTTGTGATGTGGAGGGCCTTGACTTCCACTGCTTCTTCTTCAAGAACCTCTGAAACTGCCTTGTAAATGATGCAAAATCTGCATCTGAATCACTGCTATCTGAGTTCTGATTGTCTGAATTCTTTGAGATAACTTCAGCAACTTCCTTAGGAGGTGATGGAGACATCCTCCTGCTCTTTCTAGTGGCTTCAACCTTGAAGGCCACTGACTTTTCTCTTTGCTCTCCTTTTGTATTTCTTTCTTCCTCCTTCCTAGCCATTAGTTGCATTTCATATGATAGCAACTTTCCAAATAAGGTTGGAGGAGAAATGTCTGCTAGTTTGGCCACTTCTCTAATGACACAAATCTTGGTATCCCAATCCTTTGTAAAGGATCTTAGGAATTTGTCATTCAGCTCATAAGTACTGAAGACCCTTCCATAGGATATCAGTTCATTCACTATCCTGTAGAATTTCTTGTAGCATTCAGATATGCTATCAGACTTCCCTTGTCTGAAACTCTCATATTCTTGATTGAGCATAGACTTTCTGTCTTGTCTAACTTCTTCAGAACCCTCCATGTAGACAATTAAAGTGTCTCACATTTCCTTGGAGGTTTTGCAGTGAATCAAATTTTGGAAAGTAGAATCATCTATGGCACTCACTATGATATTCTGAGCTCTTTTATCCATAGTTTTCAATATAATCTCATCCTTGGTCATTTCAGAAAAATCCTTGGGAGTTCTCTGATTTTCATCGAGAGCAGACACATTCATTGGGATATATGGACCTTCTTTTACTGTGATATATCCTTGGATCAGAGGCCTCCATAAACAACCTAACCCTTTCTTTCCAGATTCCAAAAATCTCTTTCCTGCAGATGGGTAATTTCATTGACCCTAATTCCTTGTGATTCTCTCCAGAACCCATTTTCTTGATTCTTGATTCTGCCTTAGGGATATAACTCAGACTGTTAAGTCTTTCTTTGAGTAACCTCCCTCTGATACCACTTGATAGTTTTACTTTCAAGACTACCTAAACACCTAGAGGGGGGGTGAATAGGTACTTTTCCTTGATTTAACTTAAGGCAGAATATAACTACAGTTCTTTGAATAAATCAGATATATCTAAGCTAACACAGCACAGCAATCACAAACATACACACATCACAGATTGCACACAGATTTATAGTGGTTCCCCAAGGTCTGGGTACATCCACTTTCCCCCTTTACCTATCTAGCAGTATGCTAGAGTCGGCCTAACTTCTACCTTTAGCTCAGAATCCAGAAGGATTCCTACAACTCAGAACCCTATAAGGTTCCTATAACTCAGGCTAATAACCCCTACCTCAGCCTTGCCATAAGGCCTACAACTTAGAGAATACCTTTTCCTACAACTCAGGCATAAACAACCCTACCTCAGCCTTGCCACAAGGCCTACAACTCAGAGAATACCTTCTCCTACAACTCATGCATAAATAGCCCTACCACTCAGAGAATAAATCTCATACACTTAGCCTTTATAAAATAGGCTTACAACTCAGATCTATGAATAGATCCTACAGAATTTGATAAGAAATTTTGTAATCTCTTACCCCTGTTGAGAGAGAAGGGATTAGAACTTTCTTGATCAGCTTCTTGAAGAGGCTGATGGCTGGAATCAACTTGATCTTAGCTTTCTTCAAAGCTTCTTAAATCTGAACTTAGTTGGGTTGATTTCCTTTGAAAATAACTGACTGACAGCTTCCTTCTTAGACTTCAGAAATAGATCTGAATCTTCTTGACAGATTAGTTCAGTATCTGCTTCTTGAGATACCTATGAATGTGTCCTGCTTGCCTTCAAATAGCTGGATCTCTCTCTATCCAAACCTCTTGAAGATACTTCTGAATTCTGATTGAATTCAACTTAGATAGAATCTGAATAGTGAACTACTTCAGAACGTCTTCTTAGATCTTCTCACGAAGATCTTTTTCTTTGTTACTTGTACTTTCTTGATCAGAGATTAATCTCCAATTGTTAGTTAGTGGTGACAATACTTCTTCCTTTTCTATGTTGTATTTTTCTTCTTCTGAATCCATCTATTTATAGACTTCATCCATGGTAACCGGCTGATCCGGTTTATAACTAACTTCTGACAAGTTTGACAGCTTCAGTAAACCTGTCATAACCCACAACTGTCAAGTCTTCAAACAGTTCTTGAGCCTTTGACTCTGTCAGCAAAGCGTCGAGTTTGTCTGCCATAAAGTGTCGAGACCATCTGTCAATATGTGTCAACACAAGTGACTTAAGTGTCGACATAGCCTTTGGTGATGTCGACAAAGCTGCCTTGATGTCGACACAGCTTCTTGATACTGCATCTTGAGAATGTGTCGACACTGATTATTTGTGTCGATACAAACACTTCACCATTCATCAGCAATCAACTTGGTCTAGACTCAGCTGTGTGTTGACACAGTTGTTGTAGACACAGAATTTGTGTGTCGACACTGCCTCCATGTGTCGACACAATTGATGTCGACTCTGCTTCTGTGTGTCGACACAGCCTCCCAGTGTCGACACAGTTGATGTTGACTCTGCTTCTATGTGCCGACACAGCCTCCCAGTGTTGACACAGTTGATGTTGACTATAATCTTCTGTGTGTCGACACTGCCTCCTGGTGTCGACACAAATTCACTGAGGTGTCGACACAGCCATTTCCAAGTGTCACAATCTTATTGGAGTGTCGACACAGCTTCATCAGGTGTCGACATATGGACTTAGAATATTTTTCCTGCATTCTAGCACATTCTTAACCTGCACATATAAACTCAAAATAACATCAAATACACCTTGATGTATATCATTGAGCTAAGTGAGGCTTCTCCAAATCAGGTACACATTTTCCAATGTACCCAACAACTACGATCAATGTATTCATCCATTGTATTATGGTGTCGGCGAGTTTGAGGGCGTCCAGTCCTTCATATTAAAGTGGGTGGTTGGAGCTCAATAATACCTCGTGTTGCGTATAATGGTTGCCACCCGCTAATATCTGGAATACTATGGAAACTTCCACTATATGTACTTTTATAACTAGATATTGTATAAAAATCTGATACGAGCTCCTCATGCAAAACACGTTTAAATGCAAGTGAAGCAATTATATGAGCACATGGGACATGATATAAGACCATGCTATGACAACTGCATGAGCATCTGTCATAACTTAGCAATACACGATGTGCTATATCTTTTTCATCATAGCATAAAAATTCAGTGCGATTTATCTGAACTGGACTACATAAATTTCTTGCAGCTGCTTCTCGGTTACCTAGCATTGTAACACTTTAGGCACAAATCTGGACACTGCATCACTTTCCCATTTTAAAGCATCTTCCCCTCTTTCAAGAAATAATGCAATATAGTGATAAAATGTAGCTGATACTAATACTTGTATGGGTAAACTCCTCGCTCGTTTAAGTACTCTATTGAAACTTTTGCTCGCGTTTGTCATCATAGTGCCATATCTAGCGTCACCGTCATATAATAAAGTCCATTTTTCAACATCTATAGTCACCAACCAATCATATGCTCTTTGATCAATGTTTTTAATATTTTCCATATTTTGCGTAAATGTTACAAAGTCTGATGCATTGCCCTCCCCAGTACATTTTATCACATAACATGTCAATTCCATTCAAACCAAAACCTCTAACAGCTTTTTTAAAATTTTCACGTAAGTGGCGCAAATAATGTCTATGTTTTACATATGGAAGCTCAGATGCAACTCCTCGAATTAAGCCTGCATGTTTGTCACTGATAATACAAAGGTTTTGACGACTAGCAATAACTGGAAGCAACTCTTTAAGTCGATTTAAAAATCATTCCCATGATTCATTACACTCTGATTCAACAACAGAAAATGCTAACGGGAAAAGTCCATTATTAGCATCTATACCAACGGCTATCAGCAAAGTATCCCGAAAACGACCCAATAAAAATGTTCCATCAAGGCTAAGAACAGGACAACAGCTAGCCCATCCCTCAATTGAGGGGCCGAAAGCCCAAAATAATCTTTGAAATTTATTTTTTGCAGAGGTATAAACATCATAGATTGTACCAGGGTTATACAGACAAACTGTATCTAGAAATCGAAGTAAAATTTTATAAGATTCAGACCAACCCCCCAAAATATTTTTTATCGCTTTCCTTCTGGCATCCCATGTTTTTTTGTAGCTCGTCATGATATTAAATTTTGATTTATCCGACCTCTTATCTCGCTCGGTTTAATGTCTATTTGTGTTCGAAGTACGGGAGTAATAAATCGTGCAATAAATCTTGCAGTGCATTGTCTGTGATCATTTTGTATGCTCGTATTTGTACAGATATGGGAGCCAGAAATTTTTGAAATCAACCAAGCACCTCCGTGTTTTTTTGAAACAATAGCTCTAAGTTTCCATGGACATGGTCGGCTAGAATGCATGTTCTCTAAGCATACTAGGACTACCCTGCACTAATTTGACTGAAATGTTTTAAATTGAACATGATTCTGTATCGACCAAGCACTAATACTGCAGTGCATCTCCCATTTTGTTCTGAAAAAAGTTCCAACTTGTAAATCGTGAGGTATTACAAAGTCCATTATTTGGTTATCTTGTGAATGTTATCCGTCAAAATCCTCTTCAACCGCCCAATCTTTTATTGTTTTGGCAAATTGAATGAAGGAATTATCAACATTACGCGATCAACCCAACTACGATTAATCAAAATTGATCGTTCAAATATTTCTTTAACTCTATTTTGAGTTTCAGAAATATTTTCATCATCATCATCATCATTATCCAGTGAGTCGTCACTGCTGTTATCATCCAGTTCATTTAAATCAAATTCTAATCCTTGTTGCTGATACACTTTGCATTCATCAAATTCAACACCAGACATTATTATAACACCTCAAAAACACTGAATTTAAAAAGAGAAATAAAATATTTATTACTAACTAAATAATATTTGCTATTAAATCATTAAAAAAATAAAATATTAAAATAATTAAATTACTAACATGCAGGTTGTAAGAGAGCAAATCCTTAGGTAAAGATGTGCAAACCTTCTTTGTGCGGTTAGATATGAAGCCATATGCTTTCTTTTATAGCCTATCAAGCATGTTGAAAAAAAAATTTGGCAGTGTGAGACAACATTTTAAGCAGTGTGAGTGCGTTACCTTAACATGCTCCAGCGATAAAAAACTATTCACATAAACTAGCTCATTCATCTTATTAACATAAACATCCTTAAATATATCATTAAAGACTCAAAAAAAGCAAAAATTATTATTTAATTTCTTAACAGCCGACAACCACTGTTTTGTGTGAGCCAAATGATTGAAAGAGGCAATAGTGAGGAGAGTTATGAAAAGGAGACTATAATTATACTTTCAATTATTAATGAGGCTATGGTGAAAATTTGTCCCAAATAAAAATCCTTCTAACAGCTGCGCAAACTAACAACAATAAAACTGCACTTGCTTTTTAAATAGAGTTATTTATCAGCATAAGCAGAATCTTTATTTCCACATATAATTACTGAAGATTTATTACAGTTGGAAGAGCGCACCAGCACAGTCGCTGACACAGTAAAAGGAGATGGACGAATATTGCCGTGTTCATTCCCCAAACCCTTCGCCCCCTTCGTCTCCTACTATCCATTTCGACCTTCCAAAAAGCCCTTTTATATGTGAACTCCCACACCCCAAAAAAATCTCTTTTATATCTGAACTCCCATGCCCAGTAGCAAATACAACCCCAAAACCTCCTTCCGCTCCCCATCTCTCTTCTTCAAAGGCAAAAAGTAGCAGGATGGCTTCTTTCTCATGGGTTCTTCCTCTCCTCTTCCTCCTTTTCATGGCCACCGTCTCTGGCAACCAAAGCTCCACTCATGTGAGTTCTATCTTCAAATTACCCTAATCTCCGCCATTTCTGATGATATCAGTTTCAATTTTCGCACAGGCATCAGAGGCTTCCGAGGCAGGATCAATGGCTGAGATGACGCCAGTGGCTCCGGAGCCTGTGCTCCAGTTTGTATTTCTCAATGAAACCCGCCGGCACCTCAATAGTTTCCAGATATGCGCCCTCTGCACTTGCTGTGGAGGACCAAAGCGCCTCTGTCTCCCTTCCCCTTGCTGCTATGCAATCAGCTGTAATATTCCTAATAGGCCCTTTGGCTTCTGCTCGTTTCTTCCCAAGACATGCAATTGTTTTGGCTGCCATCTCTGATCACTGAATCTCTCTAAATAATTTTTTTTATAAGAAATGTTTGTTTGTAGGCGTTAAGTTACTGTCCGCTTGGAATATTTGTTTGGTATTTGGGTTGAAATATATTGTAGTACATTTATTTCTATTTTAGTAATCAAACTTCTAAATTTTTGCAACAATCTGCGTTTTTCACTAATGTTTATCTGTTCTTCTTATACATTCAAATGAACATTGCCATTATATTTGAGTTTAGGGTGAGTTTTTTGGGCCAGTACAGCTGCATTTACCCCGTCCGTGAATCTCCGGTGGGAGAAGAAACTTTTTTGATGAGACCCAGTGCCCACCGGAGGGGAGGATCTCAATTTATGACTCCTTTTGGCTTTTGCCACTGGAATGAAGGGGACCTCTGGGTCCTGGGAGCCTGGGACTATGCAGTTATGCATTAACTGGCCAACAAGAAAAGCTAGAGTGGGTAGCAGTTGTAAGACATTAATCCTGTATTATTATTATTATTATTTATTTGAGTCGTGGTGTGTAATTCATATGTGGGGGAGCTATTTATGACCATGGACTTATTTGCCGGATTTGGATTCTCTTCAATTAGTGCGCTTGCCAAATCTTACCATGTAATTCATTTTGGATGGCCTGACTTACTTGTTTGCCTGTATGTTTTCGAGCAAGAAGTCCCAATAATCCAGAATGGACTAGCTGTCCGGGATTGATAATTGTAATTGGGAAATAACTTAATCCCTTATCATCTTCTTGAAGTTGTGTATAAGTGTGTGGGAAATCTTCACATTTTGAGCTCAGTTTGGGGGGGGGGGGGGGGGGGGGGGGTGAGAAGTCATAATAGGATTCAACCCAAGTTCAGCATCTGTGCTCAAGATCACTTGGGAATTTAGGTTGATGATTTCTCAACATATTCCTCAATGTGTACAGGGGAAATTATTGGTTGTGTATATAAAAATTAAGTTTTTTTTTTTTTTCATTTTTTGGTGTAATATTTGGGCTTCCAATTTTATCCTTGTATATATTTTTTAATGAAATGAAGGGAGAGAAGAATAAAAAAAGAGCACTTACCAGCCATATTCATAAATGCTAGTATTTAATGTTAGAGAGCCATGCAAATAAGGAGGTTGTGGATCAACATGGATCATCATCACATGTTTTCATTATGATGTACATACTAAATATTTGCTTAAAATTAGATTAAAATCCTCTCCAATCATGGTACCTACATGCGTGCAATCACCCTATCCCAACCATTCAGTCTATTGCCGATGGTTGTAATTGAACCCACATAATTGTTTTCCGGAACACTTCAATTTTTGTGGACTCAATCCCAGCCTTTCATAGTGGTTGGGATATTAGGTTATTATGCATGTACATTTTCCATCATAATTGGGAAGTATCTGAGTAATTCAAAACAATTTTGTGATCGAGACTTTCAAAACATTTGAACCTTTCATAGTGAAATGATTGCCCAGTCTCCCTCTGAAAGGATTGACTGATTAGTTACAGGCAATTTTCTCTTAATATTCATATACGTATACATACTAGTGACAGACACGTGCTCCACCCCTACACCCAATCCCGACAGTCCTCGACCCTAACATATACGAGGTTCCACTCTTATCAATTAATTATTAAAATTTAAAATAAATGCATTATCAATTATTTTACTTTAATGTATATATATTATCATACATGTTAAATCAACTTTAACAAAGTTAATGAGTTTAATGGTAGCTCATCGAAAATACCGCTTATATGATTAATGATAATTTTTTTTGAAAAGATTACGATGGCATGTGTAATGATAGTCAACTATAATAGATTTAAAAGCTCTACTAAAAACCATTTTTATTTTATGAATTTTCGTCATTACTTTTAATTTGGAGACATTGTATTTTTTTTTGAAATATAGTATAGTATATGTTAAGTCATTAGAGTAAAAGAAAAATGTTATATATGACAATTTTGAATGTTGCACCAAAACCCCCACGATCAAAATCGTCGCCCACAACATTTAGCGATTCTCATGACCAATGTCTCCCCATGACAAATGTCACCCCCACGACAAATGTCGCCGCCCACGACAAATGCCACCCCCCAGGACAAATGCCACCCCCCAGGACAAATGTCGCCCCCACAACAAATGTCGTCTTGGATAGGGGTGGAGACCCGTGCCTGTCACTCGTACGTATCCAATGCGACATTTGTCGTGGGGATGGGATGACATTCATCGTGAGGGGCGACATTTGTCGTGAGGGGCGACATTTGTCGTGGGCGGCGACATTTGTCGTGGGGCGCAACATTTGTCTTGGGCGGCACTAAATGTTGTGGTCAGCGACATTTGTTGTGGGCGGCAAGTGACAATCATTGATGGGGTTCCCCTTAAGAATTTTTGAGTCCGGACATGAGGACCAAGCGACGGCGTGAGGAGCGCAAAGAACAGGAGGCCCGAGCACAAGCATGGTGCTCGCCCCGTGCTACCCGTGGGCGCGCGCGCGCTCTGACGGCATTCGCCGGTTGTCGCCGCCATCGGGCACCATGCCCGGGATGCCCGGACCGTCCGAGTGGCACTTCCATCATTTCGCTAAAATTGGTGATCCAAGTGACTGAAACGGAGCGACGACATTCGACAACACAAATTCCGCTCTGACGCAATGACCAGTGTATCCCTCCAAATAACTATAAAAGGCACCTAGGCCTTCATTTGAAGACAAGCAACTCCAGAGGCTAGAGAGAGCTCTGATGTTTTCCGACGAGGTCGTGAGACTTAGATCGATTCTCCGCTCGAAATTTGCTTCGCTCCCTCTCTCGTGCAAAGGTATCTTAAGACTTCAAAGTAGTGTGAAAGTGAAGGGATAGATACTACTCTAGAGGGGGGGTGAATAGAGTTATCAAATTTTGCACAAGACAAAACTTAATGGTCTACTCAACTCCCTTGGAGTGAAGTGCGGAATGAAAGATTATAGATATAGATTTAACCCTATAGCCTAACACAAGTGATGTGCACAAACTCAAGCTAACTGTAATTACAGTTAAGGCTTGGAAAACCTAATCAGCAACTAGCAACCTAGTTATATCTAATCACAGCCACAATACAGGAATTAAACAATGGAATCCAGACGACACAAGGAAATTTATAGTGGTTCCCCAAACAACTTGGGTACGTCCCCTCTTCTACCCACACGGTAGGAATCCACTCAGGTTTTTGATCAGGTGCCCTGCCACCAACAGGATCTGCTTCAGGTAGATCCAGAAACCCTTTAGACTTTTGATCAGGTGTCTAAAAATCAAGCACAGGTTTTTGATCAGGTGCCCTGCCACCAAGGGATACTTTTGAAGGGAGTAATAACCCTGTACAGGAGGGGGAAGAAGGTTAAGATGTCTTCTCTATTTTACAATAGATTAGAGAAGCACAAAAACTTGCACTGAGCTAGAAAGCTCTAAAGAATCAAGGCTCCCCCTGGCTCAAAGATGTCCAGGTGAAGTCTTGCTTCAGTGCAGAAAAACTCTTCAGAAAGTTCTGAAGGAAAAGCTACAGGAAGAAAATAAATAATAAAATCAAAGATCTTCAAGCAGCTATCTTCTTCTTCTTCTTCTTCAAAGGAACTCTGAGTTTGAACTTCCTGAAAGCAGGAGAACTCAGGTTGAAGAAGAGTCGAAGATCTTAACACTTCTCAGTTAGATGGAAATTGCTGAGAGCAGACAGTTTGATCTTGATGAAGGCTTGAAAGCTTAAGTGAACAACTGGTTAGCTATTAGCTAGCTTCAATCCTTCTTCAAAGGGTCCTTTATATAGCAGATACAAGCAACGACTCTCTTCAGTTTTGAATTACTTGTCTTCTTCTGAGTCTTGAAACCTGGGCTGTAAATATCAAGAAGACAAAACAATCTCTGCAGCAAAACATTCTATAAAAGGAGTAAACCTCTTTCTAAGAAACTGCAGGCTCAAATCAAATAACAGAAGGACTAAATAAAGTCACATCAAAGAAATACTCTTTATAGCAAAGAGAAGACTTTTCAGTCTAACGGCTATAAAGGGCTGTCAGCAGATAAAGTAATATACAAAGACAGCTAATAAGACAAACAACTTTATCTAAACAGATTTGACTCAGGCAAAAAGAATAGAGCAGATATGCCTGGAAATATTATCATAAAACAACTGAAACAACTTGCCAGAAAGTGTATTAATTAATTAAATATAATAAATAAATACAAAATATAAAGGCAGGCAGAAAGCGTCGAACGACCTTCGGAGATCGTCGACCGACGCACGGAGATCGTCGAACTATCAGGCAGATAGTCGAACGATCCAGATAGTCGACCTATCGAAGAAGATAGTCGAACTACCTCGGCAGATAGTCGACCTATCAGAACAGATAGTCGAACCATTAGATAGTCGATCTATCAGGACAGATAGTCGAACTATCAAGCGCAAACAGATAGTCGACCTATCAAGCAGATAGTCGACCTACCTCAGAAAACAGATAGTCGACCTATCAACAGATAGTCGAACTATCAAAATAGACCAGATAGTCGACCTATCAAAAGATAGTCGAACTATCAGATAGTTGAACTATCAGGACAGATAGTCGAACTATCAAAGACGACAGATAGTCGACCTATCAACAGATAGTCGACCTATCAAAGCGGAACAGATAGTCGACCTATCAACAGATAGTCGAACTATCAGATAGTTGATCTATCAGAACAGATAGTCGAACTATCACGCCAAGCAGACAGTCGACCTATCAACAGATAGTCGACTTATCAACGCAGACAAAGCGTCGACCAACTGATAGACGATCGTCGATCAGCCGATAGACGATAGTCGAGCGGCGTTCGACTATAGTCGAACGAAAAACTACTTAACCAAATTCTCAATCTGGAAAAGTGAGGACTCTACAGCTAGACTACTAACCATTGACCATAGATAATTCTTGGGTCAAGGAGCACAAAGGGGAGGACTAAACTCAAATCAAACTAGGGTACCAACATAGTGACATCCTTCTCCACCGGGCGCTCTAATTAAAGCTCCGACTCGGCAAGAGCGCTTCAATCGAGGCTCTGAGAACTTACCAATTATTCCGACTAGAGCGCTCACATCCAGACTTCAGGGACTTAGTTTATTTTTTGTTGTTCTCATATTCCGAACTTGTAACGGAGAGTTTGCATGTCACCCTCCGAGGAAATCTCTCAATTCTTGTAATTCAACAAAATAGTGGATTTTGGCCCAGCACAGATCCGGACACGTGATTTTTCACCATTTTCGGGTTTTCCACGTCAAAAAAAGTCTTTTGTCATTTGTTGCTATTTTTCATTTATTGTTTGCGTGCTCGGACCAATTCCGAGCTAAGGCGGTTCGATTCTCCGGACCGAGGAAAAACCTGGTGACCCCAACAAACATAACTAACAAACTCATATATTTTGAGGAGCTGAACTCCCTTCAGGTTTAAAGAACACGAAATCTTGGGAAAACTTTTCTTTATTATCAGATCTATTTTATTATAGAGGAACACCAAAAGTTTCGTATATGTATGTGAAATGAGAAGACCTAGGCTTATATATATATTCCCATTACAGAGAAGTGAAATTAACAAATAAATAACTAATTTGAATGGAAACTAAAAGTATTACATTAATGCCATTAACGAAATTAAAAAGAGGATGATGATGCCAATATAATCTTTAACATCCCCCCTCAAGGTGGGATTTGCAAGGAGGTGCAAATACCTAACTTGCTGATTAAGAACTGTAACTGTGTTTGTCTTAAGGATTTGGTAAATAGATTGACAAGCTGTAGATGAGTTGGTAAGTGAAAAGGAGCAATCATCCAAGCGTTTAATTTTTCACGAACTAGATGACAATCCAGCTCAATATGCTTAGTTCTTTCATGATAGACTGGATTAGAGGTAATATGGATTGCAGCTTGATTATCACAAGCTAATGATATAGGTGTAAGATCCGTAAGTTGTAAGTCTCGCAATAAATTGAGGAGCCAACTCAATTCACAACATGTTGCTGCCATAGACCTGTACTCGGATTCTACCGAGGACTTTGAAACAGTTGGTTGTTTCTTACATTTCCAAGAAATAAGAGAGCATCCTAGTTGAATGTGTAATACCTCTGTACGTCACATGAAATATAATAGAGGGTCCGGCCGGGCCCCACACCATATTCCACAAACAGATGGGAGGACAGACGGAGGTGTTATAGAATGCAGTATCCAGTAATGGATCATCTGGTCAAAGAACATGAAGCCCAATCAGCATCGCAGAAAGCATGAAGACGGAGATCTGCATCTTTTGGGAAAGTATAAGCCATGTCCCATAATTCCCTTGACATATCGTAAGACTTTATGTGCTGCTTGCAGATTAGGAAAACGAGGGGTTGACATAAATTGGCTTAGGATGTGAACAGAGCAACTAAATCATGTCTTGAAGCAGTTAAATAAATGAGTTGACCGACTAAACGATGATAAATAGAAGGGTCTGGTAGTAAGTCTCCCTTTTGATCATCTAGTTTGTTATTCTGCTCGATAGGAATTAAACTGGGTTTGCTTTCAAGGAGATTGGTATCACTTAAAATATCGGTTGCATATTTTTGTTGGTGTAGAAATAAGCTTGATGATGTCCTATGTATTTCAAGGCCTAGAAAATATGATAATATGCCCAAATTTTTAAGTTTGAATTTATGATGTAGAGAAGGGATCAATTCATCCAAATCTGGTTGATGACTTCCAGCTACAATAACATCATCGACATATACTAAGATAGCCAAAAAATGTTTGCTTTCTGATTTGGTGAAAAGTGAATGATCACTTTGTGATTGTATAAAACCCATAACAAGCAAGGTGTTGGAGAATTTGGAGAACCATCGTCCTGAGGACTATTTTAGTCCATATAAGGATTTCAGAAGGTGGCAAACCGGAGAAGGTGTTCTAGGGGAAGTTGTAGAGGTGAAACTTGGGGGCAACTTCATATAAACTTCTTCCATTAAATCCCCATGCAAAAATGCATTGTTTACATCCAATTGATGTAAAAACCATCCTTTGGAAACAACAATAGCAAGTAAAGCACGAACAGTGGTCATTTTTGCAACAGGTGCAAAAGTATCCTGATAATCAAAGCCTTCAGTTTTAGTATACTCTTTTGCAACGAGACGAGCTTTATGTCTATCAATGGACCCATCTGGCTGATATTTAAGTTAATAAATCCATTTACTTCCAATTGCATGCTTACCTGGTGGTAAAGATGTAATGACCCAAGTCTTATTATCTTCAAATGCTTGAATTTATAATTGCATTGCACGTCGCCAAGCTTCATGTTAGTAGGCTTCAGAATAAGTGGTTGGTTCTTTGGCTAAGTCTAGAGTGGCAGTAAAAGAGCATATATAATCTTATTTCCATTTAGGTGGGATTTTTATGCGAGATGATTTACGGAGTGAGGTTGTTGGAAGTGATTGAATTGGAGTATTAGTATGTGGATGGTTTGGTGGTATAAAAGGTTGATTAGGGAAAACAGTATTGAGAGGAAGTTTGGAAAAATCTGTAGTCTGTTGTGTGGAATCTTCAAATTCTGCAAAGTCGGTTGGAAATGGCAAAACAGTAGGTGAAATTGATTTTCCATCAAAAGGAAAAATGGTTTCAAGAAATTGGACATCTCGGTTGACAAAGATGCGGTGAGTTTGCAAATCAAAAAATTTGTAACCTTTTGTCTTGTCGGATATCCAATAAAAATGCATTGAATTTCTCTAGGGTAAAATTTATCTCGATTGTGGGTGTAGTTGAGCAAAGCATAGACGTCCAAAGACCTTTAGATTGGTATAATCGGGTGGTGTGTGATGTAATGATTCATATGGTGTTTTATGTTGGAGAACACTTGAAGGTAATTTATTTATAATACGTGTTGCAGTGAGAACACAGTTGTAAGACCCTTTTTTTGGTTCGCCTCTGGGTCTTATGCACAGAATCACCGTTTTGCGGTGACACCAACACTTGGGAAGGTCACCACTACAAAATGCCAACCCTGCCAGCAGTAACGATCACCAAAGAAGTAAAAGTACATAGTTTAGTACAATTAAGTCTAAGTCCACAATCACATGAAGTATAAAGATAGCTGAATCACAACACAATGCACATAGAAATGAAACAGAAATGGAAGCAGTAAAATGACAAAGATAAAACAGGCTCTTGCCCAGTACATCATGTCCTCACTAAGACACTCTCGCGGAAGCAAACTATACTAATCACTCACGGATCCTGAGGCTGGTTCTCCTGTACTAGACTGACCCACCTCCATGTGCACCGTACTCCGCAGGTGCTACATCTCCTATTGTTTCTCCCTATCTCCCATCCGGAGCCCCTAAAATATTTGGTCCACCAACAGTTAGTCAAAAAGACTAAGCCTGGTTTTCTACCATCCCTCCCCTAGTGGCTCCTAGGCACCATGCGGGAGGAATGAAGGAAAGTTATGATGGTGGAGAGTAAACAAGAGCAGGTGATGGTGGACCTAATCTAACAGTTATATTATAAAATTCATAGTGCTGTAAAAATAAATGCAAGCTAGCAATACTAAGGTAATAGAGCAGAAAAGAGTAGAAAATAAAGTGCACCATAAAAGAAATGTAACAGACAAGCACAAAGAAAGTAACCTTAGCTTATAAGCATGCCCACACAAGCTTATAAAATAAGGGGTCATTTTGCAAGGTCTGACGTATAAAAGTCTCATACCAATTTATACGTTAGGGGTAAGGGTTGAATTTTGATGATGACATGATATGCTATGTTATATGGGTTTAATGATATGTTCATACAAGTGCAACACACACACAACTCTATGCGCACAGACCTTTAGTTCCCCCATTTGGAGTTAGCTAAACTCTCAGGTACTTGCCGTCGTGGCAAACCAAGCCAGTGGGTTGGGTCACCCCACCTCTAGGCCGACATTCACACCACCTAACCTAGACCTTCGTACGCCTCAACGCAAAGAACACACCGCGGAGCCTCTATGTACTCTGTTGGCAAATCCACCAGTCGTTTCCTTGCCTAAGTGTAGACCATACCCATCGAATCATCGTATTGACGTCGGTGTGAACGACCGTCAAATACTGAAGACCCACCACCTTATGCACATGCAACCATGAATTCCCGAGCCATCGACTCCCCAGACTAACCTATCTGTTATAACTACCTTCCGAGCCTTCGGCTCGCCGGGCTAACTTGCCCATTTCCACAATCACCGAGCCAAATGCTTGGGTAACTAAACCAAGCTAACCTTTCGAGTCATCGGGGTGAGTGAAAGTGAATCCCTAGTATTTACTAATTTCTCTTTGACATTTTAGTCTGTAGGATCAAGCTAATACCCAACTATTCCAAAAGCCCAGATTGTTGGAAAGGGCGCTACTTAATTTCTTAAATAAGTAACAGAGCGCCAACAATCCCCCCGGCATCCAGCACAACCCGTCGGCTCAGAGGTGGGGTTACCACATGGCCCACACGGCTCAGAGGTGGGGTTACCACATGTCCACGGTTGTCTAACTCGCCGGACCCACACAGGTAAAAGGGAAAAATCGGGATTTAATAGCTCCCCCCCAGTCTTGAACTCGTGACCCCCTTTGATACCAATTATAGGATCAATCGCATACCCAACTATTCCAAAAGCCCGGACTGTTGAAAAGGGCGCTACTTAATTTCTTAAATAAGTAGCAGAGCGCCACGGGTCAAGTGAAGGAATGCCAGACCCAACATAGTCTTATGATTTAAGGTTTACCTTGGACTGCCTAGGGCATTCCCTGTGAAGGGCCCTCGAGGGCAATAGGAACTACGATGGGCTGAAGCACAAAGATCCTTTTTGCAAGGTACTTATTAGTGTTGGTATCTACCCATGTCCCAACTCTCCTGATCTTACACTTGAACTAAACCTAATTGTATTTAGACTTCCTCCATGGGAATGACGATCAATCGTCGATCCCGAGCATGACCTTAACTTAGCTAACTAGGCTCTCACAACCTGACTCCTCTTTCGTATCTAAATCAGAACAAGTATACCATCTATCCCACCTTCCCATTCCAAGGCTTACATGTTATCTTATTTCTACAACTTTACTATGTGTAGACCTAATGAGCTACATGATGTGCATGAATGATGACCCCCTCCAAATATTCATCGAAATGACCTAAGATTATTACTTGGAGTCTAATTTGATATTTTAAAGATAAATCAAGAATATAATATTTTTTCTAATTTATTTGGTATTTATATAATTTTTAGCAAAATCAGGCCAACTATGCTTTTGAACATCAAGTATACTTTTCTGACAAGGTATGGCCTCAACAAAGTTGCGACAAGTATATATCATCCAAATAATAATAAATACTAAAATTCACAATTTTTCCAAAAAGTTTTGACCTCCAGACCAATTATTGATTAAATAACTTCTTTAATAAGGCAAAACAGGAAATAATAGAAATAATCATCCAAAAATTAAAAAAAATTTAGCAGATGTTAAAAGTGACCAGAAAAGACAATTTAACAAATTTAGTAATTTTTCAAACGTAATTGGTCACATAATAAATCATTTAAGAATATTCTACAAAAGATACTTTGTGAAGCATCCTATATGAAAAGCTTCCAATAATTTTATAAACATTCACAGAGCATGATGAAACTTTAAGATGCTCTCAAACCAAATTTCATAATTTTTCATTAAGTAAATAACTCATAATAATTTTTCTTACTAATAGGGCAATTACTAGGTTTGTAAATGAAGTACTATAAATATTATTCCAAAATACATATCAAAATTTCCAGAGATTATTAACCATTATATAAGATAACTGTCCAAGTTTCATAAACAACCAAGATCATATAATCATGCAATAAAATTTTGAGTAAAACTACCCTAATTGGTCCTAAACTATTTCCAAGAAAATGTAAGTTCCTAAAAATTCTAAAATCATTTACCTAGGGCTTATTTCCACCCTAGAAACTCACCTACCAAGTTTCAATACATTCCAAAGACTTATGGTCCCATGTACTTCTTTGAGCTCAAAACTCAACCCTAGGATTCACACTAGGGTTCTAGGGCATTCCAACCCTAAACCACCCAAAATCCCTTGTGGGGGTGTTCTATATGACATTAAGTCAGTTGCCAAGATTTCATCCCTTTTGGATGGTGATTGGCCACTCAACCCATCAAACACACATTTGCCCTAACTTGCCCCTTATGGACCAAACTTTGGTCACATCAATACCTACTCAAATCAACCCAAATGGGCTGAGATTTTTACTAGTGGCTTAACATGACCCTAAGGGTCATCCACCAAAATTTTGGGGGATTGTGAGGTCCTTAGACCCTCTAATTAACTCATACATTAATTATTAGATATTTACAAAGACTATAGACAAATATTTTTCAAAATTCCCATTTTTGAATATGTCAGAGGTATAGGTAAGAGTGACCCCTAGTCAAAATATCAAGTCATTTGGATGACTGGATTGATGGGGGAACTCAATTTAGTCTCTGGCTAATCCTATGTATAGACTGTACTAGTTTGAGTGCTGTGGTCAGACCACTAACCCAAATGGGTTGAAACAAATTTTAAAATAAACTAGTTTCAAGGGGTACAACTTTCATGTTTGTCATTTTACTAGTAGAGGGCTCTAAGTATTTTAATATTTAATTCAAAACCCTACAATAACTGTGACATAATGAAATAATAATCCTTAATATAATCGAGCAGCACGAATCTTGACGCGCTAATAGACGGAATCCGTTCATCTTCCCCAGCGCACCAATGGCCCAGATTAACATATCTTGGTACACTTTGGCTGGTGATTTCCCAGCCGTCCACGCCCCTTCCCGGCCAGCCACTGCCACCACCGTCTTCGTTGAAGTGGTGGCCGACGATTTGCGGTAGTAGACCGGCTGGGGATGGCCGAAATAGTGAATGGTGGATGGAAGAAAAGCTTGAAAAACCAAGCTCTCGGCACCCTTGATCTGGGGCCAATAGATGGAGATCTATCCATAGAGAGAGAGGAGGAATACAGGACCTTCTGGGGTGGCTGGAGTCTGGCCGATCGCCATATCACCATTTCCGGCGGTGGTGTTTTCGGGTGCTCTGCAAACACACTACCAGAGGGCTCGAAATCTTCTAGGGAATGTTGGAACCGATTGTTGAGGGTCTAGGGAAGCTTTTATAAGGATCAGTTGGGGGAGAGGAGGGGTCTAAGCTTCAATGTACATTAATGAGCATGAAAGCTCTTTTCGACCACCCTTGGATCCACTGAACTCAGCCTCTGATTTGCCCTGAGAGGCTCTTGGTCTCCTCAAAACTGAAGTGGAAATGAATCTACAGTAATTGGGGAGGCCCTTGGCCTTCCTAGCCATGAATAGCCTCTTCCTCTCCGTTTCTCTCTCCTTCATTAAAGGGGAAATGAGGTTCTCTCTCCTAGTCACCCCCTCCAGAATTTGAGTGGCATTTTGGGTAAATATCAGCCTCCTTAAGCTAGTGGGCCACTCAACTTGGGCTTAGCCCAAGTGAGTTGGGCTAGGTTGGATCAACTTGAGCTATTTGACCCAATTTTGGGTTGTTTTGAAGAGAATCGGGTTCAAATGTGCCATCAACACATATCCCGAAAACCCTATTCAGTTGTATAGGTGAACTAGATGAAAATACTCTAAGTCCAAAAGCATTGAGTGGTGTTGAGACCACTCAATGCCGTGTTGAGTGGTGTTGAGACCACTCAATGCCGTGTTGAGTGACGTTGAGACCACTCAACGCCGCGTTGAGTGGCGTGGAGTTGTGTTGAGACCACTCAACGCCGTGTTGAGTGGCATTGAGTGGTGTTGAGACCACTCAAAACCGCTTTGAGTGGGGTTTAGACCACTCAATGCCACGTTGAGTCCACTCAACGCCTCAGTATCCAGAATGTTTCTAAGTCAAAAGTGTTGAGTGGCATTGAGACCACTCAATGCCACGTTTAGTCCATTCAATGCCTCATTGAATGGCGTCGAGTGCACTCAACACACTCGACGCCTCATCGAATGGCATCGAGTGCACTCAATGAACTCGATGATTATTGACTCTAGACCATTATTTTCCTAAGTCAGAGTTGATTGAACCCTATAGTGGGTCTTATGTGAATCCACCCTAACCCTTGGGTCAAACCTAGTTTATCCTCATTCATCCACCACATACCCTACCCTAATCTTAGTTAAGGGGTTTAGTTGCTTAAGGGATGTTACAAATCCCAATACATAAAAATAAAAATTTTATTCCCGAAATTAAGGTTAGGCCTACGGGGTTCTACTTAAATTAAAGCATGTAACATCCCTTAAAAAGTTAAAGGTATACCTGACTCGAAGAGATTAGGGTATTTTTGCTGCATCAGATCTCGTGGCTCCCAGGTATGCTCCTCTTGCCTATGATTCCTCCATAGGACCTTGACCAGCGGAACCTTCTTCCACCGCAAGACATGTACTATCGTATCGTCGATCCTGACCGGTTCCGGTCTGACTGATCGATCAGATGTTACTATGCTATCTGTGACAGAAATCTGCTGCTCTGGCCATAGTAGAGCCCTCCAAAGGGAGGAGACATGGAAGACATCATGCATTCCCACCAACTCTAGTGGTAGCTCTAGTCTATAAGCCAGAGGACCGATCCGCTCCAGGATCCTTTAGGGCCCCATATACCTTGGACTGAGATTCTTCCTATCCCGAATCAGTCTCACCTGAGCATCAGTGTCCTCTATAAAATCTGAGCCAAGTGCCTTTGGATCCTCATCCTGGATCCAAGATAAGGGGGTCCTGCACCTTGGTCCGTACAATGACTCTTAAGGGGCTCTTCCTATACTTGACTGATGATTGTTGTTATACGAGAACTCGATCAATGAAAATAGTTTCTCCCATGGCTCCCCGCGGTCCAGGATGCATAAGCGCAAAAGTCCCTCCAATTTTTGGTTGGTACGCCACGTCTGTCCATCCGTCTGAGGGTGGAAGGCCGTACTGAATGTTAACCGAGACCCCAGATAAGCGTGGATTGACCTCCACTCTCTGGAAGTAAACCAGCCATCTCGATCCGACACGATCGACCTCAACACGCCATGATAGTGTGCAAACTGCTCCCCGAACTTCCGCACCAAATCACCAACCAGAGCGTCCTTCTTGATCGGAATGAATCTTGCCACCTTCGTCAACCTGTCAACGATCACCCATATCGAATCGTTTTCCGCATGTGACCGAGGGAGACCATGAATAAAATCCATGGCTATATCATTGTACTTCCACTCTGACACCAGTAGTGGCTGCAATAATCCGGTCGGACTCTTACACTCTGCCTTTATGAGCTGACATGACTCGTAATGCATTACAAAGTATGTGAAATCCTTCTTCATGCCCGACCATTACATAGTCCTCTTTAGGTCTGTTGTCATCTTTGTAATCCTCGGGTGTACTGAGTATCGACTGTTGTGTGCCTCTGCCATAATATCTTCCCTTATCTGGCCTCCTGCTGGTATATAAACTTTGCCTCTAAAACACAGTAGCCCATTGATGCGTAAAAATCATCTCACGGACTACAATCCGAATAGGCAAGTGTACCTATCGTTTTATAGTATAGTGATAAAAATATATTAAGGTCATATAAAAACTCGGGGCAGGCAAGTACTATTACTCACAATGATTCTATTATCCTACCGAATGATTGATGGGTTTGAAAATTAAAATGAACTAAGCTTAATTAAAAGAGAAATAAAATATTGCGAAAGAGTGCTCGATCGACGATTCACTTTGAAATAAAATAACGAAATAAATTAGTTTAGCATTTGCAATACTATTAAGACCGTGACGGATCTAATATTAGGAAGTAATCTCGCTAGAGAATTAAATCCCCTAACTTATAGACGTTTTGACCGAAATCTCTTTACAAGTCAAAATGGCCTAAAGTTGCATTACCGAAGTGACCTGCATTATTGGATTTGACTCCAATCTAAAGGATTTACATCATCCTATCTCTAGGATTGCGTTCAACTCCTTCCTTCTTTAAGTGATCTTTAAAATCAATGAGTCTCTCGACTTCTATGAAATGAGATCAATTGCCTACTACCGTATACCAGAATACGGAGTCGATACGATAAAAATCAAAGAAGGATCAAAAATAGGAAAAATACAAATGCAAACATAAAATTAAAGATGCGTTATTTTATCGCAAAGCTCATCGCGATCGGGCACAAAATATAATAAGCTAAGCATAATAGAGGAAGAAAACAAAATAGAAGAAAGAGAAATCATTTGCATTGCTTAAGAAAAGGAAATACATAAAAATTAAAATAGGACAATGCAATTCTACTACAAAAAGGAAATTACAATAATAAAAACTACAAAAAGGAAAGAAATTCTCATGAACTGGCTAACAGAGACTACTTTGAACTAAAACTACTTGCAGAACTTTCTCTACCCAAAACTACTTTTTTTTAAAACAAGAGGCAAGGGGTTCCTTTTATAGGAGAGGGAGAAGGTTCTAAAAAATAGGAAATATGAAGAGAATAATAGGGTGGCCGGCCATTGCATTTGGAAAGGGTTCATGCATTTCATTTAATGAAGGGAGAGGGAGAGGATGAGATTCATTGCATGGCATTAAATGAGGGAGAGAAGAGAGAAAATAATAAAAAGGAGAGAGAGGTGACATGATGTGGGTGGTCGGCCAAGCATGGGCTGCTAGGTGGGCCGAAATATGTGGAGAGACTTTGTGGGCTTCATCATGTAGGGGCTCGGGTTGGTCTTTGGGCTGCAATAAGGTGAAAGCTCGGGCTGCATGGTTTCTTGGGCTGCACTTGGACTGCATCAAAGGCCTTGAACCTACAAATAAAACAAAACAAAGAAACAAAATGTTAGATATATTTTATAACATAACAAGATAATAGTTATTAAAAATAAAACTAAACATCATAACATAATAATAATTATATTTCATAACAAAACACCACTAGACATAGAATATAAAATTAAACATAAAAAAGCATAAAACACATAATTAAACTAGGAATTAATATATTATAAAAAAAACATTAAAACATGAAATAAAAACATAACGAGCATAAAATACATAAAAATATAATAAACTTAGAAATTTCGAATACAAAACTACCCCAAAAAACGATGACTAAAAGTAGTCATCAAAATCCCCCATGCTTGATCTTTTGCTATTCTGGAGCAAAAGTATGAGAAATATTTATAAGACATTTAAAAATTTTTCAATTAAACTAAAAATTTATTTACACCAAAATCAAGCCAAAAATAAAATTTAGGGATTTACGAATTGAATCCAAAATTATGGAATTAAAGTGAAAAGAGAGAAATATTTAGCCAAAAAAAATTTCTAATAAATTAACTAGCACTCAAAATTGAGTAAATTGCAAACAAGGTTAGATTAAAATTATAAAAACCATGACTTAAAAGAAACTTAAGGAAGAATACAACCTACTACTTATGCTCTCCCAATATTTTAATTTAAAATCAAAGACAATGATATTGGCTAAGGGGTTTAGGGAGGAAATCAACATAAAGAGGTCTTTGATTGGAGGTGATCATCATTATTTTTTTTCAAACCCCATAAAATTTTTAAAATAAAATATATATGTAATACCAGAAAATAATACACTAACATCCTATCACTTCCCACGACATATATGAACTTTTAATTCCTCTTTTCATCTAGGTTGTATATGTTTACCAGAGAATAAGGAACTAACATCTCCTTATTCTCATGATATATGATCTAACAATAAAAAGAAAAGGATGGGTTTAAACAAAATTTTAGAAAATAAACTAAAACACTAGAGAGCAACTACTAGTAGATTGAGATTTCCTAAGAATCAAAAAGCATGAGGTAATAATAGTTAGAATCCAAAATTGTTAAGCAAAATTACTACAAAATTGAAACTATTTAAAATAAAAGAGAAAAAGTGGTAAATAAATTACTCTAATCAAATTAAAACTATAAGATAATTCTCACAACTAAATCACTAAATATTAGATTTAACTAAATCTGATGAAACAAAAGATTAGCAAATCAAAAATAGTAAAAATGCTTAAAAACAAACTCAAATAAAATTTCTGAAAAGACTAAGCAAGGGGTTTATTATATTTTTGGAACTTTCTAAGATTTTTCATTTTTTTTTTTGAATTTTGAAATCTAATTTGTTTGGAATTTTTGATTTTTTTAGGTTTTGATTTTTCTAGTTTTTTTTGGATTTTTTATAAAGCTAAAGAGGAAAATAGAACTCCTAAGATGCTTAATATAATAAAAAGAAAATTTTTGTTGTTTTTTTTAAAAATTTAAAGTACTTAAAAACAAACATTTTTTTGAAAAACTTAAAGAAAAAAGAGATTTTTTTAGTTTTTGGAAAAAGAGAAATTTAAAAGTAAAAAGAGAAAAAAGAGAGGTTTTTTTAAGTTTTTGGAAAAAGAGAAATTAAAAAGAAAAGCAAAAGAAAAGAGAGAAGCCCTCCCTAAGACTTAAATTTTGCATTGTCCTTAATGAAAAATAAAAATAAGAAAGAAAAAAAGAAGAGGAAAAGGGAGGGGGGATGCAATAAAGTAAATACTTAAAAAGAAAATAACTTCCCCGGATTCGTAAGGCTGAATGCAGATGTTGCTCCCCCATGCTTGAGCTGGACACCGGCGCAGGCCTAAGGAAGAGAGAAAAGGATGAAGCCAAACGAACCGCAGGAGGTTTTATTCCTGCAAAACAAAAGAAGCAAACAAAAAGAAAAACAAAGAACAAAAAGTGATAAGCAAGGGGTGCCTCCCAAAGCGCTCTTTGTTTAACGTCGTCTGAGCCCGACGTTATTTGTTAGCTAAATGGAAAATAAAAAATAAAGTGAAGAGATAAATCCCTAAGTATGCGCTTAGGAGAGTAAATCAAAAAGGAGAAAAATTGAAGAATCGCACCGACATGCGGTGGAATCATTAAGGGAATGACGCCCGAAAATGAACGGACAGAGTTATAGAAGAACTCCGCCGTATGCAAAATGGAAAAGAAGGGGTCGTCAAAAGAAGAAGAAGAAAAAGAAGAAGAAATAGAAAGAGGAATAAAAGAAGTAGAAAAAGAAATTTCATCAACGGAAATTTCACAAGGAGAATGAGAGACTTGTGAAATTTCGGGAGAAGAAGGGGTAGAGAGGATTAAAGAAGAATTATCTAAAATAAAAGAAGAAGAAGAAAAAAGACTCGCTAAAACTAGAAAAAGTTGGAATAGTTAAAGTTTGAAGCGAAATGGAATCACAAACATCTTCAGAAAAAGAAAGAGAATGATGAGACGTCTCGTCATCCTCAAAAGGTAAGAAGCATGCCGGAGTATCCATAGGGGTATCATCCAAATGAGGAAGGAAACAATCCGAAATATCCGAATAGTTATCCTCCTCGAGAGGAAAAAGACAAGCCGAGATATCCGGTGACTCATTACACGATGAAATTGGAGGAGACAGAGAAGAAACGAAGAAAATGAAGAGGCCTCACGAGAAAAATAATCGATAATGGTCTTGAAATGCGAATCAATATTATCGAGAGAAGTTTGCAATTAAAGATACCCATTATCGATAGAATTAAAATTTAGAGGCGCGACGCTTTACGGGGCAAAATCATAAGAAAAATAAGACGGGTTCCCCATCTCCCAAGTAGGATAAAAGTTTGAGAAAGGGTCAAATTGGCCACTTTGACCTGCTCCAGAAAAATTGAAATCAAAAGAGGGCGGGGTTCCCGAAAGACATTCAGAATAAAAGTCGTCGGGCGACCCACAAAAAGCGCAAAAAGATGATGATTCCATAAAAAAAATAAACTGTTACCAAAAAGAAAGAGAAATTTTTTTTGATTTTTTTTTTGAATTTTAGTAGAAGTAATAAACTCGGTGCTTTTGTAATATTGCCAAAAATGTCCCCGACAATGGCGCCAAAAACTTGATGCGTAAAAACCGTCTCACGGACTACAATCCGAATATACAAGTGTACCTATCGTTTTATAGTATAGTGATAAAAATATATCAAGGTCGTATAAAAACTCGGGGCAGGTAAGTACTATTACTCACAACGATTCTATTATACTACCGAACGATTGATGGGTTTGAAAATTAAAATGAACTAAACTTAATTAAAAGAGAAATAAAATTTTGCGAAAGAGTGATCGATAGATGATTCACTTTGAAATAAAATAACGAAATAAATTAGTTTAGCATTTGCAATACTTAGGGGTGCACATAAAGCCCTGCGGGCCTGGGCTTGGCCCGGGCCTGCAGGGCCTGGGCTTTTCCGAACTGGGCCCGGGCCGGGCCGGGCCGGGCAATGCCCCCAGGGGGGCTTGGTAAGGCCCCCCAGGCCGGCTCGGGCCGGGCCCGGGCTTAGCCTAGACCCGGTTATTATTTAATTTTTTTTAATTTAAATAATTAATTTTATATAAAATTTTTTTAAAAAATCATAACTATAAAGTATAAACTATTATTTACAATTAAATAAAAAACACAACAACCTAATATTGATTTTTTTTATTAATAATTAATGTAATGAAATTATACAAATTTAGGAATGTGTAAAATTTACACTATAAATATACAAAAATTAGGAAATTCTAAATTTTTAAAAATTACAAATGTCAAATGACAAATATTCTAAATTATTAAAAATTACAAAATTACAAATCAAAAAATACAAAAAGTTGCCTAGTGGCCCTCGTTTAAATTGATCGCGTCCATGTTGTCTTCCATGTATGACGAGCTATCCTCGATCGCTGAAATATGCTGCTTTCTCTTCATCGCGTCCAGGTGGTCCTTGTAGCATATGCAGATCTCGAGCGATTCTTTGCTTAGCCGACTTCTTTGCTCGTTTAAAACCCTGCCACTAAGAGAAAAAGCAGACTCCGAAGCTACCGTGCTACCTTGGATCGTTAGTAAATCTAGGGCCTTATATGCCATAATAGGATAGGTATTTACTTTACCTTTCCACCATTTTAAAATATCAAAAATTTATAATTTGTCCGTGGACATAAAATCATGAAATTGTGTTTTGTGTACAACCCTAATTCATTTAAACTACTAGATGTTGTGCGCACTTTTTTCCTAGAGGCTAACTCTAACATTTTATTTTTAAAACTACTAGATGTTTTGGGTTGCGACACATCTTATCGGGGCCGCGACCCATATAAATTATCGTAATAATTATAACATTCAGTAAAAATAGTGTTAAAAATTAAAAGACTCAGATTATCTAAATCTGAATCATTTAGATCTACGCCTATATTGTTATTTAGTTCTTCAATAAAATTTTCTACGCCTTCTACGCCGAAAAGAGAATTCAAAGCGGCGACGCATGAAAACATAACTGAGATTTCTCTATAATATTTTAAAAATTTTGTTTCCATTATTTTTATTAATTCGATCCATCCGGCGTGTTGTTTAAAATAATTTAATTTTTGTGAAATATTAATAATATTTTCAATAACTAGCGGGCTAGTAGGATAATATACGCCCGATAAACTATTTGTCGTAGTATAAAAAACTTCTAACAAATCCATGTAATTTTCTAAAATTACCCAATCGGACTCGGTTAATTCATGTTGACCTAACAAAGTATAAAATTCCATTGATAGTCTTTTTTGGCGAATTGCTCGTTTTAACATTATATATGTAGAGTTCCATCTAATTGACATGTCAAATAGAGGTTTCAAAAATTTGTGACCTTGACCGATTACGAAATTTTTAAAATCTTGACGTCATTGTTTAGAACTATAAATAAATTGTAACATTAAACGTATTTTATTAATGTATGGTTCCATATAGGACAAACTATCCTGTACTACTAAATTTAAAACGTGACACGCGCAACGAGTATGAAAAAAGGCGCCGTTTAACATAGGTTTTAAATCATGTTTTAACCACTCAATTGAGGTGGTATTATTTGTGGCGTTATCGAAAGAAATACTCATAATTTTATCTTTTATTTTAAATTCGCGCACATATTTTGAAATTATTTGATAAATCGCCTCACCGGTGTGCGGGACTTCGAAACTTTCAAAACAAAATTTTCATTTATTTAGATCCTAGGAAACGGGATTGACCCAGTGACACGTTATAGACATATATGATAATCTTAATTTTATACTACTTGTCCAAACGTCGCTCGTTAAACTCACTCGACCCTCAAATTTTTCAAAAAAATTTATTAAAGTTTGTTTTGCCTCTAAGTAATATTTAAGCGTGTCGCGTCTAATAGAAGATCGACTTACTTGGTGATATTTGGGTTGTAGCCCTTGGTGAATGTACTCGGTCTCTTCTTCATTATTGTAGTGGCTGAACGGCAACCCGCGTCTGATGATGTTCTTCACCTGTAGCTCTCGCTGCCGACCTTGATCGTACATCCAGATTTGTCCGGATGCCGATAATTGCGCCTGGGTCGACTCGGGAGGAGCTTGTTTGGCTGCGCAAGACTTAACGTGTCTTGCGAGTGTCGAGTTGCCAGCGGTCGAAAGTAATTTTGAGCACTGTTTGCACCTCGCCTTTTTCTCCGTGCCGACTTATACTAAGTCGAAATATTCCCAAACTGCCGTCGTATGCTTGTGCTCCACCACTACGTGAGCAACGGATGAGGAAGACAACGCCTGCATTGATGACATGTTTGCGAGAAATAGAGATGAGAGAGAGAGAGAGAGGGTGGGGGGGGGGGGTGAAAGGAAGAAAGGAGGGGGGGGGGGTTATAGATTTTTTTTTTAAAAATGCCACTTGGGCTGCAAAAAGCAGCCCAAGTGGCTGCTATACCAACGACTCTTAGAGACGTTGGTTGGAACCAACGGCTCTAAGAGCCGTTGGTTGGAACCAACAGCTCTAAGAGCCGTTGGTTCCAGCTAGCCCGGGCTTAGCCCGGGATTTTCTAGGCCCGGGCTAAGCCCGGTGACCAGGCTTTGCCCGGCCCGGCCCAGCCCGGGCACCGGGCCAAGCATTGGCCTTATACTGGGGCCCGGAAGGGCCACATGGCCCGGCCTAGGCCCGAGCCAGGCTTGGCCCAGGACCGGGCCTACCGGACTTTTCACCGGGCCGGGCCGGGCCGGCCCGGCCCGGTGAGCCTGGTTTTTTTGGACACCCCTAGCAATACTATTAAGACCGTGATGGATCCGATATTAGGAAGTAATCTCGCTAGAGCATTAAATCCCCTAACTTATAGATGTTTTGACCGAAATCTCTTTATAAGTCAAAATGGCCTAAGTCGCATTACCGAAGTGACCCGCACTATTGGATTTGACTACAATCCGGAGGATTTACGTCATCCTAACTCTAGGGTTGCGTTCAACTCCTTCCTTCTTTGAGTGATCTTTCAAATCAATGAGTCTCTCGACTTCTATAAAATGAGATTAATTGCCTACTACTGTATACTGGAATACGGAGTCGACACGATAAAAATCAAAGAAGGATCAAAAATAGGAAAAATACTAATGCAAACATAAAATTAAAGATGCGTTATTTTATCGCAAAGCTCATCGCGATCGGGCACAAAAAATAATTAGCTAAGCAAAATAGAGGAAGAAAACAAAATAGAAGAAAGAGAAATCATTTGCATTGCTTAAGAAAAGGAAATACACAAAAATTAAAATAGGACAATGCTATTTTACTACAAAAAGGAAATTACAATAATAAAAAATACAATAAGGAAAGAAATTCTCATGAACTAGCTAACAGAGACTACTTTGAACTAAAACTACTTGCAGAACTTTCTCTACCCAAAACTACTTTTTTTTTAAAAACAAGAGGCAAGGGGTTCCTTTTATAGGAGAGGGAGAAGGTTCTAGAAAATAGGAAATATGAAGGGAATAATAGGGTGGCCGTCCATTGCATTTGGAAAGGGTTCATGCATTTCATTTAATGAAGGGAGAGGGAGAGGATGAGATTTATTGCATGGCATTAAATGAGGGAGAGAAGAGAGAAAATAATAAAAAGGAGAGAGAGGTGACATGTTGTGGGTGGCCGACCAAGCATGGGCTGCTAGGTGGGCCGAAATATGTGAAGAGACTTTGTGGGCTGCATCATGTAGGGGCTCGGGTTGGTCTTTGGGCTGCAACAAGGTGAAAGATCGGGCTGCATGGTTGCTTGGGCTGCACTTGGACTGCATCAAAGGCCTTTAACCTACAAATAAAACAAAACAAATAAACAAAATGTTAGATATATTTTATATCATTACATGATAATAGTTATTAAAAATAAAACTAAACATCATAACATAATAATTATATTTCATAACAAAACACAACTAAACATAGAACATAAAAAAAGCATAAAACATATAATTAAACTAGGAATTAATATATTATAAAAAAACATTAAAACATGAAATAAAAACATAACGAGCATAAAATACATAAAAATATAATAAACTTAGTAATTTTGAATATTAAACTACCCCAAAAAACGATGACTAAAAGTAGTCATTACCCATCCCTCAGCAAGTAGTCCCCAGCCGTGCCTTACTCTAATGCCCTCAATATCGGCTCTATCCTCACATCCAACCTCTGTCCATCTCTAATGCGATCTCGTATGTCATCAATGGCACTCATCGACGCCAGGTACTCCCCATAAAGCTCTGGATCGTCCTCGAATACCAGATATATCTTCATGTCCTCCAACATCTGTATCAGCTCCATGGCCATCAGTTGGGGCTCCTCTCCTGATATGGTGGCTCTCCAGCTCAGTGCATCAGCCACTACATTTGCCTTCCCAAGGTAATAATGCATGGTGTACTGATAATCTGACAAAAACTCCACCCATCGTCTCTATTGGATATTCAGCTCCTTCTGCGTATCTACATACTTTAAATTCTTGTGGTCTAAGAAGATATCATAGTGGACACCGTATAGGTAGTGCCACAAGATCTTCAGAGCGAAGATACTCGCTCCCATATACAAGTCGTGTACCAGGTTGTTTTGCTTGTGTTTATTCAATTAGAGGGAGGGAAAAGCTATCACGTGCCCGTTCTGCATCAGAACGGCACCCATCCCCTGATACGACGCTTTTGTATAAACCTGAAATCCTTTCTTACCAGATGGAAGGGCAAGGATAGGGGGCGAGGTAAGCCGACCCTTGATCTCCTAGAAAGCAGCCTCGCACTGCGGCATCCAAACAAAAGGAGTCTCCTTCTTTGTCAGGGATGTAAAAGGAAGGGCAATTCAGGAGAATCCCTCACAAACTTCCGGTAGTAACCGACATGTCCTAGGAAAATCCATACGTCGGTGGCCATCTTCAGCGGTGGCCAATCTCGTAATACCTGGATATTCGCTGGGTCCACTGCTAGTCCTGCTGCGCTGATAATGTGGCCCAAGAAAGCCACCTCCTTCAGCCAAAACTGGCACTTACTGAACTTAACATACAAATGGTGCTCTCAGAGCCTCTCAAGAGTCACTGCTGGATGATTAGCATGTTCATCCTCTGTCCTCAAGTAAATGAGTATGTGATCAATAAAAATGATGATGAATACGTCGAGATAGGCCTTGAACACCCGGTTCATCAGACTCATGAATGTAAATGGTGCATTCGTGAGCCCGAAGGGCATCATAGTGAACTCATAAAGTCCATATCTGCTGCTGAAAGCAGTCTTCGGGATGTCCTCCTCTTAAAATTGCAGCTGGTAAAAACCTTACCTTAGATCCAGCTTCGAAAACTAGTGAGCTCCCTCCAACTGGTCAAATAGCTTATCGATCCTCGGCAGAGGATACATGTTCCTGACCATCAGCCTGTTTAGTTCTCTGTAATCAATGCACAATCTGAGCGTCATGTCTTTCTTCTTCACAAATAAAATTAGAGCTCCCCATGGTGAGGAGCTAAGCCTAACAAACCCAGCTTTCACTAACTCTTGTAGCTTGATTCGAAACTCTACCAACTTCTTCGGGGCCATACAATACAGAGCTTTGGATACCGACTTAGCCCCCGACATGAGCTGTATCTGGAAGTCTTTCTCCTGATGCGGTGGTAGCCTTGGCAACTTCTTCGGAAACACATCTGCAAAATCTCATACCACTAGAATGATAACTATAAGGTCCCGGGTCTCGGTCATCTCGAACAGCACCTGATAGACCTCGTCCCCCTATAGGTGGGCTTTGACGGCGTGAACAAACGAATGTAGATAGCAGGAGACCAGAATAGTACCTTTGAAGGTTGCATAAGTGATGTCGTATTTGAGTACGACCTTCCTTGCAAGGCAATCGATCTGAGCATGGTTCCAGGCGAGCCATGATATTCCTAGAACAAGATCAAAATCCGGCAAGCTTAAGATCATTGCTAGAGATTCGAGGGTTAACCCATCAATGGTCACCCTTAGAAGGCATTTTGCCGTAGACCGGACCTCCATCCCATTGGAGAGACACACCCTCCTGGAGACTCCCCCGTAATATATCATGCCCTCTAGATCCCTCATAAAGTCCTCCGAGATGAAGTTGTACAATGCCCCCGTGTCGAATAGGGTATGGGCAGGCTTGTCACATACCATCACTACCCTTGAGTTTATTAAATATCTTAGATTAGTTATTATTTCTTTCCTATTTCTAGCTATTCTACATTCATATAGCTTCTAGGAAAGAATTTAAAATTACTATTTTACCTGCTATCACCCTCTCCAAGTTCTGGGGCTGAGCCAAGTCCAGGGCATACACCTGCCCTCTATCCTGTCTGTGGTCATCGCCCTAAAATCCATGTCCTGGGCCACGTCCTTGACCTCGAAGCTGTCGAGCAGGTGGGGCATCCTGTAATGCTAGAGGTGAAGCTTCCCTCATGGGACAGTTCCTCTGAATATGTCCCGACTGGTTACACTGATAGCACGTCGGTGCCTCCTCCACTGTCCTCGATATCTCCTATATCTGTAAGGGCTAGGGAGCCAGCACCACCAGGTTCCTCTGCTCCTATCGGTCCTCCTAGCAGGCCTGGTCCCCGTTCTTCCTTTATCCAATGACCCGACCTCTCTGCTGGTCTTTCCTGCCACCGATCACGGCGTCATTCACCGATCATTTCCTGCCCCGAACTATGAGCTGGTCTGCCTCCAACTTCTTGTCCATCTCCAAGATCCTGGCCAATCTCCCATTAAAAACAAAAAGGAGGGCCTGCCTTGTGTCATAGTGAAGTCCCTTATAGAACCTCTTCGCATAGCCCACATCGTCCAACTAGTACGAATCCGTAAAGCATGCTAAATGTGTGAACTCCCGATAATACTCCAATACTGTCCTGATACCTGCCTCAACTATAAGAATCTATCCTCCAGCTCGTCCCTTACCGACTGCGATACAAAATAATGCTATTGTTTTGCCAGGAATACCACAGCATTACCTCCCTTATGGAAGCAATTTGTCATTTCCTTTTTATTTTGATTAACTTCAAATCTAATAGACTTGATATCCTGAGCCAATTGGAATTGCAAGTCCTTGTGAGTTTAATCCACATATTTCTCCAGAGATTGTCTTTGCTCATCCAACTTTACTTGTATTTGGACCAGTAGAGAACTGAAGTCCATGCTTGGAGTAGGTGGTGCTGTACCTATTTGCAAGGCCTTTTTATAGCCAGAACTCTTTTTCCTTAAGGCAACTATTTTTCTTTTCTTAGCCATTGAGGCTTCTTAATCATCAGAAGTTTTAGATGTACTTTGTATTCAACTGTGTCCTTATCAGTTGGGGCATGTTGAGACAGTTCCCCCTCAGTCCTTGGTAAATCTTTTTCTTTGATTTGTTCCTCTCCCCAGTCCTTACTGCAGGTGGATCATGGAATAGCTCCTCCATAATGAACTCCGGCTGTATCTGTACAGGAGGAACAAGATTAGCTTTTAAAATAAAAGTTTCTCCCAGAACATTGTTGAGGAGAATACAACTAGAGACCACCAAATTGTTTAGGAGATACTTACTGGCTCATTTTGAGCTTCTGTCTCAACATTGTCTTGTGCTGCATTATTGATTTCAGATACTATGTTCATGACAGTATCTGCAGCAAATTCACTCTCAAGGGCAGCTACAATAATGCCTCCCCCTTGGGAAGGCAGCTCAGTTTGTTCAGTATTTTCTCCCCCTAGAGTGGAGTCTATCTATTGCTCTTGGATCTCACTGCCCACCACTTGATCTTGGGCTTCTTTTGGTTGCTAGTCTTCATCTGAGCTAAAGACTACTTCTTCTTCAGAATCACTAGAGGATTCTGCTTGTTGAACAACTTTCTTCTATTTTTTATCTTTCTTAGTTTGTTTCTAAGGAGTAATGACTTCCTTGGTCAGAATCCTATCCCACCTTGATAAAATTCTCACATTCATTCTCCTCATGTGATTGATTTTAGATCCATCCACTTGTTTCAAAACATCTGGTATTACTGAAGATAAACATAAACTTAGGATCCTTCCCAGGTTTGGTTTCTTTACTCCTTCTTGGATCTTGTCAAACACTACTGCTGCCTAGTTAATTTTCACTTTGAATATGATCAGTATCATCAGATTGAACATGTGGACTGAAATTCGATCATGTCCACTAGTCTTACATCGTATCACCTTCCCAACTATTTCAGACAAGAACTTATTGCTTTTGTAGTCAGGGATGGAGTTATTTCATCTGTATCCTTAACCAAAGGAAGCTGAAGAGATTTCCTAATTGTCTTCAGAGTAAGTTTCATTTGGGAATCCTGAACTGTTGCTTTGATCTTCTTCCCTTCTATATCCACGCTTGCTATTGAATAAAATTCCAAAACTTCCTTCTTCCAAATCTTGGTTTGTTTAGAGACAAAGTACTCCAAACCATTCTAAAAAATTAGGGCAATGACACCCTGAATTTCTTCTGAAGCTGTCGTGAACCCTTCACAAACCAGCTCATATCCTTTATTGACTTTGTCTTCTTGATGAGGCGCCATCGACAAGAGAGATGAGAGAAAAAAGAAGAGAAGGTCTTTGTCGACAGAAGGTGCAGAGCCAAGAATTCTGAAAGCGTACTCGACCAGATTTTGGCTTCACCTATTTATAGTATTAGTGTCAAGGGAAGGTCAAAAGACGGGCCTTAGTCGACAAATCAGCATACGTGTCGTCAGCAATGACCTAGGTATCGATAATACTTAGGTTAAGTCGACATGACTATGTGTCGACATACTAATGTCTTAGTTGATAATACTTATGTTAAGTCGACACATCTATGTATTGACATACTTGTGTCAGTGTCGACATACTTGTGTCTGTGTCGACACAGGCCACTTAAGTCTCGATAAAGTTGTGTCGACACCAATTCTTCTGTCGACACAGATATTGTTTCTATGTCGACACATCCTTTTTCTGTGTCGACACAACATACTATGTGTGTCGACACAACTTGCTTGTGTCGACCCAAACTTTGTACTTAGACAAATTTCCAGAGAAATTTGGTGCTTACATATGCTACTAAAGGAAGCTTGTGCTAACCTATTGTAGGTTCAACATACCTAATTCAATTTTAAAATAATTGAATTTAGTTTCATCTAGAGGTTTTGTAAAAATATCAGCTATTTGATTATCTATTATCACAAACTCTAGGCTAATATTTTCCTTCTCTACATGATCTCTGATGAAATGAAACTTAATTTCTATATGCTTGGTCCTACTGTATGATACAGGATTCTTAGCAATAGAAATAGCACTTGTAGAATCACAAAATAGTTCCTGGATGTCATAGTCTTCAAGTTGATGCTTTATCCACATCAATTGTGTACAACAGCTACCTACAGCTATATATTCTGATTTAACTGTTGATATAACAAAACTAGTTTACTTCTTGCTGCTCCATGACACCAGTCGCCCACCAAGGAATTGACAAGTTCCTATAGTACTCTTCCTGTCTTCTTTGCATCTAGCAAAGTCTGCATCTGAGAAACCAGTTAAAAGGAATTCTGTATTCTTAGGGTACCAAAGTCCTAGATTAGGTGTGCCCTTAAGATATCTCAATATTCTCTTAACTGTAGTATAATGTGATTCCTTTTGGCAAGCTTGGTACCTAACACAGACACATTTTGCATACATGATGTCAGGTCTACTAGCAGTCAAGTAAAGTAGGGAGCCAATTATCCCTCTATACAAAGACTCATCAACAGGTTTTCTTGCCTCATCTTTGCCTATATGCATACTTGTTCCCATTGGAGTTTTCATAGTAGAAGCTGAGTCTATACCATACTTCTTAATCAACTCCTTGGTGAACTTAGATTGAGATATGGACAAACCACGATCAGTCTGTCTAACTTGAAGTCCAAAGAAGAACTTCAGCTCACCCATACTGCTCATCTCAAACTTCCCTTGCATAAGTTTGGCAAACTTTCTACAAAGGTTGTTTTCAGTAGAACCAAAGATAATGCCATCCACATATATCTGGACTAGTATTATCTTGCCTTTAGATTTCTTATAGAATAGAGTTTTGTCTATTTTTCCTCTAGAGAATTTATTCTCAATAAGGAAAGCAAACAAGGTCTCATACCAAGCCCTTGGAGCTCTTTTCAAACCATATAGAGCTTTCCTAAGCCTATATACATAATCAGGAAAATGAGAATCTACAAAATCTGAGGGTTGTTCAACATAGACTTCCTCTTTTAAATCCCCATTCAGAAATGCTGATTTCACATCCATCTGGTATACCTTGAACCCTTGATAGGAAACATAGGCTAAAAATAGCCTTATAGCCTCTTGCCTTGCCACTAGAGCAAAGGTTTGATCAAAATCAATACCTTCCTCTTGCCTGTAGCCTTTAGCTACCAGTCTGGCCTTGTTCTTTACTATGGTGCCATTCTCATCAAGCTTGTTCCTGTAGATCCACTTAGTTCCTATTATGTTGTGATCCTTAGGTTTAGGCACCAGTTCCTAGACTTTACATCTTCTGAACTGACTGATCTCTTCTTGCATAACATCAATCTAGTTGGAGTTTTGTATTGCTTCTTCAATCTTCCTGGGTTCTATTTGAGACAGGTAGCTAGAACATAGAACTATGTTCATGCTCTTGCTCTTAGTTAGAACCCCTTGACTTGCATCACCAATGATTTGGTGAGCTGGATGATCCTTCAAGTGTCTTCTTGCTGGAGTAAATCTGTCAGTATTATGGCTTTCTTCAGTTTCCTCAACTTGATGCCCCACATTGTCTTCTTCATCCAGTGGGACTTGTTCTCCCCTGGATAGCTGGCATCTTTTTCTTCATCCAACCTAGAAGGAACTTCTTCATTGATGGTCATCTTGTCCAGCCTGTCTGTTAGACCTGTAGAACTAACTGAAGAACTAGAAAATTCTCTGTTAATAAACTTTGACTTATCAAATACAACATGTACAGATTCTTATACAACTTGGGTAGTCGAGTTGTAGATTCTGTAGGCCCTACTTTGGTTAATATACCCAACAAATATCCCTTCTAAGGATTTGGCAGCAAACTTTGTTTGGTAGTGCTTACTATTAACTAGAACAAAACACTTGCTACCAAAGATTTTGAAGTAAGATATGTTTTGTTTTCTGCCTTTCAAAATCTGGTAGGGAGTCATCTTGTGTTTTTTATTGATGGAGGCCCGATTGAGCACATGACATGCAGTATTTACTGCCTCAGCCCAGAAGTATTAAAAGAGAGTAGTGTCATTTAGTAGTGTTCTACTGGCCTCAATTACAGTCCTATTCTTTATTTCAGCAATACCATTTTGCTGAGGAGTTCTAGGTGAAGAGAATTCCTGATAAATCCTAAGTTCTTCACAGAATTTTGTCATACATTCAGACTGAAATTCAGTTCCATGGTCACTTCTGATTTTGACCACTGAACTGTTATATTCATTCTGAATTTGTCTAACAAAAGTCTGAAAAATAGTTGGGGTTTCAGATTTCTACCTCAAGAAGAAAACCCATGTATATTTAGAATAGTCATCAACAATAACTAGTGTGTATGCTTTCCTACCAAGACTGTGAACTAGCATAGGACCAAACAAGTCTATATGCAAGAAATATAAACATCTCAAAGAATCTTTGGTAACTAGTGCAGGAAAAGAGGACTTGATATCTTTTCCCTTTTGGCAAGCTACACACACTCCCTCTTTAATGTACTTGACTTGAGGACCATTCCTCACCAGACCCATGATAAACAGCAGTCCTATGGACTTATAGTTCAGATGAGCTAACCTCTTGTGCCATTTGACACATAGTGAAGCTTTCTCACCTGCAACTAGGTAAATGGGTGAGTTGTTAAACTCATACTCTAGGTTAAGGCAATACACATTTCCTTTCCTAGTGCCAGTCAAAATGATCTCTTGATCACTTGACCTTCTTATTTGGCACTCCCTTTTGAGAAAAGAGATGTCATAACCTAGATCACTAAGTTGACTTATGCTAATCAGGTAATGTTTTAGACCCTTCACATAAACCACTTTAGTGATAGTAATTGAATCACTAGAGATGTTACCAAATCCTTTGATGATTCCTTTTTTTGATCCACCAAAGATTACTTTAGGTCCATTCTCTATGGGTACATAGTGTCTCAACATTCTTCTTGTTCCAGTCATGTATCTGGAACACCCACTATCCAAGTACCATATAGGGGTATGGTCACTTGGATTTACCTCCAACAAATAAAGAATCACTTACCCTTAGAACCCAATTTGCTATTGGGTCCTAGGTCTTTGTTAGTTTGTAATCCTGTAGCTGTTTTAACAGGAAAACTACTCTTGGCTTTAACACTTGTGTTAAACCAGCAATCCATGGAAAAATGGCCCACCTTGCCACAACACCAACACTCAAATCTATTATACCTTCTCTTAGGTACAGACTTTGCTACTTTGTTGCCAACAGTCTTGTTAAGTGTTGGTGCTGGAGCAGCAAACTTCAAGAATTTCTCTTGTTCATGATGGGCATGCCTATAGAGTGGCCTATTGGCATTTGCACCCTTGCCCATGAGATTTCCATACTCACAGTGACCATGAGTAGTGTCATTATCATACCTGTTTGTAGGATTCATCACCTTCCTAAAGAAGATAGGGGTTTTGCAGCTAGAGGCTGAACTGGGGCCTTACCTTTGCTATGTGAATTGGTGGCCCTAGTTCTTCCCTTAAAACCTAGACCAGTCTTCCCTTTTTGTAAAATGAATTTGTCTATTAAGGGTAAGACAGATTTTGGCTTGGAGAATTTAGCCACTAGCTCTCTTTCTTGCTGAAGTTTTGCCTCTAGTTTCTTGATATGATTCTCCATGAAAGAGATTGCGCCCATCTGAATAACAGTAATGTTTTTCAGTTTGGCAACCTCATTCAATTTTAGATCCAACAGCTTTGCTGAATCTGCTGCAGCCAGCTTAAGAGACTCAATCTCCTTGGTCTGCTCTTTGACAAGAAACTTGCTCTTCTTCAGAGCATGCAACAACCCACCATACTCATTAATGAGTTGATGTACATCCCCCTTAGAATTAGAACCATCCCCTTCTCTTTAAGTTGATGCTACTGATTCCGATCCAGTAAAATAATCAGAATCTAAGGGAGAAATGTATACCTTACTTGGTCCAGGATGATCCTGGCACTGATCATCTTCTTACTAAGCCATCATCCCTTTACAACAGTAGTCTTCTATTCCATTAATGGAGTCCAGCAATTGTAGGAATTCTTGTTCCATAGAATCCTCTTCTGTTGAGAACATCCCAACATTTGCTTCTGCATCTTCTTCTCCAGGTTCTGAAGATGAAGAGTCTGTCCAACTCTTCTCCTTCTGAGCAACAAGAGATTTCTCCTTCTTTCCTTTGACTTGCTATTTTTTATTATATTTAGACTCCTTCCTTTTGTCAGGACATTCAGCTATTACATGTCCAGGCCTGTTGCAGTAATAACACACAATCTTAGTATTAGATTATTTACTAGGTTTAGAGGCATACCTGTCCTCCTTGAGAGTCTTCTTCTTCTTGTAATATTCATCCTTGGAGTAGGATGTTGATGGTCTGGTTCTCCACTTCTTCTTTTTCATGAACCTTTGGAATTGCCTTGTAAAGGCAGCAAAGTCCTCATCAGAATTGTGGCTATCTGATGTGCTGTTGTCAGAATTTCCTTCTTCTGGCTCAGCACTCCTTCTGGGTGGAGAAGGAGATTTTCTCCTACCCTTTCTTGTTCCTTCATCCTTGAAGTCTATTGACTTTTCTTTGTACTCAGATCTGCTGCCCCTCCCCTCCTCTTTTCTGGCAGTTAGCTGCATTTCATAGGATAGTAGCTTTACAAAAAGTGTGGGTGGAGGTGTATCAGCCAGCCTGGCCACTTCTCTGATGGCACATATCTTAGTGTCCAAATCCTTTGTTAAGGACCTAAGAAACTTGTCATTCAGTTCATAAGTGTTGAAGACTCTTCCATAGGTAATCAGCTCATTCACTATTCTAAAGAACTTCTTGTAGCATTCAGCTATGCTGTCAGTTTTGGTCTGCCTAAAGCTCTCATATTCTTGATTTAGCATAGACTTTCTGTCCTCTCTGACTTCTTCTGTGCCCTCCATATAGACAATCAATGTGTCCCACATTTCCTTGGAGGTTTTACAGTGCACCAGATTCTGAAAGGTGGCATCATCTATGACACTTACAATGATATTTTGTGCCCTTTTGTCTAGAATTGCCATGATAATTTCATCCTTTGTCATCTCAGAATAGTTCTTTGGGGTTTTCACATTTGCATCTAGGACTGATACCTTCATTGGAATTAAGGCCTTCCTGTACTGTGATATAGATTATTGGATCAGATACTTCCATAAACAACCTGACCCTTTCCTTCCATATGCAAAAGGATTCTTTCCTACAGATTGGCAGTTTCATAGATCCAAACTCCTTTTGATTCTCATTTGAACCCATTCTTGATATCTGTTTATTTGCCTTAGAGATTCACTCAGACTGTTAGGTCAATCTGTTAGAAACTTCCCTCTGATACCACTTGAAAGACTTGATTTCAAGAGCCTAAACACCTAGAGGGGGGGGGGGGGTGAATAGGTTCTAATTTTTCCTTTAATACTTTAGGAAATTTAAACAGAACTTGTAAAACACAGACCACAATTCACATCACAGTATACACAAGATTTATAGTGGTTCCCAAAGGTATGAGTACATCCACTTTCCCCCTTCGCCTATCCAGTAGATAACTAGATTCGGCCTAACTTCCTTCCACTGGCTCGGATCCACAGATCTTACAACTCAGAACCAGAATGGTTCCTACAGCTCAGACTTTAACAAGTCCTACCTCAGATTCTTCCAAGAATCCTACCTCAGGCCTTAGCCCTACCTCAGCCTTTATCACTAGGCTTACAACTTAGACTTTTCACAAGTCCTACACCTCAGGCTCTCAGCCCTACCTCAGCCTTTATAATTTCAGGCTTACAACTCAGATCTAACAATAGATCCTACAAGAAATTAAATGATATAAAGATACGGAAAATTCACCAGCTAGATTTCTCTATTGGTGCATCCTTCTTGATCACTTCTTGAATGAACTGACCCTTCTTATCCAACCTGACTTAGCTTTTCAAAGCTTCTTGATAGAACAAAATAAGGTGGATCTTTACTTGATGTAGAAGATGATCTTCAGTCAGCTTCTTCCTTAAATTCAGAATGAATTCTTAATCTTTCTTACAGACAGCTCTGGATCTGCCTTCGTAAGGGTTTTCCCCGTTCTTATTGAAGAATTATCTTGTGTTATTGTTCTTCTTCTTATGTTGTGTTGTTGTTGTTTGTCACAGATCTGACTCTTATATAGAGTATCCCAATGGTTACCGGCTGATCCGATTTGTAACAACCTTTTGACAGTTGTGACAGAGGTCTCAGACCAGTTGGATATGACAGCTGTCGAGTCACCAGTCAAGTCAGCTGATTCTTCAAAGACTTTCCAACTCAGCACATTCCACTCTGCAAACTGCTTCACATGTGTCGACACATATAGGCTAAGTGTCGACAAAAGTCTTCATGATGTCGACATAACTCTTCATGTGTCGACACAGTCATCCTTCTACTTCTCGACACTTCTTCTGTTATATGTGTCGACACAAGTCCAGTGTATCGACACAAGTCTTTATGTCTCGACATATCTATTTCAGATAGATGGCATTGAGTGTATGTCAGACGGAGTTGAGTGTATGTCGACACAAGTCCTGTGTGTCGACACAATTGCTTCTGATCTCGACACAACACTTTGAGAGTTGATGTGTCGACACAAGTCTAGTATGCCGACACAAATGCTTCCAGTGTCGACATAGCTCCTGGGTGTCGACACATCTTATTCTTTAGGTGTCGACTCAGTTTGAGTGTCGACATAACTTATTCATAAGTGTCGACTTAGCATGTGTGTCGACACAACTCCTTCATAAGTGTCGACACAAGTTCTGGGTGTCGACACAACTTCTTCATAAGTGTCGAATCAAGTTCTGAGTGTAACATCCCCCAGACAGCTAGACCCCCCAGGTGAATTTGTCATGACAAGGTCATGACAAGGCCTGGGTAGTGTAAAAATCCCTTTAACTTAGGCAAAAATAGGGTTGAAAGCACCTTGGTCTGCAAATAGTAAATTCCAAATACCCTATCTAGGGTTTAAACTAAGGGCATTAACCTAGCCCAGTGACCCCACCACAACATCCCTAGGCCATTTAGGAGCCCAGGGGGACATTCAGGACTCACTGGGGTCAGTCAAACAGGCCAAGTTGACCAAAGTAAACCCTAACCCTAGTTAGGTCAAAACGGTCAATTCCTCATCAATTGACCTAAGTGACCATCACCATATGGAATTGACTTCACTTCTAGGTCTAAAACATCATAAGAGACCTAGTAGACCAAGAAGCCCTACCCTAGGGCCTCCACACGGCCAAATGACCAAAATACCCCTATTAGGTCAAAATGGTGATTTTTCACCAAATACCCCAATTGACAACATAAACCTAAATTGACCTTACCCCTAGTATTAGGAGGTCATAGGGAACCCAGTGGAACAAAAAGCCCCATGACTGGGTCAACTCTAGGGCTCAATTTGACCTAAAGTCAAACTAGCCCATTTTAGGTCAAATCACTTGGACCTAGCCCAATCCCTTGGGCTAGGCCCAAATTGATTGGTCAATCAGCATAATTGACTGGTAATTAACTTAGGTGAGAGAGAAAAATCGGCCATGATGAGTAGGAGAGAGAAAATCCCAAATTGGAGGAGAGAGAAGGTGGTGTTCATGGCCATTAAGGGGATACACCCCTTGGAATCCCCCATTGATGACTCCTTTCATCTCCCCTGATGAATTGGAGGGAATTCCAGGAGTTTTTCTGGAGGAATTGAAGGCAGGGGGGAGGTATATGGTGGCCGACCATGGGGGAGAGGAGGGGTCACTTGGTGACCTCTTAATGGAGCCCTCCTCCCATTAAATTAAGCCCTCCATTAGCTTTAGAAGGCCTTAAGCAATCAAAACCCCCATTTTCCCGTCCTTCCCAAGCTCTCAGAGGAGGAGATACCATGGAACCTAAAGCTCCAAGGAGGAATAATGGCGGCCGGCAAATGGAGCATCGAATCGCACCAAATGAGGTCCAATCCTCCTTCCCTATGCTTGTGCTTAGATCTAGGATATATTTTTAGTGAAAATTGGGCTCAAAATGAGCCCGATCGGGAGGCGTTTTGCTCCCAGTTTTCCGTCCAAAGGCCATGCTTGGGATGGCCGAAAAAGCCACCTTCGGCGGCCGTGCCTTCGCAAATCGGTGGCCACCACCTCGACGGAGGTGGGGGCGGTGGTGGCCGGGCAGGGAAGTGGCCGGGTGGCCGGCTGATGGGGCTGGAAGTTGTTCCAGGCGCGGAAGATCGTGGCCATTGGCCCAAGGTTGAAGATAACCTTTGGGCCGCAGATCTGCTTTAAGATCTGTGTTCAGATCTTTAGATTTAGTTATTTTATTAGGTATTTTCTGCATTATTAGTAGCTGTAGTTTGTTTTAATTCTTAAAAACACCTAGAGCCCTCTCCTGAGAAAGTTGCCAACACCAATATTGTAGCCCTATGAGTCTAGAAAATTTTAAAATTAATTTCATGAGAGTTGGACCATTGGATAGACCTCAGCGCTCATTTTGGTGAGGTCTATCCATAGGGCTGTCCTGACTTTTAAAAGATTCCCCACTCCAAACCAGTCAACAAAATGACTTGAAATTTTGGGCATGGGCTAATATCACCTATATATAGGTCCTGTCCAAAAATTAGAATTTTTGGAAAACATTTTTCTAAAGTGTTTAGAAATATTTAATAAACCAAGAATATTTTAATTAGGTGTCCTAAACACCTCAAAATCCCCCCAAATTTGGGTGGGTGGTCGTAGAGGGCATATTAGAACTCTGGAAAACATTTCACCTCATTTGGAGGTGTTTTGATTAAGTTTTTGCTCAACCCTATTTTGGCCCTTATAGGGTTAATTAGGTCAATTCATCCCCTTTGGGATTTGAGTGATCAAATCACCTCGACAGAGGCTGATATTTTGGCCACTGACTTTTTAGGGCATGACACACTCTCCAATGGAATTTGGGGTGGTTTTGGGTAGGGTAGCCCTAGAACCCTAGGGTAGGTCCCTTAATGGGGATTTTTATGGTTTGAAGTTCATGGGGTCAAATGACCTTGGAATGACTTGAAAATTACTGGAGAGGACCATAGGGGCATTATAGGCCTCTGGAAAATATTTTAGGGGATTTAGAGACCTTTAGCCCACTCAAAACCCTAACCCTAGTTTTGGGGAACCAAACTTGTTTTTGAATATTAGGCTAGCAAATGAATTTAAAATAAGATGAAGTTTGGGCAGGGTAGTTCTCTAGTAGAGATGGCCCTAAAATAATTTTGGTAGAATTTTTGGGTTATTATAAATAGTACTTTATTCACAACCTCAAATGTGCCCTAAAAGCTTATTTTGATGATTATGAAGTTTCTGTTCCCTGGAATATTATGAGATTATGGAATAGGGCATTTTATAGCATGATAGATTCTCTGTATTTTTCTTAGAATTTTAACTGGTTATTTCAAGTACTTGCTTCATAAATGTACTATTTGTGATTTTTATTTAAAAATAAAAAAAGTGCCCCATTATTGCCAGGAAAATTATGAATTAAGGTCAGTTTGTGTTTCTGACTATGTTTTTTATTCTGTCATTTTCTCTGGATATTTAGATGAGTAAAAACAGTACCTTCTTCATTAAGATAAGAAATTTGAAGTTTACATTAAATTAGATTCAGAGCCCCTCATCGAAGAGAAAAATTGTAAAACTTGGTGTTGGATTGTTTTAATTCATTATTAAGCTCCTGTAATTTTCGTATAATATTTGGATGCATAATTACAGTACTTGTTTCATTAATACATGGCTAGTAGATTTTTGATCATAAATTAAATTAGGGGTTTTTATTCTCTGGAAAATATAGGAGAACACTTTTACGGTGTTTTTAGGCCATGCTACACTTACTGGAATTTTGCTATAATTTTTAGAGTATTATTTGTCGCCTCTGCTTCATTAAATAGTGTTGATGACCTTAACTTGTAAAATATGGAAGACAACCCTAAACACCTCTGGAAATTCTAAAACCTTGGAATTGTAGTTTAAATGTCTCATAGAATTTATCATAACTTTATGGTGATTTATTGCTTATTTAATAGTACACTCCGTGTTCAGAATAGGGCATATGGAGTCATAGTTTAAATAAATTAAATGCCTCGATAAATAGGAAAAATTTGGAAACCTTGGAGTTAGTCATATTACGTCATGGTAGATTCCCAGTACTGATTTTAGGACATTTGGATGAGGAAATAGAATACCCCCTAATGGGAGCACTATGTAGCTTAGTATGGTCTGCATATAGTGATAGGATTGGAGTAGGCTAGCTCGGAAGTTAAATTCACTTAGGAATAGTGCTATTGAATTAAAAGAGAGTTTGGTAAAGGGTAGAAACCAATAACATTAAGTGCCTTGAAAAGGGAACTTTGGGATTCACCCCATCATAGTTCCTAGTACCGCTGCGAGCCCTTCACCGGGTAAACCTCGGGAAGTCCAAGGTTAACCTTAAATCTTAGGAATAAAATGAACAAGAGTAACCCGAATATTAGCTGTACCTTACACTCACAATTGTGCACTTAGGAAGAGGAATTGATATTGAATGGATAGAGTAGGTCCGGGGTCTGAGGGCCTACTAGTAGTGTTAAATGGATTAGGTCATGAACGGGAAGTCCAAGGAGCTGGATGCTCGGGGACTTGGTATAAACTTGGAAGTCTGGGGAGCTGGATGCTCGGGGACTTGGAGAAATGTGACCTGGAAGCTCGGTGTTATGTAGATAAATATAACTGTCATGATTGCATGTGCAAAAAAATGGAGGGTCATCGGTACTGGACGATCGATCACACCGTCATCAATACGTTGACTCGGTGCAGACTAGCTGGTTGCTAGGAATAGTACGGAAACGTACAAAAGGGGCTAGGATGGGTAGTGTGATTACCAGTCTAGGAGTGGAAGGCCCACCCCACTGTCTCCGTCCGGCCACGTCAGAGGCTCCTGTAGAGTTTAGCTCACTCCAGAAGAGGGGAACTAAAGCTTTGTGCGCATAGAGTCGTGTGGGTGAGTTGCACTTGCTTGTGCATTCCATAGCATATTTGCATGTCATAGCATAAACATTGCATATAACCCCTGACACCTATCGTATAAAATGGTATGGGACGTTTTATACGATAGGCCCTACAAAATGACCCCTTGGTCTATAGGGGTAATCCCTATAAATCAATGGTTATTTTTCTTGATTCTTTACTTATTAATTTATCTCCTATACTTTACTATTACTTCTGCTATACTCTCATTTACTCAAGCTAAATTATAATCTTGCCAACATTATTACCATAAATTCCTTAGGATAGTTGTCACCTCCTTGTTTACACCCTGCTTTTGGTCCTCCTCTTCACTACTCTCCGCCCGATGCCTAGGAGCCACGGGTATATGGGTGGAGGATTATTTGACTGAGTCTACTTTGACTGACGGTCGTTTGACCACAACATTTTAGGTGCTCCGGATGGGAGGCAGGGAGCAGCCGCAGGAGATGCAACACCAGAGGCCTACGGTGCAGTTGGAGACGGGCCAGTGTAGTTCGGGTGGACAGGCATCCAGATCAGTGAGTGGAGCTCACTAGATATAGTAGTTTTCATTTCTGAGTGGATTGTAGTGAGGCTTATGATGTACCGGGCATAAGCCCATAGTCACTTTCTATCTGCGTACTTAGACTTTGTGCTGGTGATGATTTGCTTACTACATGATTTCCTCATTTTATTATTGTGGACTTGAAGGCTTAGCTTTTCATTCAATATATATATTCTGTCGATGGTGATTGAGAAGGCCGACAGGATCGGCATTTTGTGGTGTCGACCGTCCCAGAGGATGGTGTCACCGCAAAACGGCAGTTCTGGGCCTGAGACCCCGGTGGATGTTTGCAAAAAAAAAGGGGTCTTACACTGAGTGTCGACACAATTTCTTCACAAGTGTCGACTCTTGTTCTTAGAAAATTTTCTTCAAATTCTTAAACTTGCACAATGTAACTCAAACATCTATCAAATACAAATTGATGAATATCATTGACCAAGATGAGGCTTCTCCAAATCTGGTACATATTTTTCAATGTACCCAACAATTAGCGTAACAAGCAATATAGTAAATAAATACAACATCACAGGTGCAGGCTCACACGGACGCACACCCCGTGCTCTCAGACACTAACTCGGTGAACTCGGTCCACCACTGCCCCCCCAAGATGGCAATCTCATGAGCATTTAGCCTTTCCGACCTAAGCCTAAGTATCGCACGATTATGCCAGTGGCCAGTCCCTTTTTCAGGTATTTGTCACCAAACCACATAGCCCGGGTTCGTTTCCATTTTCTCGTTGCTCACACCGCACTGTCAAACTTAAGACGAGCGCGCATGCCAAGCTTCTCCTAGATCCCAAAATCGATCACACAAGCACATAACCCAGTTATGTTAAAGGTTGCCTCCTTGGACACCAAGATGGCAGAAATGCATTTCCGCCCAGTTTTGTGGGTGCGCTTTGGAGTTAATCCCCAAGGATCCCTACTGAAATCTACCACGTAGAAACTCGAAAACAACCAAAGGCACAGAGTGTTCTCCGGCTAATCATGCATAACAAATCATCCCCGATCCAGACCAACATATCCGGGTAGGCTTCGCACACCATGCCTATCCGTAATACGATTCCAGACTCTAAACAAGGGGGACTTCACATATCTACCCCAAGGAACACCACAAACTTGCCGCACACTCGCGGGGGAGGGTTTTACTATGCAAAAGAAGAAGAGCTTCACATGCTCAAGATGAGAATCATTACCCTAGCATTCCTCTTCGGCACCATGGAAATCCACACGGATGAAAAGCATTGCGATGATCTCGCCTCCGCGGATCTGGACTCGGTTTGTGATTTGGCTCTCTGAATCCCCTCCAGTGACCGGATGTCCCTCTTCCTTCTTCCTCCTTGCTCTCCCTTCTCTCTAGGATTTAAAAAGGGAAATGCCAATGAAAAGTTAGGGTTTAAACCACCAATCCCGACCTTAACCCTAGGATGGAGAGGCCAGAGACATTAGATCCCAAAATAAGGAAACAAATGGCCACGATTTGCCCTGAAAATAAACTTCCTGGGCCGAACACGGCTTGCGACACGCCCATATCCAAGGCCGTGTGCCTTATTCGACGTCGAAACCATCGCGCCCCGAAAAGAACACGGGCACTCGACACGCCCCTGTTAGGCTTGACACACCCGTGTCACCTAGTACACGCCTGTGTAGCTGGGCATGTTCCTCCATCGACACATGCCCAGCACCAACCCGAGGAGAACACGGGTATTCGACACGCCCGTGTTGAATTTGACACGCCCGTGTTGGACCCGAACATGCCTGGGCTCAGGCCGTGTCTCTCCTCGACACAACTCGGCTAACAACTCGAGTGAGACACGGCCTGGGACACGCCGGTGTTTCAGGCCGTGTTTGCTAGTCGACACTCATCGACTAAAATTTTGTCGACCGTATGACCATCGCCGAAACCGAGCATGACAAGCCCCTAGGACACGCCCATGTCCCTAGGCCGTGTCACCTCTACCAAAACCTATACTTGGCTCAAAACGCCACCCGTCCCTCTTTTGAGTTTTGGGGCATTACAGTTCCACATAAACTTCTTTTTTCAAATCTCCATTCAGAAATGCTGATTTCACAATCATCTGATACACTCTGAAGCCTTGAAATACAGCATATGAAAGGAATAATCTAATAGCTTATTATCTTGCTACAAGGGAAAAGGTTTGATTGAAGTCAATACCTTCCTCTTGTCTGAAATCCTGAGCCACCAGTCTAGCCTTATTCTTAACTATAATACCATTTTCATCAAGTTTATTCCTGTAGATCCACTTGGTTCCAATGACATTATGTCCTTGAGGTCTGGAAACCATCTTCTAGACCTTACATCTTTTAAACTGATTCATTTCCTCTTGCATAGCTCCAATCCAAAACTGGTCTTGGTTAGCCTCTTCAAATTTCTTTGGTTCTACTAGTGACAGGAAGCAAGAGTATATTGCTGTTTTGAGATATCTACTCCTTGTCAATACTCTTTTACTTGCATCACCAATAATCTGATAGTCTAGATGATCCCTCAGATGTCTTACAACAGGAGGCAGTATTGCTTCAACATCATGTTCTTCATGATGTTGATCTTCATCCACTTCCTGTAAGCCTTGTGCTTCCTTTAGAATGCACACACCCTCTACTTGGTCTTGCATTATTGGAGCAGCTTCCTTGAGAGTGAGCTTTTTCAACATTAGTTCAGCACCTGTAAAACTAGAAGAAGAGCTTGACAGCTCATTGTCAATCATATTTATTTCATCAAACACTACATTAACTGACTCCTCAACAACTTGACTTATCAAGTTATAGATCCTATAAGCCTTACTATGATTTTTGTACCCAACAAATATCCCCTCATAGGATTTGACAGCAAACTTAGTTTTATAGGATTCCCCATTATTCAGCACAAAGCACTTACTCCCAAAAATTTTGAGATATGCAAGGTTTGGTTTCCTACCCTTCATAATCTCATAGGGAGTCTTATTGTGGCTCTTGGTGATAGAAGCCCTGTTAAGGACATGACAAGTTGTATTTATAGCCTCAGCCCCGAAATATTTTGGGAGAGAAGTGTCATTTAGTAGAGTTCTAATAGCCTCTATGAGAGTTCTATTCTTTCTCTCAGCTATCCCATTTTTCTGGGGTGTTCTTGGAGAGGAAAACTCTTACTGAATCCCATAATGTTCACAAATTCTTGTTATGCATTCAGACTGAAACTCAGTTCCAAGGTCACTTTTGATTTTGACCATAGTACTGTTCAGCTCATTCTGTATTTGTATGACAAATGTCTTGAAGACATCTGGGGTTTCAGAATTTTCTTCAAAAAGAATACCCAAATAAATATGGAAAAGTCATCAACCACCACAAAGGTGTAGACCTTCCAACCTAGACAATGAACTGGCATTGGACCAAACAAGTCCATATGCAAGAGGTATAAACACATCACAAAATCTTTAGTCTCAATGCTTTTGAAGGAAGCTTTTGTCTGCTTACCCTTTTAGCATGCAGAGCAAATACCTTCCTTAGAGAATTTCATGTTAGGACCATTCCTAACTAACTCTTTACTATAGAGCTTTCCTATAGTCTTATAATTCAAATGAGTTAGCCTCTTGTGCCATTTGACACAATGTGAGGCTTTCTCATTTACGACTAGACAAATGGGAGAGTCTGATGATAAACAAAAAAAATTAAGACAATACACATTCCCACTCCTAGTACCAGTCAAAGTGACCTCTTGGTCACTTGATCTTCTTATATTGCACTTATTCTTGTCGAAATAAATGACATAGCCAAGATCACATAATTGGCTTATGCTTATAAGGTTGTGTTGCAACCCTTCCACATAAGTCACTTTTGTGAAAGTTATTAAGCCATTAGTGATCTTACCAAAACCTTTGGTGATCCCTCTATCGGATCCACCAAATATCACCTTAGGTCCATCCTTTATTGGAATGAAATCCTCTAAGATGCTCTTTGTTCCAGTCATGTGCCTGGAACAACCACTGTCTAAGTAGCGTATAAAGGTATGGCAACTTGGACTCATCTACAAGAAATAAATCATTTAACCTTAGGACCCCAATTCTTATTGGGTCCTAGGTGCATGTTAGGCTGAAAATGAATATGCATACCTGCAGCTCTTCTGACAGGTAAGTCGGCATTAGCTCTCTAGACACTATTATTATACCAGCATTCAATGGCATAGTGGCCCACTTTGCCATAGCACTCGCACTCATATATGTTGTACCGTCTTTTAAGGGCTGGTTTAACAGTAGCTCTCAGTCTAGTAGGTACAACAGTAGCATCTTTCTTATGTCTTCCAGCCAAAGCCTAATTTGGGATCTATCTGGCAGCAGAGGTACTTGGGGTATCTTGAACCCTACCAGCAGCTGCATTCTTTTCAGAGAGCATGCTCCTGATGGCTTCAGATATGCCCTAGTCTGGTTTGCTGATAGACTTTCATTTGGTCTGATTGTGGACTGACAGATTTTGAGAAGGGGATGGTACACCTAACAAATATGATCCAGGATGGGTCATTTGAATTTCTTCATGGGTTGCCTTGTAGGCACTATCACCCTTGCCATTCCTACCACCATAGTAGTGAACTGCTTTGTTCTCATTGGTGGATCCACCATTCTCCCAGTGACCATAGATGCTCTCTTGGTCATACCTGTTAGATGGTAGCAGCACTCTCCTGAAAGGAATATGAGGCTTGGAGGCTAGTGGCTGCACTGGAGCTGTATTATTGGCTCTAATATTCCCTTTGAAGCCTAACCCCTTCTTATCTTTTTGGAAGGAGAAGGAATCTATCAAAGGCAATACAATATATGGCTTTGAAAACTTAGCCACTAGCTCCTTCTCCTTTTAGAGTTTACTTTCAAGATTCCTGATATGATTATTCTTAAAGGTTATGATGTTTATCTCAATAACAGTAATATTCTTCAGCTGGCTAACTTCCCTAGTTTTCTGCTCTTGCAAAGTTGCTTTTAGCAAAGTTTCTATTTAGAAATGTTGGGAAGCAGCAAGCTTTAGAGATGCAATCTCCTGAGACTGTTGTTTGATCAGCAGCTTACTCCTTCTGAATGCTTCCAGAAGTTCACCATATCTTTCAATCATTTGATTTCTGTCTTCCTCAGATTCAGAGCCATCTTCATCTCTTGATGAAGAAGCACTTGAATCTGGACCATTCACATACTTAGACTTAGATGAAGAGTTGGATGAAGAGTGTTCCTTAGATGGTCCAGGCTGATCCTGGTAGGATTCCTTATGTGATCTTGTCGTCAGCCCAATGTAGGCTTCATCATCCTCTTCCGATTCAGATTAGGAATACTCAGTCCAACTTTTCTTACTCTTAGCAATGGAGGTTTTCTCCTTCTTGCTTCTCTTGTTGCGATGATTCTTTTCTCCAGCCTCTTTCTTCTCATGACAATCAACCACAACATGACCTGGCTTGCTGCAACAAAAACAAACAACCTTTTTAGAAAAATGTTTATTAGGTTTTGGATCATACCTGCCCTCTTTGGAGGGCTTCTTCTTATTTCTCTAGTAGTCCTCTTTGTGTTGGAAGGAAGAGGTAGGTTTGCTCCTCCACCCCTTATTCTTCATCATCTTCATAAACTGCCTTGAGAAAGCAGTAAACTCCTCATCAGACATATTACAGCCTGATTCCTCTTGATCTGAATCTTCTGACTCAGCTTGCCTTCTTAGGGGAGAAGGATATTTCTCGTTGCTCCTCTTGGAGCTATCTACCTTGAAGGCCACAACAATTTCTTTGGCCTGGCCTCTTGTAACACCCAAAAAACCCTAAGTCCCAAATATGGGTTCAGGCTGAGTGACACGGCCTGGGACACAGGTGTGTCCCAGGGCGTTTCGAGTGCACACGTCCTGGGACACGGGCGTGTCCCAGGGCGTGTTCTGGTTTCGTCGACTCAAGCTCTCGAGAACTGATCGTCGAGCGACAACACGGCTTGGGACACGGGCGTGTCCCAGGGCGTGTCCTGCTCGGGTGAATTCTGGAGTGGCGTTGAGTGGCGTTGAGTGGGGTGGCGTTTAGTGGCGTTGAGTGTGGTACACAGCCTGTGACACGGACATTTCACAGGGGCGTGTTGAGCACACGGTCGAGGACACGGGCGTGTGCCTTAGCCTTGTTCTTTTCGGGTGTTTCGGCCTTGTGTTGATGAGGTGACACGGCTATCCACATGGCCGTGTACTGGTTGACACGGGCGTGTCAGGGAGTGACACGGGCGTGTCGTGGCCCGTATTCTGTTCAATATTGAGTCGGTTCCTAAACCGCTCAAGGGACATGGCCTGTGACACGGGCGTGTCATAAGCCATGTCAGTCCTGTTCAGATGCTTTTCCAAGCAATCGAAGCCGTTCATTCCCTTCTATTTGGATCTTGTGGTCCTAGATCATCCCTGCTCTTATAAGGCCAAGAATAGAGATGGATATCTCATTCTCATTTTAGCCTTTCTCTTTCTAAGTGAAGAGAGAGAGAGGAGAGAAAGGAAGGAAGAAGGAGAAGCTTTCCGACCGCCGGTGGAGATTCAACGGTCCGTTTCGAGAGCCGAGGGAAGCGTTGTGGAGGCAAGGCCGCCACAATGGTTTCCATCCGGCTAGTTTTCCATGGCACCGAAGCGACCGTCAAGGGTAACGGTCTTTCTTCCTTGGGCAGGTGAAGCCCTTTGTTTATGCATGTATCTTTAGGGAATCCTCCATCAAAAGATGGAAGAGCGTAAGTGATTCCAGCGGTGGCATCTACATCTAGATCCGGAAGTGTGTAGTACGGAATAGGCATGCTGTGTGAAGCCCATCTTGACGTATAGTCTCGATTGGTGATGTGCGATCTGGAGAAGACTCCGAGTATATATCGAATTGCTTGCGGAGCGTGTGAGGACGCTTGTGAAATGTGGTAAGGAGGCTTGGTATAGCTCCTTTGATTGTAAGCTCGGCATGAGCTGTATTGTGAGAATGGAAAGTGGCACCGTATGTCGGTGTTATGAGATGGATTGTGGTTACCTCTGAGTGGGTGGGCGCGAGAGGTCTCCGACATGCGTTTGGAGGCCGATGCCCATGTCCAACAAGTTAAATTATAGGGTCGGGTGAGCGGTCGATGGGCGGCAATGCAGTAGGGGCGATTTCCCTAGGCTTATTACACTACTTGGGTAGGTTGACTGATAGTGCTCACAGTTACCGTGAGGTGAATGCCTCTCCGTGAGTCGGGTGCGTGAGGTATTCGATGCATGCTCGGAGGCTTATGCCCGACAAACAAGCTAAACACCTCGAATCGGTTGTGGGACCTTGAGGAGTTCGGTACACCATAATCGTGCCCTGAGTGCATGGAGCGTCTGGCGCTGAGGCCAGCGTTTGTGATGTTGTGTGTGTTATATAAGTATGTGTTGAGACTGGATTACGTATAGGGAAGGAACCACTGCCCCGGGTAAGGGGTATGGTCGTTATAATTGGTCAGCTGAATGCTGACCGTTGCTTTGTTTATCATCCTTGGGGTGGACGTCCATGTGCAGGTGTTGCGGGCTGAAATGGATTGAGCGGGCTGAAGCCCTTGTTGCTGTTGCTGTTAGGACCTCAAAGGTCGTGCGAAGCTTTGGATTTCATGTGTGGCCGGCCTGCGTGCCGATGTATGAAGTCATATGTTTGTAAAGAGAAACTTATAAGGACTTAAGGCCGTGAGCGGTGTGCTTGTTAACATTCCTGGTCTTGTATATATATGAGTTATTTATATAGTAGTGGACATTCATGGATTGAGCTCGTATAACTTGTAAACTTTTGCTAGAATGCTCTTAGTCAAGATGCGTGGTATTTAGTATTAACCTGTGACCTCGCCGTCTGTTTGTGGCATATAATGTGGGGCCCCGGCCGGACCTTCTATTATATGTTATTTAACGGGTCGGGTTGTTCCAAGCAATCGAGGCCGTTCGTTCCCTTCTATTTGGATCTTGTGGTACCAGATCATCCCTGCTCTTATAAGGTCGAGAATAGAGATGGATATCTCATTCTCATTTTAGCCTTTCTCTTTCTAAGTGAAGAGAGAGAGGAGAACAAGGAAGTAAGAAGGAGAAGCTTTCCGACCGTCGGTGGAGCTTCAGCGGTCCGTTTCGAGAGCCGAGGGCAGCGTTGTGGAGGCAAGACCGCCGCGGTGTTTTCCATTCGGCTAGTTTTCCATGGCGCCGAAGAGATCGTCAAGGGTAACGGTCTTTCTTCCTTGGGCAGGTGAAGCCCTTTGTTTATGCATGTATCTTTAGGGAATCCTCCATCAAAAGATGGAAGAGCGTAAGTGATTCCAGCAGTGGCGTCTGCATCTAGATCCGGAAGTGTGTAGTACGGAATAGGCATGCTGTGTGAAGCCTATCTGGACGTATAGTCTGGATTGGTGATGTGCGATCCGGAGAAGACTCTGAGTATATATCGAATGGCTTGCAGAGCGTTTGAGGACGCTTGTGAAATGTGGTAAGGAGGCTTGGTATAGCTCCTTTGATTGTAAGCTCGACACGAGATGTATTGTGAGAATGGAAAGTTACACCGTATGCTGGTGTTATGAGATGGATTGCGGTTACCTCTGAGTGGGTGGGTGCGAGAGGTCTCCGACATGCGTTTGGAGGCTGATGCCCATGTCCAACAAGTTAAATTGTAGGGTCGGGTGAGTGGTGGATGGGTGGCAATGCAGCATGGGCGATTTCCCTAGGCTTATTACACTTCTTGGGTAGGTCGACTGATAGTGCTCACAGTTACCGTGAGGTGAATGCCTCTGCATGAGTCGGGTGCGTGAGGTCTTTGACGCGTGCTCGGAGGCTTATGCCCGGCCAACAAGCTAAACACCTCGAATCTGTGGTGGGACCTTGAGGAGTTCGGTACTCCATAATCGTGCCTTGAGTGCACAGAGCGTCTGGCGCTGAGGCCGGCGTTTGTGATGTTGTGTGTGTTATATAAGTATGTGTTGAGACTGGATTATGTGCAGGGAAGGAACCACTACCCCGGGTAAGGGGTAGGGTCGTTATAATTGTTCAGTGGAATGCTTACCGTTGCTTTGTTTATCACCCTTGGGGTGGACGTCCATGTGCAGGTGTTGCGGGCTGAAATGGATTGAGCGGGCTGAAGCCCTTGTTGCTGTTGCTGTTAGGCCCTCAAAGGCCGTGCAAACTTTGGATTTCATGTGTGGCTGGCCTGCATGCCGATGTATGAATTCGTATGTTTGTAAAGAGAAACTTATAAGGCCTTAAGGCCGTGAGCGGTGTGCTTGTTAACATTCCTGGTCTTGTATATAAATGAGTTATTTATATAGTAGTGGACATTCATGGATTGAGCTCGTATAACTTGTAAACTTCCGCTAGAATGCTCTGAGTCAGGATGCGTCGTATTTGGTATTAACCCGTGACCTCGCCGTCTGTTTGTGGCATATAATGTGGGGCCCCAGCCGGACCTTCTATTATATGTTATTTAACGGGTCGGGTTGTTACACTTTTGCTAGTCTTCTCTTCCTCCTTCCATGCTGTCAGCTACATCTCATATGAAAATAGCATACCAAACAGTGTGGATGGTTGAGTATCTGCCAACTTTACCACTTCTCTAATGACACATATCTTTGTGTCCCAGTCTCTATTAAGAGACCTAAGAAATTTATCATTAAGCTCATAATTACTAAAGGCCCTGCCAAAGGTCTTTAGCTCATTAACTGTCCTGAAGAACCTTTCATAACAGCTAGTTATGATCTCCTTCCTGATCTGTCTGAAAGCTTCATACTCTTGATTTAGCATTGACTTTCTATCATCTCTCACTTCCTCAGTATCTTCCATGTAAACTATCAAGGTGTCCCACATTTCCTTTGACATCATGCAGTGCACCAGGTTTTGAAAGGTGGAGTCATCTATGATACTAACTATAATGTTTTGTGCCCTCTTATCAATTATTGCTAAGATGACTTCATCCTTAGTCATTTCAGTGTACTTTGGGGTCATAAGATTTGCATAAAGGACAGATGTCTTCATTAGGATGAAGGGTCCTTCTTGAACTGTGATATAGATCCTAGGATCAGATGCTTCTATGAACAATCTTACTCTTTCCTTCTATATGCCAAAAGTCTCCTACCTACAGAGAGGAAGTTTCATGGATCCAAGCTTTTTGTGATTCTCTCTTGAACCTATCTTAACCTTCTGACAGCTACCCTGGAGATCTACTCAAACTGTTAAGTCTTTTCTTGAGTAACCTCCCTCTGATACCACTTTTAAGTCATTGATTACAAGGTAGCTAATCACCTAGAGAAGGGTAAATAGGTTATTGCAGTCTATTATAGTTCTTTAAAATCTTCTATGACTTATGTCCTACTGTATATACATAATTTAACTTTCAAGAACACAATACTCAGCACAACAAAACACAAGACACAACACATAAGATTTTATAGTGGTTCCCCAGTATATGGGTACATTCACTATCCCTCTCCACCTTTCTAACAGTATGTTAGACAAGGCTCTTCTCCAAAAACTATGGCTCCTCAAAGATTACAGCATGATCCCACCGGATCTGTTAGTATTCACTGAGACTTACAACACTAGCTCATAGCCCTCCACACAGTAATCTCCTGACTACCAAACACAGTACAACTGCCCTTAACACAGGCTGGGAGAAACAGCCCTACACAGATCCACACAAGGATCCAATCACAGACCCACGACCCTAACACAAATCTCACAGTTCCTTCTCACAACCTTTATAATTTAGGCTTTACAATAAGATCACATAGATCTCTCACACAGCCTAATCAATCTAGACCTCAACATAGATCTATCACAGATCCACAGATTTTGAAAGAGGAATGTTGATTTGAATCATGAGAAATTACTCCCTGAGTCGATTTCTTCCCGGGCTAAGAAAATCTCAGCTCTATCTGCTTCCCAGCAACAATACAATTGATCTTCAATGGTCTGTGGCTTATGCTGGAAATTCCTCAGAATCTTGATTTTGTTCTTGCTGATGAAAGAGGGGAAGACAATCTTTAAACAACTAACTAGTAAGGCAGATTGCAATTCCTCTGCCATATATTTAAGTCCAGTCAGAATCTGGCACATATATCTTCTTCTTCTTCGATTCAGAAAATGATCTACAGATTTGGATCAGATTGAATCGTGAAGCAATTTCAGCTAGAGCTTGCCTAAAATGATTCGACTTCCTCAGAGATATCCTCTGAACTTGCTATAGTAGATGTTAATTGCACCAGCGAACTCAAAAACCCTTCAGATTTATCAATTTTAAGTTCTTGGCTCTGTAACAATGGAGGATGAAGATGACGAACTCCCGCTTCTCGTTTTCAGAATGAATTAATGTTAATCAGAAAGTTAAAAGTTAATTTGATCTCGATCTCAACTTCTATTTATAATCTCGTCGATTTGCGGGATGATTGACACGTGTCCCCATTTTAACAGCGATTAAAACCTCAGCTTAATAAAATTGAGATTCATTGTCGACTGACGGTGACGTTAATGTCGATTTGCACCATTTAAATAACAAATTTGAAATTCGTTGACTTGTTGACTTTGTTGAAGTCAGCATCATTCTAGACTTAGCAAAATCAAGCATCATTCCCGAAATCCTCAGTTCGAAGAACTCCAAACTCAGTTCCACGAACCTAGAGCTCAACTCGACGAAAAAGTGAAAGCTGAGTTCGACGAACTCTGAACTCAGTTCGACGAACTCAGAGCTCAGATTGACGAACTCAGAGCTCAGCTCGATGAAAAGTGGATAAGAAATACTTAACGATTTTGTACTTAGAATTTTATTCAGCTCTACTAGGCATTGAGTGAATATGGCATACTTAACGATTTTGGACTTAGAAATATTTTAACTCTATTGAGAGCGTTGAGTGTATATGCCTCACTAAATGATTTTTTCCTTAGCTATATTCTTCTGCCCTTTCTATTTAAAAGCGTTGAGAGCATTGAGTGTATAAGCTTCACTCAACGCTTTTTTCCTTAGCCATATTCTTTTGCATTCTTGCCTTCTTGCTGAAGTTTGGCGTTGAGTGAACTGGCTTCATTCAATGATTCTGGACTTAGCCGAATTTTTGTTTCTTCACAGGAAGACTAGACAAAGCCTTTTGACATGGCGTTGAGTGAATGAGCTTCACTCAATGCTTCTATACTTAGTCAAATTTTCTGTCTCCTTATACTTTGGCGTTGACAGAATATCCTTGACTCATCAATTCTGGCCAAATGGCATTGAGTAAGTTGAGCTTACTCAATGCCTGTGGACTTAGCCACATTTCTGTCTTTTCAATACTATAAGCTTTGACTGCCAGCCTTCTCTCAGCTCTATTAGTTGTATGACATTGAGTGAGCTTGCCGCACTCAACACTTCTGGACTTAAGCATTTTTCTGAATTTCCAGCGTATCACTTTGCGTCCACCTGTCATTGTCTCTTGAACTATATGTCCAATCATTGTAACAAAGACCAACCATTTATGCATGAACTTAAACATACATCAAATACAACACTATATATACCATTGACCTATTTGACTTCTTGCTATTCTAGGACATTGGGATCATTGGACCCAATACGTCCCAAGGTAGGATGGCAGAGAAAGACCTCGAAAGGCGCTCATCCAGTTTGCCTTAGGGTTTGGCTGAGGAGCCGGAGCCTGCTGAGTCCTTAATGCCTCAAAGATTACTATTAATGTCTGTCCCATCTCCGTTTGATGAAACAATGAAAGGGCCGGTAGAGGTGGAGAAATATTCTGAGCCTGAGGTATACCCTGTCGTGGGGTAGGGTTCGTCCTAGGCTACACAAGGGAAAAGCCAATTGTGAGGTGATTTGCCCATAAATTAGCTGAAAAGTGGACTACTACACGTGATTTTCCTTATGAGCACACCATTGCTTTCGCTGCTAGTTTGCCCTCAAAATAAGCTCGCGCGGGGTGTCCCAGGGTTTTTGTGAACTTCGTTTCTTTGGATAGAGGTTTCCCTTATGAACGAGAAAGATGAATCACAATACAGTCCACATAGAAATGAAATAGAAATGGTAGAAGTAAAATGACCAAGATAAAATGGGCTCTTGCCCGGTACATCATGTCCTCACCACAACACTCTCACAGAAGCACACTATACTAATTACTCACAGATCCTGAGGCTGGTGCTCCTGTACTAGACTAGCCCACCTCCATGTGCAATGTACTCCGCTGGTGCTGCATCTCCTCCTGCTGCTGCTCCCTATCTCCCATACGGAGCCCCTGAAATGTTTGGTCCACCGACCGTTAGTCAAAAAGACTAAGCTTGGTTTTCCCCCACACCTCCCCCAGCGGCTCCTAGGCACCATGCGGGAGGAATGAAAGGGAAGCTATGATGGTGGAGAGTAAAAAAAAGCAGGTGACGGTGGACATAATCTAATATTTATATTGTAATATTCATAGTACTATAAAAATAAATGCAAGCTAGCAATACTAAGATAATAGAACAGTAAAGAGTAGGAAGTAAAGTGCAACATAAAAGAAATGCAACAGACAACCACAAAGAAAGTAACCTTAGCTTATAAGCATACCCACACAAGATTATAAAATAAGGGGTCGTTTTGCAAGGCATAACGTATAAAAAGTCCCATACCAATTTATATGTTTGGGGTAAGGGTTGAAATGTGATGATGACATGATATGTTATGTTATGTGGGTTTAATGATATGTTCATACAAGTGCAACAAACACACACACAACTCTATGCGTACATACCTTTAGTTCCCCCATTTTGAGTTAGCTAAACTCTCAGTTACTTGTTTTTGTGGCAAACACAGGCAGTGGGTTTGTCCATCCCACCTCTAGGTCGGCATTCACACCACCTAACCTAGACCTTCATACGTCTCAATGCAAAGTACACACCGCGGAGCCTCTGTGAACTCTGATGGCAAATCTACCAATCTTTTCCTTGGCTAAGTGTAGACCACACCCACCGAGTCATCGTATCAACTTTGGTGTGAATGACCATCTAATACCGAAATCCACCACCTTATGGAAATACAACCATGAATTCCCGAGCCATTGGCTCCCCAGACTAACCCGTCTGTTACAACTACCTTCCAAGCCTTCGGCTCGCTGGGCTAAATTACCCATTTCCACAACCACCGAGCAAACCGCTCGGGTAAACCAACCAAGATATCCTCCCGAGTCATCAGGGTGAGTGAAAGTGAAGCCCTAGTATTTACTAATTGCTCTTTGACATTTTCGTCTTACGATTTAAGGTTAACCTTGGACATCCCAGGGCATTCCCCGTTAAGGAATCTCGAGAGCACTAGGAACTATGATGGGCTGAAGCCCAAAGCTCCATTTTACAAGGTACTTATTATTGTTGGTATCTACCCATGCCCCAACTCTGATCTTACACTTGAACTAAACCTAAGTGTATTTAGACTTCCTCCAAGGGAAGGACGATCCATCATCGATTCCGAGCACGACCTTAACTTAGCCAACCAGGCTCTCACAACCTGGCTCCTCTTTCATATCTAAATCCAACCAAGTACACCATCTATCTCACCTTCCCATTCCAAGGCTTACATGTTATCTTATTTCTACAGCTTTACTATGTGTAAACCTAATGAGCTATGATGTGCATGAATGATGACCCCCTCCAAATATTCATCCAAATTACCTAAGATTATTACTAGTGGTCTAATATGATATTTAATGATAAATTCAGAATATAATATTTTTCCTAATTTATTTGGCATTTATTTAATTTTTAGCAAAATCAGGCTAGCTATGCTTTTGAACATCAAGTATACTTTTCTGACATGGTATGGACACAAAAAAGTAATTACAAGTGTATATCATCCAAATAACAGTAAATACTATAATTCACAATTTTTCCAAAAAGTTTTGACCTCCAGACTAATTATTGATTAAATAACCTCATTAATAGGGCAAAGTAGGATAAAACAGAAATAATCATCCAAAAATTAAATAAAAATTACCAAATGTTAAAAGTGACTAGAAAAGACAACTAACCAAATTTAGTAATTTTATAAATACATTTGGCTACATAATAAATTATTTAAGAATGTTTTACACAAGGCACTTTGTGAAGCACCCTATATGAAAAGGCTTCCAATAATTTTATAAACATTCACAGAGCACGATAAAACCCTAAGATGTCCTTAAAACAAATTTCATAATTTTCCAGTGAGTAAATAACTCATAATAATTTTTCTTACTGATCGGGATATTACTTGGTTTGTGAATGAAGTACTATAAATATTATTCTAAAATACATACCAAAATTTTCAGAGATTACTAAGCATTATATAAGATCACTGCCGATGTTTCATGAACATCCAAGATCGTATAATCATGCAATAAAATTATGAGTAAAAGTACCATAATTGGCCCTAAACTATTTCCAAGGGAATGTAAGTTTCTAAAAATTCTAAAATCATTTACTTGGGCTTATTTCCACCCTAGGAACTCATATACCAAATTTCAATACATTCCAAGGACATATGGTCTCATGTCCTTCTTTGAGCTCAAAACTCAACCCTAGTGTTCACATTAGGGTTATAGGGAATTCCAACCCTAAACCACCCAAAATCTCTTGTGGGGGTGTTTTATATGACATTAAGTCAGTGGCCAAGGTTTCATCCCTTTTGGATGGGATTGTCCATTCAACCCATCAAACAAACATTTGTCCTAACTTGCCCCTTAGGGACCAAACTTTGGTCACATCAATACCTACTCAAATCAATCCAAATGAGCTGAGATTTTTACCAGTGACATATCATGATCCTAAGGGTCATCCACCAAAATTTTGGGGGATTGTGAGGTTATTAGACCCTCTAATTAACCCATAAATTAATTATTTGATATTTACAAAAACTATAGAAAAATATTTTCCAAAAATTCCCATTTTTTGATATGTTAGAGGTATAGGTAAGAGTGACCCCTAGTCCAAATCTCAAGTCATTTGGATGGCTGGATCGATGGGGCACTCAATTTAGTCTCTGCCTAACCCTATGTATAGACTACACCATTTTGAGTGCTGTGGTAAGATCACTGACCCAAATGGGTTGAAACTAAATTTAAAATAAACTAGACTTCAAGGGATACAAATTTCATATTTGTCATTTTCCCAGTAGAGGGCTCTAATTATTTTTAATATTTAATTCAAAACCCTGCAATAACTATGACATAATGAAATAATAATAATCCTTAATATAATCGGGCAACACGAATCTTGACGCGCTAATGGACGGAATCCATTCATCTTCCCCAGCGCGCCAATGGCCCAGATTAATATGTCCTTGGCCACTTTGGCTGGTGATTTCCCGGCCACCCACGCCCCTTCCTGGGCGGCCACTGCCACTACCACCTTTGTTTAAGTGGTGGCAGGCGATTCGCGGTAATAGACCGGGCGAAGATCGCCGAAATAGTGAATGGTGGATGGAAGAAAAGCTTGAAAAACCAAGTACTCGACTCCCTTGATCTGGGGAAAATTCGAAAAAAACCTTGGGGCCAATAGATGAAAATCTATCCACATAGAGAGAGGAGGAAGACTTGACCTTCTGGGGTGGCTAGAGTCGGGCCGATTGTCGCGTCTCCATTGCCGGTGGTGGTGATTTTGGGTCTCTGCAACCATACTACCAGAGGGCTCAAAATCTTCAAGGGAATGTTGTAACCGATTGCTAAGGGTCTAGGGAAGCTTTTAAAAGGATCAGTTGGGGGAGAGGAGGGGTCTAAGCTTCAATGGCCATTAATGGCCATGAAAGCTCTTTTCGGTCACCCTTGGATCCACTGAACTCAGCCTCTGATTTTCCCTAAGAGTTGGTCTCCTCAAAACTGAATGGGGGGAATGGATCTACAGCCATTGAGGAGGCCCTTGGCCATCCTAGCCATGAATGGCCTTGAAAGTCCACCTAGTGCCAACTAGCTTCACCTATGGGGGGGGGGGATAGGTGACTTGCAGCTTATTTGCGGAATTAAAATTGTACCTGCAGAATCAAAACAAACCACACAGCACAGAAAATAACACAGGCAATTTATAGTGGTTCCCCGATTTGGGTACGTCCACTTTCCCCCTTCGACCTATCTCCCAACCAGGGATGACTCGGTCACTTCACCAACAGGATTGAAATCCAATCCTTGCACTATCGGAAGGAACCCTTCCACACGTAGGAGTCGACACTCCCACAACACGGGTTGCACCCAACCCAACAACTAGGAACCAAATGTTCCTTTACAATGAAAAAGAAATTGGAGTGTATAAGAAATACAAACAACTTGAAGATCTAGGTGTCCCTTTTCATTAGACTATGTGTTCTTGTAGACAACAAAAAGTCCACAACCCTTGATCTTTCTTGGAGAGAATCTCCCCGAGACCGGCGGCGGCAAAGGGCGGCGGCAAGGCTCTCTGTGTTGGCGACGGCAACTGAAAACAGCAGCTATGCACTGCAAATTCAATCTTCTTAGCAAAGTCGGCAAGGTCTTCCAACGGTCACACTAGGATCGATCGTCTCGATCGATTCGGACGGGGATGGATTTCCCTATCTCAAATCAAGAGACAAAAGATCTCTGGTTAGACGCGTGAGACGCTGTGCAAGACTTGGCTTCTGTCACTGTGGATCTGGAGGAGATCGAGATCTGCTACGGTGACCACTGCATGAGCGGCGGCGAAGACGATCGGCGGAGCTAGTTCGCGGATTTAGGGTTTGACGGCGGCTCGGCTTTCATATTCTGTATTCGTCAAAAAACACTGTACACCAATACTTGTGTATTTATACACTAGGTCATAAAGATGACCGTTGTGGGCCCCACCAAAGCAAAGACCTAAGTCCGATTTGAAATACCGCTGGAAACCTGGATCGGTCCAGGAAATGTCGGAAATTTGCCCAAGTCAAATTCGGCGAAAATCGTAGGTGATTCTCGACGAATCGGCGAGAATCACTTACGATTCTCGCCTAATTCTACTTAGCGAATTCTGGCTGCACAGGTTATAGAGGCCGGGGAGAATCGGCGGGAATCACATTTGATTCTCGCCGAATCGTCGAGAATGCAATGTCATTCTCGACGAATCGGCGAGAATCACTTAGTGATTCTCGACGATTCTGCCTTAGAGAATTTTCTGACTGCGTCGAGACAGCCGGACCAACCTGTCGAGAATCATCTAGTGATTCTCGACGACTCGTCGAGAATCACTAGTGACGAATCGGCGAGAATCACATAGTGATTCTCGACGATTTACACTTAGACGATTCTCGTCTTTCAACCCGTGAGCTGGTCTTTGGCCCATCCTTGCTCCTTGTCTGCTCTTGCTTTATCATAGCCCTGTACTTGAAATTAAGTACACCCCAATAGAGAGAGTACACGTAGGCCAACACACTGATCTGCTCCACGAGGGATTACGTTGCACAGACCCGTGTATATTGACCCACTGCACCCTGACATTGGTGTGTACTTAGCGTGGAATAACTGCAAGCACAACTTGAAGAAATTCATCAAATACATAGTGAATTCATCTTAGCTTGATAGGAGGCTTCCTCAAATCCAGGTGATTGTGGATACAATACCCAACAATCTCCCCCTATTTGATGAAGCCAAAATCCTACTAAGCTAAGATGAATTTCAACACTTAAGACAAAATATGCATTAACCAAAAGAGTGAACAATAAACGTAATCAGATCAATGTGAGAGTTAATTAATAAACCACACACATGTATATATAAATATGAGTATCCACACAGAAATGTTCACATGATCACATGATAAGGAAAGTTTAAATGTGATAATTACAAAAGCTAACATCCTAAAGATCTTTGTCCTTAGCTATGTCTTTTTAAGTTGCTGAGCTAATAACTTTCTGCTTTGTCGCTCAAGATACTCCTTGGGCTTTGGATAGTATCTCGGAGGAGGGGCATTATCTGCCGCGGTGTTGTTCCTGAAAAATATGCTACGTTTAGCTTCAAATTCTTTATGCCGCTCCCATTCGTACTGACTATATACATCATTTCGATTTATTTGCCCCCTCTGCAGTAACAAAAATGTGTCCAAGATAATACTCTTTGATACAGGACTCCATTTTTCGTTCCTCACATCATCCTCCTTCAATCTGATCTTCTTTTCAGCTTGCGATTCCCTAGATGTCCCTTCTTGAATTTTTCTCTTATCCTTGGCTCTTGCTAGGGCTTCTTGATCAAACCAGCTTCTTCGTTCAGCCCTTTCGGCAGCTTTCTTTGCCTCGGCTTCGCTTAATGGTACTTCTTCAGTCCTTATTTCACCCGCAGCAGTACCAGCAGGACCCACATCCTCAGGCGGAGCAACAGGAACATGTATTCCCGATGCCTCTGTTACCAGCCAGTGGGCCGTTTCAAACATGTACCTATTCGAATTATCGAATTTGTATTTGTCAATTATTATTTATTAAGTTGATTAAAGGTGCAGTTATGATTTGGTAGTTTTGAAAGGCATACCTATTGGCCTGATCGAAGTTTAGAAGTACTAACTCTTGAAGCCCCGCCATCTTAGCATTATACGCTTCCTCCCCCTTTTTGGCTTCGGCGGCTATAGAGTTTGTATAGGAATGCAGAGATGCATCAATGTGCTTCACAGTTTTACTGAATTCGTCCAGCAGAGATTTCTGATTTGCGTTCAGCGTTACCATGTTGGCATCAAATTATTTTATGGTCTGTGCCACAACATGAACATTTTTATTGACTACTGTCAGGTCGTCAGTATTCTTCTTCAGTCCTTTCATGAGAAGAGATACGGCTGTGCCTGCCTCTGTATATTTTTCATCAAATTTCTTCTCCATCACATCTAGTTTGTGGTTGATCTGAACCACATTCTTAAGCATGAGATCCTCAGAGTCCCGCAGTCTCTTTAGCACTTTGTTGTGGGATTTCTCAAACGTATCCTTGAGCTCATCCAGTATTCCTTGGACAAAATTAACAGTGTGATTTGCTAGGTTTGCTTGAAGTGGAGGAGCAGTAGGCAGACCCTGGTCAGGCTCCCCAGCAGAAGTATTGGGAGAGCTGGACACTAGAATAGAGTCCACAGGGGGGACAGAGGGTTGCTGTGAGGGCTCCCCCTGCATTCCTGCATCCGACCTCTCAGGAGCTTGTTCCTTAGATGAATCAGCAGTATCCTCCCGAGGATCCACCACTTTCTCCCTCTCAATTACTTCTTCCTCCATCTCAGTCTCCAAGTGCTCAGGCTTATCTGCAGAGTTGTGCATGTCTTCCTCTACTTCTTCCTCCTCCTCCTCATCAGCCACCTCATCTCCCAAGTCATTCATATCTTCCTCACCTTCCTCTTCCTCTTCCACATCTGCCACTTCCTCCTCACCGTCTTCTTGCACAGTCTCCACAGCATCTTTGGCTATCTGAGAAATATCAGATATGATGTTTGCAGAAGAGTGTACAGGCTCCCCCTCAGTTCTTGCAATTAGTACGTCAGGAACTTCACTGGGTGCTACCATAGAGTGTGTAGGAGTACTGGTGTCCTCGGTCGGAGATGCTTCCTCTTGGTCTATTTCCCTGGCAACCTGCCCTATTCGCCGCTCCCACCGGTCGAATATGCTTACGTCCATCTTTTTCAGATAGTGCAACGGAACTCCTTTGCTCATGTCGAATGTATCTCCGTCCAGCTAATTCAGATAGAGGCTGATGATTCTGCCAAAGCTGGGGGTACGGAGTGTGTCTTTAATTCTTTCAAAGAGCATGGCTCCCCAATTGAACCGCTTTCGACAGACGATTGCCACCAGAGTCTTAAACATTTCCCCTGAAATATGGTCGTGGGATCCAGGTTTGCAGATTAGAGCCTTCCCAACGATGTCAGACAGCAATTTTCCCTCCTTATTCATGTATTTCCTTTTGATTGACCTGGTTCCCCTAGCCAGTCCACAGAAGGATAGGGTCCTTGCTCTATCCTCTTCCTCCAGGTAATCTTCTTCCTCACAACTGGATAGCTGCAGGCATTGGGTCAGTTTCCTGGCAGATAACTTGATCTTCTTCCCAGCAACTTTGCTCTTAATGGAGGTGTCTTCGTGACGGAGCTTGGCAGTTGCAGAGAACTCCAATACTTCCTTATCCAAGATCTTGCACGGGTGCTCCAGCACGAACGTCAGACCCGCTTCCTCGAGCATAATGATTATGTTCCGGAACTCGTCCGAGGCCTGGGAGAATCCGGTTCTCACGAGCTCCCATCCAGTGATCAGGCCTGTCCGTGGGGCCATAACAAACTAGAAAGAAAGGGAATACCAATTTCCAAGTCTAAGGATCTCCGAAACCAAGAGAGTGAGAACAAAATCTACACTAAGCTCAACACACGGTAAGGGACAAGATGGAGATTACCTAGTGCGGAGAGGCAGTGAAGGTTCCGGAGAGACGGCGAGCCGATCCGAGGCGAGGCTTGGACGAGAGCCTGGTTGCGAAGTCTCCAGAAGGTGTCGTTAGGTCACCACGCAATACCGAAGGAGGAACCCGCTGGGAGGAGAAGTCGAAGGGATTCCTGCGGAGCCTGGACGTGGTCTCGGCGAATCGCTGGAATTTGAAGGGTCGGCGGGATTTGGGTTGGGTCGGCGGGATTTAGGTTTCACGCTATAAGTGGGTTTATATATTATGTCAATAGTTGAATATTGATCGTCGGGAAGGCTTTGGTGATACTTTTGTGCTACTGTTGGTTCGCACGGGTGAATTTTGTTCGATGATACCATGGTGGAATTTAGTTTGAGGGAAATCTCTGAGATTCCACATTTATGTCGTTGTCAAGGGTAGGAAAGTCTTAATAGGCATAATTGTTTCTTAATCCAACCACGGGGTTCAAAATTTTCGAGGTCGGACTTATAGCTTAAAATGTCAAACTAATCACTACTAATGTAACTGAAGGTTATCTTACGCTTATACTCCTTCCCTAAGTGACTGAGAATACGTGAATAATTTTTCTATATGACCATCCAATGTCAAAAGAAGTGAATTCATTATTAAGTGTGGATATGTCAACATACATATACACATATATGGAATTGTTTATGCATTATGGATCAAACATTTAAGGCTAATTGCAGTTACCTGTGATAACAAGATGTAACATTCACATCATCAGCACAGAGTATATAAGGAGGTCAGTATGCATGTGCCTGTAATGATGGCACTGCTCCCATTCTTGACACTTTTTCCACGTCATTCTTGGAGCATCTCCTATCCGGTTCCCATCAGGATTGCGGGAACCCAGACCACCCTGTAGGAAAGAGTTATCTTGCCTTAGGAACCCAATAAGTATTGGGTCCTAGGTTCCTGTCAGCATAATAATTGGAATGCCTCCCCTCAGGAATCCTGGTGGGAGGACTAACATTGCCTCGAGGATGTGGAAATCCCCTTGTCTTTGACACAGAAGAGTTGTGCCAACAATCTATGGCAAAATGACCCACTTTGCCACAACACCAACACTCATAAATGTTGTATCGCCGTTTTTGACCTGATCTACTGACTGAGGTAGTCGGAATCTTGGGTCTAAACGGGACAGGGCAGGTTCTGCTCACAAATTTGCCTTTTCCACCGTGACATGTGGGAGGGTGGATAGAGAGCATGTGGTGAGTGTCATGAGGCCTGGGAGGTGGTGCCTTCCTTTCAGTCAGCACACTTCCAGAGGCCCCATGGGTACTTACCACATGTTTCCTGTCCCCCCTTTCCTGTGTCCTAGGGTGGAAAGTACTGCATTGAGAGCTGGTTCCTGCATATTCATGATGAGTTGGGGCTGAGGCTGAGAATACTAAGGGTTCAGAATGAGCCTTGGGAATTCTCTCATGGGTAGCCATGACAGTTCTGGCACTGTCGGTATTTCCACCTAAGGGCTGATCATTCTTGCAGTGACCAACGTTGTTTTTGTGGTCATACCTGAAAGCATGATGAGTGCCTTTCCTTCCTGGAGTGGGGGGGGGGGGTCTAAATACCGTTTCCCCATTTCTCCATGAATTGATAATTTGGGAGATCCACCCATTTTCTTTCTTTCTTTTGATAGTATCAACCTTGGAAAAGTTGGATACTATCCTCTTCTCATTCTCTAGACTACTCTCTAGATCTGAGATTTTAGAGTCCTTAATCTTATTGGATGCCAATTGGAGAACCAATAAGATTTTCAGCTGAGCAATCTCCTTAGCTTGCTCCTCCACAAGTAAGTTGCTCTTCTGAAGGGCACACACAAGGGAATCAGGATTTTCAATCTTTTGATTGAGGCTATCCATATCCCTTGCATTTTTGGAAGGACTACCCTCTGAATTGTTCCTGTCTTCAGGAACTTCAAGAGGAGAGGGGCATGAGGAAGAAGTTACCTGCTCCTGGATTTGTTGTGCAGGGTGACCGTTAATATCGGCAGAGACTGTTGAGTCAGCTTCATCAGAACTACTTTCCTCAATTTCTTCTTCAGTCTCTGACAAGGACACAGGAGCCCTGATACTGACAGATTGATCATGCCCTTCATCTTCAGAAATGAGGACCCCTACATAGGCTTCATCCTCTTGTTGACGACTGGTCCCAGTTTTCTCTGATCCCTCCATGAGGTCTGAGATGGTTTGCCACATGGACTTAGCTGTCCTACACTTGTCCACTCTAGAGCGAGATGGTCCAGACCAGACATCAGTGATGATCTGACGAATCACCTGGTCCAGGTTGAACAGTGAGAGCTCTGTCTCTGACATCTCTTTGGGACACTTAGGGATTTGGAGATCTTTCCCTGAGCTGGAAGCCTTCATGGGAATGAAGGGACCCTCTTCCAGAATGAGTGATGCTCGAGGGTTGATGGCCTCCAGATGAAATAGTACTCTCATCTTCCACACAGGATAGTACTCCTTTGTACATGAGGGGAGTCTTAGAGGCGGGACATCATAATCCAACTCCATGCTTGAGTCTGATCTACTTGTTGACACTGGTGGCAGGATTCTACTCAAGGTGTTAACCTTTTTGATGAGCAACCTCCCTCTGATACCACTTGAAAGTCCACCTAGTGCCAACTAGCTTCACCTATGGGGGGGGATAGGTGACTTGCAGCTTATTTACGGAATTAAAATTGTACCTGCAGAATCAAAACAAACCACACAGCACAGAAAATAACACAGGCAATTTATAGTGGTTCCCCGATTTGGGTACGTCCACTTCCCCCTTCGACCTATCTCCCAACCAGGGACGACTCGGTCACTTCACCAACAGGATTGAAATCCAATCCTTGCACTATCGGAAGGAACCCTTCCACACGTAGGAGTCGACACTCCTACAACACGGGTTGCACCCAACCCAACAACTAGGAACCAAATGTTCCTTTATAATGAAAAAGAAATTGGAGTGTATAAGAAATACAAACAACTTGAAGATCTAGGTGTCCATTTTCGTTAGACTACGTGTTCTTGTAGAAAACGAAAAGTCCACAACCCTTGATCTTTCTTGGAGAGAATCTCCCCGATACCGGCGGCGGCAAAGGGCGGCGGCAAGGCTCTCAGTGTTGGCGACGGCAACTGAAAACAGCAGCTATGCACTGGAGATTCAATCTTCTTAGCGAAGTCGGCAAGGTCTTCCAACGGTCACACTAGGATCGATCGTCTCGATCGATTTGGACGGGGATGGATTTCCCTATCTCAAATCAAGAGGCAAAAGATCTCTGGTTAGACGCGTGAGACGCTGTGAAAGACTTGGCTTCTGTCACCGTGGATCTGGAGGAGATCGAGATCTGCTACGGTGACCACTGCATGAGCGGCGGCGGAGACGATCGATGGAGCTAGTTCGCGGATTTAGGGTTTGACGGCGGCTCGGCTTTCGTATCCTGTATTCGTCAAAAAACACTGTACACTAATACTTGTGTATTTATACACTAGGTCATAAAGATGACCGTTGTGGGCCCCACCAAAGCAAAGACGTAAGTCCGGTTCGAAATACCGCTGAAAACTTGGATCGGTCCAGGAAATGTCGGAAATTTGCCCAAGTCAAATTCGGCGAGAATCGTAGGTGATTCTCGACGAATCGGCGAGAATCACTTACGATTCTCGCCGAATTCTACTTAGCGAATTCTGGCTGCACAGGTTATAGAGGCCGGGGATAATCGGCGGGAATCACATTTGATTCTCGCCGAATCGTCGAGAATGCAAAGTCATTCTCGACGAATCGGCGAGAATCACTTAGTGATTCTCGACAATTCTGCCTTAGAGAATTTTCTGACTGCGTCAAGACAGCCGGCCCAACCTATCGAGAATCATCTAGTGATTCTCGACGACTCGTCGAGAATCACTAGTGATTCTCGACGAATCGGCGAGAATCACATAGTGATTCTCGACGATTTACACTTAGATGATTCTCGTCTTTCAACCCGTGAGCTGGTCTTTGGCCCATCCTTGCTCCTTGTCAGCTCTTGCTTTATCATAGCCCTGTACTTGAAATTAAGTACACCCCAATAGAGAGAGTACACGTAGGCCAACACACTGATCTGCTCAACGAGGGATTACATTGCACAGACCCGTGTATTTCGACCCACTGCACCCTGACATTGGTGTGTACTTAGCGTAGAATAACTGCAAGCACAACTTGAAGAAATTCATCAAATACATTGTGAATTCATCTTAGCTTGATAGGAGGCTTCCTCAAATCCAGGTGATTGTGGATACAATACCCAACAGCCTCTTCCTCTCCCTTTCTCTCACCTCAATTAAAGTGAAAATGAGCATTCTCTCTCCTAATCACCCCCTCTAGTATTTGAGTGTCATTTTAGGTAAATATCAGCCTCCTAAAGCAAGTGGGCCACTCAACTTGGGCTTAGCCCAAGTTAGTTGGGCTAGGTTGGGTCAACTTGAGCTAATTTGACCCAATTTAGGGTTGATATCAACACATATCCCGAAAACCCGGTTCAATTATACAGGTGAACCAGATGAAAACACTCTAAGTCCAAAAGCATTGAGTGGTGTCGAGACCAATCAACTGCATTGAGTGGCATTGAGACCACTTAACACTGTGTTGAGTGGCATTGAGTGGTGTTGAAACCACTCAACACCGTGTTGAGTGGAGTTGAGTGGTGTGGAGACCACTCAATTCCTTATTGAGTGGCATTGAGACCACTCAACGCCGGATTGAGTCCACTCAATGCCTCAGCATCCAGAATGTTTCTAAGTCGACAGCATTTAGTGGCATTGAGACCACTCAATGCAATGTTGAGTCCACTCAACGCCTTGTTGAATGGCGTCGAGTGCACTCAACGCACTCAACGCCTCGTCAAATGGCATCAAGTGCACTCAATGCACTCGACGCCTATTGACTCTAGAACATTCTTTTCCTAAGTTAGAGTTGATTGAAACCCATAGTGGGTCCTATGTGAATCCACCCTAACCCTTGGGTCAAACCTAGTCTATCCCCATTCATCCACCACATGTCCTACCCTAATCTTAATTAAGGGGTCTAGTTGCTTGAGGGATGTTACAACAGTCCCCCCAGAAAACTAGAGGTAAAGAAGCATGAAATCTAAGGGCTCGAGCAATATCAAGGATGTGTCAATGCTAGCATTCAAGAATGCCATTTTGTTGAGGTGTGTAAGTGCAGTTTCTTTAATGTAGAATGCCATTATCAAGGAATATTTGTTGAAGGGTATGGTTGAAAAATTCAGAACCATTATCTGTTTTGAACATTTTAATTATGGTAGAAAATTAGTTTTTGATGAGGTAGAAGAAAGACTTTAGTAAAGAAGGAACTTCAGTTTTGGTGGTCATTAAATAAGTCCAAGTGTTTCGAGTATAACCATCAACAATGGTGAGAAAATACTTATAACCAAAATGTGTTGGTTATTTATAAGGACCCCAAACATCACAATGAAGAAGATCAAAAGCTTTAGCACAGAAATTATCACTTTTATAAAATGGAAGCCTTGACTGTTTGGCTAAAGGACAAATATTACATGGCCTAAAATTGAAAGTATGTAGATTTAGAAGAGAGTGAGAAATATGTTTGAGCTTTGATGGAGAAGTATGACCGAGATGATGGTGCCATAAATCTATTGGAGAGAGTAGTTTTGAAACATTGTCTTGTATGAGAACTGTAGGTGGAGATCAAGAGGATGCTTTGGAAGACATAAGACAATACAATCCATCAATGCATTTCCCAAGCTCCACTTGAGTCTTCTGCAAATGGTCCTGTATAATGCAGGCGCGGGATTGGAAAATCACCAAACAATTGGAATAAGTAGATAAATGACTAACAGATAAAAGATTGTGGTGGAAAGTGCGGACAAATAGAATATTATATAAAACCATAGAAGAATTTTGGTGAATGTTTCCGATGTGAGTAACAATGGTTGTTGATCCATCAGGTAAATGATCAAACTGAGAATGGGGAAGTTGTACTGGGTTTATTAGTTTGTCAAAACAGTGAGTGATGTGGTCTGTTGCACCACTATCAATGATCCAATCATTTGTGCCATGTCAAATAGAGAGACTGTAACTGATACCTGCTAAACGAGGAATAGTATCAGTGTTGTTTTGACTGTTGTTTGTGAGTAATCCAAGCAGCTGAGTGACTTGTTCATTTGTTAGTTGAGGATGGTTACTAGAGGTTGCCAATGTGGAATACAGAAGAGTGACAGAACTTGATTGAGGGACATGTTGGCCTGATTACTCAATGTTGTGTGCCTGTATTTTTTGAGGATTATCAACATGTCGTCTCCCTTTGAATTTGTAATTGGGTGGGTATCCATGAATTTTAAAGCACTTTGCTTTGGTATGCCCCGTAGTCTGACAATGCTCATACCATAAGGTTTTCTTGTGGTGCCAGGAAGGAGAATTTTAGTTTAAATTCCTTGAATAAGGTGTTATTGGTTGATAATGAGGTGCTAACATGAGGGCAGAGCTGAGATCTTCCATTAGCATTAATTGTGAAGAGTTCATCTATCTTTCTTCTTACTGCACCATAGAGTATGCATCTTTGATATTAGGAAACAGTTTCATTAGGAGTATTTGTCCTCTGACAGGTTTAAAAATGTCATTCAACCGCATTAAAAACTGCATTAATTTTTGTTCTTCCTATTGGCATTCCTATGCTCTCAGGACGTCATAGTTAGTGTTAGATTTGCAAGTGGGAATTGTAGTCAGGGTGTAATGCCTCCATTCATCACATGAAATATAACAGAGGTTCTGGCTGGGGCCCCAAGCCATATTCCACAGACAATCAGCGGAGTTACGTATTAAAATCAAAACTACATGAATCATAACTCAGAGCATTCTATGGTAAGTTTTAGGGGTTAAATTTTGAACTCAAGTACAAAAGTAATGTCCACTATATAAACATAGGAATGTTATACAAAATAGACCAAAGTCATTATCGTAGGCGATAGTCACTGTCGCTCGGTGACAGTCAACAGTTATTAAAACTGTTCTGGCTATAAGGCCTTACATTTACTCTTTACAAGATGTGGATTACAGACATCCGCACGCAGGCCGACCACACATGAAAGCAATAAACTTCGCTTGGCCTTCGAGGGCCAGCATAGCTTCAGGGCTTTAGCCCGCTACTTCCTGCTTGACTCTCAAGTACCTGCACAGGGACAATCCACCACAAGGATGACAAATAAGGCAACGGTTGGGACTTAGTTGAACAATTTATAACGACCCTACCTTTTTCTCGGGGCCGCGGTATTCCTTCCCTGCAGGCATAACATCAACATACAAATATATCACAAGAAAGTGCACTCATGCGCATTTCAATATATCACAAACGAATGCCTCTGCGACCAAACATTCTATGCTCTAAGGGCACATTCTCGGTGTACTGGTAATGCCTAATTCTACCACCGTTAGAAGGTTCCGGACATGATGACCAATTTATGAGCATTTTTAGTCTTTTCGTCTTATAGCCTAAGAATCCCTCTCTCTCTATACCACTAATAACTCCCATGTACTCTAGATCTGTTTAACCTGTCGACATCGAGCAGGTACAAATAAGCCTTACCTCGTTGCTCAAATCGTCTTGCCCCAGTCAAAAGTCATACTCTCAGGCTGTTCAAAAGGATACGGGTCTGCCTCCCCTTTCCTGTATTTTAAATCATAACTGATGTTATGTACAATGGCTCTCATAGCCTTTAGGAGCTCGTAGCTCACTGATTAGCCTCACAGTCTCTTAGAGACATGCTTCACAATCAAAAGGTTATCCGGGAGTTATCGCTAGCGCTCGCCACGATTGCTTAGTGGTACCAACAGAAGTTCTCTTTCTATACCCAGACTCAACCAAAACCCTACAACATCTTGCAGTGCAAAAAACACTAGTCTTTCACAGCACAAATAACTCACAAAGAGCTATCACCATCGGCGATACTCACTATCACCCGGCATTATCCAATAGTTCCCAGAACCATGGAATTTATTGGGTATTTTCCTGGAGCGCACCTCCAGTACTTCCAATTACTCCACTGTATAGGTACAACCCACAGACCCCGTAAGCTACTCATTTATACTCAGAGTCTTCTTCGTCATGCAAAATAAACATCACCAATCCAGCCCAACCTATTTGGACAGGCTTCACACAACATGCCTATTTTGTACTACGAATTTTCGGATCTATATGCAACATTAACCAGGGATTTCATGAATCAACCCAATGGAATTCCCTTTACTTTTCCACCTCTTGGTGGAGGATTCCATACATATACAAAAAGAAGGACTTCACTTGTCCAAGAAGGAAGATCGTTACCCTTGTAGTTTTCTTCGGAGCCATGAGCGTTTTTTTGTCCAGTTGGAAAGGAAAACCTTGGTGGAAGAATATTCGCAAAGAGAATAAAACCGAACTAATAATCAATCTAGGCAAGTATACCTATCTAATTGTAGCTAGGGGACGCAATTGTCGTATTAAAATCCGGGAACTGTTGAGTAATCTTACTCACACTTTGACTATTATCTTATCGAAGGAACTTTTAGGGTTTCTTAAAAGAAAACTAATTGCAATTAAGAAAAAAAATATTTCACCAAAAACAGAACTACTTTAGGTTAAATAAAGAGCTACTAAAAGCGATTACAACGAGGGGTTGAAACGATGAAATAGAAAAGCACTCGATCTAGAATCACTATGGTAAAAGTTGATTAAAGCCGCGATAATAAACCTAAGCTTAATAGGGTAAAGATCCTTGACTGTGGAGGTTCCCAAAGCTTGAGGACACTTCTCTCAAAGTCATGCCCAACTGAGTTTAGGAAGGTCCGACAAAACTCTCGTCCAAACAGGAGAGCTAAAGCTCGCTTTATGCTGTGAACCCCGCTATTGGATTTCACTCCAATCCAGGAGATTTAATATCTATCACTATCGAGGGGGGTGCGTGTAACTCTCTTTACTCTGGAGTGTTCACTCCAAACTATGAGCCTCTAGGCTAGCTAAGAGTGGAAACAAAAATGAAAAATATATATCGATAATACATCTCCAAAAAAGATTATTCAAGAGTAAATCTAATGACTAAACCCTAAAAAGAAAAAGTAAACTAAATTGTCATAACTTAATCAACTCGAGCCTCAATGTAACGCCCCAAAACTCAAAAGAGGGACGGGTGGCGTTTTGAGCCAAGTCTAGGATTTGGTAGAGGTGACACGGCCTAGGACACAGGCGTGTCCCAGGGGCATGTCGTGCTCGGGTTCAATGATGGTTGTGTGGTCGACAAAATTGCAGTCAACGAGCGTCGAGCAGCGAACATGGCTTGGGACACGGGCGTATCACAAGCCGTGTCCCGCTCAGGTTGTTAGCCGAGTTGTGTCGGGGAGAGACACAGCCTGAGCCTTGGCATGTTCGGGTATGACACGGGCGTGTAAAATTCGACACGGGCGTGTCGAATACCTGTGTTCTCCTCGGGTTGGTGTTGGGCATGTGTCGATGGAGGCACATGCCCAGCTACATGGGTGTGTGCTGGATGACACGGGTGTGTCAATCCCGACACGGGCGTGTCAAGTTCCCGTGTTCTTTTTGGGATGCGACGGTTTCAGCGGCGAATGAGTTACACGGCCTTGGAAACGGGCGTGTCACAAGCCGTGTTCGGCCCAGGAAGTTTATTTTCAGGGCGAATCGTGGTCGTTCGTTTCCTTATTTTGGGATCTAACGGCTCAAGCCTTTCCATTCAAGGGTTAAGGCCGAGATTGGGGGTTTAAACCCTCACTTTTTATTGGCCTTTCTCTTTCTAAATTCTAGAGAGAAGGGAGAGAAGGGTGGAAGAAGGAGGGAAAATCCGGTCGCCGGACGAGGTTTGGAGCGCCAAATCGCAAACCGAGTCCAGATCTACGGAGGCGAGATCATCGCGGTGCTTTTGATCCGTGTAGATTTCCATGGCGCCGAAGAGGAATGCTAGGGTAACGATTCTCTACTTGAGCATGCGAAGCTCTTTTTCTTTTGCATATGGAAAACCCGCTCCCGCGAGTGTGCGGCGTGTTTGCGGTGTTCCTTAGAATAGATAGGTAAAGTCTCCCTTATTTGCATTTAGAGTCCGAAATCGAGAAACAGACATAGGCATGGTGTGTGAAGCCTACCAGGACAAGTTGGTCTGGATCGGTAATATTTTACTATGCATGATTAGCTGGAGAAGACTCCGTGCCTTTGGTTGTTTTCATGTTTCTACGTGGTAGATTGCAGAAGGGATCCTTGGGGGATTAACCCCAAGGCGCACCTAGAAAATTGGGCAGAAACGCATTTCCGCCATCTTGGTGGCCTGGGAGTCAACCTTGAACATAACTGGGTTATGTGCTTGTATGATCGAATTTGGGATCCGACGAAGCTTGACCCGTGCGCTCGTCTTAAGTTTGACAGTACGGTGTGAGCAACGGGCTTGTGGAACTAGACCCGGGCTATGTGGTTTGGTGACAGATACTTGAAAAAGGGACTGTCCACTGGCGTTGTTGTGCGAGTCTTAGGATTAGGCCAAAAAGACTAGAATGCTCACGAGATTTGCCATCCAAGGGATGGTGGTGAGACTGCGGTTTTGACCGGGTTCACCGAGTTAGTGCCCTAAGATCACGGGGTGTGTGGCCATATGAGCCTGCACTTGTGATGTTGTGTTTATTCACTATATTGCTTGTTACGCTAACAAGTGCAGGGAAGGAGCTTTGCCGCCCCGAGTTTGGGGGCGGAATCGTTATAACTTGGTCGGCTTTTGCTGACCGTTATTCTTGTTTTACACCGTTGTGGTGAATTGTGCTTGCAGGTGCTGCGGAGCCGAGTGGCAAATAGCGGGCCAAATCCCAAGTTGCTTAGCCGGCCCTCGAAGGCCTTGTTTGTTTACCTATTTAATTCATGTGTTACTGGCCTGCGAGCCGAAGTTTGTAAGACACTGTTTTTAATTTACTGAACTATTGTAAGGCAATAAGGTCAGTACTTCATTCCTGTTGGGTTTTGTTAGTGGACATTCATGCTTGTGGCTGGGTTCTTACTTTTGCAATTTAATAAATTTCTTCTGCTAGGTGCTCTGTGTAGGATGTTATGATTAGAAGGATGGTTTCATCTAGTAACCCGTCAGTCTGTTCGTGGTATATGGCATCGGGCCCCAGCCGGACCTACTGCTATATGCAATGTGATGGATAAGGGTGTTATAATTTTGTATCAGACTACCAGTTTCGGTCAGACTTAAATGAATTCGTGGACGAATTCACTTTAAGGGGAGGTGAGCACATGTGTGTGCGTCATCTTTATAACATGAAAAGAACTCATGAATGTCCACTTAGGAATGAAAATACACATGTTTGAGGAACTTGCGTGTTCCTATAATTGCTTTTTGCAATTTCTTTCGGTCCCTTATTGGTGTTTTATACAACTATAGGTGTCCGGGAGTGATGCGTGGCAGTCTGAACGCATGCTTTCTGAGAAAAGTATTCCACCCAGCGACGTTCCTGAGACAAGGGTAGTTGAGGTGGTGTTCGCGGTGACCAATGCACAACATGGAAGGAATGTGCAACCCTCTGTCCCTGAGGTGGCCTCGACTCCGTGCGGTATGATGGAGCAAAGGGCATTTTGAGATCCATTGGGGCAACAGTTGAACATGCTTGTAGTGCAGGGAGCGCACTCAGTAGACGAATATTTGCAGGCATTCCTTATGATAAGGCGCTACGAAGGCTTTGACTTGGAAAGAGAGCAGTCCATAGTCGATAAATTTTATAATGGTTTGCATTGCAAGTTGCGAATCCTATTGCTAGGACCAAAGTTATTGGGATTCCGAGCCTTGGTAGAGTCGGCTAGATCTTTAGAAGTAGAGTTGGGGAGAAATCACCAGATACCAGTGAGTACGGTGCTAAACCCAGCAGATCCTTTAAGGGATGCCTACCGCAAAACGCTGAGAAAGAAGGCTAAAGCATCCACTCGCAAAGCTATTTTCACTTGTCATACTTGTGGCAAGAAAGGGCACTTTGACCGAGATTGTTGGGAGGGTGCTCAGATGACAAAGAAAGCTATGTCAGGAGCAGTTAGAGACGCTGGTGCTAAGAAGTCAGAGTTCAAGGTGCCGACTTCAAAGTTCGGTTTCCGAAGGTGGAATAAGAAGGGTAGGGCTTCGGGTCCAGCCCCTTCTTCTAGTGCTTCGGGGGCGACTATAGGTCGTGCACTGGATGCTTGCTTTACTTGTGGGAAGCCGGGGCATTTTGCCCATGACTGTTGGAGCAGACGTCCAAAGTCTGAGAGGAAGGAGGGAGCAACTTACGAGGATAAATGGCAAGGCAGTGGAGTCAACCGCATCCCATTATGCTCCGACTCAGCCAAGAGTCTACAATCTAGGCCAGCAGGAGGCCATCAAACAAACAGATGTGGTGACAGGTACGGTTTAAATTTATAGCAAGTTAGCTCTAAATACTGTTACCTAGTACTTGTTAGCTTATTACTGTTTGTATAGGCCTTATTTTTATTTGTGATAATCCGGCGAGAGCACTCTTCGATACGGGAGCTTCGCACTCCTTTTTGTCCGAAGGTTTCATATCGCGCAGCGGAGTCCCTTCCTCAATGACGAAGGACAAATTGAACGTACTACAGCCGTATGGGTATTCTATGCGTGCGGATAGAGTAAGGGCCGTAAAGATTCGTATTGAGAGTCAGGTGTTCGACTTGCTAGCGTTGTTACTGCAGCTTGTAGAGTTTGACGTCATTTTTCGGCATGGACTGGCTTTCGGAGCAAAAGGAATACATAGATTATAACTGTAAGTAAGTCAAGCTGGGTGTTGGGCGGGAGACAATGTTTGCAGAACTGAAGAGGTCGCGCAAGACTCTAATGTCTGCTCTTCAGGCGGTCAAGGCAATTCGTGCTGGCGCAGAGACGTTCTTAACGTTAGTGGGTGATGTAAAGCCTAAGCCCACTTTGGGTAGTATCCTAGTAGCGTGCGAGTACCCTGACGTGTTCCCGGATAATCTTCCCAGAGCCCCACCTCAGCGGGAGATCGATTTCACAATTGAGTTAGTGCCAGGTGTCAAACCTGTGTCACGCTCTCCTTATAGGTTGGCGCCTATGGAGATGGCAGAGCTAAAGGTTCAACTAGAGGAGTTGTTGAAGCAGGGCTATGTGCGTCCAAGTTCGTCTCCTTGGAGCGCACCGGTCCTTTTCGTTAAGAGGAAGGATGAAAGTTTGCGGCTCTGTATCGACTATATAGAGGTGAACAAGCTAACGAAAAAGAACAAGTACCCGACCCCAAGGATTACTGATCATTTTTGATCAGTTAGTCGGGTCATCGGTGTACTCAAAATTGGATCTTAAGTCCAGTTACTATCAACTATGGATAAGGGAGAGTGATATCCCAAAGACAGCATTCAACACAAGGTATGTGCATTTCGAGTTTACGGTCATGTCATTCGGGTTGACTAATATGCCATCAGTCTTCATGGACCTGATGAATAGGACGTTCTAGGAGTATTTAGACCGTTTTGTGATCGTCTTTAATGACGACATATTGGTGTAATCGCAGTGCGAAGAAGATCACTTCAAGCATCTGCATTTGGTTTTGGAGATGCTGAGGAGGAACAAACTATACGCAAAGTTCTCCAAATGCAAGTTCTGGTTGTCCTAAGTAGCATTCTTTGGTCAAATAGTCAATGGTAAAGGATTGCAGTGGATCCGACGAAGATAATTGCGATACGGGAGTTGCTTGTATTGTCTACGGTAGCGGAAGCCTGGAGTTTTATGGGGCTTGCCGGCTATTACAGGCGCTTCGTAGAAAACTTCTCGCGGATAGCGTCACCTCTCATGATGTTGACCAGGAAAGATCAGAAGTTTGTTTGGATGCACGAGTGCGCATAAGCTTTTGAAGAGTCGGTTGACCACGGCGCCAGTGCTAAGTTCGCCGAGTGGGACCAAAGTCGTTGAGATCTACAGCGATGCTTCTGGCAGTGGTTTGGGCTATGTACTGCTACAACATCGAAGTTGTATTGCGTATGGCTCGCGTCAGCAAAAAGTGCACGAGAGGAATTATTCGGTCCACGACTCTGAGTTATCGGCCGTGATTTTTGCGCTAAAGCTGTGAAGACATTATTTGTACGACGTAAAGGCCGATATCTATACTGACCACAAGAGCCTGAAATACCTGTTGGACCATAAGGATATGAACATGAGATAGCGGGGATGGATGGAGTTCTTGGGGGACTATACATTCAAAAATTCATTACGTGCCTGGGAAAGGCAATGCAGTTACGGATGCGTTGAGTCGCAGAGCTCCCGCGCAAGCCAACTGGTTGTCGATGCATGATGAGCGGTTCATTCGGGAGTTGGAGGCGTTATTTATGTCTTTTGTTGACAAGCAGACTAGCGCCGAAGCATTATTGAACTGGACGGAAGTTCAGTATGATCTGGCTGATCAGATTCGACAGGCTATGGATTTGGATAACAGCATTAAGGAATTCATTGATGCAGCTTCGGATGAGTCAAATTCCCAATTAACAGCTGAAGATGGACTGCAAAGGAAGGACAGTCGTTTGTGCATCCCAAGCATGGGTAATTTACGGGTGGAGTTGATGTACGAGGCTCATCATACCAAGTACTCAATTCGCTCAGGGAGCACAAAGATGTACCGAGATCTGAAGAAGTTGTCCTGGTGGCAAGGACTCAAAAAGGATGTGGCACTATATGTGGCTAAGTGTAAGACTTGTGCCTTAGTGAAGGCAGAGTGCCAAAAGCCAGGGAACTTCGTAAAGTCTTTGCCTATTCCGGAAGTGGAAGTTTGACAATATTTCGATGGACTTTGTGCATGGTTTGTCAAGGTCGCACAAGGGAAACGACGCCATCCGAGTGATCGTAGATCGGCTGACAAAAGTGTCTCACTTCATTCCGCATAGGAAGAATGATTCGGTGGAGAAACTGGCGAAGATTTACGTGGATAATATTGTTAGACTGCACGGTGTACCCCGCTGCATCGTGATCGATAGAGATGGACGTTTTACATCAAATGATTGGAGGTTGGTGCAGCAAGTGCTGGGAACTAAGTTGAAGTTCAGCACAGCCTTTCATCCACAGACGGATGGGCAGACCGAGAGGGTCAACAGGACGATGGAGGACAAGCTTCGCATGTGCGTCCTGGACTTTGGAAAGTAGTGGGAAGACCATCTGTATTTGGTGGAGTTTGCGTACAACAACAGCTACCAAGCGAGCATATAAATGGCGCCCTTCGAGGCCCTATATGGTAGAAAATATCGCACGCCATTGTCGTGGTTAGAGATGGGTGAGGCGAGGTTATACAAAAAGCAAGGGATGGAAAGCGCCACTTCATTGGTGCGAACCATTCGGTAGCATTTGCTGATCACTCAGGATAGATAAGCTAAATACTACAATGCCAAGCATCAGAATGTGGATTTTGCGGTTGGCGATTGGGTGTGTTTGAAGATAAAGCCGTTCAAGGGTGTTTCACGGGTACGATGCTTGAAGAAGCTGAGCCCGAGTTACCTTGGACCATTTGAGATTCTGGAGCGGATTGGCGAAGTGGCTTATCGTCTAAAGCTATCAATGGAGTTGAGTTGTCTACACGATGTATTCAACATATCAGTGTTGCGGAAGGTGGTACAAGACCCTTCGCAAGTGATTGCAGTTGATCAAGTACCGGTGGACGAAGGGTTAACGACAAGGGTCAAACCCATTCGTATTGAGGACTCTGAAGTCAAGAGACTTCGTAACAAGGAGATCAGGATGGTCAAGGTCCTTTGGGTCAATTGCGGTCGGGAGGAGCTCTCTTGGGAGCGAAAGCAAACCATGCTAGAGGGGTACCCAGAGTTATTCCACTCAGGTACCGCTTTTGGTTTTGTGTATCTTTTCCTTTCTGTAATTTTGTTGACGAAATTCTTTTAAGAGGGGGAGAGCTGTAATACCCAGAAACTCAAAAGAGGGACGGGTGGCATTTTGAGCCAAATCTTGGATTTGGTAGAGGTGTCACGGCCTGGGACATAGGCGTGTCCAGGGGCGTGTCATGCTCGGGTTTGGAGATTGTTGTGTGGTCGACAAAATTGCAGTCAACGAGCATCGAGCAGTGAACACGGCTTGGGATACGGGCGTGTCATGCTCGGGTTTGGAGATTGTTGTGTGGTCGACAAAATTGCAGTCAACGAGCATCGAGCAGTGAACACGGCTTGGGATACGGGCGTGTCACAAGCCGTGTCCCGCTCGGGTTGTTAGTCGAGTTGTGTCAAGGAGAGACACGACCTGAGCCCAGGCATGTTCGGGTCCTACACGGGCGTGACAAATTTGACACGGGAGTGTCGAATACCCGTGTTCTCCTCGTGTTGGTGCAAGGCATGTGTCGATGGAGGAACACGCCCAGCTATACAGGCGTGTGCTGGATGACACGGGTGTGTCAATCCCGACAAGGGCATGTCGAGTGCCCATGTTCTTTTTGGGACGCGATAGTTTCGGCGGCGAATGAGTTACACGGCCTTATATACGGGCGTGTTGCAAGCCGTGTTCGGCCCATGAAGTTTATTTTCAGGGCAAATCGTGGCCGTTCGTTTCCTTATTTTGGGATCTAACGGCTCAGGCCTTTCCATTATAGGGTTAATGCCAGGATTGGGGGTTTAAACCCTCACTTTTCATTGGTCTTTCTCTTTCTAAATTCTAGAGATAAGGGAGAGCAAGGACGAAGAAGGAGGGAAGATCCGGCCGCCGGAGGAGGTTTGGAGTGCCAAATCGCAAACCGAGTCCAGATCTACGGAGGCGAGATCACCGCGGTGCTTTTCATCCGTGTAGATTTTCATGGCGCCATAGAGAAATGCTAGGGTAACGATTCTCTACTTAAGCATGTGAAGCTCTTCTTCTTTTGCATAGGGAAAACCCACTCCCGCGAGTGTGTGACGAGTTTGCGGTGTTCCTTGGGGTAGATATGTAAAGTCCCCCTTGTTTGCATTTAGAGTCCGAAATCGAGAAACGGACATAGGTATGGTGTGTGAAGTCTAGCTGGACAAGTTGGTCTGGATCGGTGATGTTTTACTATGCATGATTAGCCGGAGAATACTCTGTGCCTTTGGTTGTTTTCGGGTTTCTACGTGGTATATTGAGGGATCCTTGGGGATTAACCTCAAGGCGCACCCAGAAAACTGGGCGGAAACGCATTTCTGCCATCTTGGTGGCCTGGGAGCCAACCTTGAACATAACAGGGTTATGTGCTTTTATGATCGAATTTGGGATCCGACGAAGCTTGACCCGCGCGCTCGTCTTAAGTTTGACAGTACGGTGTGAACAATGGGGTTGTGGAACCAGACCCGGGCTATGTGGTTTGGTGACAGATACCTAAAAAAGGGACTTGCCACTAGCATAGTTGTTCGAGTCTTAGGCTTAGGCCGGAAAGACTAGAATGCTCACGAGATTTTCCATCCAAGGGATGGTGATGAGACCGCGGTTTTTACCGGGTTCACCGAGTTAGTGCCCTGAGAGCACGGGGTGTGTGTGGCCGTGTGAGCTTGTACTTGTAATGTAGTGTTTATTCACTATATTGCTTGTTACGCTAACAAGTGCAGGGAAGGAGCTTTGCTGCCCCGAGTTTGGGGGAAGAATCGTTATAATTTGGTAGGCTTTAGGTGACCGTTATTCTTGTTTGCCACTGTTGCGGTGAATTGTGCTTTCAAGTGCTGCGGAGCCGAGTGGCAAATAGAGGGCCAAAGCCCAAGTTGTTGAGCCAGCCCTCGAAGGCCTTGTTTGTTTACTTGTTTAATTTATGTGTGGCCGGCCTGTGAGCCGAAGTTTATAAGACACTGTTTTTAAATTTAGTGAACTATTGTAAGGCCATAAGTCCAGTACTTTTAGTAATTTGTATTTCATTCCAGCTGGGTTTTGTTAGTGGACATTCATGCTTGTGGCTGGGTTCTTACTTTCGCAACTTAATAAATTACTTCCTCTAGGTGCTCTATGTAGGACATTATGATTGGAAGGATGGTTTCATCTAGTAACCCGCAGGTCTATCCGTGGTATATGGCGTCGGGCCCCGGCTGGACCTACTGCTATATGCTATGTGACGGATAGGGGTGTTACATTCGGATCATCAAGATCGAGTACTTGGAGGATTAGTTACTCATGGTGAAGTGGTGGAAGAGGGATGAGTTAGAGTGCATGGAGAAAAAATGGAGACAAGTAAGAATAAACACGCTTTATATTAAATCAAAGAGAGCTTACAACTTGAAATAAAAGACTATTACACTTGCATGGACTGAAAACTAGGCTAACATTAACAGTAAACTACTAAAGAAATTTTAAAAACTATTACAAAGGAGTAGAAATAAAACAGAATTAAGAAAGGCTAAAAATGAGAAAGGGAGAGAGGAAGAACACTAAAGAAAGAACTGAAAATGGCAGCACTTCCCCTCTCTAAAATTTCTCTCTTGAAACACAAGGGGTGGGGATCAATTTATAGAAGTTTCAAAGAGCAGGACATGCCCACGCCTCCTGTCATGCTCATGGGTTGACCTCTATTCAAAAACTGGTAGGAAATGATGATTGCCTCGGTACGGGCGACATGCATTAATGGTGGTAGCAGGCTTTGTGGAAGAGTGGGACTTGTTCTATAGCAGCAGGCTTTATGAAGGGAGGACTCGGCGAACGACGAAGACTTCGTCGAACGGCGAAAAGAAGGAGCATGAGGCATTCGATGAATAGGGAAGAATTCGTCGAACATAGAAAGGAGAAGAGGCGTTCGATGAATTGGGAATAATTCGTCGAATGGAGAAAGGAGAAGGGGCGTTCAACGAATTGTGAAGAATTCGTCGAAAGGAGAACGGAGAAGGGGCATTCGACGAATTGGGAAGAATTCGTCGAACGGAGGATGAAGGTGGAGTTCAACGAACTAGTAGGAGTTCATCGAACGCAGAATGAAGGAGGAGTTCGACGAATTTGGAGGAGTTCGTCGAACACAGAATGAAGGAAGAGTTCGACGAATTTTGAGGAATTCGTCGAAGGGAGAATGAAGGCGGAGCTCCACGAATTTGGAGGAATTCGTCGAACGGAGAATGAAGGCGGAGCTCGATGAATTTGGAGGAATTCGTCGAACGGAGACTGAAGGAGGAGCTCGACGAATTCCTGATCGACAAATTTGGCTAAAAACTGCAAACCTGCAAAGAAAAGAGAAAACATCAGTGACATTAATTTATATATAATAGGAGGTCAAAATAAAGCTTTAAAAACATGATTTACTTACAAAAAGAACAAAAAATTCCTAATAGTTTTGACTACAAAATGCACTATCACACCTCGCTTTCCTCTCAATGGATCTATCTCCGGTTCTTGCTTCTGACCATAGGATCTCCTTCACCAAGCTTTACTAAGCTCAACCCCAGCCTCATCCTTTTTTCTTAGCTCCTTCTTCCAAGAGAGCAATTGAAGATGAAGAGAGAGAGAGAGAGAGAGAGAGAGAGAGAGAAGGAGAAGTAAAATGTGACTTCTCTCCACCTCTCCTCTAGTTAAGTGGTCTTGGAATTAATCCTAGCCATAGACTCATTTCATCAAAAGAAAACAAAGGTCATGATTTCAGCTGACAAGTCAAAACTAATTCTATCGCCTGACGATATCTGCTATCGCTTGGGCGATATCGTCGGTAGCCGCTTTTACCCCAGTCAACCACCATTCATCGTCCGCCTTTCAGCCATTTGACACGTGTCAAGTCACACGTGGCAGTATTTCCCAGAGATACCCATTGTCGCCATGTGATAGCTCACTCAATGCTTCGTTGAGTGTGTTTAGTCTACTTAATTCTTAGCTGAAGGCGTCGAGTGTTATCGCTATCGCCAGCGATAATCACTATCGCCACGCGATAGTATTCGTTGAGTTCACTTAATGTTTCGTTGAAGGAGTCAAGTGTTATAGCAAGCGATACCCACTATCGCCCGGCGATAGCCACAATGTTCTATTTTATCATTTTTTGGGTATTACAAACCTCCTATCCTTACAAAAATTTCATCCCGAAATTTACTCATCTGTAGGTAATAAAAACATCAACTAATATGTCACAACATATTTTTCTTTCACAAAATAATATTACAACACTAATATATAAACAACTCGGGAAACTCATCGCGCATGGTTTGCTCACGCTCCGATGTCAATTCTTCTTGATCACAATTGTCCCAACGGACTTTGACTATAACATCCCTCAGACTTCTAGACCCCTAGGATGGTTTTGTCATGACTGGGTCATACCAAAACCCTAGGAAGCACTAAAGGGTTGGGTGAACATGGGAATTAGAGTGTGAACCACCTTGGTCTACAAATAGTAAAATTCCAATTATTAGCTTAGGGATGACCATAGGGCTTCACCATGACTTCATGACCCATCTGGACCTGTCCAAGCCCTAAGGTAGGCCAATGGGTCACCAAGGACCCATTGGGGTCAACCAAAGAGGCTAAGTTGACCCAAGTCAACCCTAGCCCAAAAAGGTCAAAATTCCCTAACTAATGGTCAAGTGACCACCAAGGTGCCCAACCAACCCTACCCAAGCCTTCCTATACCTTAGGCGAGGCCAATGGGTCACCAAGAACCCATTGGGGTCAACCCAAATGGTCAATTTGACCAATGTAAACTCTACCATAGCATTAAGTCAAACTAGCTCAAATGGGCTAACTCAAGCTCAAGCACAATCCCCCTTAGGCTAACCTTATTTCCATGAATAATATGGATTTAGTGGGGTTCCTTTAGGCTGAAATAATCACCAATTTCGGCCATGGTGACTAGGAGAGAAAAAAGCTCCATTTTCTCTTTAATGGAAGAGAGAAAATGAGAGAGAAGGCCATTCGTGGCTTGGAAGGCCAAGAACCCCTCTCTTCTTGCTGGAATCATCTCCCCTGGTCAGTTAGGAGAAGGCCAAGGGTTTTCCCGTCCATGGCAGTGACTAGGGGAGGAGAATTGTCGTGGCCGAAATAAGCTTTCAATGGCCATTAATTGCCATTGATGCCTTGGCCTTTCCCTTCCCCAACTGTGGCTTTAAACACCATCAGTGTACTGTGAGAAGTCTTTCCCACCACTTACCTAAAGAAATTGAGCCACTTTGTAGTACACTTACAGAGAACCCAACGGCGACACCATCGTCCATGGCAACCCGTCGATTAGCCTGACACCAACCCTCCACTAAGGTCCTCCCTCACTTCCTTCTTCAGTGGATAGATCCACTCTTAATGGCTGCCGGAAATGAGGCCAATTGGACCAAGTTTGGCATGGCCGAAAGCTTTATTTCCATGCTTTCTTCTTCCACCCACTAACCACTATTCCGGCCATCATTGGCCGACCAACCACCGTCAATCGCTAGCCACCGCCTCAACGAAGGTGGTGGCGGCGGTGGCCCGTCGGGAAGACGCACGGTTGGCCGGGAAATCGTATGCCAAAATGGTCCAGGACGGGCTAACCTGGGCCGTTGGCGCGTTGGGGAAGATGAATAGATCCCGTCGAATCAGGCTTTAAGATTCATGCTGTCTGTTATTATTAATTCATTTTTATATTGATTTCTGTCACAGATTTTGCAGTAGATTGAATTAAATATTAAAAATTCTTAAGAGTCCACTACAATAAAAGTGGTCTACAAGAAAGTTGTATCCCTTCATTTCTAGTTTATTTTAAAATTAATTTCAAACAATTTGGGTCAGTGGTCTGACCACATCACACCAAATGGTGCAGCCTATACATAGGGCTAGTTAGAAATTAAATTGAGTGCCCCTATCAAACCACTCATCAAAATGACCTGAGAGTTTGTATGGGGGTAACTCCTATATATTCCTATAACATATACAAAAATGAGAATTTTTGGAAAACAATTTCTTAAAGTTTTTGTAGAAATATAATAATACATATATGAATTATTTAAGGGGTCTAAAAACCTCTAAACCTACCAAAAGTTTAGTGGCTGTCTCGGTCGGGGCAGGTGCCGGCCTCCCGCCACACTCGCCTACTAAAGTAGGGCCGGGACAATTGTCGGCCTCCCTCCGCACCCACCCCCTAAAGAAGGGCCAGAGCGGGTGCCGACCTCCCGCCGTACCCACCCCCTGAAGAAGGGCCGGGGCGGGTGCCGACCTCTCTCCACCCCCGCCCCCTTAAGTCGGGCTAGGGCAGGTGCTGGCCTCCCACCGCACCCGCCCATGCTAAGGGGAGTGTCGACCTCTCGCCGCACTTGACCATTTGACCCCTTAGACTTTGGGCTCACTTGTCCCGAACCATTCTCTGAATTATACCTTGCGCTTGCTTGGGGACCCTACTCTACGAATACAGGGTTGTACACAATCCCCGCTCTTTTCGATCAAGTTTCACGCTCAGAAAGATACGTCCAACCCAATGTATTCACTGAGTGTAGCACTCTTGGAGCCGAAAATATTTGGCCTCTCCGAGGGGTCAACCTACCATACCAGCTAATGAGAGCCTGGGTGGCGAGATCCCCTCCGGGTAGAATTCACTTAACCTCCCGAGTGGTCAACCTGCCCTACCAGCTAGTGGGAGCCTGGATGGAGAGATCTCCTTGGTGTAGAATTCATATAACCTCCCCGAGGGGTCAACCTGCCATGCCAACTAATGGGAGCCTGGGTGGCGAGATCCCCTCGGTATAGGATTTGTCTCGGGACTCTCCCCCTGAGACACATTTGACCCATCCAGCTAGTGAGAGCCTGGGTGAGGAGATCTTCTCAGGGTTGGAACCTTCTCTCCACCGAGGCACATTCAACTCATCCAGCTAGTGAGAGCCTGGATGAGGAGATTCTCTTGGGGGTCGGTTCCTTCTCGCCATTGAGGCATATTCGACCAATCCAGCTAGTGGGAGCATGGATGAGGAGATCCTCTTGGGACGAGGACATACTACCATGACACATTCAACCCATCCAGCTAGTGGGAGCTTGGATGAGGAGATCCTCTTAGGGTTAGAACCTTCTTTCCACTGAGGCATATTCGAATCATCAAGCTAGTGAGAGCCTGGGTGAGGAGATCCTCTCGGGGGTCGGTTCCTTCTCTCCACCAAGACATATTGAACCCATCAATCTAGTGAGAGCTTTGGTGAGGAGATCCTCTCAGGGTTAGAACCTTCTCTCCACCAAGGCACATTCGACTCATCCAGCTAGTGAGAGCCTGGGTGAGTAGATCCTCTCGGGCTTGGAACCTTCTATCCACCGAGGCACATTCGACTCATCAAGCTAGTGAGAGCCTAGGTGAGGAGATCCTCTCGGGGGTTTGTTCCTTCTCTCCACTAAGGCAAATTCGACCCATCCAGCTAGTGAGAGCCTGGGTTAGGAGATCCTCTCTAAGTTGGAATCTTCTCTCCTCTGAGGCACATTCGACTCATCCAGTTAGTGAGAGTCTGGGGGAGGAGATCCTCTCGGGGGTTGGTTCCTTCTCACAATCGAGGCACATTCGATTCATCCAGCTAGTGGGAGCCTAGATAAGGAGATTCTTTCACGACGAAAACTTACTACCGAGGCACATTCGACCCATCTAGCTAGTGAGAGCCTGGATGAGGAGATTCTCTCAGGTTGATATTAGGCACGTCATTCGAACTATACTATATTCAACATCCTCAAACGAGGAAATATTTAGGATACATGACCTCCAGACTCAACTGGTCAATGGTAGAGCTCATTACAAAAACATAAAAGGGAAAAGATTTCACCAAAGCATGGTTTCTTCAGGTTGCTTGAGTATGATGGCCATCATTCGCCTCCTTCTCCTTTGATACCTCTAACCTGCTCAAGCTCTCCATGATCTTCTCCATCTCCCCTACCCTGGCTAGCTAGGAGATGGTGTTGACGGTCATGACATAGCACTGCCTTGCCATCCTAGGGTCTCCCCTGATCCTGACTTGGATCCCTCTAGTGTTAAATTTAAGGCACTAGTGAAATGACAAAGGCACACAATAGAAGACCCTAATGAGGGGTCTTCCGAAGATGGTGTTGCAACAGCTTGGAGCGTCAACAATGACGAACCTGAAGTTCCTTGAGGTCCCCCCAACTTCGCCTTGAGTCCGACTCCACCTTCTATCTCCTTCCTTTCCCATGAAAATCCGAACAGGGGTCTGTCCGAGGCCAACACCCTCCTTGGTTCCACCTTCATCTTATCAAACGCCTTCTTGAAAATGACCATGATGGAGCTACCATTGTTAACCAAGATCCGAGAGATGGTGTAGCCTTCGATGATAGTCTTGATGACCAATGCATCGTAGAACGGATCCTCATGATCCGACATGTCCTTCATTGAGAAGGTGATCTTCTCCTCTTGGGGTGGGGTCTGGGTTTTCTAAGTGATGCTCCGACGGTACACGACATAGAGGCATGTCTTTCGAGTGGCATCAGTCCCCACTCCACTATGGATCACTCCTATACCTCCTAGGGGTCCAACATCAACCCATTCCTCACATACGTCATCTCCCATACTCTGGTCAGAACTTCTTCAATCCGTACTAGCTGCTGCTGCTGGACTAGGCCTCTTGCCTCTCTCACTTTAGGGTAGGTAGCTGTGGTGTGACCCTCTACCTAGTGGAAGTTACAGTATTGTAACACTCTTCCTCCCCTTCTTCGATGGGCTTGGTGATCTCTCCCATTACCTCTTCCCCCTCTTCCTATCACCATGGCTTGCTGCGGTGGGGGTAGGAGCTTCCTAAGGGCTTACCATTGGAATTTGAACCTCCTTTGGCCTCAATGAAAGTTTCCCCCACCCTGGATGAGACCTCTTCCTAGACCCTGAATGAGCCCTCCCTGTTCCCTCTAACCTGGATCCGGACCTTCCTGAGGTCCCTAGAACCCCTAATCTCTCTACTCTTCTCTCCTTCTTCCCTCCTGATGCATCGAGCCACCTTGCTCCTTTGATTTTGCCTCTATTAAACATGCCAACTTCTTGACAAATGCCGGGTTGGCTGCCTTAGTTTCTATCTCCTCTGCCGCCCTTTCCATCAGCTTCTCGAAGGATAGGGGGCCTTTTGGGTCAGACTCATTTCGAAGAACCCCTCATGTAACCCCACTATAAATGACATCTGGAGGGCATACCCCGACACCTCCTGGATGGCCAGGATCTCTTCTTGGAACCTGTCCATATATTGGGCCAATGACTCCTCCGCCATCTGACTTATTAGGAAGATGGACTCGGGGCTCTTCTTCCTCTTTTTAGAAGTAAAGAAGAGAAGCTAAAAACTCCTGCTCAAGTCTTTAAACCCAAAGATTGATCTTGCTGGGAGTTGATGGAACCAATCCCTTGTCTTGTATTTTAACTTGATCACGAAGAGGTGACACTTGAATGCATCCGTTATTGGACTGATAGAGACCGTATAATCGAACCACTGTAGGTGCTGGACGGGGTAATCCTTCACGGTATAGTAAGTCATGTCAGGTTCTCTGAACCCCTCGTGACGGGGTCATCCTACCGCCACACTCGCCACTTAAGAAAGGGCCGGGGCGGGTGCCGGCCTCTCGCCGCACCCGCCCACCTGAAATGGGGCTGGGGAGAGTGCTGACCTCCTGCCGCCACCGCCCCCTGAATATTGGGCCGGGGAGGGTGCCGGATTCCCGCTGCACCCACCCCACCTAAAATAGGGTCGGGGTGGGTGCCGCCCTCCTGCCGTACTCGCCCCCGCTAAAAAAGGGCCAGGGAGGGTACCAGCCTCCCGCCGCACCCGCCCCCTGAAGTAGGGTCGGGGAAGGTGTCGGCCTCCCACCGCACTCGCCCCCTGAAGAAGTTCCGGGGTGGGTGCTGGTCTTCTGCCGCACCCTCCCCCAGAAGAAGGGCCGGGGCGGGTACCAGCTTCCCGCTGCACCCGCGCCCTGAAGTAGGGCTGGGGCTGGTGCTGGCCTCCCGCCGCAAACGCCCTTGCCAAGGGGAGTGTCGACGTCCCTCCACACTCCATCCTTTTCCCCCTTAGCCTTTGGGCTCACTTGTCCAAGACCATTCTCTGGATTACACCTTGCGCTTGCTTGGGGACCCCACTCCATGAATACTGGGTTGTACAATAAAATATCTTTACTTAATTAGGAATACGAAGCATTCAAGTAGAGTGCAACTGACACTATTGCTGAGAGCTTTGAGATATTCTTCAAGATAGTTAAAGGGCTAAGAAACTAAGGCCACACCTTCACTAATGGTGAACTAAATGACAAATTACTCAGATCCCTGACAAAGGACCGGGACACAAAAGTTATAGCCATTAGGGAGTTTGGGAAGCTGCCGAAGATTGATCCCCAGAAATTTTTTGTAAAGCTGCTCTCCTATGAAATTCAGATGAATACCAGAATGAAAGAGGAGCAAAGCAGTAGGACTTCAAGCAGAAAGAAGTCAGTTACCCTGAAAGTTAAAGGGGACAGAAAGTCTAAAGTTGTGTCACTTGTAAGGACATGAGCTCCAAATACCCTAGAAGACTTCGAGCCAAGCACGCCAGGCTCCGAATTATCTGATGGAGAGTTCTCACTAATCTCCAAGCAATTCAAGAGATTGTTTAGCAAGAGAAGGCAAATGAAAATTAGTCCTCCTCATCTGATTTTAGAAGATCACATTGTGATGGTGACCGCTCCAAGAAGAGCTACAATAAAGATAACAAGTATAAGTCTAAACCGAACAAACATTCTTCTTCTGACATTATTTGTTATTGTTGTAATAAGCTAGGACACGTAATTGCGGAGTGCCCGTACAAAAAGAAGGAAGGATCCAAGAAGAAAGAGAAGAGATCCTTCAAAGGTAAAAGGAAGGAAGAGAAAAGATTTATTGCCAAGAAGTAAAAGACACTTAGTGACAGTGACTTAAGTGAGTCCAGCTCTGAGAATTAAGAGGTTTACTTCGGGCTTATGGATGAATTAGATGAGGAAGCAGGCAACTCCAAATTTCACGGAAAGGAAAACTCTCACAGTATATTATCTGAGTCAGAAACTTCCACTAATTGTCATGAAGACTACTCGTCTGAGGAAGATGAAGCTGACTTGATGGATCAACATCAATAACTCTTGAAATCTTTTGACAAATGCTGCAAGGTAGTCAAATAGTAATTAAAAGATATTGCTTCTCTCAAGACAATGAAATCAAGCCTGAGGGAGGAAATTGCTGAATTAACTCCTCTCAGAAATGAAGTTCACTCCTTGTGAGAGGAATTGAAATGCTCAACTAAACTATTAAGTAAGAAGGAGAAATACTTAGTTGAGCTGGAAGAAAAGCTCTTGGTGAAAAGGAAGATGGTTGAAAGCTACTTGAAGCCAAAGACCATTCTTCCCCTCATTGATGAGTTTTCTGCTCCTAAGAAGTGTAGTGTTCTTGGCCATGTAACTGGAAAAGGTAAGGCTGATTAGAAAGCTAGTACCAAAGGCAAAGTGAAGGCACCTCAAGGTCAACCCTTGTTTAAGAAGGTAATCTTTCCAACAAATCAATACGACCTTGTGACGTCCTTTAGTCACCTTTCTAGGCCTACTTATGTGGAGCCAAAAAGGCACTACCAAGGATGGAACTATCATTGAGACTTTGGTACTAGTGTGTTCAAAGCACCTAATGAGGAAGTTTATCTCAAAAGTTATGGTCCTTACTGTTGGAACTTGAGGAAACCGCCCAGTCTAATATCTTGCCGTAGCGGTTAGCTTGCAGGTGTAGTCTGGCAGTTTAGTTCAGCGGGCTTGTTGTGAACATCAACGGGTGGTCAGAGGCTTAGAATATGAAGTGGTCAGCTGGTTAGCCTTTGCAGCATTCTAGCGGTTAGAAACAGTGGACAACTGGTTGAAGCGATTAGGTTCTGCAGCCTGATGATTATCCTCAGCAATGGTCTGATGGTATACCGTTGTTATGCTCTGGATGTTAGCCACAACTAAGGTTAGGCGGTTAAGGCTCTTCAACAGACATTGTCTTAACTACAACTACCATCAGGGTGATAGTCTCAAGTAGTGTTCTGAGGCTCTCTTTGTATTCTGTATAGTTGGCAGTTTGACTGCTTCAAACCGCTCTAGTCGCCCGACTAGTTATTTAGTCCCACATCATGGGTTATATTCTCTCACCTCCCTCGGTTTCTATAAATAAGGGGTCATACTTATGTAATGATTATCTTTTTGGAGCAATAAAGTTTGCCATTTATTTACCTTTTTGTCATTTTCTCTGTACTTTTCACATTGTATCAGAGCGACAACTAGATCCTTGATTCCAATCAGATTGTTCCCTTACGGCTTCTTGATCTTGCCGTGCGGTCTCTTCCGGTTTGCTTCTCTAATCATAACATTGATACGGGTTAGTATTATCAAGATGCAATTTAGACCTTTGAATTGATAAGAGTCCACTTTATCATCTCTATGGGATTAGATCCCGAACTATTGTGAAAGAAGAAAACAAAGAGATTATGGAAGTCAATATTCTTGCGCTTATTGCTACTGCGCTGTTCATTTTAGTTCCTACTGCCTTTTTACTTATAACATACGTCAAAACAGCCAGCCAAAATGATTAATTTTAATTCTTCATTTTTATCCATGATTGAATAAATGAAAGGGTTTAAACTATATTTCAGTCTGTAATTCAATGTGGATGTGGATCAAAATTATCAGAGATAGTGTGGTAGAAAGAGCTATAGTCTACTAATCGTTTAGAGAATAAGAACCGAAGTAGCAATCCAACTAGGCAAGTATACCTATCGAATTGTAGCTAGGGGACACATGTGTCGTATTAAAATCCGGGAACTATTGAGTAATCTTACTCACATGAAGACTATTATCTTATCGAATAATTGTTTTAGGGTTTTTTAAAAGAAAACTAATTGCGATTAATAAAAGAAATATTTGCGCGAAAAAGAGAACTACTTGCAGTTAAATCAAGAGGTACTAACAGCAATTGCAACGAGGGGTTGAAATGATGAAATTAAAAAGCACTCGATCGAGAATCACCTCGACAAAAGTTGATTTAAAATGTGATAATAAACCCTAACTTAATAAGGTAAAGGTCCTTGACTGTGGAGGTTCCCAAATCTTGAACACGCTTCTCTCGAAGTCAAGCCCAACTGAGTTTAGGAAGGTCCGACCGAACTCTCGTCCAAATCAGACACCTAAAGCTCACTTTATACTGTGAACCCCGCTATTAGATTTTACTCCAATCCGGGAGATTTAACGTCTGCCTCTCTCGAGGGGTGCGCGCAACTCTCTTTACTCTTGAGTGTTCACTCCAAACTACGAGCCTCTCGAGTAGCTAAGAGTGGAAACAAAAATGGAAAATATATATCGATGATATATCTCCAAATATGAGTATTCAAGAGTAAATCTAAGGCCTAAACCCTAAAAAGAAAAAGTAAACTAAAGTGTCATAACTTAATCAACTCGAGCCTCAGATCATCAAGATCAAGTACTGGGAGGATTAGTTACTCATGGTGAAGTGGAGGAAGAGAGATGAGTAGGAGTGTGTAGGATCAAGTGCATACCCAACTTATCCAAAAGCCCGGACTGTTGGAAAGGGAGCTACATAATTTCTTAAATAAGTAGTAGAGCGCCATGGGTTAAGTGAAGGAACGCCGAACCCAACAATCCCCCCGGCATCCAGCACAACCCAATGGCTTAGAGGTGGGGTTACCACATGGCCCATATGGCTCAGAGGTGGGGCTACAACAAGTCCACGGTTTCCTGACTCGCCGGACCCACACATGTAGAAGGGAAAAATTGGGATTTAATAGCGCCCACCCGGTCTTGAACCCGTGACCCCCTCTGATACAAAATGTAGGATCAAGGGCATATCCAATTGTTCCAAAAGCCCGGACTATTGGAAAGGGCGCTACTTAATTTCTTAAATAAGTAGCAGAGCGCCATGGGTCAAGTGAAGGAACGTCGGACCCAACAGAGTGCATGGAGAAAAAATGGAGACAAGTAAAAATAAACACACTTTATATTAATTCAAAGAGAGCTTACAACTTGATTTAAAAGACTATTACACTTACATGGATAGAAAACTAGGTTAGCATTAACAGTAAACAACTAAAGAAATTACAAGAACTATTACAAAAGAGTAGAACTAAAATAGAATTAAGAAAGACTAAAATGAGAATGGGAGAGAGGAAGAACACTAAAGGAAGAGCTAAAAATGGCAGCACTTCCCCTCTCCATATTTCTCTCTTGAAAACACAAGGGGTAGGGCTCAATTTATAGAAGTTTCAAAGAGCAGGACATGCCCACTCCTCCTGTCATGCTCGGGGGGTGGACCTCGGTACGAAATCTGGCGAGAAATGATGATTTCCTAGATACGGGCAACGTGCATTAATGGCAGCAGCAGGCATTTGGAAGAGAGGGACTTGTTCTCTAGCAATAGGCTTTATGCAGGGAGGGCTCAATGAACGACGAAGAGTTCATCGAACGGCGAAGAGAAGGAGTAGTTCGACGAAGAAGAGTGAGTTTGTCGAACGGAGAAGGGAGCTCGATGAATCAGGAATGAAGGAGCCGTTCGTCGAATGTAGAAGAGGCATTGGACGAACGGGGGAGAGAAGGCGGAGTTCGACAAATTTGGAAGAGTTCGTCGAATAGAGAATGAAGGCGGAGTTTGATGAACCAGGAAGAGTTTGTCGAACAGAGAATGAAGGAAGAGTCTGATGAAACAGGAAGACTTCATCGAACGGAAAATGAAGGCAGAGTTTGATGAACCAGGAAGAGTTCGTTGAACGAAGAATGAAGGCGGAGTTCGACAAAGTTTGAAGAGTTCACCGAACAAAAAATGAAGGCGGAGTTCGACGAACCAGGAAGTTTTCGTCGAATGCAGAAGAGGAGTTCGACAAACGGGGAATGAAGGCGGAGTTCGACGAATGCTTGATCGATGAATTTTGAGCTCAACGAATGCCTGATCGATGAATTCTGAGCTCGATGAATCCTTGCTAAAAAATTGAAAACCTGCAAAGAAAAGAGAAAACATTTGTGGCATTAATATATATACAAAAGGAGGTCAAAATAAAGCTTTAAAAACATGATTTAATTACAAAAAAAACTAAAAATTCCTAATAGTTTAGACTACAAAATACACTTTCAAATTCCCCCAAGCTTAAGCTTTGCTTGTCCCCAATCAAAGAAATAAAAACTAGCAAACATAAAAGTGACTAATCAAAAAGTTCTCATTATGCTAACACAAGTACTCTGCGAAATTCTAAGTAGGGAGAAGGTGAAACGTAAATCTAAAACAATTACTTAACATGGTTTCAACTTTTATAAACTTTACTAATAAAAATAAATCATCCAAGTTTTTAACAAAAAAATTTTAAATAAATTTAAGTAAGGAAACAAAATGAAAAAGTGCATTGAGTTGTTACTAGATCTAAGGGACATATTATAACTATATTAATCAAATAACAAAAATCTAAATTCAAATCCAAACTTAGTTAATTTACTTTCCTTCTTTACTTAGCTAAAAATAAAATTTCAAAAGCATGAATCAAAAGGACTTATTAGGTCCGATACGTTTTGTTTGGGATTATGATTAGGAGTGGAATTCAAAGATAAACAAGGAGGATTTAAAATCACACTAAACCAAAATAAAGAGTTTCAAAAATTTCGTCATAAATAAAATATTTTTCTTTCTTTTTCTTTTCCATTTTTTTTCAAAACAAAGGCCATAAATATTTTTTCCTTTTCATTTTGAAACCAAACAAAAGTAAACACTTCTTTTTAACATACTTTTTCCAAAAGTTCTTCAAATACATCACAAAATAACCTTATCATAATCATGAAATTTTTTAATGAAACTCAAAAGGTTAGTGTGATTAGATAGGTTGGGAAAAATTTAGCTTTGGTGAAATTGAAATGATAAGTGAAGCTATCAATTGAAATCGAAAAAAGGCTCAAAAGCAGCTAACTAGGGATAAAAATTTTTAGGTTGACAAGAAGGCTCAAATGAAAACAAAAACGGCCTAAATCATTTTCATGCTTAAAAATTTATCTAAAGCATTAGCTTTGAAAAATTTTAAAAAGAAAATCCTAGATAATAAATGAAGACTAATGAAATTATCTTGAAAATAGAAATAATAAGCAACTTGGATCGTTCACATCTACTACGCTAATCAAATGTTGACATTACAAAAATTACCCAAAAACAAAACGGAAAATAGTGGATGAAAAATTTTCAGAAAGTAAAGAAAATAAAGAATGAAAAACCATAATAAAAATACGAGTTTTAGAAAAAACGTTTCACGTTAACGTGCTACCGTAAATTAGGAACACAACATGACCAACATTTTACTTGTGAAACATAATTAAAAAGAATGATTTTACATAGACCAATCGATACGGCATACAACCGATGGCGGTTTTGTACGCAGTTCGGTAGGCCCATAGAGCATCGTCTTATTTGGTTGACCAGTCTTTTCTAGAGGTGGAAACTATACAACCCCGTATCCGGCCGAGCAGGATCCTCCCCAAGTGACGGACTCGGGACATTCTACGAGCGACGTTTTGATGTAGCCCCGTTCGGGGACGTGCGGGTCCTCGTGCGTGCGTGCGGAGGTCTTGTGTGCATAGGCTTAAAATTTATATATATATGCTAAATATTATAATATATATTATATTATATATATATATTATATATTATATATATATGGGTTTTTATTTTATAAGAGGGAAGGGGAGAGGGAGCAGCAAGAGAGGGGCAAAAGAAAACAAAAAAAAGAAAAAAGCAAAAAGAAAAGAGAGAGCAGAGCTCGGGAGAGGAAAAAGAGAAGAAGGAGAAAAGCCCCTAGTGCTAGCTGGATCGGCCGCCTGCAGCACCCCCGATGCCGCTCGGCCTCCTCCTCCTCCCTCTCCCGCCGCCAGCTTCAGCAGCACGACCGCCCCTTCCCCCTCCTTCAATCTCCTGTCCAGGCCGCCGCCGCAAGGAGCAAAGCTCGGCTCCTCCTTCCGCCGCCGGCCAAGCCTGGAGCAGCCTTCCTCCTCCTCTCCCGTCGCCGACCGAGCCCGAGCTCTCTCCATCCTCGTCGCCGCTGCCGTAAGGAGGAAGCCGCCTCCTTCCATCTCCTGTCCAGGCCGCCGCCGCAAGGAGCAAAGCTCGGCTCCTCCTTCCGCCGCCGGCCAAGCCTGGAGCAGCCTTCCTCCTCCTCTCCCGTCGCCGACCAAGCCCGAGCTCTCTCCATCCTCTCTCGCTGCCGCCGCCTAGGGCAAGAAAAGCCTGAGCTGCCTCTCCCACCTCTTGTCCAGGCCACTGCCTGGAGGTGCAGCCCGAGCTCCCCTTCCACCTCCTGTCCAGGCCGCCGCGCAAGGAGGAAGCCACCTCTTTTCCAGGCCGCCGCCGTAAGGAGAAAGCCGCCTCCAGCAAGGGTTGCCCGAGCCTCTCATGATGAGGGTTATTGCTACGAAGATCCACAATAAAAAATGATCAGAGTTCATACTACGACGTCTGGATCCGTGCTTGTACTATCGATATGCGGTTGCGGCTTCGTCAAATCACACGTCTAGGGTAATGATGTTTCTACTCGGGCAGGTGAAGCCCTCAATTTACATTTGCATGGAAGCCCCTCTCCACCAACGGGTGGGGAAGGGAGCTCTCCGATGGGTTGACGTGTACGTCCCCGCTATTAATTGCATATAGTATCCGGAAGTGTAAGTACGGATTTAGGCATGCTGTGTGAAGCCCATCCAGACGTATGAGCCGAATTGGTGATGTTCTGTGTAAAGCCAATCCGGACATACGAGCCGAATTGGTGATGTTCTGTGTGAAGCCCATCTGGACGTACGAGCCGAATTGGTGATGTTCTGTGTGAAGCCCATCCAGATGCGTGAGCCGGATTGGTGATGTTCTGCGGTTCCCGGAGAAGACTCCGAGGAAGTTGGATATTATTTATTTGCAGGGAATGCGCACCGTAGCCCCGAAAAAGGGGAGTATGGAATATATTTGGCCAGCTTATGTTAGCCGACTGTTGTTCAGCTGGCAATCGTTTGTCGAGACATTGGCGTACAGGTGCTGTAGTAGCAAGCGGGAAGTAGCGGGCTTAAGCCCAAGCTGGTGCCGGCCCTCGAAGGCCTATTTTTGTTTATATGTCCGGCCTGCGTACCGATGTATGGAATTTATATTCTTGTATTTATTTATAATCTGTGATGCTCTGTGAATGTGTGGTTAACTCCTTTCGTCTTGGGCGAGTTGTTTGCTCGTGAACCGCTCGTACCGTGGGAGCCCCGAGGTTTATGTCGGGAAGCCCCTGTTGGCCTGTTGATAGCCTTTTAGGGCAGTGGAGTCACGTTGTTTGCAGCCCAATTGGGTGGCGTGTCGTAGAATTGCTCGGCGATGTTGCGCCATTAGTAGGGCGGGTGAGGAGCATTTTGTATGGACCCAAGGAGACACATCTGGATAGGAGAGAGTTGGTCTTGAGAACCTCCTTAGATGTTCCGGTCGGCCAAGAGCGCCCTCCGAAGGTGTCTTAGCTCAGTCTTTGGCTTGGGAGGGGAAGAGTTTGTTAGTCTTCCGGGTATGCGGTGGGACCTCCACGCTGAGACCTTGGGTCTGTCCCTTACATTCCTAGTCTAGAGCCTAGATGGTTTATTTGAGTGTAGTAGGTGTGCGGTCACCCCTCTTTTGGGACCCCGAACTCCACAGAAGTCAATTTTGGCTTCGGTCATTTTTGGCTTCAATAGTTATGGTGGGTGAGCGTGGAGAGTGGCCAGCACGGAAAAACTCAGCTGAGCGTCATGGCTATAGAAGAGGAACTAAGTGACGACCAGGGTCATGTGATGAAAGAAGTCCCCTCCCACTCCTCTTTAGTCGATCTTAACCATCCTAGCTTTTCATCTCAAATATTTCTCAAATACCAAAGTTTAAACCCTCACAACAAAAAGTAACATTTAAAATAATGTTCCACTGGCTAGAATTTCATGGTTAGGAAATGCGTGTTTTATGATGGGAGAGGTGGGAATAAAAAGAGCAGTAAAACCAAAGAGGATCGCGACATTCACGAACCGTAACTAATTCACTTGTGCTAGGGGATTTTCTTGCGAACCTGTAGAATGAAATCCGGAGAACAAAGATGGATCGGAATATACTTGTAACCCTTAATTTCAAATGGATGTGCAGCACCACCAGACACATCCTGATTGTATTTAGCTAAAAGCCCAACATAGCTTAACCCGCCAATACCACTACGAATTACCACCACATCTGCTTATGACCCCTCTGAACATTTATCATGGTTAAGCAAAGAGATGTTTGCTATAAGTGAAATGGAAGTATGATTACGGTTTTTTTAGATTTATGTAGGAAAGACTAGCGGGCAACTAACTACTAAAGGCTCAATCTTTCACTCTCTCATGACAAGCGTACTTATGAATATGAAGTGAAGAACACTTACTGTATCACCGCGTAACACAGGGCGGTTAAAGTGATGAGTATAATGAACCAAATTAATTTTATTTACCGTATTTCTCTTAGTTGAAATCCTACATGAGGTTGATTGTTACCATATTATTTATACATCTCTAATTGCAAGTATAATCATGAGAGCTCGATACACCAACAAAGTTATACGATTTTATTCTACCAAAAAATACCCAAATATGATAAGATATGAGAACAGAAATTTGAACGATGATTTGATTTAAAATAGAAAAATAAGAAAGATATATGTAAATTGCATAGGATGTTCTATCCTGGAGATCAAAATGTGCCTTAGGGAGAATATTATATGATTGACCTTGGTTCCCAAGAGGGTGGACGTAGCGGGTAGAGGTGAATCGTGTCGGACTGTTACTTGGTTTATCGGGTTAACGATTCTTTTGAGTTATTGGATTATCTTTATGTTTGCTTTATAGTTGTGTTGGAGAGGAGACCTCGAGCAGACCCGCTGCGCAGGCTCCCATCAAGCTAGCAGGGCTGTAGGATCACTCGGTGGTTAGAGGTTGTTTGGAGAGGAGACCCCGAGCAGACCCGCTACGCAGGCTCCCATCAGCTGGCAGGGCTGTAGGCTCACTCGGTGGTTGGAGGCTGTTTGGAGAGGAGAACATGAGCAGACCCGCTGACCAGGCTCCCATCAAGCTGGCAAGGCTGTAGGCTCACTCGGTGGTTGGAGGTTGTTTGGATAGGAGACCCCAGGTAGACCCGCTGCGCAGGCTCCCATCAAGCTGGCAGGTCCGTAGGCTCGCCTATGGGGGAGAGGTCTGGTTCTTGGTCCTTGGTTCTGCACTACCCCGAGTGCGGCTCGGCCCCAGGTAGACCCGCTGCGCAGGCTCCCATCTAGCTGGAAGGTCTGAAGGCTCGCCTGTGGGGGAGAGGTCTTGTTCTTGGTCCATGGTTCTGCACTACCCCAAGCGCGGCTCGGCCCCAGGAAGACCCGCTGCGCAGGCTCCCATCAAGCTGGCAGGTCCGAAGGCTCGCCTGTGGGGGAAAGGTTGGCTTTTGGGATACTTCGGTTTAGCCACTTCTACGACACCCCGGGCTGGGCTCGGCCCCAGGTAGACCCGCTGCGCAGGCTCCCATCTAGCTGGCAGGTCCAAAGGCTCGCCTGTGGAGGAAAGGTTGGCTTTTGGGATACTTCGGTTTAGCCACTTCAACGACACCCCGAGCCGGGCTCGGCCCCAGGTAGACCCGCTGCACAGGCTCCCATCTAGCTGGCAGGTTCGAAGGCTCGCCTGTGGGGCAAAGGTTGGCTTTTATGATACTTCGGTTTAGCCACTTCTACAACACCCCGAGCCGGGCTCGGACCCAGGTAGACCCGCTGCGCAGGCTCCCATCTAGCTGGCAGGTCTGAAGGCTTGCCTGTGGGGGAAAGGTTGGCTTTTGGGATACTTCAGTTTAGCCACTTCTACGACACCCCGAGCCGGGCTCGGCCCCAGGTAGACCCACTGTGCAGGCTCCCATCAAGCTGGCAGGTCCGAAGGCTCGCCTGTGGGGGAAAGGTTGGCTTTTGGGATACTTCAGTTTAGCCACTTCTACGACACCCCGAGCTAGGCTCGGCCCCAGGTAGACCTACTGCGCAGGCTCCCATCTAGCTGGCAGGTCCGAAGGCTCGCCTGTGGGGGAAAGGTTGGCTTTTGGTATACTTCAGTTTAGCCACTTCTACGACACCCTGAGCCGGGCTCGGCCCCAGGTAGACCCTCTGCGCAGACTCCCATCTAGCTGGCAAGTCCGAAGGCTCGCCTGTGGGGGAAAGGTTGGCTTTTGGGATACTTCGATTTAGCCACTTCTACGACACCCCGAGCCGGGCTCGGCCCCAGGTAGACCCGCTGCGCAGGCTCCCATCTAGCTGGCAGGTCCGAAGGATCGCCTGTGGGGGAAAGGTTGGCTTTTAGGATACTTCAGTTTAGCCACTTCTACGACACCCCGAGCCGGGCTCTGCCCCAGGTAGACCCGCTGCGCAGGATCCCATCTAGCTGGCAGGTCCGAAGGCTCGCCTGTGGGAGAAAGGTTGGCTTTTGGGATACTTCGATTTAGCCACTTCATCGACACTCCGAGCCGGGCTCGGCCCCAGGTAGACTCGCTGCTCAGGCTCTCATTAGCTGAGCAGGGCGGTAGGCACACCTGGGGTGAAAGGATTTGCTCTGTGTGTACAAGGGAGTACAAAAAGGTATAGCTTAGATATTTTACAATGTTATGATGAATTGTATACTTATTGTAAGTAATGGTATAAGGGCAGTTCGGTAGTAGAGAGCGTTACAAGTATCAAGTGGTTCAAAATGATCAAAAGGTGCACGGAGAGTTTAGTGTTTTGAATGCAAATTTTGGATTTTCTCAAAATTTTTCTTTTGGGTCGGCTCCCACTCGCCGGATACTTGGGATTGGACATTTCATTCCGAGCTTGTACCAACCTCGAAAAGAGTGGGGATTGTGTACAACCTCGTATCCGGTCGAGCGGGATCATCCCCAAGTGACGGACTCGGGACATGCTACGAGCGACGTTTTTATGTAGCCCTGTTCGGGGACGTGCGGGTCCTCGTGCATGCGTGCGGAGGTCTTGTGTGTGTAGGCTTAAAATTTATATATATATATGCTAAATATTATAATATATATTATATTATATATATATATATATATTATATTATATATATATGGGTTTTTATTTTATAAGAGGGAAGGGGAGAGGGAGCAGCAAGAGAGGGGCAGAAGAAAACAGAAACAGAAAAAGCAAAAAGAAAAGAGAGAGCAGAGCTCGGGAGAGGAAAAAAAGAAGAAGGAGAAAAGCCCCTAGGGCTAGCTGGATCGGCCGCCTGCAGCACCCCCGATGCCGCTCGGCCTCCTCCTCCTCCCTCTCCCGCCGCCGGCTTCAGCAGCACGACCGCCCCTTCCCCCTCCTTCCATCTCCTGTCCAGGCTACCGCCGCAAGGAGCAAAGCTCGGCTCCTCCTTCCGCCGCCGGCCAAGCCTGGAGCAGCCTTCCTCCTCCTCTCCCGTCGCCGACCGAGCCCGAGCTCTCTCCATCCACATCGCCGCCACCGCAAGGAGGAAGCCGCCTCCTTCCATCTCCTGTCCAGGCCGCCGCCGCAAGGAGGAAAGCTCGGCTCCTCCTTCCACCGCAGCCAAGCCTGGAGCAGCCTTCCTACTCCTCTCCCGTCACCGACCGAGCCCGAGCTCTCTCCATCCTCTCTCACTACCTCCGCCTAGGCCAAGAAAAGACCGAGCTGCCTCTCCCACCTCTTGTCCAGGCCACCGCCTGGAGGTGCAGCCCGAGCTACCCTTCCACCTTCTGTCCAGTCCACCGCCGCAAGGAGGAAGCTACCTCCTGTCCAGGCCACCGCCGCAAGGAGAAAGCCGCCTCCAGCAAGGGTTGCCCGAGCCTCTCATGATGAGGGTTATTGCTACCAAGATCCACAACAAAAAAAAGATCAGAGTTCATACTGCGACGTCCGGATCCGTGCTTGTACGGTCGATACGCGGTTGCGGCTTCGTCAAATCACGCGTCAAGGGGAAAGATGTTTCTACTCGGGCAGGTGAAGCCCTCGATTTACATTTGCATGGAAGCCCCTCTCCACCAACGGGTGGGGAAGGGAGCTCTCCGACGGGTTGACGTGTACGTCCCCGCTATTAATTGCATATAGTATCCGGAAGTGTGAGTACGGATTTAGGCATACTGTGTGAAGCCCATCCGGACGTATGAGCCGAATTGGTGATGTTATGTGTGAAGCCCATCCGGACGTATGAGCCGAATTGGTGATATTCTGTGTGAAGCCCATCCGGACGTACGAGCCGAATTGGTGATGTTCTGTGTGAAGCCCATCCGGATGCATGAGCTGGATTGGTGATGTTCTGGGGTTCCCGGAGAAGACTCCGAGGAAGTTGGATATTATCTATTTGCAGGGAATGCGCACCATAGCCCCGAAAAAGGGGAGTATGAAATATATTTGGCCAGCTTATGTTAGCCGACTGTTGTTTAGCTGACAATCGTTTGTCGAGACATTGGCGTACAGGTGTTGCAGTAGCAAGCGGGAAGTAGCGGGCTTAATCCCAAGCTGGTGCCGGCCCTCGAAGGCCTATTTTTGTTTATATTGCCGGCCTGCGTGCCGATGTATGGAATTTATATTCCTGTATTTATTTATAATCTGTGATGCTCTGTGAATGTGTGGTTAACTCCTTTTATCTTGGGCGAGTGGTGTGCTCGTGAACCGCTCGTACCGTGGGAGCCCCGAGGTTTATGCCGGGAAGCCCCTGTTAGCCTGTTGATAGCCTTTTAGGGTAGCGGATTCGCGCTGTTTGCAGCCCAGTTGGGCGGCGTGTCGTAGAATTGCTCGCCGATGTTGCGCCATTAGTAGGGTGGGTGAGGAGCTTTTTGTATGGACCCAAGGATACACATCTAGATAGGAGAGAGTTGGTCTTGAGAACCTCCTTAGATGTTCCGGTCGGCCAAGAGCGCCCTCCGAAGGTGTCTTAGCCCAGTCTTTGGCTTGGGAGGGGAAGAGTTTGTTAGTCTTCCGGGTATGCGGTGGGACCTCCACGCTGAGACCTTGGGTCTGTCCCTTACGTTCCTAGTCTAGAGCCTAGATGGTTCATTTGAGTGTAGTAGGTGTGCAGTCACCCCTCTTTTGGGACCCCGAACTCTACAGAAGTCAATTTTGGCTTCGGTCATTTTTGGCTTCAACAGAAACAGTCTTTTCTAAAATACATTTTATCTCTCTATTCACTACTTCGACTTGCCCGTTAGTTTGGGGGTGGTAGGCAGTTGAAAGCTTATGTGTAATGCCGTATTTTATAAGAGTTTTTGAAAACTATGCGTTACAAAAATGTGAACCCCTATCGCTAAAGATGCATCGTGACGTACCGAATCGAGAAAATAATTTTTTTAAGAAAGTAATTATGACTCGGGAGTCATTAGTAGGAAGAGATTGGGCCTCAGCCCACCATGAAACATAATCTACAACAACTAAAATGAACTTATTCCCGAAGCTAGAAGGAAGATGGCCAACAAAATCAATTCCCCAGAGGTCGAAAACTTCACACTCAAGGAAATAATTTTGCGGCATTTCATTTTTATTGGAAATGTTTCCGGACAATTGGTAACTATCACTCCTACTCACAAAAGTTTGCGCATCTTTCAACAGGCTAGGACAATAAAAACATGCGCAAAGCACTTTGTGAGAGGTACGAGCAGCTTGATAGTGACCATCAGTCAGTCCTTCATGCAAATGTTTTAAAATATCTAATCCTTCTTTGAAAGAAACACATCTCCTTATCACCTGGTCCGCTCAAATTCGAAGAAGATGCGGGTCCTCCCAAAAATAGTTCTTCAACTCAGAAAAGAATTTCTTCTTTTACTGAGAGGATAACTCCTTTGGGAGGACACGGGCCACTAAATAGTTGGCAATGTTTCCAAACCAGGGGGCAGGAGAAGTGTTAATTGAAAGCAGCTTCTCATCAAGAAAATAATCATTAAAAGATTTTTCATCTAAATTTTATATATACGGGTTATCTAATCGTGAGAGATGGTCGGTGGCCAAATTCTCGGCACCTCACTTATCACGGATTTCTAAGTCAAATTCCAGGAGGAGTAAGACCCAGTGAATCAGGCACGGCTTGGCATCCGTCTTAGCAAGAAGATACTTGAGGGCCGAGTGGTCCATGAAAATGATAATTTTTGAAAGCATGATGTATGGTATGAATTTATCTAAGGCGAAGACAACAACTAGGAGCTCTTTCTCAGTCGTGGTGTAATTCTCTTGTGCAGGTATGAGTGTTTTACTTGCATAATAGATGGGGTGGAAGTTCTTAGATATGCGTGACCTAATACGGCTCCCACTGCGAAACTACTCACATTACACATATTCTCAAAGGGAAGGTCCCACACCGAAGCTTTTATAATTGGGGCATTAATTAACTTTTCTTTTATTAATTCAAAGGCAGATATGCAAGATTCATCAAAAATAATTGGGGCGTCTTTTTCCAGAAGATGAGTAAGGGGTTTGGTGATTTTGGAGAAGTCTTTAATGAAACGGCGGTTGAAGCCAGCGTAACCTAGGAAACTTCTTATAGCTTTTATGTTTGTAGGCGGCGGCAGTTTCTCGATAACTTCTATCTTATTTATATCTACTTCAATTCCTAGGGCAGAAATCTTATGACCCAAATCTAACCCCTCCCTCACCAAAAATGGCATTTTTCCTAATTTAGGGCGAGGTTAGTTTCTTCGCATCATTCTAAGACATTCTCAAGGTTTTCTTAAACAACTATCAAAAGCATCGCCAAATACGGAGAAATCATCCATAAACACCTCCATTTTTCTTTCTACGTACTTGTCAAAGATAGCGAGCATACATCACTGGAATGTAGCTGGCGCATTGCAGAACCCAAACAGCATTCTTCGGTAAGTGAAGGTTCTAAAGGGACAAGTAAACGTAGTTTTCTCCTCGTCCTCAGGAGATATGGGGATTTGAAAATACCCCGAGAGGCCATCGAGAAAACAGTAAAAGCCATGGCCGGATAGTCGCTTTAAGATTTTAGCGATGAACGACAAAAGAAAATGGTCCTTGCGAATGGCATCATTTAACTTATAATAGTCAACACACATTCGCCACCCCGTCACCGTACGTGTCGGGATTAAGTAATTATTCTCAATACTACAAACAGTTATCCCGCCCTTTTTTGGCACTACCTGAACTGGGCTGACCCACTTACTATCAAAAATAGGATAGATAATTTCTGCGTATTGGAACCCTACTTGTGATTTGGGCTAGGTTCACTATTAGGTTTGATTAGATGACCCAACATGTATAGTCTAGGGTCATAGGTTATTTCCAGGGTCTAAGTCAGTAGCACATACATAAATTGTTAGTCTCTACTTCAGAAGTCTTTAGAGATAGAAGAATTCAAAGGAAAAGCAGTTAAAATGATTGCAGGAAAGTCGTTTGACAATAGCTGAACTCAGCTTGACTATCGTCGATCTCAGATCGACGAACTCAGAGTTCCTTCTCTGATTTGAGCTCGACGAAAGTCTAACTGAGATCGACGAACTGATATCTCATATCAGAAGTTCAGCTCGACAAAGGACTATCTCAGTTCGATGAACTTGGAGCTCAGATTGGCAAGTATATTTTTCAGTTCGACGATCTTGGAGCTCAGCTCGACGAAGGAGAATTATTAGCTCGATGAACTTGGAGCTCAGGTCGATGAAATCTTTGCTGAGTTCGACTAACTACTTCAAGGTTCTGTTTGACTTATCTTCTCTACAGTTTGTCGGTTCGACTATGCCAGTTTGTTTTAAAATTTTATTATTATAAGATAGTAATGCTCCGATAATTAATGCTCCATATTCTCATGAATATAGCCGTTACATGACAGTATTAATTATGGTTTTCACAGAGTTATTACACTACCTTATTTACTGGGACAGTTAGGGAAATGCATTTAAGAACAAATTAGCCGTTCAGGATCCCAGTAATTATGCAGAGGATTTCAGGAAAGAATTTAAAATTCAAATTATTTTGAATCTGCAATCAATATATAAAGTGATTTTGTAGAAGATTGTAATAACAAGATTTAGTAAATCAGTGAAAAAGAAGAGCAATCAGTGAAGAACACAACACAACTCTCATACACTCAGAGTTCTTCATCTGCTTCAGGCTTTCAAGAGACAACTAATCAAAATCAGTCTAAAGGCTTGCTGAAGAGCAACATCATTTTGAAGGCCTACACCCTGAAGCAAAGCTACCACTCCTGATCAAATCCATAACACTCAGGGGGAGCTTTGAAATTATCAACAAATCCACTAGTCTTCTCAGAGCCTTGAGACAGAGAAGACAACATATTATTACTTTTCTGTTTCACTGTGTACAAGGTTTTAACTCCCTTCTAAAGTTAACCTTTTTGATTGACAAGTCACCTGATCAAAAGACTTGGGATTGGTTTTTGGGGACCTAATCAAAAGCTCAAAGGGTTGCTAGATCTCCCGTAGAAAAATTGATCTTGTGGTGATAGGGCACAAGAGCAAAAACCTGTGGTGGCAGGGCACTTGATCAAAAACCTGTAGTGGATTCCTACCAGAGTGGTAGAAGAGTGGATGTACCTAGGTTTATTGGGGAACCACTATAAATTTCTTATGTCGTCTGGTTTGCCTTTACCTTTTTTTGTGTGCTGTGATTTTCTCTTTATTTTTATATATACATATCACCTATTTTAATCCGCTATAAAAATTTTCAAAAAGTTTTTAATACTCTATTCACCCCCTCTAGAGTTAGTTAGATCTATCCCTCACTTTCAATTGGTATCAGAGCGTAAGGTGGTTTGGTTTCATAGGCTAACACCTCAACCAAAAGATCCTTGATAGATCCCATTTACTCTAGTTTGTCTTTTATATCATGGAACAAAACAAAGAGTATTCAAGCACCAGACCTCAGTGTGCAATCTTAATAAGTTTGCACTTTGGAAGGCAAGGATTAGGCTTTACATAAATTCCATTGATGAAGATATCTATTATTCTATCTTGACAGGTCTCCCTACACCATCTATAATAACAAGCACAAGTGTAGTTCCACCACCTTAGTGGACTGATGCTCAGAAGAAGGCCAAGATTGCTGATGCTAAAGCAATGAACATTCTGTCCCAAACTATGTCTGATGACATATTCCAGAAGGTTACTGAATGCAAATCAGCAAAGGCCATTTGGGACTCCCTAAATGCTATAGTAGAAGGATTGTTGATGAAAGGAAAGATAAGAGATCACACTTGATCTCTCAGTATGAGAATTTCAAGAAGGAAGAGTAAAAATCAGTTACGTACATGTATAATAGGCTCAGTCTCATAATAAATGAGCTGAAAACTCTAGACAAGAATAACTCATAGATAGAGATAAATGACAAGATCCTTATGTGCTTCCCTAGCACATGGGACTATAGGATCTAGCCAATTAAAGAAACCAGAAGTCTCAATGAAAAATCTCTACAGAGACCTTGTTAAGCAAGCTCAAATCTTATGAGCAGCTCATCAAGACCAGAGAAGCTTAACAAAGGACTTCATCTTCAGTAAGGAATGAGAAAAGCATTAATTTTAAAGAAACTGAAGAAACAAAAGCCATTCCAGGCAATAAAGATTTATTGAGTCTCTTAGCTAAGAGATTCTACAAGATGACAAGGAAGGACTTCAGGAGAAGATCTTCCAGAAAATAAGATAAGCTAAGGTTTGACAAGACTCCAACTAAAGAAATAGTTTGCTATGGATGCAGGAAACTTGGACACATACTTCCAGAATGTCCAGAGAACTAGAAGAAAGACAAAAGAAAGGAGAAAGAGTCCAAGAAACATTCCAGCAAACCCTCTTACAACAAATGCAAAAAGAAGAAAAGAGGATTTGTGGCTGAAATATGGAGTGAATCTGAGTAAGAATCTTCATCTAGTTCCAGTGAAGATGAAGAAGAAGCAAAAACAAAGGAAATTTGTTTTATGGCAATCAATGCCTCATGCAATAATTCTGAAGAAGAATCTGAATCTGAATCAGAAGAAGATCAGGTAATCTTAACCTTTGATTTTCATTCAGAACAATTTAAAATTGATTTCAAATTATTATGTAAAGATATGATTAAATCATAGAAGGAAATCAAACTTCTCAGAGAGAAATTAATTGAATTTGAAAATGTTTCTTCTGAAAACTTAAAACTTAAAAAAGATTTAAAAACTGCTAATAATTAAATATTTTCCTTAGAAACTAAATTATCTGAGGCTAAGCAATTTGAAGAATCCCTTAATGGGAGAAGTATCAAATTGATGAATATCACAAGCACAGTAAATGCCAGGCTAAATGGCAAACTGGGCTTGGGAGCTTCATCTAGTCAGCTTAATATTCTTGAGAAAAATATTTTATCTAAATCAATTGAATTCATATCTGCTAAAGGAAAGGAGAAAGAAGTGTTAAAACTTACATATAAAGATACTGAAATTTTACCAAAGACTAAACAAGAGAAAAAGAAATTTTTTAATAAAAATTATGTTCAACATGTTTTGTCAAACCAAGCTCGACGAAATTAATGTGGTTTGTCGAACTCAGATCGACGAACTATGAATGCAGATTTTCAGTATAATTATTCGGCTAACTATGCTCGACGAACTCAATATGGTTTGTTGAAAAGCGATCGATGAACTTTGGGGCACAAAGAATGAATACTTTCATTCTTTGAACGAAGTTCGATGAACTCATCCTTATTCGTCGAACGCAGATCGACGAACTTATTATAATTCATCGAACCCAGTTTCTTAAAACAAAAACTTTAATTCTTTTCAAAACCTTAATAAAAAACAAACCTTTATTAATCCGTTTACTCAGCGGATTATTCTTCCTAGGAGATATCATCCACTAGGTTATAAGGATCAACCTGAATTTTCTTATATCTCTAGCTATAAATATGAAAGAAATTAAGGACCCATGGTTACCTGGGTCAAGAACACCTAACCTATTTTTATGCAGGTGAAGAACTATCCTACCATAGAGGAATAATGGTATCTGGATAGTGGCTGTTCAAAACACATGATAGGAAGTAAAGACAACTTGATTGATTTCAAAGAAAAGCTTGGACCAAAGGTGATATTTGGGGACTCCAATCATGGGCAAACAGAAGGATATGGAAATGTCAAGATTGGAGTAGTCACATTCAAGAAGGTGGCATATGTAAATGGTATGAAGCATAACCTCATCTCTATCAGCCAACTATATGATGAAGGTTATCAGGTAACATTTAATAAGTGTTTATGTTAAATTACTTCTGATAAAAACAAAATTATTTTAATTGGAGTTAGACAAGGTAACATTTATTTAGTTAATTTTAATTCGGCTAAATAAGAAATCTGTTTGTTCAATCAGATTAGTAAAACTAGTGAACTCTGGCATAAGAGATTAGGACATATAAATCTTAGGACCATAGCTAAATTATCTAAGGACAAGCTTGTCAGAGGACTACCTTCTGGCTCGTATAAGAAGGAAGGACTCTGCAGGGCTTGTCAACTTGGCAAGTAAACTAAAAATAGTTTCAAATCCATTAATAAAAGTGATTCACCCTGAATCTTGTACTTGCTATATATGGACCTTTTTGGACCTATTGCAGTGCATAGTTTGGGAGGGAAGTCAGATACCTTAGTGATTGTTGATGATTTCTGTAGATTCACTTAGGTTTTTATTTTGAAAAACAAGTTAGATAACTTTAAAGTTCTTACAGACTTTCTTAAGAGCATCCAGATTGAGTACTCTACTCAAGTTGCATTGATTAGAAGTGATCATGGCACTGAGTTTGAATCTCTTCTCATGCAAGAATTCTGTGATAAGGAAGGTATCACACATTATTTTTCTTCTCCTAGAACTCTTCAACAAAATGGGGTAGCTAAAAGGAAAAATAGAATAATGATTGAATCTGCAGGGACATTACTTGCAGATGCTCACTTGCCCCTATCCTTTTGGGAAGAGGCAGTAAGCACATCAAATTATGTTCTGAATAGAAGTCTAATTCATAAGCTAAAGGGTAAGACCCACTATGAATTACTTAAAGGGAAGAAACCTAAAATAAACTATTTTAAAGTATTTTGTTGTATATGTTACATTCACAATAATGACAAAAAATATCTTAGAAAGTTTGAAGCCAAAGCTACAAAGGGAATTTTTCTTGGATATTCCCAAGTTAGCAAAGCTTATCGGGTGTATAATAAATCAACTCTCAAAATGGAAGAATCTGTACATGTAACTTTTGATGAGACTGACATGTTTTACAAGGAGAAGGATTCTTCTACCATAGAAAATTTGTAGGTACCAAATCTTTGTGAGAAAATGGATGATTTAACCATAACACAAGAGGATATATCATATCCTTCTCAACAGATTATTGATGAAGAGAGTGAAGAAGAAATACATGAACAGATTGCTGAAAACATTGTGGCTAATGAAATTCCACCAGAGGAATTAGTACCACAAATGGTTATTGAAAAACCAACTCTACCCACTGATCTTATCACACTTAGAGATCATCCCATATCTCAAGTGATTGGAGACATGTAAGCTGGTGTGCAAACAAGGCATAAATTAAATCATGATCAGATGCATGCTTTCTTTCTTTCTCAGATTGAACCTCAATCCTTTACAGATGTAGAGCAAGATCCCCACTGGATTATTGCAATGCAAGAGGAGCTCAATCATTTTGAAAGATGTAGAGTTTGGGATTTAGTTCCAAGACACAAAGACTACCCAGTCATTGGAACTTAATGGGTCTTTAGGAACAAACTGGATGCAAAAGGAGCAATTGTGAGAAACAAAGCTAGGCTTGTAGCCCAAGGTTATTCACAGGAAGAAGGCATTGATTATGATCAAACCTTTGATCCTATTACAAGACTTGAAGCCATCCGAATTTTTCTTGCTTATGCTGCCCATCAGAATTTCAAAGTCTATCAAATAGATGTCAAAAGTGCATTTCTTAATGGGGAACTAAAAGAGGAAGTGTATGTTGAACAACCACCAGGTTTTATCTCTTCAACTCATCCCTCCTATGTTTTTAAGCTACATAAATCTCTCTATGGTATAAATCAAGATCCAAGAGCTTGGTATGAGACCTTAGATAACATTCTTTTAGAGCATAAGTTCATTAGAGGCATTATAGATAAGACCTTATTTATTAGACATCATAAGAATAAAATTTTGCTAGTACAAATATATGTAGATGACATTACATTTGGATCTACTGATTTCAATCTTTGCAAAAGGTTTTCTGACCTGATGCATTAAAATTTTGAAATTAGTAGCATGGGTGAACTATCTTACTTCCTTGGTCTTCAAGTGAAGCAAACCACTGATGGTATCTTCATATCCTAGTCTAAATATGCTAAGGAGCTTCTCAAAAGATTTGGGATGTCAGATGTCTCAGCTGCAAAAACACCCAAGCCCTCCAATGCTGCAGTTGATTCTAATGAATAGGGCAAGCCAATTGATCAGAAAACATATAGGGCTATTATTAGGTCATTATTGTTTCTTATAGCTAGTAGGCTAGATCTTATGTTTGTTACTTGTATTTGTATTAGATTTCAAGTCAGCACTAAAGAATCAAACCTTATTTTACTAAAAAGGATTTTAAGATATATAATGGGTTGTCCTAATCTATGACTTTGGTATCCAACAGAGTCAGAATTTACTTAACTAGATTCTCAGATGCTGACTTTGCTGGATGCAGAGTTGACAGAAAAAACACATTAAGAACTTGTCAGTTCCTTAGTGATTGGTTTGTGTCCTAGTTTTGCAAAAAGCAAATTCTGTGTCCACCGCAACTGCTGAAACTGAATATATTGCACCTGGTAGTTGCTGCTCACAGATTTTGTGGATTCAAAATCAGCTCCTAGATTATGGTTTCAACTTAAATAATTCAACTATCTTTTATGATAATTCCAGTGCAATTTAAATTGCACAAAATTTAGTGCATCATAGTAGGATCAAGCATATAGAGATTAAACATCATTTCATTAGAGATTGTGTAGACAAAAATTAAATTAATGTTTTCTTTATCTATACTGATTTACAAAGAGCAGACATTTTCACCAAACCATTGGATGAAAAGAAACATCTGTTCTTCCTAAATCAGCTAGGTATGATTAATGGAGAGGCCTTAATTTAATCTTTGTCTATGGTCAAAGAATTTGTCACTTTTTGTCGAACGGAGATCGACGACATGTGAACTCTTCTTGAGATTTTTGTTGAACAGAGATCGATGAAATCTCTTTGAGAAACTGTTCGTCGAAGGTAGATAGACGAATTTGTTCCAGAAAATTTTTCATCGAACAGAGAATGAGGAATTATTTTCCCCCTCTTTAAACTTAGATCGATGCTTTCATTTCTTTCTGAGATTTTTTTCGTCAAACTGAGTTCGAAGCTTTTATTTTGCGTCAGACAGAGTTCGTCTTTTCGACTTCTGAAAATCTATAATTAGGTTTTCATCAAACTCCATCCCGTGCTTTCCAGTTCCTTTGCACTTGATCTATTATTTTTGTAGGCAATGGCAATTTCAGCGGCGACCCTCTCTGGGATGAAATTTGTTGAAGGGTTCGACATTGACGTCGATTCATTTTGCTATTCTGATCAAATCTTCAAGAACATCCTTCAGTTGTTTGAGGCTCCACATTTGAGAAAGTTCATGACCTTAAGGATCCAACTTCCAGTGCAGGAAATCAAGGAATGGGTATTCACAACAACTTTTCCAGATCAAACGACCATTTCTAGATCGATTTCTGGACACTAGGTTTCTCTTACCACTGCTATTCTAACTGAATTTTTTGGTTTTATCAATGGGGAAGATGATATTGAATTATCTAGCACTGAGTTTGATGATATGCTAGTTATAATGGGTCACTCTAAGGGAAACCCTAACAAATTGCTGAAAAATGGACTTGTCTGTTGAATATAAGTTTTTGGCAGATGTGGTTGGCAAGGTAATCTTGGTCAAGCAATCTTCCCATGACTACAACACCAGGCACCAATTCCTTCTGATGAGTGCCCTAGTTAATCAGAAATCAGTGAACTGGGGTGGTATTGTGTTTGATTTGATTAAGAAGAAGATAAGTAAGAAAGATGTTTGTTTTGCTAGAGTTCTGGGTATTTTCGTCCAGGAAAAGGTTCCAGAACTTTTGGTCTCACAGACATTTTCATCAATGCCTCTTAGAGGCTTATTTAACACCCCAAATTGTAATTTGGAGTTCAGGATATATGACACAGCCTGGGACACGGGCGTGTCCAGGGTCATGTCCAGTGCACACGGCCTGGGATACAGGCATGTCCCAGGGCGTGTCCTGCTCGGGTTGGTAACCGGGCGGAGTTGAGTGGCACTGAGTAAAGTGGCGTTGTGTTTGGAATATGGCCTGTGACATGGTCATGTCACAGGGGTGTGTTGGGCACACGACCAAGGACACGGGCGTGTGCCTTAGCCGTGTTCTTCTCGGGTGATTTGGTCCTATGTTGGTGGGGTGACATGGCCAGTCACACAGCCGTGTAGTGGTTGACACGGGCGTGTTAGGAAGTTACACGGGCGTGTCGTAGCCTGTGTTCTGATCCAGATTGAGTCAGTTCTGTAGCCGCTCAAGGAACACGGCCTGTGACACGGGCATGTCACAGGCCATGTCAGCTCTGTTTAGATGCTTTTCAAAGTAGATCGAGGCCATTTGTTCCCTTCTATTTAGATCTTGTAGTCCAAGTTCCTCCCTGCTATGATAAGGCTGAGAAGTGAGATGAATGTATCATTCTTATGTTGGCCATTCTCTTTCTAAATAGAAGAGAGAGAGGAGAGCAAGGAAGGAAGAAGGAGAAGCTTTCCGACTACCGGTGGAGCTTCAGCGGTCCGAATCGAGAGTTGAGTTCAGCGTTGTGGAGGCAAGGCCGTTGCGGTGACTTCCATTCGACAAGTTCTTTCATAGCGCTGAAGCAATCGTCAAGGGTAACAATCTTTCTTCCTTGGGCAGGTGAAGCCTTTTGTTTATGCATGTATATCTATGGAATCCTCCATCTTTTGATTGAAGAGCGTAAGTGATTCTAGTGGTTGAGTCTGCATTTAGATCCGGAAGTGTGTAGTATGGAATATGCATGCTGTGTGAAGCCCATCTGGACGTATAGTCTGGATTGGTAATGCTGCGATCCGGAGAAGACTCCATATATACAACGAATATCTTGCAGAGCGTGTTAGGACATTTGTGAAGTGTGGTAAGGAAGCTTTGCATATCTCCTTTGGTTGTATGCTCGGTACGAGCCCTATGATGGACTAGAAAGCGGCACTATGTGCCGGTGTTGAGAGAGGGATGGGAGAACCTCTGAGTGGGTAGGCCACCCACTAAGTTTAATGATCGGATTGTTGTAAGCATGCACCTCTGAGTGGCTGGGTGCGAGATGTCTCCAATAGGGATTTGGCAGCTGATGCCCATGGTCAACAAGTTAAGAACCTCTGAGTGGGTGGGCCACCCAACAAGTTCAGTGGTAGGATCGGGTGAGCGGTCGATTGGTAGTAATGCAGCGGGGCGATTTCCCTAGGCTTGTTACACTACGTGGGTAGGTCGACTGATAGTGCTCACGGTTGCCGTGAGGTTATTACCTCTGAATGGGATGGGAGAGAGGGTCTCCAGTCTGCGCGCTGTAGTAGACTATGCTCCATCGCCAACAATTTAAGAACCTCTAGTCGGTGGTGTACGAAGGATGCGCCGATACACCGTCAGCGTGCCCTGAGTGCACGGAGCGTCTAGCACGAAGGCCGACATTTGTGATGTTATTGTGTATTATTATATATACATGTTTTGATGGTATTGCATGCAGGGAAGGAACCAATGCCCCGGGTAAGGGGTAGGGTCAATATAATTGGTCAGCTGAATGCTGACCGGTTCTTTATTTATCACCCATGGGGTAGATGTCTATATGCAGGTGCTGCCCTTATTGATGCTGAAATGGATTGAGCGGGTTGAAGCCCTTTGTGCTGCTGCTGCTGGTAGGCCCTTGAAGGCCATGCGAAGTATTGGATTTCATTTGTCGCCGGCCTGCATGCCGATGTATGAAATCATATTTTGTAAAGAGAAACTTGTAAGGCCTTAAGGCCGTGAGCGTTTGAGTTGTATACATTCCTGGTGTTTATATAAATGTGGTAGTTATAGAGTAGTGGACATTCATGGTTCGAGTTCGTGCAAGTTATAATCTTCTGCTTGAATGCTCTGTGTTAGGGTGTGATTGTATTTTGGTATTAACCTGTGACCTCGCAGTCTATTTGTGGCATATACTGTGGGGCCCTGGCCGGACCTTCTATTATATGTTATTAAACAGGTCGGTTTGTTACATTTTTGTATTAGAGGCCCTCGGTTTTCCTCTTTCAAATTCGTGGCCGAATTCTTTTGTAGGGTGGTGAGCACGTGTACGTTCGAACCGTTTTAACATAATTGAACTTAAGAATGTCCATTAGGAATGTGCGTGTGTGTATTCGGTATGTTTGTCGTTTTGGATTTGGAGGTTGATTATTGATATCTTGTTCACATATAGGTAAAAAGGAGTGGAGCTGGGCAGTCTGAGCCCCAGCATTAGGATGAGAGTGCGGCACCAGCCGAGGTGCCCACACCTCCTCCATCTGCAGAAACCGTATGCCTAGTTGCGGAGGCGGTATTTGCCATGATTCAAGCACAACCTGTTGGGCAGGCAAGGCCTGTAGTGGAGCCAGTTCGGGCTGGTACGAGGCAAGAGCGTTGATGACTTGTTTTAGTCATCGTTTTTGGGGTAATTTAGTAGCCTAAATGCCTAAGTTTATTTATAATTTATGCTTGCCATTTCATGTTTTAATGTATTATTATAAAATCCTAGTTTTATTATAGTTATATTATGTTTTGATATAAAAATCAATATAATTTTATTATATGTATTATGCTACTGTATGTATTAGATTATATTATGTTTAGTAATTATAATTAATGTTATGTTTTATGTTAATGTTTTAATTTTAACGTTTTAATGTTTTTATATTATGTTGTTTTAATTTTGTTATTTTATGTTGATTCATTACATGTTTATTTTGTCTCTTTCTTGTAGGTTCAAGCCCCCACAATGAAGACTAGCCGAGCCCTCCTCCATTGGTGCAGCCCACATGACCAAGAGCAGCCCACCATGTTCAACCCGAGCCCACAAAGCCCTTGGAGCAGCCCCTACATCCACTTCAAGACCAACCCGAGCCCACTACATGCAGCCCACTATATACAAGCCCAAACCCGAGCCCACTTACTCATACATGCACCTAATGTATTCTCTCTTCCCTCCACATTAATTTCTCCATGCATGCACCTTTCCAATTCATGCATGGTCGACCCCCTCCCTCTCTCCCCTTTTATTGTTTTCTTCTTCTCTTTATTCAACATTCATCCCCCTTCTATTTTCCATATTTTCTATTTTTATTCCCCTAAATGAAATACATTGAACCTCCCATTTTCTCTCTCCCACATTATGACATTCATGCATTTTCTCCACCATGCATGGCCGGCCACACCTTTGCCCCTTCATTTTAGCCTTCATTCTAGAATCTTCCCTCTTTACCTATAAAAGGAACCCCTTGCCTCTTGTTTTTAAGATGTAGTTTTTTTAGTGAAGCATATGAAGAAGGAGTTCTTGTTAGAGAGTTTTATTTCAAGTAGTTTAGTGTTTTATGTTTTATGTTTTGTTTTGTTAGAGTAATGTTATAATGCCCATTTAGTTTTTCCATGTACCTCTCTTTAATTATGCAATGAAAACATTTCCTTTGTCTCTTATTATTGTTATTTCCTTTTCAATCATGCTTAGCAAATTTGTTTTTGTGCCCGATCGCGACGAACTTTGCGATGAAATAACATATCTTTATTTTTATGTTTGCATTTGTATTTTTCTATTTTTTATTCTTCCTTGATTTATTTCTTGTCGACTCCGTATTCCGGTATCGGTAGTAGGCATTTGATCTCATTTCATAGAACCCGAGAGGCTCGTGAATGTGAAAGATCACTCAAGGAAGGAAGGAGTTGCACGCACCCCTAGAGATAGGATGACGTAAATCCTCCGGATTGGAGTCAAATCCAATAGTACGGGTCACTTCGGTCATGCTGCTTTAGGCCTTTTTGACTTGAAAGAGATTTCGGTCAAAACGTCTATAAGTTAGGGGATTTAATGCTCTAGCGAGATTACTTCCTAATATTGGATCCGTCACGGTCTTAATAGAATTGCAAATTCTAACTAAATTATTTCGTTATTTCATTTCAAAGTGAATTGTCGATCGAGCACTTTTCTTGTAATAGTTTATTTTCTCTTTTTAAGCTTAGTTTATTTTTATTTTCAAAATGCATCAATCTTCCGGTAGAATAATAGAGTCGTTGTGAGTAATTGTACTTGCCTGCCCCGAGTTTTTATACGACCTTGATATATTTTTATCACTATACTATAAAATGATAGGTACACTTGCCTATTCAGATTGTAGCCCGTGATACGATTTTCACGCATCAAGCATGTTGAAGCTCGGGTGGACGAGCAAGCGACTGACAAGCAACTGAAGCGATTTATGGATTTTCATCCACCTACGTTTGTCGGGGAGAATTCCTCAATGCAGGAGGAAGATTGGCTTTCAAGAGTGAAGAGGATCCTGACAGCGCTCAGGATAGATGAGGGGCAGAGAGTTACGTTAGCCACTTTCCTACTGGAAGGAGAGACGAGACTTTGGTGGGTTGAAGTCGAGCTGCACCAGTTGGCAGGCAGAGGTCTGGGAGAGATTTCGATGGAGGAATTCTCCAGATTGTTTTGGGCAAAGTATTTGCCAGTATTACGGAGAATTGCTATGGAGAACGAATTCCAACATCTGGTGCAGGGGGAGAAGTCTGTGGATGATTACCTGAATGAATTTACCAGGCTGGGGCATTATGCGGGGTCAACTTTTGCGGAGGAAGCGCAGAAGATGAATAGATTCTATGAGGGACTCCGAGATGAGTTGAGATTGGCGCTTTCGAGTTCAGTGAACCAAGGCTTCCAAGCCTTAGTCGATACAACCTGTGTGCTGGAGAAGGACTTGAAACGGGTGTAGGATAAGAAAAACTTGGCGGCGAAAAAGTCGGAATTCAAAGTTCCATAGTCAAATCAATCGGAGTTTAGGAAACGTAATAAGAAGCGGTTCAGGCCTCCTGAACAAGCTCAGTCAAATGTTACTTCAGGAGCAACGTACGGGCAAGGACAGGTGGAGAAACGTACGTGTTTTATCTATGGGAGGCAGGGGCATATCGCCCGAGATTGTTGGAGTGGCGCCTATAAGAGTGAGAAAAATTCTTGTGCGATATATGAGGAAAAGGGTAAGGCAGTGGCGGAATAATCTGCATCTCGGGCGCAACCTCGAGTGTACACTCTCGAGTTGCAGGAGCCGCAAAGTTCAAACCATGAGGAACAACCTAATAGCGTGCATAATTTGTAATTGCACGAGGCTATAAAGAGATTTCGGCAAGACGCGGAGGAGTCGAAGTAAAGTAAAGGGTGTACTTTATTTCATTGTGTTATAAGAGGTACATATTATGTTGTATGTATGTATGTATGTTTGTTGAAAACACGTGTGGTTTTGCGATGCCGTGGGGCGAGAAAAGATGCGGCCTCTAAACTCTAAACCCGTATCGTTTTGGTTAATAGTGCATCAATTGCATTGTTGTGTTGATATTGCAATTGCGGTAAATTTCAGGACGAAATTTCTATAAGGAGGGGAGGGTTGTAACACCCCAAATTGTAATTTGGTGTTCAGGCTGGGTGATACGGCCTGGGACACGGGCGTATCCAGTGCACACGCACTGGGACACGGGCGTGTCCCAGGACGTGTCCTGCTCGGGTTAATAACCGGGCGACATTGAGTGGCAGTGAGTGGAGTGGCGTTGAGTGTGGAACACTGCCTGTGATACGGGCGTGTCACAGGGGTGTGTTGGGCACACAGCCAAGGACACGGGCGTGTGCTTTAGCATTGTTCTTCTCGGGTGATTTGGTCCTGTTTTGGTGGGGTGACACGGCCAGTCACACGACCGTGTACTGGTTGACACGGGCGTGTTAGGAAGTGACACAGGCGTGTCGTAGCCCGTATTCTGATCCAGATTTAGTCAGTTCTGTAGCCTCTTAAGGAACTTGACCTGTGATACCGGCGTGTCACAGGTCGTGTCTGCTCTGTTTAGATGCTTTTCAAAGCAGATCAAGGCCGTTCGTTCCCTTCTATTTAGATCCTGTGGTCCAAGTTCCTCCCTGCTATGATAAGGCCGAGAATGGAGATGAATGTCTCATTCTTATGTTGGCCATTCTCTTTCTAAAGAGAAGAGAGAGAGGAGAGCAAGGAAGGAAGAAGGAGAAGCTTTCTGACTGCCGGTGGAGCTTCAGCGGTCCGAATTGAGAGCCGAGTTCAGCGTTGTGGAGGCAAGGCTGTTGCGGTGATTTCCATCTGGCTAGTTCTTTCATGGCGCCGAAGCGATCATCAAGGATAACGATATTTCTTCCTTGGGCAGGTGAAGCCCTGTATTTATGCATGTATATATATTGAATCCTCCATCTTTTGATGGAAGAGCGTAAGTGATTCCTGTGGTTAAGTCTGCATTTAGATCCGGAAGTGTGTAGTACAGAATAGGCATGCTGTATGAAGCCCATCTGGACGTATAGTCTAGATTGATGATGCTGCGATCCGGAGAAGACTCCATGTATATAACGAATAGCTTGCGTAGCGTGTGAGGATGTTTGTGAAGTGTGGTAAGGAAGCTTTTCATAGCTTCTTTTATTGTATGCTCGGTATGAGCCTTATGATGGACTGGAAAGTGGCACTATGTGATGGTGTTGAGAGAGGGATGGGAGAACCTCTTAGTGGGTAGGCCACCCACAAAGTTTAATGATCGGATTATTGTAAGCAAGCACCTCTGAGTGGCTGGGTGCGAGAGGTCTCCAATAGGGATTTGACGACTGATGCCCATGGTGAACAAGTTAAGAACCTCTGAGTGGGTGGGCCACCCAACAAGTTTAGTGGTAGGATCGGGTGAGCGGTCGATTGGTAGCAATGCAGCGGGGCGATTTCCCTAGGCTTGTTAAACTACGTGGGTAGGTCGACTGATAGTGCTCACGGTTGCTGTGAGGTTATTACCTCTGAATGGGATGGGAGAGAGGGTCTCCAGTCTGCGCGCTGTAGTAGACTATGCTCCATCGCCAACAAGTTAAGAACCTCTTGTCGGTGGTGTACGAAGGATATGCCGATACAACGTAAGCGTGCCTTGAGTGCACGGAGCGTCTGGCATGAAGGCCGGCATTTGTGATGTTATTGTGTATTGTTATATATACATGTTTTGATGGTATTGCATGCAGGGAACGAACCACTGCCCCGGGTATGGGGTAGGGTCATTATAATTGGTCAGATGAATGTTGATCGTTGCTTTGTTTATCACCCATGGGGTGGATGTCCATATGCAGGTGCTGACCTTGTCGATGCTGAAATAGATTGAGCGGGCTGAAGCCCTTTGTGCTACTGCTGCTGGTAGGCCCTTGAAGGCCGTGCAAAGTATTTAATTTCATGTGTGGCCGGCCTGCGTGCCGATATATGATATCATATTTTGTAAAGAGAAACTTGTAAGGCCTTAAGGCCGTGAGCGTTTGAGTTGTATATATTCCTGGTGTTTATATAAATATAGTATTTATTTAGTAGTAGACATTCATTGTTTGAGTTCGTGCAAGTTATAATCTTCCGATAAAATGCTCTGTGTTAGGGTGTGATGGTATTTTTGTATTAACCTGTGACCTCACCGTCTGTTTGTGGCATATACTGTGGGGCCCCGGCTAGACCTTTTATTATATGTTATTTAACGGGTTGGGTTATTACAGCTTACTTCTACCCTCTTTGGAAGATGGGAGAGGGTTATCCCAAAGCCCTCCAGGGCTTCCTCCACTAGGATAGCTTTAGAGGACACAAGGGAAGTAGTAGCCACTCACTCAACCCGTGAAGAAGTTCCTATTCCTCCCTCTCCTTCTCATATACCATCTCCTCTTCAACAACAATACATAGTTATTACAGACACACCCTCTACTTCCATCCCTCATACCTCACCATCTCAACCACCATCTCAACCACAATCACCAATCCACATTCCTGAGGATACACCATCACCTCCTCAATCACCTCTTCCACCATATCTTGATGACATTCCATCAACTTCTACTCATCATGATGCACTTCTTTCTTCTCCAACTTTCAATCTACTCTCATCTACATCTCCACAATAATCTCCACCTCTTTCACAAGTTTAGGAAATCATCCCTAACATCACTCCCTCTACCATCCCTCCTCAGGATGCACCTCAGGCATTTTATTTGTGTCACAACTATTTTTTTAAATTCCATCTTATTCCAATCAACCTTCTATATCTGCTCAGAATCCCTCTGAGTTTATGCCTGTGGATTTCTCCTCCATCTCTTCTAGCATCTTGGAATTCATCAAAAATCTCTTAGAGGAAGCAGTTGCCCCTCTTGTTTCTGCCATTGCTGATCTTTCTTCCAAAATTGCCTCTTCCACCTTTGTCCCTTCTTCTGGGGGCCTAGTTTCTGGTCTCCCTGGATCTAGGTAGGGGGAGATGTCTGATGAAAAAGCTCCTCAAATAGCAGTTTCAATTCCATAGGCAATTATAGAAGCAGTTGCAGCAGCTGAAATTTCAGATATCGAAATGATTGCAGTATGTTCTGATGAAGAAGCAAAAGATCTTTCAGTTCCATAGGTTATCACTGATGGTGATGTATTTATTAATCAAACAGTTGATTTGTTTTCTCTATTTTTAGCTTCTGATTCTCTAAATAGTATTATTCCTAGTTATCTCCCAGCATTTCCAGTCTATCAAAAAGCTATAGTATGCTATTTTTCACCTATAGATATTTCAGTTGTAGAAAAGACTAAATCTAGCTTCATAAATTCTTCTACTAGTATCTCTTCAGTTTCTGTGGATACAATAGTTAATAATTCAATGGATGCTATAAAGTAAGGTTTTTCACCTCCCACTTATGTGATGGATGAACCTCCTTTGCCAAATCTTTATGACATCATTCTACAAGATATAGAACAGGAGAATCTACCCATTCAACAAGCTGTTATAGAAATTGAGCATGTACATCCAACATCTCCAGCTAAGGACAATTCAAAGTTAATAAAATAATTAGATGATATCTTTGACAATCCAACAGATGAATCAGATGAATCTGATGATGAAGAGTCAGATGATTTAGAGGATGTTGGTTCTAAGAAAAGAAAAGCCAAGAAAATGGCTCTAGTAAGGGCTACTCCAAAACCAAATCCTACAGCAGATACCCCCTATTATATTCTGCAATACATTACACTCACTCCAAATACTCCTTACTGGATGAGGCTTTCTAAAAATGAACAAAAGAGAAGGAAGAAGATGAAAAGGTACCATTCTCCTCAAAGGACTTGGAGAGGACCTCCTCCTCCTCCTGTAGCAGGATCAGCAGGAGGTGCTTCTCAATTTCAAAGGTCTACTTCTCATTCTCATTAATCAAGACCTACTCAAGGTAGCAAAGAACAACCCTTAAGGTCAGAAACTCAATCCAACAGCCAACAGAGAAAATAACAATAATAGCATGATAATCAAAGCAGCCAGCAGACAAAACAAGGTAGTCAGGTAGAAGAATAAAGTCCAGAGAGACCTCCCTCTCTAATTTATGATCCAGAGTTGGATCCTAACTACATAATGGCTAGGTTTAATGAGCTGATAGCTCTATCTCAGATAAGGAAGGCCAAGGAAGAAGGAAAATATTCCTTTTAATTTTCAACACTGTCATCTTACAGGAAGAAGGAATTGGACAAATATTAGGTAAAAAATCTCTTTAATGTTGATACTTATATGAATTTGCTTCCAGATGCTGTAGTGCCCAGAGCTGTATCTATGAAGATTCTTGGTGCTCAAGACATGAAGATGACTCAATAACAAGCTACTAATTCAAAAAGAAAGATGATTTTTACAAAACCTGTTTCAGATCCTTCAGATGCTTCAAAGAAAGACTCATAATTTTCTGCTTATGCTTTCTGAACTTTATTATTGCTGTGTATATTTTCACAAGTCACAATTGTTTATATCTGCTGAAGTTTTGTAATTATGTCAGATATTCTTTTCTTGCTTTGTGATTTTCTTTATTATGTTTTTATAGTGACCTCACCAAAATATGGGGAGATTGTTGGAACCCTACTTTTGATTTGGGCTAGGTTCACTATTAGGTTTGATTAGATGACCCAACATGTATAATCTAGGATCATAGGTTATTTCCAGGGTCTAAGTCAGCAGCACATACTTAGATTGTCAGTCTCTACTTCAGAAGTATTTAGAGACAGAAGACTTCAAAGGAAAAGTAGTTAAAATAATTGCAGGAAAGTCATTCGATGATAGCTGAACTCAGCTCGACGATCGTCGATCTCAAGGCGAGGAACTCAGAGTTCCTTCTCTGAGTTGAGCTCGATGAAAGTCTAGCTGAGATTGACGAACAGATATCTCATATCAGAAGTTCAGCTCGATGAAGGACTATCTCAGTTCGACGAACTTGGAGCTCAAATTGGCAAGTATATTTTTCAGTTCGACGATCTTGGAGCTCAGCTCGATGAAGGAGAATTATTAGCTCGATGAACTTGGAGCTCAGGTCGACAAATCATTGCTGAGTTCGACTAACTCCTTCTAGGTTCTATTTGACTTATCTTCTCTACAGTTTCTTAGTTCGACTACGCCAGTTTGTTTTTAAATTTTATTATTATAAGACAGTAATGCTCTGATAATTAATGCTCCATATTCTCAAGAATATAGCTGTTACTTAACATCATTAATTATGGTTTTCACAGAGTTATTACTCCACCTTATTTACTGGGATATTTAGGGAAATGCATTCAAGATAAAATTAGCCGTTCAACATCCAAGAAATTATGCAGAGGATTTCAGGAAAGAATTTAAAATTCAAATGGTTTTGAATCTACAATCAATATATAAAGTGATTTTTCAGAAGATTACAATAACAAGAGATAGTAAATTAGTGAAAAAGAAGAGCAATCAATAATCAGTGAAGAGCACAACACAGCTCTCATACACTCAGAGTTCTTCATTGCTTCAGGATTTCAAGAGACAACTAATAAAAATCAATCTAAAAGCTTGCTAAAGAGCAACATCATTTTGAAGGCCTACACCCTGAAGCAAAGCTTCCACTCTTGATCAGATCCATACAACTCAGGGGGAGCTTTGACAACATCAACTAGTCTTCTCAGAGCCTTGAGGCAGAGAAGACAACATATTTTTACTTTTCCCTTTCACTGTGTACAGGGTTTTAACTCCCTTCAAAAGTTAACCTTTTTGGTTCACAAGTCACCTGATCCAAAGACTTGGGATTGGTTTTTGGGCACCTGATCAAAAGCTCAAAGGGTTGCTAGATATCCCTTTGAAAAATTGATCTTGTGGTGATAGGGCACCTGAGAACCAACCTGTGGTGGTAGGGCACCTGATCAAAAACCTATAGTGGATTCCTACCAGGGTGGTAGAAGAGTGGATGTACCCAGGTTTATTGGGGAACCACTATAAAATTCTTGTGTCATCTGGTTTGACTTTACCTTTTTGTTTGTGTGCTGTGATTTTCTCTTTATTTATATATATACATATCACTTATTTTAATACACTATAAAAATTATCAAAAAGTTTTTAATACTCTATTCACCCCCCTCTAGAGTTAGTTAGATCTATCCCTCACTTTCACTGCATCTAACAGCTTCATAACCAACCCTTAACTACTTCTTTCATATTGGGATTTATGCAGTGCTGAGGTTGGATGGAATTTCACGAATTATCTTCCATTAAGATTTTGTGGGTACAGAAAGATGGGCTTATTCCCTTGATATCGGAAATCTACCAAGCAATAGCTCGGCGATGTTTATGTAAAACTAGAAGGAGTTTATCATTTTGCACTTTAGTTAGGTAGGCCAAAACTATTACTTATAGTTTAGAATCTTTTTCTAAGAAGGCATACTTAAGATGTTCAGGCAGTTCTTTTAATTCTAGGGTAGGGGGTTCTTCATATGATGATTTGGAAGTTCTTTCCTTTTCAAAAATAATATCTTTTAGACCTTAACTTTATATGAAAAATTGGAAAGGGTGGAGTCCGCGGCCATGGCCGTTTCTTGCAAAAATTCATTTGGAAGATTTGAAGAAAAAAAATCAGAAATCTCACTTTCACTTTCAGAAAGGTAGTAGGAAGATTCTTCACCTAAGGCATATAAGAAAAAAATAGGAGTCGGCATTCCCTAGGGTGTTCTTCATCGAAGGGGTGATAGAGAAAGTTAATTCATCGTCGCCTACTCGAAGGAAGAGCATGCCATTGCTTACGTAAATGATAGCTCAGGAGGGGGCAAGGAAAGTTTGGCCAAGGTTTAGGGGAACCTCGACGTCTTCTTCGATGTCCAATATGATGAAATCCACCGGGAAGATGAATTTGTCGACTTTGACTAGAACATCCTGCACTATTCCTAAAGGGTATTTGCCTGATCTATCAGTGAGTTGGATACTCATACGCGTGGGGTTGAAGCTACCAATTCCTAACTTCTTGAATATCGAGAGGGGCATCAGGTTGATACTCACACTTAAGTCGGCTAATGAGTGCTTGACAAAAAGCTTACTAAAGACACACGGAATAGAAAAACTACCCTGATCAACACTCCCGCTTCTTTGGCAAACCGTTAGTAAAGACCGTAGAGCACTCAGAATTTTGTGTGAAATGCGATAAGTTTTCTAACTTATTTTTATTAGTCAAGAGGTCCTTTAGGTACTTAGCTTACTTCGGCTTCTAGGAGATTGCTTCATGGAAGGGTAGATTTATGTGGATTTGCTTAAATATTTTTTGGAAGCAGGAGTATTGATCATCCTGACGTTGCTTGTTAAGTTCGGAAGGGTATGGTGGAGTTGGATCATTTTTAAAGATGGGTGATGGAGTGAGGTCTTTCTCTATAATAGAGAGAGGGGTGATAACTTCTTTTTCAACAGAGGGTGGAATTTTTAAAATGATGGCAGAGCTTGCCTCGGGATCTTTGCTAACCATACAAGAAACTTGCTTCCCACTCCAAAGAGTTATAGATTTCACTTGCTCTCTCGGGTTGGGCTCGGTATTGGTAGGAAGAGACCCAGCAGGTTGCTCAGATATAATTTTCGTGAGTTGTCCTACTTGATTCTCTAGAGTTTTAACGCTTCCGGCTAGGGTTCTTATAGTAGAGTCATTTGTGTTTATATATTTAGAAAGTAACTCATCCAAGCTTGGAGGTTTTTGATAATTTTGAAGAGGTGGAGGTGGTGCAGAAAAATCATTTTATGGCGGTAGGCGCATCACGTTTGAAGGGTTACTCCACGAAAAATTAGGGTGGTTTCGTAAAGCGGGATTATAACTATTTGGAAAAGCAAAGCTCGGCGCGGGAAAACTAGCAGCAAAAAAATTATGAAAAGCATTTCTCGGCATATTATTAAAATAATCTAATTGTTCGGGGGCAGCAGTTGCAAATTCCCATACCTGAGGGGCGGAGGCAGCAGTCATCTCCGTTATCTTCTTGCTTAAAATTTCCACTTGCAGAGCTAGCTGGGAGATGTTGTCCACTTCAAATATACCTGCAGGTTTGTTTGGGTGGGACCTAGACACATTCCACTATAATGTGTTCATGGCCATATCCTCGAAAAGCTCAAGAGATGCTTTTATGGTTTTATGGTTTAAGGTACCACTGGATGCTCCGTCTATCATTTTCTTTGTGCTTTGATTTTTCCCATTGTAAAACGTATGCACTTGCAACCATACAGGCAACGCGTGATGGGTGCATCATCTCAAGAGTTCTTTAAATCTTTCCCAGGTTTCATATAAGGTTTCAGAATCTATTTGTCCAAAGGTAGAAATATCGTTCCTAAGTTTTGCAGTTTTAGCTAGCGGAAAATACTTTGCCAGAAATTTTTCAGTTAGTTGATTCCAGGTGGTGATGCTATTTTTTGGTAGAGTGTTCAATGATTGCTTAGCCTTGGTTCTTAGGGAGAAAGGGAAGAGTCTTAGCCTAATAGCATCATTTGTGATACCATTAATCTTGAAGGTGTAGCAAATCTCAAGAAAGTTAGCTATATGCGAGTTCGGATCTTCGTCTCAAAGTCCGTCATATTGTACATACTGTTGTACCATTTGAATTATGCTAGGCTTAAGTTCAATAATATTATTGACTATAACAGGGGACAAACTATGCTTGATTCTGTACCCTCTGGATTCAGCCGTGCATAATAGGACATAGGCTTAGGCAGGGCTTCCTATACGGTGGGCTCTTCCATTCTTGTAGTAGAAATAGACTCGAAATCCTCAACTGGTATTTGGATAGTAGGGCCTTGAAATCACGATCTTCTCCGAAGAGTACGCTCAATTTCGTGGTCCAATTCTAAAATATCCGACGGATTTCCGTAGGTCATGCACTAGCAGAAGAGAAGATGAAGAAAGAGAAAAATAAACCAGAAAAAAAGTTACCTTTTTTTGGAATAGAGTTGTTTTAATGTTTTAACTCCCAAACTTCCAAAGGGCTACCCGATAAAGGGTTCACAAGGTACTAGACAAGATAATGGTATTTAAGCTACAGTGCCCTTTTCGAGAGAGTTAGGTGGTGTAGAAAAATTGTGATGTCAGTTTCTATTAAGAGCATTAATATGTTTTTTTGAATTTTTAATTTTTTTTAGAAGGAGGGTGAGAAAGAGAAGTGATAAAAGTAATAAGTTCGTATTTTCGAATTATCAATAAAAGATGCTCCCCGGCAACGGCGCCAATAACTTGGTGTCTACTAAATGTGAAGAGAATAAGAACTGAACTAGCAATCCAACAAGCCAAGTATACCTATAGAATTGTAGCTAGGGGACACAAGTGTCGTATTAAAATCCGGGAACTGTTGAGTAATCTTACTCACACGAAAACTATTATCTTATCGAAGGATTGTTTTAGGGTTTGTTAAAATAAAACTAATTGCGATTAATAAAAGCAATATTTGTGCTAAAAAGAGAACTACTTTCAGTTAAATAAAGATCTACTAAAAGCGATTACAACGAGGGGTTGAAACGATGAAATAGAAAAGCACTCGATCGAGAATCACCTCAGCAAAAGTTGATTAAAAATGCGATAATAAACCCTTACTTAAAAAGGTAAAGGTCCTTGACTGTGGAGGTTCCCAAAGCTTGAACATGCTTCTCTCGAATTCATGCCCAACTATGTTTAGGAAGGTCCGATTGAACTCTCATCCAAAATGGAGACCTAAAGCTCGCTTTACATTGTGAACCCCGCTATTGGATTTCACTCCAATCCAGGAGATTTAATGTCTGCCTCTCTCGAGGGTGCGTACAACTCTCTTTTCTCTTTATTGTTTACTCCAAACTACGAGCCTCTTAGCTAGCTAAGAGTGTAAACAGAAATGGAAAATATATACGGGAACTGTTCAGCAATCCAACTAACCAAGTATACCTATAGAATTGTAGCTAGGGGACACAAGTGTCGTATTAAAATCTGGGAACTGTTGAGTAATCTTACTCACATGAAGAATATTATCTTATCGAAGGATTGTTTTATTGTTTGTTAAAAGAAAACTAATTGCGATTAAGAAAAGAAATATTTGCGCTAAAAAGAGAACTACTTGCAGTTAAATAAAGAGATACTAAAAGCGATTACAATGAGGGGTTGAAACGATGAAATAGAAAAGCACTCGATCGAGAATCACCTCGGAAAAAGTTGATTAAAAATGCGATAATAAACCCTCACTTAATAAGGTAAAGGTCCTTGATCGTAGAGGTTCCCAAAGCTTGAACACGCTTCTCTCGAATTCGGGCCCAACTAAGTTTAGGAAGGTCCGACCGAACTCTCATCCAAATCGGAGACCTAAAGCTCGCTTTACGTTTTTAACCCTGCTATTGGATTTCACTCCAATCTGGGAGATTTAACGTCTGCCTCTCTTGAGGGGTGCATGCAACTCTCTTTACTCTTGAGTGTTCACTCCAAACTACGAGCCTCTTGGCTAGCTAAGAGTGGAAACAAAAATGGAAATATATATCGATGATATATCTCAAAACATGATTATTAGAGAGTAAATCAAAGGCATAAACCCTAAAAAGAAAAAGTAAACTAAAGCATTATAACTTATCAACTCGAGCATTCGATCATCAAGATCGAATAATAGGAGGATTAGTTACTCATTGTGAAGTGGAGGAAGAGAGATGAGTAGGAGTGCATGGAGAAAAAATGGAGACAAGTAAAAATAAACACACTTTATATTAATTCAAAGAGAGCTTACAACTTAAAATAAAAGACTATTACACTTGCATGGACTGAAAACTAGGTTAGCATTAACTGTAAACTACTAAAAAAATTACAAGAACTATTGCAAAAGAGTAAAACTAAAATAGAATTAAGAAAGGCTAAAAATGAGAAAGGGAGAGAGGAAGAACACTAAAGGAAGAGCTGAAAATGGCAACACTTCCCCTCTCCAAATTTCTCTCTTTAAAACACAAGGGGTGGGGCTCCATTTATATAAGTTTCAAAGAGCAGGACATGCCCATGCCTCCTGTCATGCTTGGGGGTTGACCTCGGTACGAAATCTGTCGGGAAATGATGATTGCCTTGATACGAGCGACGTGCATTAATGGCGGTAGCAGGCTTTAGGAAGAGCGGGACTTGTTCTCTGGCAGCAGGCTTTATGCAAGGAGGGCTCGAAAAACGGCAAAGAGTTCGTTGAACGACGAAGAGATGGATAAGGAAGAGTTCTACGAAGAAGGGTAAGTTCGTTGAATATAGAAGGGAGCTCGACGAATAAGGAATGAAGGAGCCATTCGTTGAATGCCGAAGAGGCATTCGACGAACAGGGGAGAGAAGGAGGAGTTTGACGAATTTAGAAGAGTTCATTGAATGATGAATGAATGCAGAGTTCGACGATCCAGGAAGAGTTCGTCGAATGGAGAATGAAGGCAGAGTTCGACGAACCAGGAAGGGTTCGTCGAACGGAGAATGAAGGCGGAGTTCGACAAACTTGGAAGAGTTCGTCAAACGGAGAATGAAGGCGGAGTTCAAAGAACCAGGAAGAGTTCTTCAAACGCAGAAGCGACATTTGACGAATGGGGAATAAAAGCAGAGTTTGACGAATGCCTGATCGACGAATTCTGAGCTCGACGAATGCCTGATCTACAAATTCGAAGCTCGACGAATCCTGGATGAAAAATTGCAAACCTATAAAGAAAAGAGAAAACATTAGTGGAATTAATATATATACAAAAGGAGGTCAAAATAAAGCTTTAAAAACATGATTTAATTACAAAAAAGAACTAAAAATTCCTAATAATTTAGACTACAAAATGCACTATCATTCTCGGACAGGAGTCTTGTTGTTCGCTTCCTGCCCTTTCCTCCTTATGCTCATCACTCTTCATTACGTCTTCTTTTCGTGCGACTTCATTGCCTGTTAGCACGGCTTTTCTGTTGATCTGCTTTATTTCTCTTCTTTGCGAGTTCTACATTTTTTCGGGGCCTTCTCCTTGCCGCTTGTGTGTTATCACCTTGACCGTACAAACTCTTTCTCTCCTTTCCCGCGGATTGTGTCTTCCCGCGGATTGTTTGATGGAGACAGCAACCCCCAACTTGTCCAAGATGATGATGGCGACTTCCAACATGCTGAAGATGATGACGGCGACCCCAATAACTTCTAACATATTGAAGATGATGACAACGACGTTATATGATGAAGATGAAGACAACCATAATATTTAGTTATTTTTATTTGCTATTTTGAGCATGTTATGTCATCATGTTGTGTTTAATTTTTGGAGTGCTTTTATTTGTTTTATTTGGGATGCATATAGCCAAACATTATGATGGGCCTATATAAGGCCATGCTTGTGTTGTATTTCTTTAGTGAATGAATGAATTGAAAAACACTCTAAATCTTTATCAAGATTTCTTCTTATCTCTTCTTGTTGGCCGCCTCCCTCTCTCTCTACCTCCTTGGCATTCGGCCATCTCTTCCACTCTTTCCTCTCCTCCCTCTTTGGACGCCGGCCTCCCTTATCCCTCCTCCCCTTTCCTCCTTTGCTCCCCTCGATTTTCTCTCTAGCTCTTCCTCCCTTTTCCTTTCCTCTCTCACAAATCCGACCACCACCCTCCTCACCAAGTTCGATCCAAGTTCCTCCCCACTCTCAAGTGTTCATCCCTCTTCCAAGCCGCCTCCCTCTCTAAACTACACCACCAAGGTCTCTACCTCCTAGTCAAGCAAAACCGACCACTATCCATCACACCCTACCCGGCCACTTCCATTTTCCATCCTACCTGACCACCAGCAAGAATAAAAAAAATATTCAGCCCCCTTTATTGAAGAGAAAATCGGCCAAGGTGCAAGGATCTTTCCTTGTGAGTTCCATTCCGGCATGAAGCGACGAATGCGGACAAGTTTCTCTCCATCCGCCGTGACTCTGGCAGAACCGTGAAAGTGCGATCCTCGAAGTGAATCGAAATCATCCATTCCGGTTGGGTAACGAGATCTTCTACTTTTTTTTGTGTGCTTCCTATCCTTGATTTTCATTTGGTGGTCTACTTTTGCGTGATCTTGGAATGATTTTCTATTCGTGGTTTTCTCTCCGATAGTATTTGTTGTTCCTTCTAGTTGTTTATTTTTCCGAGAGGATTTGGCGAGCCTCGCTTTCATTTTGTTTGGGGAGATCTACCATTTCCGAATCAAACTTTTCGGTAGATCTCTTTTGGTATAACCCTCGCTCATTCGGACTGGATGGGTAATTTTTGCTTGAAAGAACAACGACCTATAGCCTATTGTTCGATCTTAAAATGGCGTGGACACCGTACATTAGCATTATCTTGATAAAGTTGTTCCACGAGTAAGCTGCGTTTACGAATTGTGCGAGTGTAGTGGTGGGTTAGAGAGGCATTCGTGTTTAAACCGTAGAATCTATCGTGCCCATGTTGAAGCCTACATCAATTTGGTATCAGAGGGAGGCTCCCGTCAATTACTTAATTGGCACACTCCCCACTTTTATTAGGATGTCCACACTCACTTGCATTGCACGTATTGAGTCAAAATAACAAAAAAATTTATTTCTGGTCTGCCAATATCGGCTTAAATTTCTTATTTTCCAGCAAAAAAATCAAATTTTTTTTAATAACCTTTATAGTATTTTCTGTAAGAAAACCAAAAAAAATTATTTGTTTTCCTAGTTTTATTCGGGAACAATTCCATCCATGGTATTTTCCTTGAGTCAGTGTCACTATTAGTCTTGCATGCGCACTAGATTTGGTACAGAGTATTCCCCGTCATCTTCCAATATGGCAGACGATCGGGATGCGGGTCATGGTCCCACAACGCTTGAGGAACTCCGCGAGGATTTAACTGAACAAATGACGGAGATTAGGGAGACGCTTCATGACTTGAGAATAAATCTCGCGGCTCCTCATAAACAACCCGCCAACCAAAGTGAGGTAGGGAATAATAACTACAAAAATAACAAGAATAATGAACATGCCCCGCGTGCACCATATGAGTTCGATATTACTAGGGATGTCCGGGTCAAACCCCCATCATACGATGGACTCAGAGAACTCAAAGTCTTCCTAGACTGGGTTATGGAAATAGAGTGCTACTATGAGTGGTACAATCTGACTGACGCGAATAAGGTGCGAGTGGCGAGAATGAAGTTGCTAGGTATAACTAAGATATTCTGGTTGAATGAGGAACGATGCCTTAGAGGCGATAATGGTGAATTACTCATTACCAGGGCAGACATGAAGGCCTCGTTAATAACTCAATACGTCCCTACGTACCATCGAACGCAGATGTTTGATGACTTGGCTACCCTTAAAAAAGGGAATAAGTCCGTCTCTGAGTATATGAGTCTTCTTAAGGATATGATGGTTAGGTGTGACATGAAGGAAATGCCAGAGATCACGCTCTCTAGGTTTCGGCCCTGACATCCAGGAAAAATTACTGCGTTATGGTCACACCAACCTATGCACCACCTTCAATGCCGTATTGGATATTGAGAAGCACAATGTACACAAGTCCAAGACTAGCTCGTTTCAGAAGGGGAAGTCTATCTTAGGACCACCTCCCACATCCACCTATAAGGACAAGGGTACGTTCCGTTCCACCGACTCAAACTCTGTTGTTATTATGGCTAGGAATATGAACAACCCAACAGGTGAAAGAGTTCTTGTAGGAAGGGTTAATAAGACCAATGATACTTGTTTTTCTTGAGGAATTCCGGGTCATTATTCTAGTGAGTGTCTTACCAAGCCCAAGCCCCTAGCCCTTTTAGATTCCTCGTCTACATCTGCCGAGCTCATGTATGAGGCGGGAGAAGAATCTGAGTCAGAAGGAGTGCCGAGTGATCTAGAAGACGATGCTAAGATGATGGCCACGCGGTGTATTCTGGCTACCCCACTTGCGTTAGACGACTGGAATAGGACGAATATTTTTTCGTTAAATTTTAAGAGTGGAGCGAAGTGGTGTAAGTTGATCATAGAAAGTGGTAGTTGTATAAACGTAATCTCTAAAAATGTGGTGACCTGAATGTTATTAGCTATTGAGCCGCACCCTCACCCTTATAAGATGGCATGGGTAAATAAGTCATCCCTCCCAGTTTCAAAGCGTTGTTTGGTCCACCTTACCATCAAGGCTTACTCTGAAAAGGTTTGGTGTGATGTCATCCCCATGGATTCATGTCATGTCTTACTAGGGCACCCTTGGCTTTATGATCATGATGTGACTCATTTTGGGCAATCCAACACGTATGAGTTCAACTTTCATGACAAAACCATTATCCTTAAACCCACCCCACCTAAAGAACCAACGGTATCTTCTAAAAACATGATGGTGCCCATCAAGAAGAAAACGTTAAGTTTGATAAGTAAGGAGTTTGAGCGCGATATATTTTTGGACGGCGTCATAAACACGTTAGTATGTTTGTAAGTTAGGGAAGGTAATGTCCCATTTGAGATAGTGCATGGTTATAAAGCACCGGTGCTAGTTGACTTGATTCGGTTACCACCATTTTTTATGTCAAGTCAACTTGCACTAGTATTTGCCTCTCCTATTCTTATTTTACACAAACACATTAAGGAAGCGCAAGGCACACATATTTCTTCTTATCAATGTCTTGCAAACTTACATAAGAAAGTGTCTCACCATAAGGTAGACAATTTGGTTTTGGTGCGTCTCACCCCTGAAAGGATGCCTTCAGGAACTATGTTAACGTTGGCGAATCGGCGAGTTGGAACTTTCCAAATTTTTAATAAACTAGGAGAAACCACATATTTGTTGAAGTTAACCCCTGAATGGGGTGTTTACCCTATTTTAAATGTTTCTAATTTCACGCCATGTGTTTTTACACCATTTGAAATAACTAATTGTACGTTTGGTTCCACTACATTTTCTATTGGGTTTGGGGGTGAGCTTGTTCCTGGATCGTTCTCTCCATCGGTCTCCAATGGAGGTATGTTGACTGTTGATGATGAAATTTTTCCTCATTATTTGCCTAATGCTTCTCCCAGGTTCCCCAGGTCAAACTTTTGGCCAGACAGGATCATAATTGATGTTTTGCTCTCCTCTCCAAGTGGTGGTATTCAACATTCCGTGATACGATGGTGTGATCATCTGGTCTCCGATGACTCTTGGATTCCAGACTCAGTGGTAACTCCTTTGGTTGTTGCTCTTCAGTATCGGTACCCGCATGCCAACTCATCGGCGATGAGTTCTTTTGAGCGGGGGAGGATTGATGGAGATGGCAAACCCCAACTTGTTGAAGATGATGATGGCAACTTCCAACATGCTGAAGATGATGAAGGAGACCCCAACAACTTCCAACATATTGAAGATGAAGACAACGACGTTACATGATGAAGATAAAGACAACCATAATATTTAGTTATTTTTATTTGCTATTTTGAGCATGTTATGTCATCATGTTGTGTTTAATTTTTGGAGTGCTTTTATTTGTTTTATTTGGGCTGCATATAGCCAAACATTATGATGGGCCTATATAAGGCCATGCTTGTGTTGTATTTCTTTAGTGAATGAATGAATTGAAAAAACCTAAATCTTTATCAAGATTTCTTCTTATCTCTTCTTGTTGGCCGCCTCCCTCTCTCTCTGCCTCCTTGGCATTCAGCCATCTCTTCCACTCTTTCCTCTCCTCCCACTTTGGCCTCCGGCCTCCCTTATCCCTCCACCCCTTTCCTCCTTTGCTCCCCTTGGTTTTATCTCTAGCTCTTCCTCCCTTTTCCTTTCCTCTCTCACAAATCCGACCACCACCCTCCTCACCATGTTCGGTCCAAGTTCTTCCCCATTCTCAAGTGTTCAACCCTCTTCCAAGCCGCCTCCCTCTCTAAACTACACCACCAAGGCCTTTACCTCCTAGTCAATAAAAACCAACCACTATCCATCACACCCTACTCAGCCACTTCCATTTTCCACCCTACACGATCACCAGCAAGAAGAAAAAAAAATATTCATCCCTCTTTATTGAAGAGAAAATCGGCCAAGGTGCAAGGATCTTTCCTTGTGAGTTCCATTCCGGCGTGAAGCGAAGAAAGCGGACAAGTTTCTATCCATCCGGCATGACTCCGGCGGAACCGTGGAAGAGCGATCCACGAAGTGAATCAGAATCATCCATTCCGGTTGGGTAACGAGATCTTCTACTTTTTTTTGTGTGCTTCCTATCCTATATTTTAATTTGGTGGTCTACTTTTGCATGATCTTGGAATCTATTTTCTATTCATGGTTTTCTCTCTGATAGTATTTGTTGTTCCTTCTAGTTGTATATTTTTCCGAGAGGATTTGGTGAGCCTCGCTTTCATTTTATTGGGGGAGATCTACCATTTCAAAACCAAACTTTTAGGTAGATCTCTTTTGGTACAACCCTCGCTCGTTCGAACTGGGTGGGCCCTTTTTTCTTGAAAGAACAACGGCCTATAGCCTATTGTTCGATCTTAAAACGGCATGGCTACCGTACTTTAGCATTATCTTGATAAAGTTGTTCAACGAGTGTGCTGTGTTTACGAATTGTGCAAGTGTAATTGTGGGATTAGAGAGGCATTCATGTTTAGACCGTAGAATCTATTGTGCCCACATTGAAGCCTACATCATTGTTGCCGCTTGTGTTTTCCTGCCTCTTGTCTTGTTTGAGCATCTTTGTTCTTCTTTGCGTAGTTTCTCTTCCCTACTTAAAAGTCCACATTTGGGTCGTGGCAGCTTCCTTACCGCTGGTGTTCTATCATCTAACCATGCAGTCTTTTCCTCTTTCTCGTAGAGATTCCTCTAGTCACTGCACCTTCTCTTTCTCCGCGAGCTCCATATCTTGGCCGTGGACTTCTTCTTTGTTGCTGGTGTGTTGATACCTTGACCGCATGTTCTTCCTGTGCCGTTTGTTCTCTTCTCATCGCTGCTTCTTGTCTTAACTGTGCGAGTTATTCTCTTACCGTGCAGTTTCTCTCCATTTCTATGGATTCCCCTTCTTCTTCTGTCTCTCCTCCTCCTCTTTCTTCTGTCTCTCCTCCTCCTCTTTCTTCTTCCTTCTCGGCCTTCGGTAATTTGGGTTTCGCTTCCAAGCTCACAGGTCTCAATTATCCTGATTTGAGTGTCTCCTTCATTTTTCAGTTGCGCTCGCAGCATAAACGCCATCATTTGACTGATGACCCTCCTCCTTCTAACTCTACTACTTTTGATGACTGGGATGCTATAGATGATCTGGTTCGCACTTAGTTAGCGAATAGCTTGTCTGAGGAATGTCTCCCTATTATTAGACATGATCCAACTGTCAAGGCTACCTGGAGTCATCTTGCTTCTTTGTACTCTAAGGAAGCACATACATCGCGCAGATATAACTTATATGAGGATCTGTTTGCTCACCCATCATGACTCCTACTTTGGCCTATTAGGGGGTTCAGACTCTCGGTGCTGAACTCCTTCAACATAGCCCATTTTATGCTGATCTTACAGAGAAACACAAACACTTTCAGGAGCTCCTTGTTGTCTGCTATTTACTTCGACTTCTGGATTCGTTTGATATGATTAGTTAACAAATTCTTGGAGAGACGGAATCTCCGACTCTGGATGCTACTACTGCTAGAATTTCTGCTGTTACGACGCTTCTTCTATATCCCTTGCTTCCCTCTCCTTCTCCTGATCTGATTTCTCATTCAGCTCATTATGATTACTCTGGTAGCCATGGTAGTTGTGGTGGTCGTGGTAATTTTAAGCACCTATATTCTCATTGTGACAGACTTGGTCACTTGGTTGATCATTGCTGGTCCAAACATCCTCACCTTCATCCTGCTTCTATTGATTCCTCTAAGAAGTCTACTTCTCTAGCTACTTCTAGAGCTGCTCAGGTTGCAATTTCGGCTAGGTGGCTTATTGATTCTAGTGCTATGAATCATATGATGGGCAATTCTCATCTATTCTCTTATCTTGACAAGAATAATCGGTTACCTCCGGTTCTTATTGTGTATGGTTCTCCGTCCCTAGTTTGTGGATCTAGCACAGTGCATTTGACTCATTCTCTTCAACTTCAGGACACTCTTTATGTTCCAAATTTTCCGTGCAACCTCCTTTCGGTTACTTCGTCTTGGTCATTCTATTTGCAAACAAATGCATTTTGAAGGGATCTTTACTTCATCTACTTGTGTTTTTCAGATTCCTCATTCCAAGGAGAAGATTGCTACTTGGACTGAAAGCGGCAACTTGTTTTACCTTGATACTTCTTCTGCCTTTTTTGACTCTTCTTATTTACTACAGTGGCATCTTCGGCTTGGTCATCCTCCTCCTTAGATCCTTTTTCAGCTTCTGCCTGCTTTACCTCGTGGTGATCCTTCTCTTCATTGTGAGGCTTGCTAATTTGGCAAACATCACCGCTCGACTTTTCCCGCGAGGCAGGGCCGCAGCTCTTCTCATCCCTTTGACCTTATTCATTCAGAATTATGGGGTCCTGCTCCCCTTCAACCTATTGGTCAGGGTAGTTTTTATTTTGTAACTTTCATTGATGACTATTCTAGGTGTACGTGGTTATATTTGCTACATGATTGCTCTGAGATTTTCACTATTTTTTTATTGTTTACATTGAAATTCGTACACAGTTTGATACTCCAATTAAAACTCTCCGTACTGATAATGCTAAGGAGTATCTCAGTCATCAGTTCACCACCTTTTGTTTAGATCTTGGTGTTTTCCATCAGACTACTTAGCCTTATACTTTACAACAGAATAGAGTTGCTGAACGTAAGAATTGCCATCTTCTAGATGTGGCTCGTAGTCTTCTTACTAATATGCATGTTCCTCGCTCTTATTGGGGCCATGCAATTCTTCTATCTTATTTTCTCATTAACCGAGTTCCATCTTCGGTTCTTGACATCAAGTCTCTTTTTTCTATCCTCTACCCTAATGCGACACCATTTCCCTTACCTCCTCGTGTCTTCGGGTGCACAACATTTGTCCACTCACCTTCCTCTGGTCGCAACAATCTCTCTCCTTGCTCTATTAAGTGCATCTTTTTAGGGTACTGTTCGACACATAAAGGGTATCAGTGTTTTTATCCTGTTCATCGCCGGTAGTATGTTTCTGCGGATGACACTTTCTTTGAGGATGCTCCCTTCTTCTTTCCTCCCTCTACTATTCCTTCTTCTACTGATACATCTTCTCCGATGGTGTCAGCGCCTCTTCTGGATCCTGCACTTCTCTCTCCTCCTTCTGTTCCTCATTCTTTTACTCTTCCTTCTTCTCCTAAGCCGCTGCTGAGAGCTCCTGTGCCAGTAGTCTCTCCTTTGGATAGGAATGATACAATTGATAGGATAGATCTTGATCTTCCGATTGCTTTTCGGAAAGGAGTTCGCTCGTGTACTCAACATTCTATTCAAGATGTAGTTTACTATACACAGCTGTCTCCTTCACACATCTCCTATACACAGCTGTCTCCTTCGTATCTGAGCATTGCTCTTGCTCTGTCCGTAAGCGTGATTCCATCTTCTTATCATGATGCTCTTGCTATTCCTCATTGGAAAGCTGCTATGGATGAAGAGATGAACACTATAACTGAGAGGAGTACTTGGACTCTTATTCCTACCCCTCTTGGAGTTGATGTGGTTGGCTGTCATTGGGTCTTCGTCATCAAGTTTCTCCCCGATGGTTCTATTGATCATTACAAGGCCCGACTTGTAGCCAAGGGATTTACACAAACCTTTGGCATAGATTTCTATGATACTTTCTTTCTCGCGTGTTGCTCGGATTACTACATTCCGTGTTCTCTTTTCCGTAGCGGTCAATAGAGACTGGGAGATGTCTCAACTGGATGTGAAGAATGTCTTCCTTTATAGTGATTTGCAAGAGACAGTCTATTTAAAGCAACCTCCTGGGTATGTTACTCAGGGGAAGTCTCAGGTCTATAAGATGTAGAAGGCTATCTTTGGTCTCAAGCAAAATCCAAGGGCCTAGCCAATAGTTGGTCCAGATGCTGATGCTATTGCTGGCCGTCCATAATCAAGATATTTGCTGGTGTGTTTGACAAATTCAATGAAGTTATTTCTGTTCTTTGATTTGCTCGGAGTGCTGCAAATCATTCTTTGTTCATTCACAAAACTACAGCTAGCCTTGTAATTCTTGCAGTATATATGGATGATATTCTTCTGAAAGGAGATGATAAAAAAGGCATGGAAAGGACAAAGAAGAATCTGCTTCATCATTTTGTTACCAAGGATATGAGGGCTCCTAATTACATTCTGGGAATTGAGATTTCTCAAAAATCTGACTTTATTGTTCTTTCACAACGAAAGTATGCCTTAGATCTCTTAAAGGATATAGGCCTTCTTTGGTCTAAGCCTGCTCGGACTCCTATGTCAGTTGGAGATGACAAATGTTGGAGTGAGGACTCACCTCTTCTTGAGAATATAACTAGGTACAGACAGCTTGTGGTGAAACTCAATTATCTGACTGTCACAAGACTAGATATTTACTATGATGTGAGAAGAGTGAGCCAGTTTATGCAAACTCCTAAGGAGAGTCATCTCCAGTTGGCCATAAAGATTTTAGAGTATGTAAAAGGTGCTCCATCCAAAGGGCTTCTTTTTCATAAAAGGGGACATTTGAAGATTGAGGCATACTCAGATGCTAGTTATGTGGATGATAAGAAAGATAGAAAGTCTACTTCTGGGTTTTGTACATTTATTGGAGGAAATTTGGTCAGTTGGAAGAGCAAGAAGCTGGCAGTAGTGTCCAGGTCAAGTGTAGAAGCAGATTTAGGATCATGGCTCTTACTATGTGCAAGCTGAAGTGGTTACAGCTGCTTATGCTTGATTTTGGAGAGGTATATGATCATCCTTTGCCTATGTTCTGTGATAACAATGCAACCATATATATCTCAAGGAATCCAGTATTTCATGAGAGTACAAAACATATAGAGGTGGACTATCACTTCATAAGAGAAGAGATTTTTAAGAAGCAGATCTGTACACCGTTTATTACATCTGATAAAGAGCTAGCTGATTTCTTCACCAAACCTGTTACTCCCTTTGGTGAGGTTTGTAGCAAGCTGGGCATGGTAGATATAAATGCTCTAGCTTGAGGGGGAGTGTTGGAACTTGAGGAAACCGCCCAGTCTAATATCTTGCCACAGAGATTAGCTTGCCGGTGCTGTCTGGTAGTTTAGATCAGCATGCTTGTTGTGAACATCAGTGGGCGGTTAGAGGCTTAGCAGCAGAAGTGGTCAGTTGGTTAGTTGTTGCAGCATTCTAGCAGTTAGCCACAATGGATAGCTGGTTGAAGTTGTTAGACAGTTAGGTTCTCTAGCCTGATGATTATCCTCAGTAGCAGTCTGATGGTGTGCCGCTACTGTGCTCTGGATATTAGCCGCAATTGCGGTTAGGCGGTTAAGGCACTTCAGCGGACATTGTCCTAACTACAACTACCGCCAGGGTGATAGTCTCCAGTAGTGTTTTGAGGCACTCTTTGTATTCTGTATAGTTGGCGGTTGACTGTGTCAAACCGCTCTAGCTGCCCGACTAGTTATTTATTCCCACATCATGGGTTGTATTCTCTCACCTCCCCCGATTTCTATAAATAAGGGGGCATACCTATGTAATGATTATCTTTTTGGAGCAATAAAGTTTGCCATTTATTTACCTTTTTGTCATTTTCTCAGTACTTTTCAGATTTACGTTCATGGACCAAGCGGTAAGAAGGCTCCAAAAGCTTATACTGCTGTTCACGAGGCTTCCACTTCCAAGTTAGTGGCCCCTGCTAGACCTCTCGTTCCAAAGGTAATGCAGGAGTACAAGAGAAGGTAAAATAGGTTTGATTGTTGGTATTGTGGCAAGATTGGTCACTTTATCGTAGATTGCTGGTTTCATCCTATAAAGCTTTAAACTCCACTAGTTAACATTGCGATATCGACCACTCGCAACGTTAATGTTCCAAGTGGTGGTAAACTAACAAGGAACCAAGGACCCAAGTCTGTTTGGGTTCCTAAGGTAAAATGATTTATGTTTGCAGGTATGTACAAAGGCCAACAAAATTCCAATCTGGTACTTATACAGTGAATGCTCTCGGCATATGACCGGGACTAGAAGTCTATTGCAAGAATTTACCCCAGTTGAAGATGGACCAAAAGTTATCTTTGGAGGGTCCGACAGGAGAATTACTAAATGCTACGGTATTATTTCCAAAGGCATGGTCTCTTTTATAGACGTGGCTTATGTTGAAGGATTATAACATAATCTGATAAGCATAAGTCAATTATGTGACAAAGGCTATATCGTTGAGTTCTACAAGGGCAAATGTCCGATAAAATCATCTGTTAATTTGGAGACAATCTTAATAGACACTCAGAGTAAAAATATTTTTTGATTAAATTTTCTCTGCTTAGACAATTCTACACCAGTGTGCTTTTTAGCAAAAGATAGTGCGTCTCTTTGTGACCAATGACACAAGAGATTGGCACATATTAACTTCAAAACTATAAATATGTTGTTTTCTCACAACTTAGTGCGTGATGCCCCCAACATTATGTACCTTAAAGAGAGTCCATATCACGCGTGCCAAATGGGTAAGCAGACAAGGGATACCTTTAAGGTCATTTCTAAAAAAGATTTCTCTAGAAGTTTGTGTTTACTTCATATGGACTTATTCAGTCCTATACTAATTGACAGTTTAGGAGGTAAAGTTTATACGTTGGTCATTGTTGATGAATACTCTCATTTTACTTGGGTGTTCTTTCTGAAACACAAGTCAAACACATTTGAGGCTTTCACTAATTTTGTTAGGCAAATTCAGGACGAATTAAAATACTCGGTGGTCAAAATCAGAAGTGTTCAAGGAAAAGTATTTGAGTCTGGTGCCATGACAAAATTCTATGGAAGTCAAGGTATCTTTCATGAGTTTTCCTCTCCGCGCACTCCGTAGCAAAATGGAGTTGCTGAGAGAAGAAATAGAACCCTCATTGAAGCATGTACAGCTATATTGAATGACGCTTCACTACCAGAGTACTTCTGGGCGGAAGAAGTCAACACAGCTTGTCACGTGCAAAACTGAGCTTTAATAAGCAAAATCCATCGTAAAACTCCATACGAACTGTTGAATGGCAGAAAATCGACTGTGTCCTACTTTAGGATCTTTAGATGTAAGTGCTTTGTACTTAACAATGGGAAGTACTATCGCATGAAGTTTAGTGACAAATGTTTTGTTGGTATTTTTTAGGGTATATTAGCCATAGTAAGGTATATAGAATTTTTAATAAGAAAACCCTTGTGGTAAAGAGTCTATCAATGTTGTGTTTGATGAGACAAGCATGCTTCATAGCAGCTCATCTAGTGTTGTTGGTGTAGATGCAGGTACCAGGTTAAAAGATCTAAGCTTGGAAGAAGCGGTCAAGGAATATGCTCCAAGCTCAATCAAGGTCGTCGATCCAAGTGTGGTAGATGAAGAACGACTAGATGAAGAACTACCTCAACCTATAGGGGATGCAATAGACATGGCAAAACCTACTGGTGGGAGAGGAAGAAATCTTTAGTTCAGACACTTAAGAGATCACCCGGCTGATGTAATCATTAGAGAGCAAAGCAACAGTATTAGAACTAGAATATATACTGCTAATGAAGTTCTACATCTTAGTTTTCTACCTCAGGTTGAGCCAATGAAGTTTGAAGAAGCAAACAAGGATGCCTCTTGGATAATGGCCATGCAAGAGGAGCTCAATCTGTTTGAAAGATGCAAGGTTTGTGATTTGGTGCCAAGGCCCAAAGAACAGAACGTGATCGGTACCAAATGGGTATTCAGAAACAAGCTGGATGAAAATAGAGTGATTATAAAGAATAAAGCCAGGCTTGTAGCTCAAGGGTACAAACAAGAAGAAGGGATCGACTTCGATAAGACTTTTGCTCTGGTGGCTCAACTCAAAGCGATAATGTTATTTCTTGCGTATGCTGCTCACAAGGGCTTCAAAGTATACCAGATTGATGTGAAGTCAGCCTTCCTCAACGGAGACCTAAAAGAGGAAGTATACATAGCATAAACCCTAGGTTTTGTCAACTCAATTTACCCTGATCATGTTTACTTTCTTAATAAAGCTCTATACGGCTTAAAATAAGCTCCCCGAGCTTGGTATGCCATGCTGTCTAGCTTTCTTCTTGAGAACAAGTTCACAAGAGAAAAGATAGAAAAGATATTATTTTTTAGGGAAGTAAAAGGCAAGATATTGCTAGTGCAAATCTTTGTATACAAAAATATTTATGGCTCTACGGAAGACAAACTTTACAAGAAGTTCTCTAAACTCTTGCAAAGGAAGTTTGAAATGAGCAGTATGGGAAAGCTGAAGTATTTCTTAGGACTTCTTGTGAAAGAATTTAACGATGGAATTTTCATCTCTCATACGAAGTTCACCAAGGAGTTGCTTAAGAAATTTGGAATGGAGAATGCAACCTTGATGAGGACTCCAATAGGTTAAACTATGTCTCTAGACAAGGATGAGAAAGGGAAACCTTTTTAATGAAACATAGTACAGAAGCATAATTGGGTCCTTGCTCTACCTTACGGCCAGTAGACCGGACAAAATATTTTCAACATGTGTGTGCGCTAGATTTTAGTTGAACTCTAAGGAATCTAATTACGTCGCTAAAAGAGAATTTTGAGATACCTTAAGGGTACACAAAATCATTGCTTATGGTACCCAAGGAGTAATGATGTCAAGCTAATTGTTTTTTGAGATGTAGATTTTGTAGGTAGCAGGGATGATAGGAAAAGCACTTCTGGGACATGCCAATTCCTCGGAAGAAGGATTTTCTCATGGAGAAGTAAGAAGCAAAATTATTGGGCAACTTCCACTACCGAGTCAGAGTACAACTCTGCTGGTAGTTGCTGCACACAGCTTCTTTAGATCAGGAATCATCTTGAGAATTACAACCTAAAATTCAAGTAGATTCTGATGTTTTCCGACTCCTCTAGTGCGATAGCGATCGCAAATAGTCCAGTCTCTCATAGCCGGACGAAGCACATCAAAGTCAGATATCACTTCATTCGGGAGCATGTGGAGAACAAGAACATAACTCTCAGTTATGTACCTATGGATAAGCAGGTCGCAGATATATTCACAAAGCCACTGGATGAGGCCAAGTTTTCATTTTTAAAATGGAACTGGGCATGCTAAACAAAGACTCTTGAAGATGGCTAAGGAGATAGGAATTCTCTCGGGAAGAACATCACTAAGCAGAGAAAGAGGTCAAAGGGAAATTCGTTGGATATTACTCATCAGAAGCTGATGATTTGTCGAAATACTGTTAGTGTACACGACGAAACTCGACGAATTCAGCTCAGCTTCCGGTGAATCTCAACGAATTGGACTTAGGTCAAATTTTCTTGTATATTGGATCCCAAGAGTTGCCAATTTTCAAGTATGCACCATTTTCCCCGTATTAAACTTTATATATATATATATATATATATATATATATATATATATATATATATATATATATGAAATGTCTCGGGCACCCTTACTCATTCCGTCAAACGAGCCTTCAAATTCCCTCGGTACTTCCTCCCGACGATTCGTATCCCACGATAGAGCTTCATCGTCTTCATCAATCATTATCTAATAGCCATTCAAACAAGTTCCTCGCAGTACCAGTCTTCTAGAGATTCAGTTTTCCAGAGATTCCACTTCGCTTCTCGACTCAGTTCTTCTTCTCAACTCATAGTCGTCCATGGCTCCTTGCAATACTAATGGATTTTTCGGTGGTGGAGAATAGTTCAAACTGGGTTTGCTTCAACATCAGATGAATTCAGGAATATGATATTCATGTTGGAAACTAATAGCCTCTCCTTCATCCTTGAACATCCGTGCAAAGTTTTTGATAAGGATGTTCTTGAATTCTTCACCAATGCAAAGCTTCTCCATGAAGACACAGTGATCAAGAGCAAGGTTTGTCAGATCAGAGTCAAGGTGAAGGCCTCCCTCCTAACAAGTTACCTACGACTTCCAAAATATAACGAGGTCGATCAGCTTGAATAAGAGGACTTATCAAGGGCTCAGTTATTCTGTGGTCTGCCAAGAGCAACAAAGGCAATTAAGATGAAGACATGAATGGGGAAGGAAAGTTACTCTCAGACATCATTGGGAAGGTTCTACTATACAAGACTTGATCTCACGATTACCTCTCATATTAAATGTTCAAGATCCTTGTGGCCATCATAGGCTGGAAGAAAATTGATTGGGTTGTTGTACCTTTTGCTAAGATCAAAGATAGTCTTCGAGAACCTAACTTTGGCAAGATTATGAGTTTGTATCTGAATCAGCTTGACCGTAATACCTTCGACATGACTAAAGGTGTCCTTCTCCACCACTTAAAGAAAATAGACTCATCAATTTTCTCCAGGTGGAATAAAAGGATCCAGAGGCCAGATGGAGCCATAGTGCTACTTGAAGAGGAGAAGGAGGTAGTTCCCGAAGAAAGGATTTCTTCTCTGCCCCCTAGTGAGATTTTTGAGAGATTGAGTGTAGGAATTGAGGGGGAGCCTACTGCGACACAGGTAGCCACTAAGATAGTGCCCTTTAGTGTTCCTATAATTGCAGAGACAGATGCTCAAGTTAGTTCTGAGCTAGAGACACTAACACCAGCTGTAGAGGTTTCAGTTCAAGTTCCAGTTGCTGTAGGTACAGTTGATGATATAGATGACGTACTTTCTGAGGTTGCTGATATAGGCTGTGTTGTTGTTGCTGAGTTAGTGTCTGATGAGGCTGAGCATGAGATAGTAGCTGTAGATGTTTTGGTTGATACTGATTTGTAGGTTGATCCTGCTGCTAATGATTTGAAAGCTGTTGCTGATGACTTGGATACTGCTGCAAATGATCTAGATGTTGCAGACTATGATATTGCTGATGAGGTATAGCTTGCTATTGATAATATATTTGACTCTACTGATATTGTTGCCATAGAGAATCCGATTGTAAGTCTCCCAGAGCTTCAATCTATTATATCTGAGGGGGAGCCGACTCATCCTTTTGTCTCGATGGAGACACAACTTGATAGATTTATATGAAAGCTACAGAGGAGAATGGCCGCAACTCCTAGTGGCCCTATAGTAGAGGAGGTATAAATTGTTGAACTTTTTGATGAAGAAGGAGATACAGAGATGCATCCTCCTGTCCTAGAGGCCCCGACTATAAGGTTGATTTCTGAAGTTCATATCTCTCCCATGGAAGAGTCTTCTAGTGACTCTGAGGAAAGTGAAGATCTCTGTTACCCTCACAGTGTTCCAGCTAAAGACATACCCATTACAAGTCCATATATCTCTATCCTAGAATCAATAGAATCCCTGGTAGCTAAGCAACATGCATGTTTTGATCGTTTTTTGAAGAAAGTGTTAAAGAAAGTCAAGGAAAGAGAAAAAGATATGAAAGCCAAGGTACTGTAAGAAGTCAGAAAGGGGGAGGATGACTTTAAAGCTAAGGTGACAGCCCTTGAAGCCTCCGTGGTAGAGAACTTCATGGGAGTCAACAACTACAGTCATGATAATTTTAGCTGGCTTCATAATGAGATATTTGGTGGGCATGGTCATATAAAAGCTAGAATTCCTGAACCTATGGTGCCAGCTCTAGTGGATGTTCTTGTTAATCCTACTCAGGATTATTCTCAATACTTGGCTGACACTCAGGACTTCTCTCAGTTTGAACCAAAATATATTTCTGCTGCCCATCCAGAAGTTCAGATAGTTGAAGACCTACCTCCACCAGCTCAAAAAAGAATAAGATATGGTGAATGCCCGTCTGCTGTAAGGTTTGATCCGAATAGATAAATGGCAGAGGTATGGAGTCCAATTTTCAAGACTATCAGTCTGGACACCTTTAAGATATTGGACTTAGCAAATGAAAATAGATGGGATTATTATAGCACGGATGAATGGCAAAAGTATGAGGTAGCATGAGCTAAATGAAGACTTCATTTAAGGAAGTACAACTTTGATAATCCAAATGCTCCTCCAGCTTCTACAAGATATAATCCGAAGCCAAAAGCGTATTTTTCCAGACAAAGTTAGAAAAGCAAGGAAAAACATACTTGATGGTCTCTTTTATGATTGATGTTTGTAGACACTAATTGCCCCAACTAAGAACTTTCATATATATATATATATAATTTAATGTTTTGTTTGGGAATGCTTTTATTTCTTATTTTTATATGTTCCTTCCCTTCAATGTTTTAAGTTTATTGTGTGTATAATTCACCTTAGTTTGTAGGGTTCTAACTTCTTCAAATAGGGGGTTGATTGTTGGGTATTGTATCCATAATAACCCTGATTTGAAGAAGTGTCCCGTGAACTAAGATGAATTGAGTTGTAATTGATGCTCTCTATTTAGTAATGTGCTTGCATGATGATATTGCCAAGTACACCCCAATATCAGGTTGTAGTGGGTCTTGAAACACAAGACTACACAATATAATCCCTCATTGTGTAGGCCAACATATTGACTCAAGTGTAATCTCTCTATTAGGGTGTACTTTGTTGGATCCCTAGTTTGGATTTGGGCTAAGGTTTACTATTAGGATGTTTGACCAACCTTGTATAGCCAGGGTCAAGTTTGTCAGTCCTAGAGTTTAGGCTAGTCATTAGAATCAAATTTCAGGGACCATCCTGTAGTGGACTTCAGGAGACTCAAGACTTAGAAGAATTCAGAGTTCAGATTATTATTTCGAAGTTCTTCAAACTCAGCTCGACGATCGTCGATCTCAGATCGACGAATTTTGCGTTCTTTCTCTGAGTTGAGCTCGACGATATTCGAGCTCAGGTCGACGATTTCTTCCCTCAAGACAGATTCTCTGATCGACGAACATGGAGCGCAGAGTTAAAAAGATATTTCCATATTGATGTTCGTTGAGCTCAAGATGACGAATAGGATTTCTCAACTCGATGAACTTGGAACTCCGGTCGACGAAATCTGCCAAGAGGAGGACAATCTCTATTCCGAGTCAGAATGATAAGTTCTCCCTATCTCTTTCCTTAATTCATTCTATTATTTGGCAGTAATTCTCTGAGTAATTAATTCTCATATTCTCAAGAATATAGTCATTCATGGCAGTATTAATTATGGATTTCATCAGAGTTAATTACTTGCTTATTTTACTGGGAAGGTTGGGGAAACTCGTTAAAGACTATATTCAGTCATTTCAATCTCCAGAATATAATCAGCAATTAATGCTTATAATTCAAAATTTAAAAGCAGAATTAGATAGCAGGATATAAAAGAGATTTTTCAGCCGACTCTCAAAAAGAGACACAGATACACAAAGTAATATATAGAACAATATACAGAACAATATCATCTCCTTCTCTGTGTAGAAAAACAAGCTATTTTCCCCTTGATCTTACAGAAGACTGAAGAAGAACATCAAACATATATCAAGTGTCCTCTTCAACTTCTACTCCAAGAATCCTCAAAGGCAACAATTCTAGATCTGTCTACAAGTTTCTAGATTTCAACAAGTCAAGGCTGAAGACCTACACCCTGAGCAAATCTCCATTCTTCCAGAACATTTCTACATATCAGGGGGAGCTTTAACACCAGCAATCCACTAAGTCTTCTCTGTTGTTTAGAGAAAGAGAAGACAACATCAGCTTCTTACATCACTGTAAAAAGGGTCTATTAACTCCCTTCAAAAGTTCTTATGTTGGTTTTTGGGCACCTGATCAAAAGCCTAAAGGGTTGTGAGATCTCCTTATAAATAGATCTTGTGGTGATAGGGCACCTGAGCAAAAACCTGTGGTGGCAGTCACTTGATCAAAAAACTGTTAGTGGATTCCTACCAGGGTGGTAGAAGAGTGGATGTACCGAGATTTGGGGAACCACTATAAATTCTTGTGTTGTCTGTGTGTTCATTATTTCTTGTTTTGCTGTGCTGTGGTTTTGTAGTTTAGTTTAGTTCCTCTTTAAGTTTATATAACTACTACTATCACTAATTTTACTGATAGATTTTAAAGACAGCAAAAAGTTTTAAATCACTCTATTCACCCCCTCTAGAGTAAATCAGATCTATCCCCTAACTTTCAATTGGTATCAAAGGATTATCAATTGCATAAGTTGTCTTTCAATTGGTAATAGAGGTTAGTTCATTTGGTTGTACAAGGTAACACTTGAACCAACAGATCCTTCTAAGATCTAAATTTCTCTAGCACATTACTTATACTATGGCACAGAATAAGGACTATGCAAGCACCAGACCTCCAGTTTTCAACCTGAATATGTTTTCTATCTAGAAGGCAAGAATTAAATTATATATGAATTCCATTGATGAAGATATTTTTAATTCTATCTTGACAGGTCAACCAGCTCCATTGGCTACATCTACTACAACTTCCAGAACTCATGCTGTTCCACCACCTGAGTGGACAGATGCACAGAAGAAGGCCAAGATAGCTGATGCCAAGGCCATGAACATTCTGGCTCAAACAATGTCAGATGACATTTTCTAGAAAGTGGCAGAGTGCACCTTAGCTAAAGCCATCTGGGATTCCCTATACCAGATGGTTGCTGGATCTACAGTTGAGAGAAAAGACAGGAGATCAAATCTCATCTCCTAATATAAGAATTTCAAGAAAGAAGAGTCGGAGTTAGTGAGTGATATGTACAATAGACTCAACTCAATCATCAATGAGCTGAAAAACTCTGGATAAGGACATAACCCTCACTGAGGTCAATGATAAAATTCTAATGTGCTTCCCCAGCTCATAGGATTCCACAATCTGGCCAATCAAAGAGGCCAAAAGTCTGAATGAGATTTCAGCTGAATCTCTACTAGGAAAGCTCAAATCCTATGAGCAGTTAATAAAGATTAGAGAAGCTGCTGAGTAAAAGACTCCCTTATTAGCTAGAAAGGAGAAAAACATAGTATTCAAAGCATCTGAAGAAATAGAAGCTCCATTAGCTAGTGAAGAACTTCTGAGTCTCCTAGCCAAAAGATTATACAAAATGGGCAAGAAGGATTTCAGAAGGAAGTCATCTAGACAAGATGACAAACCAATGTATGACAAAACACCTACTAAAGAGATTGTGTGTTTTGGATGAAAGAAACATGGACATATCATATCAGAGTGTCCAGAGAATCAAAAGAAGGAGAGAAGAAGAGAAAAGGAGCCCAGGAAGCAGCATTATAACAAGCCCTCATCTAGCAAGCATAAGAGGAAGGAGAAAGGCTTTGTTGCTGAAACTTGGAGTGAAACTAAAGATGAATCTTCATCTTCCAGCTCCAGTGAAGATGAAGAAGAGACTAAAGCAAAGGAGGTTTGCTTGATGGCTATTGATGCATCAGGTAGCCTCTCAAAAGCTGAGCAGTCAGACAGTGAAGAACCTCAATTTGAAGAAGATCGGGTACTGTCCTCTTTTGATTTCAATTCAGATGATTTTAGAACTAAATTTAAATCACTATGTATTGATTAAATAAATTTTGAGAAGAAAATCAAACTCCTTAGAGAAAAACTAACTGAACAAGATAATCTCCTTTTTGAAAACATAAAATTGAAAGATGAATTAACTTTAGCTAAAGAACTAATCATCTCTCTAAAAACTGAATTAGTTGAGGCAAGGCAACTTGAAGAATCCCTAAATGGGAGAAGCATCAAGTTGATGAACATCACAAGCACAATAAATGCCAGACTTAATGGCAAGCTGGGCTTAGGTGCTTCATCAAGCCAACCCCAATTAATTTAGAAAAACATACTATTAACTCCAATCAAATTTGCTCCTGAAAAAGGCAAAGAAAATGTAGATGATCATAGTACTAAGCAAATAGAATTAAAACAAAAAAATAAGAAAAAGAGAAAGAACAAGAAAAATCCTAACTATAATAATGTTCATCAGATTTTGTCGAACTCAGATCGACGAAATATGTATAGTTCATCGAACTCAAGTCGACGAACTCCGAATGTAGATTTTTATTATGATTATTCTCTGAACTACGATCGACGAAACCAGTATGGTTCTTCGAGCCGAGATCGATGATATTGGGGCACAAAGAATGAATACTTTCATTCTCTGAGCAGAGTTCGACAAACTCATCCCCGTTCGTCGACCTCAGATCGACAAACTCACCAGAATTCATCGACCCCAGTTCAAGATAATAGAAATTTTAATTCTTTCAGAACCTTTAATCAACCTAGGGAATACCTCAATCCATTCACCAAGTGGATAATACCACCAAAAAGATATCACCCCCTAGGGTATAAAAATTAACCTGAATGTTCTTTTATTTCCAATTTTAAGTATGAAAAGCAATAAGGACCCGAGGTAATCTTGGTCAAGAACATCTAATCTATTTTTATGCAGGTGAACTCCTATCCTACAACAGAGGAATAGTGGTACTTGGATAGTGGCTGCTCAAGGCACATGACTGGCAGCAAGGAAAATCTAACCAACTATAAGTCCAAGCTAGGTCCAGATCTTTGGTGACTCCAACTATGGCCAGACTAAATGCCATGGGAAAGTAAATATTGGAGCTGTCACTTTCAAAAAGATGGCTTATGTAAGTGGAATGAAGCACAACCTAATCTCCATAAGTCTATTATGTGATGAAGGATTTCAGATATCATTTAATAACTCTTCATGCATTATCACTTTTGTAGAAAATAAAGTAGTTTTAACTGGAACTAGAATAGGAAATATTTACATAGTAAAATTTAAGGCTGCTAGGTCTGAGATATGCCTATTCAATCAGGTTAGTAATAATAATTAACTATGGCATAAGAGATTAGGACATGTTAACTTAAATAACATTGCCAAATTATTTAGGGAAAACCTTGTAAGAGGATTGCCTTCTTACCCCTACAAGAAGGAAAGCCTGTGCAGGGGTTGTCAATTAGGCAAGCCAAATAAAAATAGTTTTAAAGCCATTAATAAGAGTCATTCACCAAGGTTTCTTTATTTGCTCCACATGGATCTTTTTGGACCCATTGCTATATAGAGAATAGGAGGGAAATCTTAAACATTAGTGCTTGTAAATTACTTCTCAAGGTTCACTTGGGTGTTCTTCTTGAGGAATAAGTCTGATAACTTTAAAGTTCTTACAGACTTTCTTAAGAGCATAAGGATTGAGTATTCTACTCCAGCTGCATTGATTAGAAGTGATCATAGTACTGAGTTTGAGTCTCTTCCCATGCAAGAATTCTGTGAGATGGAAGGTATCAAGCATTATTTCTCTGCTCCTAGAACTCCTCAACAAAATGGGGTAGCTGAAAAGAAAAATAGGACCCTGATTGAAGCTGCAGGCATATTACTTGTAGATGCTTACTTGTCATTATCCTTTTGGAAAAAGGCTGTAAGCACAACAAATTATATACTGAATAGGAGTCTGATATATAAGCTTAAGGGAAAGACTCCTTATGAATTACTTAAAGGGAAGCAACCTAAAGTAGATTAATTTAGAATTTTTGGTTGTTTATGCTACATTCATAACAATGACAAGAAATATCTTAGAAAGTTTGAAGCCAGGGCTACAATGGGAATTTTTATAGGATACTCCCAAGTTAGTAAGACATATAGGGTATATAATAAATCTACTATGAAAATGGAAGAGACTGTACATATATCATTTGATGAAACTAATATGTCTTACAAGGAGAAGAATCCTTCTACCAGTGAAACTTTACTAGTACCACACTTGTGTGAGAAGTTGGATGAGTTGACCCTCACAAATGAAACTATTACACATCCCTCTCCACATATAATTTAAGACAGTGAAGATGAATCCACTAAAGTGGATGTTGAACCAACAACAACTCCCATAATTCCACAAGAGGAATTAATTCCCCAAGCTATTGCTGAACCCACTCCACCTACTGAGTTTATCACACTTAGAGATCATCCTATATCTTAGGTGATTGAAGACATATCAATAGGTGTGCAGACCAGGCATTAACTAAACCAAGACTTGATGCATGCCTGCTTCATATCTCAAATTGAGCCCCAATCCATTAAAGATGTTAAGCAAGATCCATATTGGATTATTGCAATGCAAGAGTAGCTCAACCAGTTTGAGAGATATAGAGTTTGGCATTTTGTTCCAAGACCCAAAGACTACCCAGTCATTGGAACTAAATGGGTATTCATGAATAAACTAGATGCCCAAGGTATTATCATCAGAAAAAAGGCAAGGCTAGTTGCTCAAGGCTATTGATAAGAGGAAGGCATTTAATCTGACCAGACATTTGCACCTGTTGCAAGGCTAGAAGAAATCAGGATCTTCCTTGCTTATGCTGCCTATAAGAAGTTCAAAGTATATCAAATGGATGTCAAGAGTGCATTCTTAAATGGTGAACTTAAAGAAGAGGTTTATGTGGAGCAACCACCAGGTTTTATTTCTCCAACCCATCCTTCTTATGTCTTTAAATTGCATAAGGCTCTCTATGGTCTAACGCAAGCTCCAAGAGCTTGTTATGAAACCTTAGCTAGCTTTCTTCTAGAGCATAAATTCTTTAGGGGCATAGTAGATAGGACATTATTCACTAGACATCATAAGGATCAAATCTTATTAGTACAAATTTATGTAGATGACATTATTTTTGGCTCTACTGATTCCAAACTATGCAAGAGGTTCTCTGACTAAATGCATTCCATGTTTGAAATGAGTAGCATGGGTGAGCTCTCTTACTTTCTTGGCCTCCAAGTGAAGCAACTGCCTGATGGCATCTTCATATCCCAGTCCAAGTATGCTAAGGAGCTAATCAAAAAGTTTGGGATGTCAGATGCCTGAGCAAAGAGAACACCCATGGCTTCTAATGTCGTGATTGACTCTGATGAACATGGCAAGCTTATTGATCAGAAACTATATAGGGTAATTATTGGGTCCCTGTTGTATCTTACAACAAGTAGGCTAGACATAATGTTTGCTACATGCCTTTGTGCTAGGTTCCAGGTGAACCCTAAAGAATCCCACCTTATTTTTCTAAAAAAGATTTTAAGATATATAAAGGGTTGTCCTAGTTTAGGACTCTGGTATCAAACTGAGTTAGAGTTTGAGTTGACTGGATACTCAGATGCTGACTTTGCTGGATATAGAATGAACAAAAAAAGTACCTCAGGGACATGCCAGTTCCTTGGTGCTAGACTAGTGTCCTGGTTTTGCAAAAAGCAGACATCTGTGTCTACTTCAACTACAGAAGCTGAACACATAGCAGCTGGCTGTTGTTGTTTCCAAATATTGTGGATTCAGAACAACCTCTTAGATTATGGTTTCAACTTAAATAATTCAACCTTATTATGTGATAATACAAGTGCAATTTCAATTGCACAAAATCCATTGCATCATAGTAGGACTAAGCATATAGAAATAAGGCATCACTTTATTAGAGATTGTGTGGACAAAAATAAAATTAAGCTTGTCTACATCTATACTGATTTGCAAAGAGCAGGCATCTTAACCAAACTCTTGGATGAGAGGAACCATCTGTTCTTTCTGAATCAGTTAAGTATGATAAATGGAGAAGCATTAATTTAATTTTTTGTCTGCGGTCATATAATTTGTCACAGTTCATCGAACGGAAATCAATGATCTGATGACAGTTCTTGAGGAATTCATCAACCTGAGATCGACAAACTCTCTATGTGAAGTTATTTTCGTCGACCTAAGATCGACGATCTTGCTTCAAAAAACTATTCATCGACTCGAGCACGAAGAAAAGTTTTCCCTCTTCAGAATGAGGTCGACGATATCATTTCTTCATGAAATTTTTCGTCGGAAGATTTTTTTCTTTTTCGCAGGACGGAGTCTGGCAGTTCATATTCTGAAAACCTTATAATCTGGATTTCTTCGAGCTCCATCCCTCGCTTTAAGATTTCTCTTGCACTTGATCTTTCTCGTTTTTGAAGGAAAGCCATGGCGATTCTAATGATTTCTCTTTCTGGAATGAAGTACGACACCCGATTCGATATTGACTTCGACTCCTTCAGCCATTCTGATAAGATCTTCACCTACATATTGCAACTGTTTGAAGAATAACAATTAAAGAATTTCATGACCATAAGGATGAAGTTTCCGGTGGCTGAAATAAAGGAATGGGTATATACTTCAACCACACCTGATGCTGAGATAATGATAGGAACAATAGCAGGACAACAGTCTTGCTGGGCAAGCATACTGCTCATGACTATATTAACAAGCACCAGTTCTTGGTGATGTGTACTTTAGTAAATAAGAAGCAGGTGAACTGGGGAAAGGTTTTCTTTAACTTAATTGAAAGGAAAAATAACAAGAAAGAGGTGTGCCTTGTGAGGATTCTGGGGATCTTCCTGTAGGAAAAGGCTCATGAACTACTTGTCACCCCTATAGTGTTCATCAATGCCTCTAAGAGGTTAACTTCTGCCCTGTTTGGAAGATGTGAGAGGGCAATCACTAAGCCACCCAGGGATTCTTCCTCTTCCCCAGCTTCTGAGAGCACCAGGACTGTACCAGCCACTCCCCAACCTATAGAAGAAGTTGTCATTCCTCCTTATCCACCTCCTTTAACAAAACTTCTTCCAACAACAACTCCTTCACCTCTAAAAACACCTGCCTCACCAATGCATCAAAAAACATCCACTACATCTCTAGAACACATCACACCACCTTCATCTCCTCTTACACCTCATCTTGCCAACATAACACCATAAAACCTCATGTCCTCCATAAACTATAATCTATTATCTCCACATTCATTTCCATAACACAATCATACTCCATCCCCTTCACATACTCCTCCATCTTTACCCATCCAAGATGAAGATATGACTGATATCATTCCCATCCCTCCTTTCATTCCATCTCCATCTACCATCATCCATCCATCTATATCAACTCAAACATCACATGAGTTAATGCAACTGGATTCTCCATCCATTGCCATAATCCTGGAGCTCATCACTCAAATCATTAGGAATCTAATAGCAGAGGCAATTGCACCTCTTGCTGATTCCATCTCCTCCCTCTCTGCTCTTTTTGCTGCTGCCCCCTCTGTCCCTTCTTCTTCTTGGGGCCTGGATTTAGTTTCCACTGAAACCAGGCAGGGGGAGATGCTCTATGAAGAAGCAGCTCCAGCAGCAGCAGTTCCAACAATTGAATATGTAGCTCAAGCGGCAGTTACAGAAGCAGCAGTAGTAGAAGCAACAACAACAGTAGATGTACATATGGATATAGTAGTTATAGAAAGTGTAAATACAGATACAGAGTTATTATATTTTCTTGAGGCAGATCCTTCAGAATTTGATATTGAGCTCACTGATGTTGAGATTGCAGAACCTTTGGCAGCTGCACCATTCTTGTACCTAATCCCTTCTGTAGACTTAGCTGATTTATTAAGAGATATTGAAACTCTTTATCATTCTCTTCCTCTTCCTGAGCAAGTTTTCTCCAAAGCCATTGTGTGCTATTTTGCTCCAGTAAGTCTAGAAGTTATGTACCAAATAAGGGCAAGTTTTGTAGTCCCTGTGATTTCAGAAATACTAGTTGCTGAAGAGGTGTGCAATACTCCTCCTCGCATGTGTGCTGAGTCCCCAATGCCAGACTTGGATGACATCATGTGTGCATATATGGAAAAAGAAGATGAAAATCAAATGGTCACTGAAAGTATTGCTGAACCAAAAATTGCAGAATAACCTAAGGCTGAGAAGAAATCTCCAAGGAAGCTCTGAAAGAAATTGATGACTTATATGATAATCCTCCTGGATCTTTTGATGACAATGATGATGATGATGATTTTGTTGAATCAAAATCCAAGAATAGCAAAGCTAAGAAAAGGAAAGCACCTCCCAAGGCCATTCTTAAACAAAACCCCAATGCAGATACTCCTTACTACATATTGAACGAGATTACTCCTTATCCTGGTATGCCTCAGTGGCTGTGGCTATCGAAGAATTAACAAAAGGAAAGGAAGAAGAGGAGAAGATATAGGTCCTCTCCTAAGCAATTTATAAAGGATCCTCCTCCTCCTCCATTTGTAGGTGCCTCTGGAAGTGTCTCTCATAGATTAACTCCAATCACTAAAACATATCAAAGACATTCCAAGCCAAGTTCTCAGAGCAGCAGGAATCGGCACCAGCAACAGTCTATAAGACGCAATCCACCTCAAACATCAAAGCTAAAGAATTCTCCAATATCTCATGATTAACCAAAGAAGGACAGAAGTCCAAAAATGCCTGAAACTAATTCCCTTTGTTGATCCTGAACAGGAGAACACTTCTAAAATGGCAAGATTTCAAGAGCTAATTGGACTATCTTTGATTAACAAAGCTAAAGCAGAAGACAAGGATCCCTCTCAATATTCTACCATGCCTTCCTACAGGAAAGAATAGTTAAAAAGGTAAGATAATGCAAAATAGTTTTTCAATGTAGATGCTTACACGAGTCTTCACCCAGAAGCTGTTGTCCCAAGAGCAACTTCTTACAACATTATTGGAGCAGCTGATATGACATTGTCTAAGAGAGAAGCTGCCAATCCTAACAGGGAAATCTTATTCATACAACCATCTGACAAAGATAATTCCAAGAAACCTAAATAACTTTTTGATTAGTTTATTTTATGAACTATTTGTATTAACATAGCTCTATCATATCTGCAAGACAAATTTCACTTCTGTCAGATATTTATATAGCTTTGTTTTCTTTTGCTTTCTCTATTTGTCATAGTGACCTCACCAAAATAGGGGGAGATTGTTTGATCCCTAGTTTGGGTTTGGGCTAAGGTTCACTATTAGGATGTTTGACCCACCTTGTATAGCTAGGGCAAAGTATGTCAGTCTTAGAGTTTAGGCTAGTCATTAGAATCAAATTTCATGGACCAGCCTGCAGTAGACTTCAGAAGACTCAAGATTTAGAAGAATTCAGAGTTCAGATTATTAGTTCGAAGTTCTTCAGACTCAGCTCGACGATTGTCAATCTCAGATCGACGAACTCAGAGTTCTTTCTCTGAGTTGAGCTCGATGATATTCAAGATCAGGTCGATGATTTCTTCCCTCAAGACATATTCTCAGATGGACGAACTTGGAGCGCAGAGTAAACAAGATATTTCCATATTGATGTTTTTTGAGCTCAAGATGACAAATAGGATTTCTCAGCTCGACGAACTTGGAACTCCAGTTGATAGAATCTGCCTAGAGGTCGACGAACTCTATTCCGAGTCAGAATGATAATTTCTCCCTATCTCTGTCCCTAATTCATTATATTATTTGGCAGTAATTGTCTGAGTAATTAATCCTTATATTCTCAAGAATATAGCCATTCATAGCAGCATTAATTATGGATTTCATCAGAGTTAATTACTTGCTTATTTTACTGGGACAGTTGGGGAAAGTCATTAAAGACTATATTCCAGCCGTTTCAATCTCAAGAATCTAATAAGCAATTAATGATTATAATTCAAAATTGAAAAGCAGAATTAGATAGCAGGATATATAAGAGATTTTTTAGACGGCTCTCAAAAAGAGACACAGATACACAGAACAATATACAGAACAACATCATCTCCTTCTCTGTGTAGAAAAACAAGCTATTTTCCCCTTGATCTTACAGAAGACTGAAGAAGAACATCAAATATATATCAAGTGTCCTATTCAACTTCTACTCCAGGAATCCTCAAAGACAACATTTCTAGATCTGTCTAAAAGTTTCTCGATTTCGACAAGTCAAGGCTGAACACCTACACCCTGAGCAAAGCTCATGTCTTCTTGAACATTTCAACATCTCAGGGGGAGCTTTGACACCAGCAATCCACTAAGTCTTCTCTATTGTTTAGAGAAAGAGAAGACAAAATCCCCTTCTTACGTCACTTTAAAAAGGGTTTATTAACTCCCTTCAAAAGTTCTTGTGTTGGTTTTTGGGCACCTGATCAAAAGCCTAAAGGGTTGTGAGATCTCCCTGCAAATAGATCTTGTGGTGATAGGGCACCTGAGCAAAAACCTGTGGTGGCAGTCACCTGATCAAAAAACTATTAGTGGATTCCTACCAGGGTGGTAGAAGTGTGGATGTACCCAAATTTGGATAACCACAATAAATTCTCATGTTATCTGTGTGTTCATTCTTCTTTGTTTTGTTTTGTTGTGTTTGTGTAGTTTAGCTTAGTTCCTCTTTCATTTTATATAACTACTACTATCACTAATATTATTGATAGATTTTAAAAACAGCAAAAAGTTTTAAATCACTCTATTCACCCCCCTCTAGAGTAATTCAGATCTATCCCCTAACTTTAAATTAGTATCAAAGGATTATCAATTGCCTAAGTTGTCTTTCATACTTTTATTTTAAGTGCATTAGAAGAATCCAAGAAGATCAAGATGCGGTCTTCAGAAGAGAAGATTTTATCCAAGTAAAATTTGTCGAGTATAGTTTTGGATACTCGTGGAATTCATTGAGTATACTGAAAGATGTGGGTTAGACCTGATTTACTCTAGGGGGTGAATAGAGTAATTAAAACTTTGGTTATTTTTCTGATTTATATCATAGTAAAAATAGGTGATACAAATAATAATATAGAAGGAAATAAAAATAGGTTAAACTAATCTATCTATCATAACACAGTAAGAATAAGAAAGAAAATGATCACACATAGACAACACAAGAATTTTATAGTGGTTCCCCAATCTGGGTACATCCACTCTTCTAATACCCTGGTAGGAATCCACTATCAGATGTTTAATCAGGTGACTGCCACCACAAGATCTATTTCTAGGGAGATCTCACAACCCTTTAGGCTTTTGAACAGGTGCCCAAAAACCAAGAATAAAATTTTGAAGGGAGTTAATAAATCCTTTTTATAAGAGGTGAGAGAGCGGTGATGAGGCCTTCTCTTTTCTTGAAACAACAGAGAAGACAAGTGGATATGCTATGATCAAGACTCCTTCTGAAATGTTGAGATTGTTCAAAAAGTTGGAGCTTTGCTCAGGGTGTAGGTCTTCAGCCATGTATGAAAGAATCCTGAAACTTTCTGACTGATTCAAAGATGTTGTCCTTAATGTTCCTGGAGGAGAAGGTTGAAGAAGACTCTTGATAGTTATGGATGTTCTCCTTCAGTCTTCAAAATGGATAAGGGAGAGAAACATAATATTTTTTGTATGCAGATGTTGGGTATTGTATCCACAATATCTCAGATTTGTAAGAAGTCACCCTTAAACTAAGATGAATTAAGTTGTATTTGATGTTGTGTTCAAGTTATGTGTTTGCATGACTTAATTGCTAAGTGTAAACCAATGTCAGTCTATAGTGGGTCACCAAACACATGATCATACAATGTAATCTCTCATTGTGTGATTCATGGTGTTGACTCCTGTGTAGAATCTCTATTGGGATACACTTTATGAACAAGCACTATAAGAGAAGGACAAAGGATCATTGCTGTATTTTCAAGAGGAAAATCTCTCTAAGTCATTATCTTGAGTAGACCCCTTCTACTTGAGTAGTTGAGAAATCTCCTATCTCTACAAGTCCAGAAGTAATTGAGAAGAATTCTTCATTATCTCAAGTAGGCAGTTTTGAACCAAGAAATTTTTCCAAGTCTTTTCACTCTAGTAGTCATAATGTACTTGAGTAGATTGAATTTTTTCTTTCGAGTTAAGTATATCTCAGCACCCGAGTGTTGATGCTTGTCTCGAGTAGAATGTATAAGTTATCTTGAGAAGATTGCAAGTACTCGAGACATCCTCCTATTTTATCTCGAGTTGTCAGAAAATTTGTCTTCAGGATTTTCTCTAAGTCCAGGACTCGAGTAGACTCCTTCTACTCGAGTAGTGCAAAATTTTCTCCGAATATTTTCTAAGTAAAGAACTCGAGTAGACTCCTACTCGAGTAGTGCAGATATTTCTCAGTACTTGGGTGCTCAAGTTTTATCTCGAGTGACAGAAGTCAGGTACTCGAGACAGTTTTCTAGATCTCGAGACGGTGAATCTGTTTACTCGAGTAGATTATTTTCACTCGAGTGGTTCTTCTTCAGAATAGAAATATGACTCCAAAATTTTTCTAGGTATATCTCTCGAGTGGTTTCTTCCTTTCTCTCGAGACGTCAAGTGATCCTCTCGAGTGGATATGTTCCACTCGGGCTATCAAGAAGAAAATCTCCGAAAATTCGGCTAAGTCATGATGGACCGGTTTATTTTCTAATCTTCATTCTTATTGGTCCATGTGTCAAGACTTGATGATTTTGACCGTTTAGGGTTTCCTATAAATAGTCTAATCATCTTGTCTATTTTAACAAGTACTTTCATTAGACAAATAAGAAGATTATCATTACGAAAGTTTTTCAAGAACTCATAATCGCCGTCGAATCTGTTGTTCGGGAAGTTTACGCCGCCGATACTCGATCCCGTCATGGCTGTAGATCGTGATTTCGCCGTCGTTCTTCTCCGAATTTTCTGATTCAGAGAAAGAGAAAGATCAACCGATCAAGTTGTTCGTAATCGCTCAAATCATATCTTGATCATGTTGATCTAGGTTTTTAGATCCGCAAGGTTTTCGGCCGTTCTTCTTCGATATTATCTGAAAGGGCTTCAAGTTCATCTAGAAGAAGATTTCCGAATTCAGATCTGAAGATTTTATCATTTGTATTGAATATATTGTATTATAAACCCTAGTTCTTGTAGGAGATTTCGTCTCCAAGTTTTGTAGGAAGTTTTATCTTCCGAGTGTAGATCCGTTTTCGTGAATCGAGTTATAGGAGCATTGCTCTGAGTTTTGTAGGATTGGTTTTCAATCCGAGGATATAGTGAAGTAGCCGGATATAGCGTGAAGCTAATTCGGTGAGGTGGAGAGTGGATTACCCAAGATCGGGGAACCACTATAAAATTTGTGTACTCTGTGCTTGGATTGTTTGTGTTTCTGCGTTCTTTGTTTATATTTTTTAATCCGCAAAAAGATACAGATCTCACCTATTGACCCCCCTTTAGGTGATTTAGATAGGCAACTAGAAACATCAATTTGTATCAGAGGGAGGTTGTTCTTCTAAAGGTTAACACCTTGAACATACTTCCTCCTAGTTGTCGTTAAGAGGATTGAAAGCATGGACAGAGCTACGGATTTTGCCAAACTTCCATTGTGCACAAAGAACAACTTTGCTATGTGGAAAGAGAGAATAAGGTTCTTTATGGAAGCGGTAGATCCGAGGATTTTCATGATAGTTGAAGAAGGTCCTTATGTACCAACAATAGCCTCCACCATATATCCAACCAAGCAAGTTCCTAAGAATTTCATGGATTTTGATAAGGTTGAAATTGCTCTTGTCTCACTAGATAAGAAGGCTAAAAATATCATTGTCAGTGCATTTGATGACTCTATGCTCCAAAATCTAATTCACTGCAGTTCAGCCAAAGAGATGTGACAATCTCTGATAATCCTAATTGAAGGTACTGAAGAAGTGAGAGATGATAGAAGATCACTTATGAATCAAAAGTATGAAGCCTTTCGACAGGGTCCCAAGGATACCACAGCAGAGACATTTGAAAATTTCTTCAAGATAGTGAATGGCCTAAGAGTATATGAATGAGTCTTTACAAATGGGGAGTTGAATGATAAGTTCCTAAGATCCCAAACAAAGGAATGGGATAACAAAGTTTGCGATATCCGAGAGTTTGGAAGACTAGCTGAGACTGAGCCAAATAATCTCTTTGGGAAGCTCATGTCTTATGAACTCCAGATCAATTCGAGAAAAGATGAAGAAGAGAAAAGAAGATCAAGTTTAAAGGAAAAGTCTGTCGCTCTCAAGGCAGATACTTCAAGGAAGTCTAAAGCTGCTTCTCCTACTCCTGTACAAGTAAAATGCGAAGAAGAGACTTCAGAGTCAAATACCTCGGGGTCTGAACTATTTGATGGAGAGTTTTCTCTTCTCTCAAGACAATTCAAAAAGTTCCTGAATAAGAAGAAGTCATGGAGAGGCAAGGATGCCTCATCAAGGACATCACATTGTGATTGTGATTGCTATAAGAAAGGCTCCAGCAGCAAAGACAGGTATAATTCTAAACCTAACAAACATATTTCATCTGACATCGTTTGCTATTGCTGTAATAATCCAGGGCATGTGATCGCTGATTGCCCATATAAGAAGAAAGAAGGTGGCAGAAGAGAAGAAAAGAGATCATCTCATAATAAGAAGAAATCTGAAAGGAGCCTGGTTTCCAAGAAGGGTAAGACTCTTAGTGACACTGACTCATCTGAGTCAAGTGATAATAAAGAGGCCTACTTCGGGCTAATGGCTTATTTAGATAAAGAAGGTCAAGTCCCTAAGTTTACTGCGGAGGTAAAATCTCAACACCTCTTTCTGATTCAGATGTTGCTGATAATGAATATGAGGACTGTCTCTCTGAAGATGAATCTGAACTCTTGATTCAATATAAGGAGTTACTAAAGGCTTACGACAAATGTCGAAGAGTCTCTAAAACACAAGCCAAAGAAATCAAAACTCTAAAAAATGAAGAAAGCCTACTGAGGGAGGACCTCAAAATGTGGACTCACTCAGGAAGGATATTCAAAATATAATGGAAGAGTATAATAAATCCCACGAGCACCTGAGCCGAAAGGAGAAAATAATCCTACAAATGGAAAAACAACTTGAGGCAGAAAAGAAACTTGTTGAAGGTTTCTCTAAGCCCAAGATAGCTCTTCTAGTTCTGGCCTAATTTTTTTGCTCAAGGTAAAGGAGTTGGCTTGGGCCATGTCACTTCCTCTAGAAAATCTTCTATAAGAAATCAAGCTCGAAGGAAGAATAAGGCTGTCAAGAAGGCACTAGCCAAGAAAAAAGGGAAAGCTCCTATGGAGCCAATCTCGTTCAAGAAGGTTATATTCCCATCGAACGAGTTTGATTTTGAGTCCACCTACGGTCACTTTACTAGGCCGATCCATGAAGAGCCTAAGTCTCATTACCAAGGATGGACTCGTCCCAGAAACTTTGGCGAGAGTGTTTTCAAGGAATCTTACGAGGAGATAAATCTTCAAAGCATCGGATCTTATTGTCATGGTCATAACATCAATGAAGATATAAAAGTCAAACCAGTTGTAGAAAAGCCACTTAAGGAGAAGAAGGTTTGTGAGTGTCAACACTACGAGGCTTCTACCTCCAAGACATCTGACCATGCTAGACAACTTCGTCAAAGGGTCAAGCAAGAGAATTTCAGGCAAAGATACAACATGTTTGGTTGTTGGTGCTGTGGCAAAATTGGCCATTTCTCGATAGATTGCTGGTTTAATACCAGATATGATGAAACTCCTAGAGTTAACAAAGTGAGAATAACTCTTCATAATCTTAATACTCGTATGGGGAGCATACTAACCCGAGACCAAGGACCCAAACGTGTTTTGGTTCCTAAGGCAAACTGATTATTCTTGCAGGAATGTCTAAAGGCCACTAAAACTCTAATCTGGTATTTGGGCAGTGGATGCTCTCGGCATATGACCGGGAATAGAAGCCTACTTCAAAATTATTCTCCAATCGTGAACGGACCGAAGGTCATCTTTGGAGGTTCTGATAAGGGAACTACAAAAGGCTACGGTATGATTTCAAATGATAGTGTATCCTTCTCGGAGGTAGCTTATGTTGAAGGATTGGAACACAATCTGATCAGCATAAGTCAGCTCTGTGATAAAGGATACATCGTAGAATTTAGTGTAATACCCATATCCGTCACATGACATATAGCAGTAGGTCCGGCCGAGGCTCGACGCCATATGCTACGGACAGACCGGTTGGTTACGCGTTGAAACCATTCAACCAATTACACATCCTACACAAGCACCTAGCGGAAGCATTAAAATTAAGTTGCAAGACGAAAGAACTCGGCCAAAGGGCATGAATGTCCACTACAATAACACCCGTATAAATGTTTCAATACACAGAAATAGAAATGGCCTTAAGGCCTTACACAGTTTGCTTGACATAAAAGTGTTTTCATACTTCGGCTCGCAGGCCGGCTACACATGATTACAATGAAACACTCAAAATTAGGCCTTCGAGGGCCGGCTCAACAACTTTGGCTTTAGCCCGCTATTTCTCGCTCGGCTCCGCAGCACCTGCAAGCCACAATCCACCGCCCGGTGGTAAACAAAAGCAACGGTCAGCTATGCTGACCAATTATAACGATCCCGCCACCAAAATCGGGGCGGCGATGCTCTTTCCCTGCACTTTATTAGTATAGGCAATAAAATAGTGTAAACATACTTCATCACAGGCATAGGCTCGCACGGCCACCCACCTCATGCACACAGGACACATTCACGGCGAACCGGCCAACGTCACATCAATTCAAGCCATAGACGTTCCCGTTCAACCACCTCCCCTTGGATGGCCAAACATATGAGCATTTTGTCATCATGGCCTTGGTCACGACAATTTAAGCCATAGACCGCCAAAGACTCTCATCCATGCCAATGGTCCCACCGAACGAAATAGATCGGGTACGGTTCCGCCTGACCCGTGCTCATTCCACAACGACAATTTAAGACATATGCGCAGGCCAAGACTCACCGAGTCGCGTTTCCGCCACAACAATCACATTACCCGGTTATGTTCACGTTGGCTCCCCGGCCATCGTGTTGGCAAAACTCGCTTTTGCCCAGTTTTCTGGGTGCACCTTTGAGTTAATCTCTAAGGCTCCTTGCTGCAATCTACCACGTAGAAAACCCGAAAAATGCCCAAACATCCGGAGTCTTCCCCGGTTCATATGCAATGCAACATCACCGATCCAGCTCTACTTGTCCAGGTAGGCTTCACATACAATGCCTATGCCCATTTTCGCATACGGACTCTATACAAGGGGGACTTCACATATCTACCCCAAGGAACGCTCCAACTCTTCGCTCACTCGTGAGAGAGGGCTTCCTATGCAAAGGAAAAGAGGGCTTCACATGCCCTAGGATGAGAAATCGTTACCCTTGCGTTCTTCAGCGGTGCCAGGAAAAATCTACGAGGTTGGAAAGCACCGCAATGGCGTCGCCTTCGCGGATCTGGACTCGGATCGCGATTTGGAGCTCTGACGCTCCACCGGTGGCCGGATCTTGGTCTCCTCCTCCACCTTGATCTCCCCTCTCTCTAAAACTTAGAGAGAGATTCACTTGAATAAAATGAGGGATTCTAGCCCTAAATCCCGGCTAAAACCTCTCAGGAATAGCCCCCCGCCGTTTGATCCAAAGCAAAGGAAATGAACGGCCACGATTAGGCCTGAAATTACAAAATCTGGGCCGAACATGGGTTGTAACACGGCCGTATGCATGGCCGTGTCACCCATTCGCCGTCTCGACCGACTCCAAAACCAGCACACGACATTCGACACGGCCTCCGACACGCCCGTATCGCATGCGACACGGCCGTGCCACGACCCGTGTCACGCCCGTGTGCAACGACCAACATTCTTAACCCGAGAAGGACACGGCCTGTGACACGGCACCAGACACGCCCATGTCACATGTGACACACTCGTGTCTGTGCCCGTGTCATGGCCTGTATGCACCACACTCGACGAGTGACTGACACGCCCTTGGACACGCCCGTGTCCCAGGCCGTGTTCAGCCTCTAGACGATCGTCGACCCCAAAATTGATGACCGCGTTGCCAACACTAAACCCGAGCACGACACGCCCTGGGACACGCCCGTGTCCCAGGCCATGTCACCCCTGCCAAAACACATATTTGGCTCAAAACACCACCCGTCACCCTATTTAGTTTCGGGGCGTTACAACTCTCTCCCTCTTAAAAGAATTTCGCCCACGAAATTACTAAAGGAAAGAAAATGGAAAACTTTAAGCGGTATCTGAGTGGAATAACTCCGGGTACTCCTCCAGCATAGTTTGCTCCCATTCCCAAGAGAGTTCCTCCCGACCGCAATAGTCCCACCAGACCTTGACCATCCGGATCTCCTTGTTACGGAGCCTCTTGACCTCAGAGTCTTCGATACGAACGGGCTTGACCTTAGTCGTCAACCCTTCGTCCACCGGCACTTGATCAACTGCGATCACCTGCGAAGGCTCTTGAACCGCCTTCCGTAATACAGAGATGTGGAACACATCGTGTAGCCCACTTAACTCCTCCGATAGCCTCAAACGGCATGCCGCTTCGCCGACTCGCTCCAGAACCTCAAAAGGTCCAAGGTATCTTGGGCTCAGCTTCTTCAAGCGTCTCACCCGCGAAACCCCCTTGAACAGCTTCACTTTCAAGTATACCCAATCGCCTACCGCGAACTCCACGTTCCGGTTCTTGGCATTGTAATACTTCGCCTGCCTATCCTGAGCGATCAACAAGCGCTCCCGAATGATCCGCACCAACGAGGTAGCACTCTCCACCTCCTGCTTCTTGTATAGCCTTGCCTCACCCGTTTCTAACCAAGACAACGGCGTGCAACATTTTCTACCATATAGGGCCTCAAAGGGCACCATTTGGATACTCGCCTGGTAGCTGTTGTTGTACGCGAACTCCACCAAATACAGGTGGTCTTCCCAATGCTTCCCGAAGTCTAGAACACACATGCGTAGCATGTCCTCCATCGTTCTATTGACTCTCTCAGTCTGTCCATCCGTCTGCGGATGGAAGGCTGTGCTGAACTTCAACTTTGTCCCCAGCATCTGCTGCACTAACCTCCAATCATTTGACGTGAAACGGCCATCGCGATCACTCACAATGCTGTGAGGCACACCATGCAGTCTAACTATATTGTCCACATAAAGCTTCGCCAACTTCTCCACCGAGTCATCCTTCCTATGCGGAATGAAATGCGACACCTTAGTTAACCGATCTACGATAACCAAGATGGCGTCGTTCCCCTTCTGCGACCTTGGCAACTCATGCACAAAGTCCATAGATATGTCGTCGAACTTCCACTCCGGTATAGGCAAGGACTTCAAGAATCCTCCCGGCTTTTGGCACTCCGCCTTCACCAAGGCGTACGTTTGGCATTTCGCCACAAACAACGCTACGTCTTTCTTAAGCCCCGGCCACCAAAACTGCTTCTTGAGGTCACAGTACATCTTTGTGCTCCCTGGGTGGATTGAGTACTTGGTATGATGAGCCTCGTACATCAACTCCGCCTGTAGGTTACCCCCGCTTGGGACGCACAACCGATGGTCCTTCCTTAACAACCCATCTTCCACCGAGAACTGGGAATTTGACCCATCCAATGCTGCCTCCATAAGCTCCTTCATGGAGTCATCTAACTCCAATGCCCGCCGAACCCGGTCAGCCAGGTCATACTGAACCTCTGTCCAGTTCAACATTGATTTGGCGCTCGTCTGCTTGTCAACGCAACAAATCTCAAGCTCCTCCAACTCCCGTATTAGCCGCTCATCATGCACCGACAACTAGTTGGCTTGGGCGGGAGTACTGCGACTTAACGCATCAGCAACCACATTGCCCTTCCCGGGTACATAATGAATCTTGAAGGAGTAGTCCCCCAGGAAATCCATCCACCTCCTCTGCCTCATGTTAAGATCCTTCTGATCCAACAGGTACTTCAGGCTCTTGTGATCGGTATATATATCGACCCTTACGCCGTATAGGTAGTGCCTCCACAGCTTAAATGCAAATATCATGGCCGCCAACTCCAATTCGTGGACCGGATAGTTCCTCTCATGCACTTTTAGCTGACGCGATCCATAAGCTATCACGCTCCCATGCTGTAACAGCACACAGCCCAAACCACTACCCGAGGCATCACTATAAACCTCAAAGCCCTCGGTCCCACTCAGCGAACTAAGCACTGGCGCCGTGGTCAACCGTCTCTTCAGCTCCTCAAAAGCTTGCACGAGCTCCTGCGTCCACAAGAATCTCTAATCTTTCCTTGTCAACTTCGTGAGAGGTAGCGCTATCCGCGAGAAGTTCTCTACGAAGTGCTTGTAATATCCGGCAAGCCCGAGAAAACTACGGACTTCCGAGACACAAGACAATGCAGGCCACTCCCGTATCGCAATGATCTTCGCCGGATCCACCGCTATACCTTCCCCACTGACAATGTGACCAAGGAATGCTACTGATGGTAGCCAGAACTCGCACTTGGAGAATTTCACATACAGCTCATTCCTCCTCAAAGTCTCCAACACCAGATGCAAGTGCTTGAAGTGATCTTCTTCGCACTGCGAGTACACCAATATATTGTCAATAAAGACGATCACAAAGTGGTCCAGGAAATCTCGGAACGTCCTATTCATCAAGTCCATAAACACTGATGGCGCATTTGTCAGTCCAAATGGCATGACCGTGAACTCGAAATGCCCATACCTTGTGCTGAATGCCGTCTTCGGGATATCACACTCCCTGATCCTCAACTGATAGTACCCTGACTTCAAGTCCAACTTAGAATATACCGACGATCCGACTAACTGATCGAAGAGATCATCAATCCTCGGGATCGGGTACTTGTTCTTCTCCGTCAACTTGTTCAATTCTCTGTAGTCAATACACAGCCGCATACTCCCGTCCTTCTTCTTAACGAAGAGGACCGGTGCGCTCCAAGGCGACGAGCTTGGACGCATATAACCTTGCTCCATTAGCTCCTCTAGCTGAACTTTCAACTCTTCCATTTCCTTCGGCGCCAACCTATACAGAGCACGTGACACGGGTTTGGCACCCGGCACGAGCTCGATGGTGAAATCAATCTCTCACGGCGGTAGGGCCCCGGGAAGACTATCTGGGAACACATCGGGGTATTCACAAACAACGGGGATGCTATCCAACGTGGACTTTGGCTCCACAGCCCTCACTATTGCGAAGAACAGCTCTGCACCAACACGAACTGCCTTTACCACCTAAAGAGCAGACATCAGCGTCTTGCTCGACCCCTTGAGTTCCTCGAATGTTGTCTCCCATCCAAGACCCAGCTTGACCTCCTTCCGGTCGCAATCAATCCAAGCCTTCTGCTCCGAAACCCAATCCATCCCAAAGATAACGTCGAACTCTACTAGTGCCAGCAATGACGCTAGCAAGTCGAACTCTTGGCTCCCTATGTGAAACTTCACGGCGCACACTCTATCCGCACGCATCGAGCACCCATTCGGTAGTAGCACATCCAACTTGTCCTTCGCCATCAAAGAAGGGACTCCGATGCGCGATATAAAATTTTTGGACAAGAAGGAGTGTGAAGCTCCCGTATCGAACAGTGCCCGTGCTGGACTATCGCTAATCAAAATAAAGCCTATGCAAACAATATTAGGCTAACAAGCAATAGACAACAGTATTTAAAGTTAACTTGCTATAAACTAACTCGTACCTGTCACCACGTCAGCTTGTTTAATGGCCTCCTACTGGCCCAAGTTGTACACTCTAGGTTGAGTCGGAGCATAATGGGATGCGGTTGACTCCACCGCCTTGCCCTTCTCTTCGTAGGCAGCTCCTTGTTTTCTCTCGGACTTTGAGCGTCCGCTCCAGCAATCGCGGGCAAAGTGCCCCATTTTTCCACACGTGAAACAAGCGCCCAGGGATCGATTGGTAGTTGCCCCCGAGGCACCTGTAGAAGAAGCTGGACCTGACGTCCTAGCCTTCTTATAGAATCTTCGATAGCCCGACTTCGACGTAGTCGGCGCCTTGAACTCTAATTTCTTCCCACCAGATTCCTTCTTAGCTTGCACATTTCTCATGTCCTTCTCCAAGGACCGGGCCGAGTTGACCAAGGTTAGGAAACCCTGCGCCATAGGCCCCGACAGTAGCAACCTCAGCTCATCTCTTAACCCTTCATAGAAGCGGTTCGTCTTTCGCTCCTCGTCGGCAAAGGTAGCGCTAGCATATCTCCCCAATCGAGTAAACTCGTGGAGGTACTCGTCTACGGTGCTATCTCCTTGGACCAACTTTTGGAACTCGTTCTCTAGTGCGATCCTCTGCGCTGAGGGGAGGTATCGAGCCATGAACAGTCTCGAAAATTCCTCCATAGATACTTCGGCCAACAGCCTTCCCCTCAACTAGTGTAGCTCTAGACCTTCCCACCATAACCTTGCGTCCCCATCCAATAGGAACGTCGCTATTGTGGTCTTTTGCCACTCTTCCATTTCTGTTGCTGTCATCACCCTATTGACTCTTGAGAGCCAATCTTCAGCCTGGGTCGGGGTTCCCGTTCCCGAGAACACCGGTGGATGGAAGCCCATCACATGCTTAAGCTGTCTCTCAGTTACTCTCCGAGGCAACTCCGGCTTCACCACCAACTGCTCAACCCTTCTAGGCTCCGACGCTTGGAGCGGCACTTGCTCTACCGCAGGAGCAGGCTGCTGCACCTGCCTTGCAGGTTGCGCGTTGATCATAGCAAAGAAAGCTTCTGCCACCAACCTAATGGTCTCGGCAGACGGCGGTGTTGCAGGCGCTTCACTTGGTGCGCTGCTTGCCTCGAAACCTGGCCGTTCCGACAGTCCAACACCACTTCTGGTCACCTATAATCGTGCAAAACACCGATAAGCGACCAAAAACTATTGCAAACAGAAATTATAGGAACACGCAAGTTCCTCAAACATGTGTATTTTCATTCCTAAGTGGACATTCATGGGTTATATTCATGTTATAACGATGACGCACACACATGTGCTCACCACCCCTTAAAGTGAATTCGCCCACGAATTCATTTAAGTTTGACCGAAACCAGTAGTCTGATACCAATTTGTAACACCCTTATCCGTCACATGGCTTATAGCAGTAGGTCCGGCCGGGGCCCGACGCCATATGCTACGGACAGACCGGTTGGTTACACGTTGAAACCATTCAACCAATTATATATCCTACACAAGCACCTAGCGGAAGCATTAAAATTAAGTTGCAAGACGAAAGAACCCGGCCAAAGGGCATGAATGTCCACTACAATAACACCCGTATAAATGTTTCAATACATAGAAATAGAAATGGCCTTAAGGCCTTACACAGTTTGCTTGACATAAAAGTGTTTTCATACTTCGGCTCACAGGCCGGCTACACATGATTACAGTGAAACATTCAAAATTAGGCCTTCGAGGGCCGGCTCAACAACTTTGGCTTTAGCCCGCTATTTCCCGCTCGACTCCGCAGCACCTGCAAGCCATAATCCACCACCCGGTGGTAAACAAAAGCAACGGTCAGCTATGCTGACCAATTATAACGATCCCGCCACCAAAATCGGGGCGGCGATGCTCTTTCCCTGCACTTTATTAGTATAGGCAATAAAATAGTGTAAACATACTTCATCACAGGTGTAGGCTCGCACGGCCACCCACCTCGTGCATACATGGCACATTCACGGCGAACCGGCAAACGTTACGTCAATTCAAGCCATAGACGTTCCCATTCAACCACCGCCCCTTCGACGGCCAAATATATGAGCATTTTGTCTATATGGCCTTGGTCACGACAATTTAAGCCATAGACCGCCGAAGACTCTCATCCATGCCAACGGTCCCACCAAACGATATAGATCGGGTACGGTTCCGCCTGACCCGTGCTCATTCCGCAACGACAATTAAATCCATATGTGCAGGCCAAGACACACCGAGTCCCGTTTCCGCCACAATAATCACATAACCCGATTATGTTCACGTTGGCTCCCCGACCATCGTGTTGACAAAACTCGCTTTTGCCCAGTTTTCCAGGTGCACCTTGGAGTTAATCTCCAAGGCTCCCTACTGTAATCTACCACGTAGAAAACCCGAAAAATGCCCAAACATTCGGAGTCTTCCCCGGTTTATATGCAATGCAACATCACCGATCCGGCTCTACTTGTCCGGATAGGCTTCACACACAATGCCTATGCCCGTTTTCGCATAAGGACTCTATACAAGGGGGACTTAACATATCTACCCCAAGGAACGCTCCAACTCTTCGCTCACTCGCGAGAGAGGGCTTCCTATGCAAAGGAAAAGAGGGCTTCACATGCCCTAGGATGAGAAATCGTTACCCTTGCATTCTTCCGCGACGCCATGAAAAATCTTCGCGGTTGGAAAGCATAGCAACGGCGTCGCCTTCGCGGATCTGGACTCGGATTGTGATTCGGACACGCTCCACCGGTGGCCGGATCTTGGTCTCCTCCTCCACCTTGCTCTCGCCTCTCTCTAAAACTTAGAGAGAGATTCACTTGGATGAAATGAGGGATTCTAGCCCTAAATCCCGGCTAAAACCTCTCAGGAATAGCCCCCACCGTTGGATCCAAAGCCAAGGAAACGAACGGCCACGATTAGGCCTTAAATTACAAAATCTGGGCCGAACACGGGTTGTAACACGGCCGTGTGCATGGCCGTGTCACCCATTAGCTGTCTCGACCGACTCCAAAACCAGCACATGGCATTCGACACGGCCTCCGACACGCCCGTGTCGCATGCGACACGGCTGTATCACGAACCGTGCCACCCCCGTGTGCAATGACCAACATTCTTAACCCGAGAAGGACACGGCGTGTGACACGGCACTAGACATGCCCATATCACATGTGACACGCCCGTGTCTGTGCCTGTGTCATGGCTCGTGTGCACCACAGTCGACGAGTGACTGACACGCCCAGGGACACACCAGTGTCCCAGGCCGTGTTCAGCCTCTCGACGATCGTCGACCCCAAAATTGATGACCGCGCGGCCAACACTTAACCCGAGCACGACACGCCCTAGGACACGCCCGTGTCCCAAGCCGTGTCACCCCTGCCAAAACACATATTTGGCTCAAAACACCACTCGTCACCCTATTTAGTTTCGGGGCGTTACATTTAGTGCCGACAAGTGTTTGATAAAATCAGTCGAAAATCTTGACACGATTCTATCAGGCATTCATAGAAGGAATATATTTCGCTTTAACTTTATTTGCATAGATTCTTCTACGCCAGTGTGCTTTTTAGCAAAAGATAGTGCATCTCTTGCTGACCAATGACACAAGAGAATAACACATATAAATTACCAACTATTAATAAGTTTTTTTCTCCAAAATTAGTATGTGATCTTCCTAATGTTAAGTGTGCAAAGATAGACCTTTTCATGCATGTATTAAAGGCAAGCAAACAAGAGCTACTTTTAAAAGCATTAGTATTAAAGACTCAAATAGATATTTACATCTACTTCATATGGATTTGTTCGGTCCTCTACAAATCAGAAGTTCTTGAGGTAATGATTATACACTGGTCATCGTTGATGACTACTCTCGCTTTGCGTGGGTATTCTTCCTAAAACACAAGTCAGAATGAATATGCATGTTCCGTTGTCAAAATCAGAAGTGACAATGGAACAAAATTTAAGTATGGAGCAATGACAGAGTTTTTTGAAAGGCTTGGTATCTTTCATGAGTTTTCATCTCCTTGGACTCCTCAACAGAACGGAGTCACCGAGAGAAGGAATAAAACACTCATAGAGGCCTGTAGAACAATGTTGAGTGACGCTTCACTACCAGAATACTTTTGGGTTGAAGCTGTCAACATTGCTTGCCATATGCAAAACAGAGCGCTCATAAACAAAGACCATAATAAGACACCTTACGAACTATTGAAAGGCAGGAAACCAACAATCTCATATTTCAAAATCTTTGGTAGCAAATGCTTTGTACTAAATAATGGGAAGTATCACACTTCTAAATTTAGTGAAAAGAGTTTTGAAGGTATTTTCGTAGGTTATAGTAGCGAAAGTAAGGCATATAGGATTTTTAACAAGAAAACCCTGATCATCGAAGAATCTATTCATGTTGTGTTTGATGAGACGAGCTTGCTGCACAGCAGTTCCTCTAGTATTTTCATTGAAGATGCAGGTTCAAAATTGAAGGACTTAAGCTTGTACAATAAAGATACGGAGAAGAATCAAGAGCTCATCACGATCACCTCTCCAACTCCTATTGGAGAAGAGGATCATGATGAAGATATCATTCAAGAGCCAGAGGAAGCTCCAGATGCAAGAACTATAAAGCTCAGACATATGAGGGATCACCCACTAAATTAGATCATAGGAGATCCCCTTGACGGTGTAAGAACTCATAGAGGTACAGCTAACAAAAATCTACATTTAAGTTTTCTCTTTCAGGTTGAACCAAAGAAGTTTGAGGAAGCAAACTTAGACACATCTTAGATTATGGCAATGGAAGAAGAATTGGATAGATTCAAGCATTGCCAAGTCTTGAAACTTGTTCCAAGACCCAAAGGTAAGAACTTCATCGGAACAAATGGGTCTATCGGAATAAGATGGATGAAAATTGAACAATTATAAAGAACAAAGCCATACTAGTTGCCAAAGGATATAGACAAGAAGAATGAATCGATTTCGACTAAACATATGCTCCAGTGGCAAGACTGGAAGCAATCTGATTGTTCCTAGCATATGCTGTTCTTAAGGGATTCACTGTTTATCAGATGGACGTGAAGTCTGCCTTCCTTAATGGTGAGCTAAAGGAAGAAGTATATGTGGAACAACCCCCATGTTTTGTTGATCCTAACTTTCCTGAGTATGTTTACTTTTTTATTTAAAGCGCTATATGGCTTGAAACAAGCTCCTCGAGCTTGTTACAAGACACTATCTAATTTTCTTCTTGAGAATGAAAAAAGTTTTCCAAACTTATGCAAGGGAAGTTTGAAATGAGCAGTATGGGGGAGCTGAGGTATTTCTTAGGACTCCAGGTGAAACAATCTGAAGATGGAATTTTCATCTCTCAGACAAAGTTTACCAAGGAATGAATTAAGGAATTCGGAATGGAGAGCACATCTACGATACAGACTCCAATGGGTTCAACTATGTCTTTGGACAAGGATGAGAAAGGGAAACCTTTTGATGAAACCAAGTACAGAAGCATAGTTGGCTCTTTGCTCTACCTCACTGCCAGTAGACCAAATATTATGTTTTCAACATGTGTATGTGATAGATTCCAAGTGAACTGTAAGGAATCTAATTATGCTGCTGCAAAGCGGATTCTGAGATACCTTAAAGGTATACCAAATCTTGGCTTATGGTACCCAAGAAGTAATGATATCGAACTAATTGGTTTCTCAGATGCAGATTTTGCAGGTAGTAAAGATGACAGGAAAAGCATTTCCGGGTCTTGTCAATTCCTTAGAAGAAGGCTTATTTCTTGGAGTAGCAAATAGCATATCTGTGTTGCAATTTCAATGGCCGAGTCAGAGTATATCTCTACAGGCAGTTGTTGTACACAATTGCTTTTGATAAAGAACCAATGTGAAGATTATAACTTGAAGTTCTAGAACATTCCTATGTTTTGTGACTACTCAAGTGCTATTGCAATTGCTAACAACCCAGTTTCTCAACGCAGGATGAAGCACATAGAGCTGAGGTATCAATTCATAAGGGAGCATGTGGAGAATGGAGAATTTGACCTCCAATATGTTCCTACTGATAGGCAAGTTGCTGACATCTTCACAAAGCCACTGGATCAAGTCAGGTTCTCGTTCTTCAAAACAAAGCTAGGCATGCTCAACAAAGTCGAATGAAGCAAAAGGACTTTCCAAAAAGCTCAAGGGTAAAGCTCCAGTTCAAAAATTCAGATATTGAAGAAAATTCCTAAGTCTGGACATAAATTCTCGAGTTCAAGTCTTTCACTCGATATAGCCTCTCGAGTAACCTTAGTCCACTCGAGACAACCTCTCGAGTCCCAGCAATCCACTCGAGAGAAGTACCTCTACTCGAGTCCGACACTCGAGAAGTCAAGGTCTGAATTTTCCATTCTATTTCAAATTTCTTTTATTCTCACTCGGAGTATATGTCGCCATTTTATGAGGTATGTATAGTGATTTTATCATTCCTTAATCTCAAATTTGGTTTTCTATAAATATAAAAATCCGGATATCCACATTTACACGAATTCGAGAAACGGTTCGTCTTCCGATTTTGAGACTGCCGCCAGTTCCTCTCTCACGATTCCTGTAACGCCCCCGATTTTTCTGCGATTATTTAATTCTTACTTGGCGTTACATCGATGCATTTTCTTGGCTTGTGCCACCTGTGGAGTGTGGTCTTAACTCCTTAGAACTGGGTGGCCTATTTTGTAGATCTCCCTAGCAAGCCGAGTCGTTTTGGGTGACCCGGTGTGGCCTCTCGGGGGATGCTGGTGTTTTGGCTTCGGGTAGGTATAACTCGAGTTATGTTCATCGAAAGGTAATTTAGACTTCACCGCTGCGTTCGTAGCATGAGTATTTAGCTACAGTGCGAATTTCGTCGAATTCCGAGGTAGTTTGGTTTTCGCATTGTTTTGGGTGTGCTAATAAATGCAAATTATAATTATTAGGCTAAGTGATTGGAACCGGCGGCTTAGGAGGCGGTTAAGGGTGAATAGGCGTGTTTAGATTTATTTAAAAGCCTTAAGCCAAATTAGCGGGCCCATTCTTCCCCTTCCCAAAAACCGTCGCCTTCTCCTATTCGCGGAAAACAGAGGAAAACCGACAGACCTGCTACCCCTTCGGGCGGCGATTCCGGGAGCGTTTGTGGGTGGATTTCGATTTCGAGAGTGGATCTGGATTGCTCTCACTCAGACCTTCATTTCTACGGTAAGAGATTTGAGTTTCGTAGGGTTTTTAGGAGATTTGGATTTTTGGTTTTTGCTCTTTCCGCCATTAAAGCTAGGGATGTGCTGGCTAGGTGTTACTACTGCTGGAGCCGAGGGAGAGGAAGGGCTCGAGTGAAACTTCGCTGAAGAACCGAGGCAAGTGGTCCTTGTACTTGCTGTTTTGATTTTCCCCCTTTTAACTACCTGGTTAGCCCTAGGATAGAAGCCAAGTTTTTCTCTTCTGCTTGCTAAAATTCTATGCTGTAGTTTTAGGTTAGCCCTAAATTCTTTTTTGATTTTCCCCCTTGTGCTGTTTTTGCTTAACCCGCTGGTTGTTTTCACCATTCAGACTCCAGATTTTTATTTCTGGTTTTGTGCTTTTGTGGGTGGAGCCGAGAGAGAGAGAGAGGGAGATTTCTGTGGTAGTGCTCTGGTGAGAACCAGTCTTGGTAGGCTCTCGGGATTTGGTGTTGACTGTGGTGCACACACTCAAAGCCAAAAGCTGCCCGGGTTTGGCGTTGAGTGTGGTGCACACACTCAAAGCCATAGTTTGGTCTGTTCTTTTGCGGCTAATTAGTGAGGCGACTGAGTGAGAAAATTCGTCTAAGTTGAAATCGACGGGAATCACTAAGTGATTCCCGCCGACTTCGACGAGTATCGTTAGAGGTTCCCGCCGATTCGGCGAGAATCAATCTGCATTCCCGCCCACTTCGACGAGTATCGTTATTGATTCCCTCCGATTCGGCGAGAATCAATCTACATTCCTGCCGATTCGGCGAGAATCAATCTGCTTTCCCACCGATTCGATGAGAATCGATCAGCATTCCCGCCGACCTCTTCCGGATGGCGTTAGTTTAGGGTTTTATTACGGTAAAGTGCTAAGGCGTTGAGTGAGTAGACCTCACTCAATGCAATAGCTATTTTAGCATTGAGTGAGGTTAGCTCACTCAACGCCACTGCCTATTTTGCTGAAGGCGTTGAGGGAGTGGACCTCACTCGACGCCATAGCTTTTTTAGCGTTGAGTGAGGTTAGCTCACTAAACACAAGAGCTATTATTGTGGAGGGCGTTGAGTGAGTGAACCTCACTCAACACCATGGTTGATTCTAGCGCAGAGTGAGGCTAACTCACTCTACGCCAAGGTCTGGTTAGGCATTGAGTGAGTGGGGCTCACTCAACGCCAGGCCGTGTTGAGTCATCTCAACGCTTTCCCCTTACCTTTATTTTCACCCCCGAGTGAATTCCTTGATTTTGAGGTTCCTTGTCGGCTATTTTTTTCTTTTTTCCAAAAAGGACGAATTGTGGGTCGTGGTTAGTAGTGGTGGTTTGAAGCTCTTAATTGGGGAGGTGTTGTGTAATTTAGCCAAGGCCACCCTTTTTCTTTTATCTTGCTCCAGGTACGGGCTGGGCAAGGGGGTGGGAGGTCCCTACTGCTTTCACATGTAGACCTCTAAGCTTGGTTTCTTGGAAATGGTGGTTGGGGGACTGAGTTTGCCTCCAACCCGGATCCGCGTTGTTTTTGCTATTACCATCTCTCACAGCTTAGGGTGTTAGACGTTTCTTCCTTTGTAAATTTTCAACGTTTGTGGCTCATGGTAGCCTGGTAAACTCTGCAGGATTTATTTTTGGGTAGGGTTGTTGTTGTTTCCTCGCACTTAGTGATTTTCTTTTTGCCTTGCCTTGGGCAGTTGTGACTGTTACTGCTTTGTTTTCCTCTTTTACTTATCTTCTAATTGACACTTTTGAGCAGTTTTCTAGTTTTGTTTGCTGAGGTATTCTTCCTTCTTTGAATGCCTCAGGTTCTGGATAGTAGCCGCTCTGACGGCTAGTGGTGCTGTGTAGTTGCTGGTGGTCTCTGGTGACATAGAGATCAGTTCCTTATTTTTGCGAGGTAGTTTTGGTGTTGTTTTTCTTACAGACATACATACTTGCCAGTGGGTTCGTGTAAGTTTGTTGGCGCCCACTTGTAGTTTTTACCTTGATACTAGATATGTTACTTTTTGCTGCTACCTTTATTGGAGGTAGTCTACTTGCTCTTGGGATGATTTATGCTAGGTTGATAGTTACTTTTAAACCTAAAAACACTATTATAAGTATATCTCATGATCAGCATGTTTTATAAAACTCAACACTATTTTCCAAATAACGTAAAAAGATCGTTTTCTTATACATAGAATAAATTAAAAGTAGGGTCCTTTATAGTATAAGTTGTCCTCTGGGGAAACTTATGCACTCTTTTAGGATGTCAAACCTAAATAAAGTATTTTCCGCAGTGTATAAGTATAGTTTTTAAATTGTTGACTAGGTGATCCACTGAGCCGAGGGATACGGCCTTTAAAAATATAACTGATTTTCTAATCATATAACTTATGAATTTTCATAAAGTATAGTTGATAGTGGTTTGCCTGAACGACGGCAGTTATCCCCTGCTCAACGTGGCATCATGATGCGTGTTTTCTCCTACTCTGATAATCCGTTTTCTTCGGAGAAAATGCAGGTTGTGACAATTCCTCTCGTATACGGCAGTCGTCTCCTCTTCTCTCGATTTCAGTGGATTTCTCTGGACTAATGGCACCTCCTTCCAAGATTGGGATTGGGAGTGAACTCATCTCTACAGGCATATCCATTATTTCCGATGATTTCCAAAACCTACTGTTACTTCTTGAATCGGCTGGATTGTCATTTATCTTGGAGCAGCCGTGCAAGGTCATCTTTTTCGATGTTGAGCAATTCTTCATGAATGCTAAGATCAAGAGAAACAGGAGGATTCTTAAGACTTCTTTCCAAGGCATCAAGATCAAGCTCGACAAAAACCGTGTTTCTCACCTCCTTTGCCTTCCAGTAGTCGATTAAGAAGATGATCTTGATGGTGAAGATTATGCTAGAGCCTTCAGTTTCTGTGGTTTTCCTTCAGGTGAATATTGTGATAGGTCAGTACTTCGTAGGCCGAATTTGAATGCAGTGAGTAAGTTCCTGGAATATGTTTTGGGGGAAAGTGTTGTTGTGTAAGACATCTATAAGTCACATATCTAGTGATTTATTTGATATGATGACAACAATTATATGCAGGAAGAAATTCCAATTTGGAATGATGATTTTTGACAAAATCAAGGCTAGTATCAAAGCCCCAAACTATGCAAGAATAGTTTCATTGCTCTTGCATGAGTTTAACCCAGACATCTTCAGTCTATCCAAGGGAATACCCCTCCATCATATGAAGAAAGTTTCCATTTACTCCATTCAAAAATGGGATATCAAGTTATCAAATCCCAAATCTATCACAGCCACTGCATCTCCAAAGCCTGAGGATAGGATTCCCTCTCATCCTGTACATCAGCTAATAGATTCAGTTAGTAAGGGGGAGCCTACTCCATTTGTTCCAGCATAAGAACCAGAGCTTATAAGATCTCCAGCTACAACTCCATCATGTTTGCACACCTACAGCAGGGTCAGGAAAAGCAGTTCTTCAGTAGTGCCTTTAGAAGATATAGTGCCTCCAGTAGATCCAGTGCCTCCAGTTGAAAAAGAAATTGCTGATTCAGAAGATCTGTCAAGAAGCATGAGGACAACAATAGTTGGCAAATTCAGCTCAGGCCAATGATAAGTTGATACATGAACTTACTGACAATGAGCCTCTTCCATCTCCTTCTGTAGCTCTTCCCTCTTCTCCAGTAATTCCTTCTAAGTCTCCTCAGTCACCAAGATCTTCTCCTCCAACAGACATTTTTCCAGCAGAAGCACCAGAGCCATCTCCTAAACATCAGGATGATGTTACTATGGATGATGTTAAGGTTGATGATGTTGCTGATGATAATGATGATTATGATGATGTTATTTAAGTTCATGATTCAGAGGTTTATCCTCTAGTTGATGCTGCAAAGATTCCAATTGACCTACCTGATGATATTCCTCTAGAACAAGCTGAAGCCCCTCTAAAATCCCTAGACTTCACCTTGCCTACCTTTCTTGATGAAGAGGCTGAAATTTTTTACACTTTAAGAGGCCAAAGTTCTGTAATTTTGGAATAAATTCTACCATGGAAAGCCCCTGTGATTCTTCCTCCTGCCCCTCCAGTGGTAACACTGCCACATGATTCTTTGATTGGTTAGATTCAAAAGTTGCTTGCAGCACAAAGGACTTACTTTGACACTGGTCTTTAGACAATGACTGATAAAGTAATAGATCTTGAAACAGAAATGTCCAGAGGCTTTGCTGAGATTCAAAAGAATACAGATGTTTTAAAACACCTTTTCCAGATAGGTGTCAAAGCTTTAGATCATACCATTACAAGTATAGGTAAAGTAATGGAGCAATTCATAACTCTAGCCAATATTCAACTTCATTTAGAGAAAAATGCCCAAGTTCATGCCTTTAAAATAACTTATAAAGTGGGTACTTTCAAGGAAGATGCTATATCCACCCTATCTGTAGAAATCAGAAAGGGGGAGGGATTAGTAAAGAAATATTTAAAAAAATCTGACGAGAAAAAGCAGATTGAATGGGAAGCCAAACTAAAAGAGATCAATACATATGTTCAAACTCAAGTTCATGATGTTAAGTTTCATACTTATGATACAGCTTTGTGGATGCACAATCAGCTCTTTCCTGAGTTTACCATTGATCCTAATAAGATCCCTCAGCATCTATACCCTGCAAAGAGATCTGTTGCTCAACAATCTTCTATTCCTATTCAGCCTACATTCTCTCCAGGACCTGAAGCTTCTCAAGCTCCTCCTGCTCATCACTCAGAAGTTTGGGAAACTGATAAGCCAGCTCAACAAGAAAAGAAAAGGAAATATGGTGATGGAGCCTCTGCAAGTCGCTCCATACCAACTCAAGTTCCCAGGCCTTAGGAAAGGCCAGTTCCAAGACCTAAGGAAGTACCTTATTCTGATCATGTTGAGATTTGGAGCCCAGTTTCAAAATCTCTTATCTTTAATACTCTAAAGCTTGTCACTGAACTCAAGTGCAAAAGGGAATATTACTACAACAGTACTGAGTGGAAAGCATATGAGACATCTCTGACAAAGATCAGACTTCATGATCGAAGCCATAGAAGGAATGAACCCTCAACACCAGTTCGACCAAGAATGTATTTCTCAAAGCCTTACAACTATATTGAGAGGCAAAGAAAGAGAAGGGAAAGGCTATTCAGGGAACAACAGCCTTAAGAATGATAATTGTGTAGATGTGGATTTCCTGAATATATTTCTATTAATATGAATTGATAATTTTGCTGATCTATATATTTTGTTTCTTCAATAATTTTTGCTCAGCTTTTTCTTTGTTCATGTAATTCACCTTAGTGTAGAGAGTTCTGACTTCTACAAATAGGGGGAGATTATTGGGTATTGTATCCACAATATCTCAGATTTGTAAGAAGTCACCCTTAAACTAAGATGAATTAAGTTGTATTTGATGTTGTGTTCAAGTTATGTGTTTGCAGGACTTAATTGCTAAGTGTAAACCAATGTCAGTCTATAGTGGGTCACCAAACACAGGATCATGCAATGTAATCTCTCATTGTGTGATTCATGGTGTTGACTCATGTGTAGACTCTCTATTGGGATAAACTTTATGAACAATAATTATAAGAGAATGACAAAGGATCATTGCTGTTTTTTCAAGAGGAAAATCTTTCTAAGTCATTATCTCGAGTAGACTCCTTCTACTCGAGTAGTTGAGAAATCTCCTTTCTCGACAAGTCCATAAGTGCTCGAGAAGAATTCTTCATTATCTCGAGTAGGCAGTTTTGAACCCAAAAATTTTTCTTAGTCTTTTCACTCGAGTAGTCATAATGTACTCGAGTAGATTGAATTCTGTCTTTCGAGTGAAGTATAGCTCAGCACCCGAGTGCGGATGCTTGTATCGAGTATACTTTATAAGTTATCTCGAGAAGATTGCAAGTACTCGAGACATCCTCCTGTTTTATCTCGAGTTGTCAGAAAATTTGTCTTCAGGATTTTCTCTAAGTCCAGGACTCGAGTGGACTCCTTCTACTCGAGTAGTGTAAAATATTTTGCGAATATTTTCTAAGTAAAGAACTCGAGTAGACTCCTTCTACTCGAGTAGTGCAGATATTTCTCAGTAATCGAGTGCTCAAGTTTTATCTCGAGTGACAGAAGTCAGGTACTCGAGAAAGTTTTCTAGATCTTGAGACTGTGAATCTGTTTACTCGAGTAGATTGTTTTCACTCGAGTGGTTCTTCTTCAGAATAGAAATATGACTCAAGAATATTTCTAGGTATAGCTCTCGAGTGGTTTCTTCCTTTCTCTCGAGACGTCAAGTGATCCTCTCAAGTGGATATGTTCCACTCGAGCTATCCAGAAGAAAATCTCCGAAAATTCTGCTAAGTCATGATGGACAAGTTTATTTTCTAATCTTCATTCTTATTGGTCCATGTGTCAAGACATGATGATTTTGATCGTTTAGGGTTTCCTATAAATAGTCTAATTATCTTGTCTATTTCAACAAGTACTTTCATTAGACAAATAAGAAGATTATCATTACGAAAGTTTTTCAAGAACTCTGAATCGCCGTCGAATCTGTTGTTCAGGAAGTTACCGCTGCCGATCGTCGATCCCGTCGTGGTTGTAGATCGTGATTTCGACGCCATTCTTCTCCAACTTTTCTGATTCAGAGGAAGAGAAATATCAACTGATCGAGTCGTTCGTAATCGCTCAAATCAGATCTTGATCGTGTTGATCTAGGTTTTCAGATCCGCAAGGTTTTCAGCCGTTCTTCTTCGATATTATCCAAAAGGGCTTCAAGTTCATCCAGAAGAAGTTTTGCGAATTCAGATATGAAGATTTTATCGTTTGTATGGAATATCTTGTATTACAAACCCTAGTTCTTGTAGGAGATTTCATCTCCGAGTTTTGTAGGAAGTTTTATCTTCCGAGTGTAGATCCGTTTTCTTAGATTGAGTTGTAGGAGCATTGCTCTGAGTTTTGTAGGAGTGGTTTTCAATCCGAGGATATAGTGAAGTAGCCGGATGTAGCGTGAACCTAATTCGGTGAGGTGGAGGGTGGAGTACCCAAGATCGGGGAACAACTATAAAATTTGTGTACTCTGTTCTTGGATTGTTTGTGTTTCTGTGTTCTTTGATTATATTTTTTTATCCGCAAAAAGATGTAGACCTCACCTATTCACCCCCCTCTAGATGATTTCGGTAGACAACTAGAAACATCCACAGAGAATAAGTTGAGTATGATGTTGTTCTGTGCAACTGTATTATCTTCTCTGTATTGCTCTTGTGTTTCTACTGCAGGTCTAGTCTGTGTATGCTTGCAGTGATTATTCTGTATCTGCTACTTTTTTTCTGCCTGAAAAGAATTTCTCTTTTATATTCTGTAGTTAATAATTTCTCCTTTGAAATTTGAATTGCTGGCATTAATTGCTGATTGCCCTGGAGAAAGAAACGGCTGGAACATTTACCTAAATGAGTTTCCCCAACTGTCCCTAATAAAATAAGTAATTAACCTAATGAGGACCATAATTAATACAACCAATAACGTCTATATTCATAAGAATATGAGCATTAATTACTCAGAAACATTAATGCTAAATAATATAGAAAGTAAGGGATAAAAGAAAGAAAAACTTCTCATTCTTGATCGGGACAGAAATCGTCGACCTCAGAAAAGAATTCGTAAACTGGAGTTCCAAGTTCGTCGACCTGAGTATTCCTGTTCGTCGACTTGAGCTTTGCGAATTGAATACTGACAATAACTTGCCAATTCCGTGCTCTGAGTTCGTCGAGCTGAGAATCTGTCTGAAGGAGGAGATCGTCGACCTGAGATCGAATATCATCGAGCTCAACTCAGATAAGTATTTCTGAATTCGTCGATCTGAGATCGACGATCGTCAAGCTGAGTTTGAAGAAATACTAACTAAATTTTTTTTATCTCTGAATTATGCTAAGTCTTGAATCTATTGAGGTCCTTTACTGGCTGGACCATGTAGGTTGAACCTAAAGATTAGCCTAAACTCTTGGACTCACAGACTTAACCCTAGCTGAAAGTGTAAAGTTGTCAACCTAAATAACCTAGAGGGGGGTAAATAGGTGAATCGTGCATCTATTTACAGAATAAAAAATTTTAGCGTTCTAGCACAAGAAATAAAGCAATCACAGAAAGACAAGAAGATTTATAGTGGTTCCCCAATCTCGGGTACGTCCACTTTACCTCACCGATCTAGCAAATCACTAGACTCGGCTACTCCACAATCTCGAATTGAAAACAATCCTATGCCTCAGAACCAAGTTCCTACAATCTCAATCCCCAACACGGATCTACACTCGGAAGGTTAAACTTCATAAAACTCGGAGACAAAATAAAATGCTCCTACACTCAGAGAGAAATCTCCTACAAGATATAAGAAAAGATTTGTAGAAATACAAATAATGATTTCTCAGATCTGGAAAATTTCGGCCAAAATCTTCTTTCTTTGAACTTGTGGCTTTATTAGAAATAGTTGAAGAAGAAACTCGACAATATCTGGATCTGAGATTTCTTTGACTCACACGATCCGAGAGATGATGAGGAGTTGAAAAAACTTCTCGATCTGTAAGTCTACCTTGATCTGAATCTTCTTGAACGCAAGCCCTAGGTGATTTGAACGATGAAGATCGGCGACGGCTTCCGTTTTTGGAAAGAGAAAATCGATTCAAAGACTTAGAATATTATTTGACAGCTTGTTAGTGTTAGTCGGTTTGACAAGACCTTATATAGGATTACTCCTAACGGTTAGAAAAGACATTAATGACGACACATGGTGTAACACCCCAAAATGTTGTAGGAGCATCGGGGATCGAATTTGGCCAAGACAGGATTTTGGTGCAGGTGACACGGGCCCTGACACGGGCGTGTCGGAGGCCGTGTCGGGCGTGTCGAGCTCGGGCCATGTAGTCGACCAGTTCAGGTCGACGATGGTCGTGTGGTGGAACACGGCCTAGGACACGGGCGTGTCCCAGGCCGTGTCACACCTGGGCTGTGCGGTTGGGTACACGGGTAATGACACGGGCACGAAGACGTGCGTATCTAGTTTGACACGAGCGTGTCTGATGCCGTGTCACCAAGCCGTGTACCACTCTGACCTGATAAATTGCACACGGGGGGCGTGACACGGGTCCCGACACGGGCGTGTCGCAGGTGACACGGGCGTGTCGGAGGCCGTGTCAAAGGCCGTGTGCTGGTTTTCAATTTTGGTCGAGACGGCGAATGAGCTACACGGCCAGGCACACGGCCGTGTGTGAACCCGTGTTCGGCCCAGATTTTATAATTTTAGATCTAATCTTGACCGTTCGTTTCCTTGGCTTTGGATCCGACGGTGGGGGGCTGTTCCTGAGAGGTTTTAGCTGGGTTTTAGGGTTAGAATCCCTCATTCCACCCAAGCAAATCTCTCTCTAAGTTTTAGAGAGAGAGGAGAGCAAGTTTGGAGGAGGAGACCAAGATCCGGCCGCCGGAGGAGCTTCGGGGCTCCGTATCGCGATCCGAGTCCAGATCCGCGGTGGTGACGCCGTTGCGGTGCTTTTCAACCGCATAGTTTTCGATGGCGCCGCGGAAGAACGCAAGGGTAACGATTCTCTTCTTGAGTATGTGAAGCTCTTCTTCCTTTGCATGGGAAAACCCCTCTCCCGCGAGTGTGCGGCGAGATCGTGGTATTCCTTGGGGTAGATATGTAAAGTCCCCCTTGTTAGAGTCCGGAATCGTAGTACGGACAAAGGCATGTTGTGTGAAGCCTACCCGGACGTGTTTTCCGGATCGGTGATGTTTTGCTATGCATATTTTAGCCGGAGAAGACTCCGAGCGTTGTGGTTGTTTTTCGGGTTGCTATGCGGTAGAATGCATCAGGGAATCTTGGGGATTAACACCGAGGTGCACCTAGAAATCTGGGCAGAAATGAAGTTCTGCCATCTCGGTGGCCTGGGTGCCAGCTGGGAACATAGCGGGGCTATGTATCATATTGTGATTGCAGCAGGGAGCCTTGGGGTTGAAACCCGAGGTGCACCCGGAAATTTTGGACAGAAATGTAGTTTTGTCATAGCGGTGGCCTGGGAGCCAACCGGGTACTTAGTGGGGCTATGTACCGTGTTTGATCGTTAATTGGGACTGGGGAAATCTTAGTCTGCGCCAAAGGGCCGAATGGCAGTGGCGGAGTGAGCAACAGACTAGTAGCCCTCTACCCGCTCCACCTGCTCGGTTAAAGCGACCTAAAGTTTTACGTGGGACTTACCGAGATTTGGAGATCGAGTCTAGGCTGCGGCTGAGAAGACTAAATGCTCACAAAGATTGCCACCCTGGGGGTGGTGGTGGAGTCGAGGACCAGACGGGGTTCGGACTGGCTTCGCCGAGTAAGTGCCCTGAGAGCACGGGGTGTACGGCCGTGAGAGCGTGCACCTTTGTTGAGATGCTTGTTTTGCTGTGTTGCGTGTTTTGCTAACAAGTGCAGGGAAGAAGCTCTGCCGCCCCGGTTTGGGGGCGGAATCGTTATAATTTGGTCAGCATAGCTGACCGTTGCCTTTGTTTACCACCGTGCGGTGGGTTGTTGCTTGCAGGTGCTGCGGAGTTGAGAGGTAATTAGCGGGCTAAAGCCCAAGTTGCTGTGCTGGCCCTCGAAGGCTTTGTTTTGAGTGTTTTACCTCTTGTACTCATGTGTGGCCGGCCTGCTTGCCGAGGTTTGGAAGACACTTGTATTTAAGCAAACTCTTGTAAAGCCTTAAGGCTATTTTTCTGTTTTGTGTATTATACATTCCTATGGGTTTGAGTAGTGGACATTCATGCTTGGCAGGGTTCTTTATTCTTTGCAACTCTAATAAATTGCTTCCGCTAGGTGTTGTGTAGGACGTTGTGATTGGTTGAATGGTTTCAACGCATAACCAACCGGTCTGTCCGTAGTATATGGCGTCGGGCCCCGGCCGGACCTACTGCTATATGCTATGCGACGGATAGGGGTGTTACAAATTGGTATCAGACTACTGGTTTCGGTCAAGCTTAAATGAATTCGTGGGCGAATTCACTTTAAGGGGTGGTGAGCACATGTATGCGCGTCATCGTTATAACATGAAAAGAACCCATGAATGTCCACTTAGGAATGAAAATACACATGTTTGGGGAACCTGCGTGTTCCTATAATTGCTTTTTGCAATTTTGTTCGGTCCCTTATTGGTGTTCTGTACGATTGTAGGTGTCCGAGAGTGGCGCGTGGCAGTCTGAATGCGCACTTTCTGAGAAAAGTAATGCACCCAACGACATGCTGGAGACCCCTACGTCTTTGGAAACCATAAGAAGGGTGGTTGAAGTGGTGTTCGCTGTGAGCAACGCACATCATGGGAGTAATGTGCAACCATTTGTCCCTGAGTTGGCCCCAACATCGGGTGGTATGTTGGAGCAAAGGGCATTTGGGAGTCAGGTAGAGCAGCAGAGGAGCATGACTGTGGCGCAGGGAGCGCATTCGGTGGACGTATATTTACAGACGTTCCTTATGGTGAGGCGCTACCCAGGCTTTGAATGGGAAAGCGAGCAATCTATAGTGGATAGATTTTATAATGGTCTGCGCAGCGAGTTGCGTATCCTACTGCTAGGACCAAAGTTATTGGGATTCCGAGCTTTGGTGGAATCGGCCAGAGCGTTGGAAGTGGAGTTGGGGGAAACTCACCGAGTACCGGTGAATAGGGTACCAAACCTTACAGATCCTATAAGGACTGCTTATCGAAAGATGCCAAGAGAAGAGGCTGGGTCATCTACTACCCAAACTACCGTCAAATGTTATTCTTATGGCAAGAAAGGGCACCTCGCAAGAGAGTGTTTGGAGAGTGCTCAAAAGACAAGGAAAGTTTTGGCAGGAACAGTCGGAGATTCTGTGGTAAAAGATTCGGTGGTCAAGCGGACAACCTCAAAATCTGGGTACCGTAGGTGGTACAAGAAGGCTAGGAGGTCGGGTCTAGTCCCTTCCTCTAGCACATCCGGAGCGACTACAGTCCAAACCCTGGATGAATGCTTTGTTTGTGGAAAGCCGGGGCACTATGCCCGGGATTATTGGTTTGGACGCCCAATGTCCAAAAAGAAGTCGGGGGCAATTTTTGAGGAGAAAGACAAGGCGGTGGCGTCCGCCGCATCGCTGATTACTCTGGCCCAACCGGGAGTGAACATCCTTGGCCAGCAGGAGGTCATGTGGCCGACCGTCGGGTCGACATGTATGGTTTAATTGTTAGCAATTTAGCTTCTTATACTTATTACCTTTTGCGTGTTAGCTTAGGACTGGACGTTCTAGGCTTTGTTCGGATTATTGGCAGTCCGGCGAGAGCATTGTTCGATACGGGAGCTTCGCGCACCTTTTGTCCAAGGGGTTTATATCATGTATTGAAGTACCTTCTTCGATGGCAAAGGACAAATTGGATGCGTTGTGGCGTTACGGATGTTCAATGCGCGCGAAAAGAGATTCTGTGTTGCAAGGTTACGGTTTAGGGGTCAGGGATTCGACGTGCAAGCGTCGTTACTGCCATCATGGGAGGCTTTGAAGCCTAAGCCTACATTGGGTAGTATCTCGGGTGTATCCAAATATCCTGATGTGTTTCCCTGGAGTCCCTTCGTAGCGAGTGATCGATTTCGCAAGTGAGCTGGCTCCAGGTGCCAAATCTGGGTCATGCTCTCCTTATAGGCTAACGCCTAATGAGTTGGCAGAACTGAAAGTTCAATTTGAAGAGCGTATGGATCAAGGTCTTGTGCGTCCAAGTTTGTCGTCTTGGAGCACACCGGCCCTCTTCGTGTAGAAGAAGGACGGGAGTTTGCGGCTCTGAATCATTTATGAAAAACTGAGCAAGTCGATAGAAGAGATCAAGTACCCGATCCCAAGGATTGGCGATCTGTTTGATCAATTGGTTGGGTCGTCGGTGTACTTAAAGTTGGAACTTAAGGCTGGTTACTATCAGATGAGAATCAAGGAAAGTGTTATCCCAAAGATAGCGTTCAACGCAAGATATGGGCATTTCGAGTTTACGGTCATGTTGTTCGGGCTAACTAATGCGCCATCGGTGTTCATGGACCTGATGAACAGAACGTTCAGGGAATACTTAGGCCAGGTTGTGATCGTCTTTATTGACAACCTATCGGTGTGTTTGCAGTGCGAAGAAGATCGCTTCAAGCATCTGCGTTTGGTTTTGGGGACGCTAAGGAGGAACGAGCTATACACAAAGTTCTCCAAAGGCGAGCCTTGGTTATCTTCAGTGATGTTCCTTGGTCACTTAGTCAGTAGGGAAGAGTTGCGGTAGATCCGGCGTAGACTGTTACAATACGAAAGTGGCCTGTGTTGTCTTCGGTAGCGGAAGTCCGGAGTTTGCTGGGGCTTGCCGGCTTATACAGGCACTTCGTGGAAAACTTCTCGCGGATAGCGCTACCTCTCACGACTTTGACAAGGAAAGATCAGAGTTTTGTGTGGGCGCATGAGGGTGCGCAAGCTTTTGAAGAGCTAAAGAGTCGGTTGACCACGGCGCCAGTGCTTAGTTCACCGAGTGGGACCGAGGGCTTTGAGGTTCTTAGTGACGCTTCAGGTAGTGGTTTGGGCTGCGTGCTATTGCAGCATGGGAACTTGATAGCCTATGGTTCGCGTCAGCTAAAAGTGCATGAAAGGTATTGTCTGGTCCGCGACTGGGAGTTGGCGGCCGTGATATTTGCGCTTAAGCTGTGGAGGCGCTACTCGTACGACGTTAGGTCGATATTCATACCGACCTTAAGAGCCTGAAATATCTGTTGGATCAATAGGACCTGAACTTGAGGCAGCAGAGGTGAAAGGAGTTCCTGGGGGACTATACGTTCAAGATTTATTATGCACCCGGTGAGGGCAACGCAGTGTGGGTGCGTTGAGTCGCAGGGCTCCCGCCCAAGCCAAATGGTTGTTGGTACATGTTGAGAGGCTAGTGCAGGAATTGGAAGCGTTAGAGATCCGTTGTGTTGATAAGCAGACTAGCGCCGAAGCATTGTTGAACTGGACGGAGGTTCAGTATGACCTGGCTGATTGTATTTGGCAGGCCATGGTTTGTGTAGCTGCATGAAGGAAATCATGGGTGCGGCTCGATGGGTCAAAATCCCAAATCGACGGTGGTAGGTGGGCTACCAAGGAAAGACAATCGTTTGTGCGGCCCAAGCATGGGTAATCTATGGGTGGAGTTGTGATATGTTATATCAAGTACTCAACTCGCTTAGGAGGCACGAAGCTGTGCCGATATCTGAAGAAGGGCTCTGGTGGCCAGAACTCTAGAAGGTCGTGGCACCATATGTAGCAAAGTGCCAGCCTTGCGCCTTAGTGAAGGCAGAGTGCCAAGTGCCGGGGGATTCTTGAATCCATGCCTAGTTCGGAATAGTAGTTCGACTGGACTGTGGGCATGGTTTGCCAAAGTCACAGTGAATTAATGACTCCGTTTGGGTGATCGTAGTTGTGTTGACACTAGTGTCGCACTTCATTCCGCATAGGAAGGATGACTCGGTGGAGAAGTTGGCAAAGTTGTATGTTGACAATATCGTTAGGCTGCATGGTGTGCCCCGTAGCATTGTGAGTGATCGCGATGGGCGGTTCACGACAAATGATTGGAAGTGGTTGCAGAAAGTGCTGGAGGTTAAAGTGAAGTTTAGTCCAGTCTTACAATCGCGGACGGATGAGAAGACCGAGAGAGTCAATGGAACAATGGAGGACATGCTCCGCATGTGTGTTCTAGACTTCGGGAAGCTTTGGGAGGACCACCTGTTTTAGTGGAGTTCTCGTACAACAATAGCTACCAGGCGAGTATCCAAATGGTGCCCTTTGAGGCCCTATATGGTAAAAAAAATGTCGCACGCCGTTGTCCTGGTTAGAAACGGGTGAGGCAAGGTTGTACAAGAAGCAGGAGGTGGAGAGTGCTACCTCGTTAGTGCGGATCATTCGGGAACGCTTGTTGATCGCTCAGGACCGGCATGCGAAGTATTACAATGTCAAGCACCGGAACGTGGAGTTCACGGTCGGCGATTGGGTATATCTTAAAGTGAAGCCGTTCAAAGGGGTTTTGCGGGTGAGACGCTTGAAGAAGCTGAGCCCAAGATACCTTGGACCTTTTGAGGTTTTGGAGCGAGTCGGCGAAGTGGCTTACCATTTGAGGCTATCGGAGAAATTAAGTGGATTACATGATGTGTTCCACATTTCTGTGTTGCGGAAGGCGGTGCAGGAGCCTACGTAGATGATCGCGGCTGATCAAGTGCCGGTGGACGAGGGGTTGACGACTAGGGTCAAGCCCATTCGTATCGAAGATGCTGAGGTCAAGAGACTCCGTAATAAGGAGATCCGGATGGTTAAGGTCCAGTGGGATAATTGCAGGCGAGAGGAGCTCTCTTGGGAACGGGAGCAGACTATGCTGGAGGAGTACCCGGAACTGTTCCGCTCAGGTACTGACTTACGTTAAGTCCTGTTTTTCCTTCATTAATTTCGTGGGCGAAATTCTTTAAGGAGGGTAGAATTGTAACACCCCAAAATGTTGTAGGAGCATCGGGGATCGAATTTGGCCAAGACAGGATTTTGGTGCAGGTGACACGGACCCCGACACGGGCGTGTCGGAGGCCATGTCGGGCGTGTTGAGCTCGGGCCGTGTAGTCGACCAGTTCAGGTCGACGATGGTTGTGTGGTGGAATACGGCCTAGGATACGGGCGTGTCTTAGGCCGTGTCACACCTGGGCTGTGCGGTTGGGTACACGGGTAATGACACAGGCACGAACACGGGCGTGTCTAGTTTGACACGGGCGTGTCTGATGCCGTGTCACCAAGCCATGTACCTCTCTGACTGCGAAGTGTTGATAAATTGCACACGGGGGGCGTGACACGGGTCCCGACACGGGCGTGTCGCAGGTGACACGGGCGTGTCGGAGGCCGTGTCAAAGGCCGTGTGCTGGTTTTCAATTTTGGTCGAGACGGCGAATGAGCTACATGGCCAGGCACACGGCCATGTGTGAACCCGTGTTCGGCCCAGATTTTATAATTTCAGATCTAATCTTGACCATTCGTTTCCTTGGCTTTGGATTCGACGGTGGGGGGCTGTTCCTGAGAGGTTTTAGCTGGGTTTTAGGGTTAGAATCCATCATTCCACCCAAGCAAATCTCTCTCTAAGTTTTAGAGAGAGGGGAGGGCAAGTTTGGAGGAGGAGACCAAGATCCGGCCGCTGGAGGAGCTTCGGGGCTCCGAATCGCGATCCGAGTCTAGATCCGCGGTGGTGATGCCATTGCGGTGCTTTTCAATCGCATAGTTTTCGATGGCGCCGCGGAAGAACGCAAGGGTAACGATTCTCTTCTTGAGCATGTAAAGCTCTTCTTCCTTTGCATGGGAAAACCCCTCTCCCGCGAGTGTGCGGCGAGATCGTGGTATTCCTTGTGGTAGATATGTAAAGTCCCCCTTGTTAGAGTCCGGAATCGTAGTACGGACATAGGCATGTTGTGTGAAGCCTACCCGGACGTGTTTTCCGGATCGGTGATGTTTTGCTATGCATATTTTAGCCGGAGAAGACTCCGAGCATTGTGGTTGTTTTTCGGGTTGCTATGCGGTAGAATGCATCAGGGAATCTTGGGGATTAACCCCGAGGTGCACCCGGAAATCTGGGCGGAAATGAAGTTCTGCCATCTCGGTGGCCTGGGTGCCAGCCGGGAACATAGCGGGGCTATGTATCATGTTGTGATTGCAGCAGGGAGCCTTGGGGATGAAACCCGAGGTGCACCCGGAAATTTTGGATGGAAATGTAGTTCTGTCATAGCGGTGGCCTGGGATCCAACCGGGTACTTAGCGGGGCTTTGTACCGTGTTTGATCATTAATTGGGACTGGGGAAATCTTAGTCCGCGCCAAAGGGCCGAATGGCAGTGGCGGAGTGAGCAACGGACTAGTAGCCCTCTACCCGCTCCACCTGCTCGGTTAAAGCGACCTAAAGTTTTACGTGGGACTTACCAAGATTTGGAGATCGAGTCTAGGCTACGGCTGAGAAGACTAAATGCTCACAAAGATTGCCACCCTGGGGGTGGTGGTGGAGTCGAGGACTGGACGAGGTTCGGACTGGCTTCGCCGAGTAAGTGCCCTGAGAGCACTAGGTGTACGGCCGTGAGAGCGTGCACCTATGTTGAGATGCTTGTTTTGCTGTGTTGCGTGTTTTGCTAACAAGTGCAGGGAAGAAGCTCTGCCGCCCCGGTTTGGGGGCGGAATCGTTATAATTTGGTCAGCATAGCTGACCGTTGCCTTTGTTTACCACTGTGCGGTGGGTTGTTGCTTGCAGGTGCTGCGGAGTTGAGAGGTAATTAGCGGGCTAAAGCCCAAGTTGCTGTGCTGGCCCTCGAAGGCCTTGTTTTGAGTGTTTTACCTCTTGTACTCATGTGTGGCCGGCCTGCGTGCCGAGGTTTGGAAGACACTTGTATTTAAGCAAACTCTTGTAAAGCCTTAAGGCTATTTTTCCGTTTTGTGTATTATACATTCCTATGGGTTTGAGTAGTGGACATTCATGCTTGACAGGGTTCTTTATTCTTTGCAACTCTAATAAATTGCTTCCGCTAGGTGTTGTGTAGGACGTTGTGATTGGTTGAATGGTTTCAACGCGTAACCAACCGGTCTGTCCGTAGTATATGGCGTCGGGCCCCGGCCGGACCTACTGCTATATGCTATGCGACGGATAGGGGTGTTACACATGGACCAATCACGTCAAGTCATTAAGAAATCCGGCCGATCTGGACTTAAACAAAATTCAGAAAAATATTAGTTTGCAGTTCTCGAGAAGTAGCATTAGATCTCAAGAACTGATTGAAATTCTCGAGAACTAAACTGCCTGGAATTGAACTTAGTTTTCGAGACTTCTAGATCAATACTTCTCGAAAACAATATGGACTTCTCGAGAACTATAGCCTGACTTCTCAAGAACTATGAAGCTGAGTTTCTCGAGAATTAAGAACTTCTCGAGAACTAATCTAGATTTCTCGAGAACTAAGAGATACTTCCCGAGAACTAAGACTTAGGAATAATTTCTTGAAACTTTCTGAACTTCCCGAGAACTACTCTGGGACTTCTCGAGAACTAAGAGATACTTCTCGAGAACTAAGAGATACTTCTCGAGAACTAAGACTTAGAAAATTTCTTAAAACTTTCTGAACTTCCCAAGAACTACTCTGTGACTTCTCGAGAACTAAGAGATACTTCTCGAGAACTAAGAGATACTTCTCGAGAACTAAGAAATACTTCTCAAGAACTAAGACTTAGAAAGAATTTTTCTGAACTGAAAGAGCTAAAATTCTCGAAAACTAAACCCCTGTTTCTCGAGAACTTCTAACTCTACTTCTCGAGAACTAAAAGGACTTCTTGAGAAGTGGACTTAGAAAATTTTTGAACTTTTTTTAGAAAGAAACTTTTTCTTCTCTTCAAGGGTCCAATCTTCATTCCATGGTCCAAGTGTTTGAATATAAAGTGTATCCCAATAGAGAGGCTACACATGAGTCAGCACCTTGGATCACACAGTGAGGGATTACACTGTTTGGTCCTGTGTTCATGACCCACTGTAGACTGACATTGGTTTACACTTAGTAATGATGATCTGCAAACACACAACTTAAACAAGATATCAAATACAACTTAATTCATCTTAGTTCAATGGTTACTTCATGGTAATCTGGGTTATTGTGGATGCAATGCCCAACAATCTCCCCATATTTGTAGAAGTTAGAACCCTCTACACTAAGGTGAATTATGACAATTAATAAAGAACTGGAAATGAAAATTTAAACTAAGGCAGAAGAGATTAATTGGACACAATTAGGCAAAATTGGAAATTGTATATAAGTAATGTTTTAGATTTCTTTATCAACAACCATTTCAACAAAATTCCCAAGAATAACTCAACAAAAGTACATTCTTTGCTCTAAGGATGTCTGTCTTGCTTTTCCTGCTGCCTTCTCTGATAGCTGAATGGTTTGGGATAATACCTTGGGGGCTTTGGAGGAGCTTTAGGATTATTCTTTCCATATTCCCTATCATATATCCTCCTTTTGGTCATGGACTTTTCATATAATTCCCACTCAACTGAGCTGTTGTGAAGATTTCTATTCTCATTATAGTCCATTACCAACTTAAGAGTATTAAGAATTAAGCTCTTAGAAGTGGGGCTCAAAACTTCAGCAAATTCCTTTGCTTTCCTTTTATCTGAATCAACTTTGGGAATGCTTCTGCTAGCAGATGGCCCTTCTCTATATTTCCTCTTCTTAGAAGTGTTGATCTCTGGTAAGTCCTGAGGAATAATGTCATCCCATATCTGGTCATAAGAGGCTAGAGGAGGATCCTGATCTTCTGGTCTAGGAGAGAAGCAGGGCATTTGAGGTTGTTGAATTTGAGCTGGCATCTGACTAGGCTGTCCTTCAACCAGAGGATTCAGATGATGAGGAATAATATTGGGATCAGCCTAAAAGTTAGGGAAAATATGATTGTGCATCCAAACTGTGGTGTCATAAGTATAGAACTTCACTGACTGGATTTGAGCTAAAAGATTCTTATTGATTTCTGAAATTTTCTCAGCCCAGAGAGTGTTTGCATCTGTAGAAAACTTATCCACAAGTTTGATTACATGCTCTTTCACCAGGCTCTCCCCCTTTCTGAATTCTACAAGGAGTTTTTCTATGGCTTCTTCCTTGAAAGTACCAACTTCCTCACAAACCTTCATCACATGTTTTTGAGCATTCTTTTCTAATTCAATCTGATTATTAGCAAGAGTCAGAGAATGTTCCATAACCTGACCAACACTAGTAATAGTGTGATCTATGGCTTTGCCACCAATCTGAAATAAGCTCTTGAGAGAGTTAGTGTTGTGTTGGATCTTAGCAAATCCTCAACTCATTTTTATTTCCAAGGCAGTCACCTTGTCTTGCATCACTTTCAAGGAATCGTCAAAGTGTTTCCTTTAATCAGAGAGCATCTGGCCTATCTGGATAAGAAGTTCTGAGTTGGAAGGGGTAGCAGCAGTATCAACTGCATTAGAAGAGGTAGAGGCAGAGGTAGAAGCAGAAATAGTAGTAGGAGGAGGGGCTTTCCATAGAGGTATCTCTTCAAGAATCACTAAGCTTACAGCTCTGGTAGTCTGAACAGGGGTAATATCAGCCTGATCAGTGAATGTGGGGATGGAGAAATCTAACTTCCTCAAGGGAATATCAGCAGGCTCAGGAGATATTCTGTCTTCATTAGAAAGAAGAACAGTATCAGGGATATCTTGCTTGGCAGTAGGGGATTGAGTAGGACGAGATTCTGGTAATCTGATAGGAGAAGGAGAGGGAGCTGGAGAAGGATCTTTTGGATGTTCTTCAGCTGGTTCCTTGAAGTGGGGAGGAACATCAGAGATGAGTTCTTCCACCATTCTATCAATGGCTTCTGCAGTGTTTTGGAGGGTTTCTTGGACTTGAGCATCTTGAAGGGTATCTTCTGGAGAGAGTGCCACTGGGGACTTTGCTGGAGAGATGTCATGAATTCTGATGGGAGATTTGCTTGCTTATCTTACTGGAGAGGGAGGAGGAGATCTGACAACAGAAACAGAGGCTGCAGGCTCCCCCTGAGTTATTGCACCAGATGGATCAGCAATATGATGATAGGAGGGAGATGGGGTCCTGACCTCAGACGCAGAAGCTGTAATTTCTTTAGCTAACGGCTTTGGATTTTTCAGCTTGAATTCCCATCTTTGGATGGAAGCCAATGAGATCTTTTTCAGGTGGTGAAGTGGAGTTCCTTTGAAAGGTTTGAAAGTGACTGGATCAATCTCACTCAGCAATAAAAAGATTATCCTTGCAAATTTGGGATCCTTAATGCTATCCCTGATCATCTCAAATACCATCATGCCAAACTAAAATTTCTTTCTACATATAATAGCTATCATTACTGCAAATAGATCATTTGTTATGAAACTAATCGACCCTGTTTTGCACCATAAGATTTTTCCAATTTTGTCTGCCAGAAGTTTTCTTCATCATTGAAAAGATGTCTCCTTAAGGAGTAGAATTCCTCAGAAACTCCACAGAAGGAGTAAGTCATATCATAATATTCTGGAGTTAGGTCATCTTCTTCTTCCACAATGGGCATCTTCAGAAGCTTTGAAACTTTGTTTTTATCTAACTTGATTTTGATCCCTTTCACTGTAGTTTTCACAATCTTACCATTCCTCCTTACCTTTGCATTTCTGAAGAATTCTTCGACATCTGGTAAAACAATCCTACAGGGTTCTGATAGAACGAACATCAGTCCGGCCGTGTCCAAGAGAAGAAGCAAGTTCTGAAAATCATCTGAAATGTCTGCAATTCCTTTGATGACTAGTTCACTGCCAATTCCTATCTTTGAACTGTGCGCCATGGATGCTATCGGCGGCGACGGACGGAGTGCGGGACGATGGCTGTGACGACACTGTCTGTCGGCGGAAGATGAAGAGTTTTCGAGAATAGTAAATTTTAAATGTCGGTTTATTTGGGATTTCTAAAGTATTATATATATATAATCCCAGTAATGTCAATTAAGTGTCTAATTAATCTAGGATTACGGCTTAAATCAACGGGTTTTCGAAATAGAAGAAATTAATTAGAAGTTGAAAAGGCAATGGGCATTTCTCGAGAAGTCGGGTATAGTTCTCGAGAACAACCAGGGGACTTCTCGAGAAGTAATTAAATAGTTCTCGAGAATGGAAGAGACTTTTCGAGAGATAATTCAAAGTTCTCGAGAACTGAGAAAACTTTTCGAGAGATAAGTCTTAGTTCTCGAGGAGTCTGAGTTTTCGAGAAATAAGTCAAGTTCTCGAGGAGTCTGAGTTTTCGAGAATGAATATGCTACTTTTCGAGAAGTAGACAGAGTTCTCGAGAACTACCTTCCTCTTGAGAAATTTCTGACTTGTTTGAAGTATCCTCGATTCTTGAGCTTTGAACTGATCTCCTATGACTTATCCTTCTTTGTTCAGCATCCCAAGTTCAGTTTTGAAGAAATTGAACTTGGTATCGTCCAGCGGATTCATGAATATATCTGCAACTTGCCGATCTGTTGGCACGTACTACAAATCTATATCCCTTTGCTCTACGTGCTCCCGGATGAAGTGATATTTGAGCTCGATGTGCTTTGTCCGGCTGTGTGAGACTGGGTTGTTTGCGATTGCGATTGCATTGGAGGAGTCACAAAACAATAGAATGTCTTTGATCTTCATATTGTAATCCTCTTGCTGGTTCTTTAGCCAAAGAAACTGTGCACAATGTAACATCCCATTTTCAAATTGGACCCCCCCTAGGAGTGGCTTTGAGCAAAACTAGGTCATGACAAGTTCTCAGGGAACCAAGAAGAGCAAGTGACCTAAAGACCTAGTGGAGACTCAGTTGGGTTGCAAATGACAAGTTTCTAAAACACTGGGTTGAGTGACCTAGTGGGTTCAAACTGACCCCAAGGCATCCCTAGTCCCAATATGGGGCCAATGAGTCACCAGGGACTCATTGGGGTCAACCCTAGTGACTAAATTGACTCAAGTCAACTCTAGCCCTAAAGTGGTCAAAGTGCCCTTCCTAAGAGTCATGTAACCTCCAAGGTGCTAAGCCAACCCCAACTAACCCTACCTAGGCCTTAGGGGAGCCCAATGGGTCACTAAGGACCCATTAATGTTGACCCAAAAGGTCAAAGTCACTAAGTCAACATTTAACCCAAGTCAAAGTCAACATAGCCTATTTGGGTTAACCCAAGCTCAAGCCACTCTCTCCTCTAAGTTAACCTTGAGTGCATGATTAATATGATTATTCATAGCTACCAATAACCTAGACCATTGAATAGTCAACCTAGTGACTAGGAGAGAGAGAGAGAAGCCTAAATTTAGAGAAATAAAGAGGAGAGAGAATGTGTTTAAAGAGGCCACTTATGGTGGAAGGTGAACCACTCCCTTCATGATATTTCCTAAGGGAATTATAAACCTTAGTGGGCTGCCAATAGGTTGAGGGAGATGAGCAAATTCGTCCATGATAATTAGGAGAGAGAAAAAAAATATCATTTTCATGATAATGGAGGAGAGAGAGAAATAAGAAAAAAAAGGGAATGAAGGGGTTCGGCCAAAGGGAGGCCAAAGGCCACCCTTAATGGCTGAATTCAACTCCCCTGGGGAAGGGGAGAAGTTTCCAGCCATTTCCAGACCACCTAAGCCCTGGTTCAGCCCCCCCTCCTCCATGGCCGAGCTTAGCCATTAATGGCTTTAATGGCCATTTTCAAAACCGCCTTCCCCCCTCCCCTCCTGGCCATTTATACCTCATCAGCAAGCTAGGGCGACGGATTTCGAAACCCTAGATAGGAGGGAGAACCACTGCAGGAGCCACCAAGAAGAGGAAATGCCGCCTCCGCCACCGCCATGCATTCCCGTCGCTCCAACCTGCATCCAAGCCCGAACTCAGGTCCTCCCTCACCTCTTCTTCCATGCTTAGATCCTAGGAATGTTTAGGAGCTCATGTCATGCTCAAACAAGATGGAATAGGAGTTTAAATTTAAGAAAAAATTCCATTTTTCATGGACTTTTGGAGCTCTCGGGTAGGGCGGCGCCGCCACCTCCGGCCGCCCTAGCTCCGGCAAAGGGAGGCCCCCACCACCGGGAACACATAGGAGACATTTTCCGGTGGTGGCGCCGCCTCAGGCCGCCGGGTTATGGCCCGTGAAACACCTCCCCCATGGCCTAAAATTCTGCTCAATCGGAGAAGACGAACAACCTCCATTGGATCTTGCTTTAACTTCGTGCAACCTCTATTAAATAAGTTTAATGATTTTATATATTCAATTTTCTGTATTTTATTTACACAGATTTACTGTAAATTGAATTTAGGCCCCTTATGGGCACCTCCTGAAAAAGTTTATAGCATGAAAGTTGTAGGTCCTTTAAATACCTACAATTTGATATGCTGTGGTGAAATTTAGGTATGGAACCAAGACCTGTAGGGCCATTTTATTATGGGTATGTCCTAGAATTAGGGCAGATTTGTTATAAAAATTATTTAGGCCCTTTAGGGGCATTTTCATCAAAGATGATCTATATAAATGTTGTAGGTCTTTTTATTATCTACAGTTTGATATATTATGGAAAATTTTAGGATAAGTCTACTGACCTTTAGGGCCATTTTTCTAGGGTAGGTCCTATATGTAGGGCAGATTTTAAAATAATTCCCCACACCTAACCCTTGGTCCAAATTCTCTGAATTTTGTACAGAGGCTTATTATCACCTAGATCTAGGTACTGTAAAAATTGGAGACCATTTGGGATAGTGTAGCTTAGGGTTTTTCCCTAACCCTAGAAAAGCTAGGGTAAGATATTTAAAGGGTCAAATGACCTCCATACCCTCCCAAATTTTGGTGAGGTGTCCCTGGTATAGGTATCTAGGTCTAGTTCAAATTTCAACTCATTTGGTTGAGTTTTGAATAGGAATCCTCTAAACCCTAGTTTTGACCTAGTGAAGGAAAGCTTAGGGAAAGGTTCTTTTGACACTTGTGTGATCATCTCACCTCAACAGAGGTTGAGATTCTGAACATTGGTTTAAAATGGTCCTAAGAACTCCCTTAGGGAAAATGGGATGGATTAGGGTAAGTTTACCCTAGGTCTCAGGTTCAAACCCTAAATGTGGACTTTGGGGGCTTGTGAAGGACATAGGGGCAAATGCCCTTGTATGGCCTTAGGTTTTGGTGGAGAGGTAATTAATGGGTATTTAACCCTCTGGTTGTAATATTAGAGAATTTTGAGTTAGGTAGGTACCTCAAAACCGAAACCCTAGTTTTAGAGTAGAAGGGATTTTAGGTCAAAGTAGTAGTTTAAATGCACTCAAAAGCTATGAAACTTGGGTAGAGTGTTTCTAGGGTAGTTAGAACCCTTGGATGATTTTACTAGAATTTTTGGATTATTGTTTTTAGTACTTCATTCATGAATATGGGTATAGCCCTATTTGATGTTTTATTTATTAAAGATTTTTAATTCAAATAAGGCCCCCTTGAAACTCTGGAATTAGATGTTGTTGGCCAGTAGGAATGCTCATGAATTTTAGTTTAATTTTACGTTGAATAAATAGAGTAGTTCTTTCACAAGTGTTATTAAAGGGCTTTATGGTTTAAAAATATTTTATGGCATAAATCTTTTCTAGAAAATTATGAAAGTTGGTAAATAGGTTTTTTTAAATCATTTTGAATCAGTGGGATTTTATTCTGGATTTTTAAAGTTATGAATATAGTACTTGATTCACAAGCATACTAGATTAGGGTTTTAGTAAATGATTTATTATTAATTAATTTCCAACAGTAAAATTATGAAACTTTTATAGTACTGTTTTCATGGTCTTTCTAGTACCCTGTAATTAATCCAAATTATTTAGAAGAGAATCTGATGTAGTTTATTCATTAGACATGAAAGAAATAGATTGATGCAAAAATATGTTTAGGCCCCTTACACCTTAGTGAAAATTGCCAAACCTTGGATATATCATTTTTAGACATAATAGTATTTGTCTTAAATTTATTATGATTTATACATGACTGAAAAGTATACTCCTTGTTCAAATTTGGAAGACCTTGGATTTTAGTAAAATTAATTAATTAATAGATTAATTGAGAAAATTGTTATACCCGGGAAATATTCAATTATATTGTGATAGGACCCCAGTAAATAACTTAGGCTGTTTGGATGAAAACACAAAGGACATCCTATCATAGACATCACTTAGTATAAGGTGGTCTGTAGTTAGTAACTTTGGGAAATGAGTAACAGGATAAGGTTTGGGTTAGCGTAAGGACAGCTTGTGTTGGTTGGATTTAAAGAAAGAGGATGGATCACCATAAGAGGTTTCAAGTGTGGTGAGGAATGAGTTGATGCGCTCTAGAAGGTGCGCGGGACCGACGAAAGATCGTCGCCCCCGTAAGAGTGAAGTGTCAAATCCACCCTAGATTTAGTTTGATGCAATTTATAAAGGGAACGGGTAAGGGAAAAACAACCAATAATAATAAGTGCCTTGCGAAAGGGAACTTCGGGCCGTAATGCCGCCGTCTTGGTTCCTAGTGCCTATTGAGAACCCCTCATAGGGTATATTCCGGAGGCAGTCCTGGGCTAACGTAAATCTTAAAACAAACGAAAGAGTAATTAGCCTAATAGGGATTCACATTGCACACACTCATTAGTTAGGGTTGGTAATGGTTAAGTCGTCCCGAGGTGTTTAAGGGGGCGCCGTCCCGTGGTGTTCTAAGGGATGAAGTCTGGAGAGGAGCTGGATGGTTTAGTCCGGGGAATTTGGTCTCGGATGTGGTTGATACGGACGGTTTAGTCCGGGAGTTTGACACTTTAAATTGTTAAATATTAAATTGCTACATGTGCATAAAAATAGGAAAAGTTAAGGTGGTGGGTTTTTGATATCGGGGAGTTCGATTGCACCGATACCGATATCGTTGACTCGGCAAGGTGACTAGCACTTAGCCAAGGTTAAGTCCGGCGGACCAATCGGCAAGAGTATGCAGGAGTCCGCCTCGTGCACCAGGCATTGAGGGCGTACGATAGGTCAGACCAGTGGTGCTTTTACTGGTTTTGAGGTGGGCGAGGCCCAACCTACCGCTTCCGTTTGCCACTACGGGAGTAACCTGGGAGTTATCTCCAGAAAGGGGGAACTAAAGGTTTGTGTACACAAAGTTGGGTGTGTGAGTTGCACTGCTTGAACATCATAACCCACCATATAGCTGCATGTCATAATCATTCATAACAACCTTGACACCTAAAATATAAGTGGAATGGGACGCTTATACTTTAGACTTGCAAAACGACCCATTGGTCTATAAGCTTGTGTGGCCAAGTTTATAAATTAAGGTCAATTTGATATATGTATATCTACTTCTTGATAACCGACACCCCAAAGTATAAGCAGTATGGGACGCGTTATACAATGGGAGCCTTGCAAAAGATCCCTTGGCTTATGTGTACTCACATAAGCGAAGGTTTAATTTCTTACTTACTTCCTTTCTGTTATACCTATTACAACACTTAGATTATTCACCTGTTATAACTTGCTAGTTTGGTCCACCGTCATCTGTTTTGGTATTTATCTCCACTTTCATGTCCTCCCCTTTCTTCTTCTCCGCCCGGTACCTTAGAGCGTGGGGGAAGGGGTGGGGGATGATAGGGCTTAGTATTTTAGACTAACGATTTTCGAACCATATCATATTAGGGGATCACGGAGCCCAGCCCGGAGGAGCAGCCCAGGAGGCCGGTACGCTTGGAGATGGGGTAGTCTAGACTTGGAGTCCAGACTGCAGGGACCGTGAGTCCCGACCTTTAGTAGAGTTTTAGTTCTGCTTCCGCATTGAGTGATTTTGTAGTGAGGACTTGATGTACCGGGCATGAGCCCTTATATTTCTAGTATCTTTGTTCTCTGATGATTTCTGTGGACACTCCCTTCATGGAGTTTTTATTTATATATGATATTATATTGTGGACTGCATTTCTCTTTACTGTCCTACTTTCTACTTGATTGTGATCGAAAAGGCCGGCAGAATCGGCGCGTTGTAGTGATGACCTTCCCAGGTGCGAAGGTGTCACCTCAAAGCGGCGGTTCTGGGCATAAGACCCCGGGTTTTCGAAAAAAAAGGGGGTCTTACACACAACAACTACCGACAAAAATGTATTCTGACTCGGCCGTTGAGATTGCGATACAGTTTTTCTTTTTGCTGCTCCATGAAATAAGCCTTCTTCCAAGGAACTGTCACGTCCCGGAAGTGCTTTTCCTGTCATCTTTGCTACCTGCAAAGTCTGCCTCTGAGAAACCAATTAGTTTGCTATCATTACTTTTTGGGTACCATAAGCCAAGATTCGGTATACCTTTAAGGTATCTCAAGATCCTCTTTGCAGCAGTATAGTGAGATTCCTTACAGTTCACTTGGAATCTAGCACAGACACATGTGGAGAACATTATGTCTGGTCTACTGGCAGTAAGCTAGAGCAAGGATCCAACTATGCTTTTGTATTTGGTTTCATCAAAAGGTTTCCCTTTCTCATCCTTATCCAGAGACATAGTTGAGGCCATTGGAGTCCTCATAGAGGTTGCACTCTCCATTCTGAATTTCTTAATCAACTGCTTGGTGAACTTTGTCTGTGAGATGAAAATTCCATCTTCAGATTGTTTCACTTGAAGTCCTAAAAAATACTTCAGCTCTTCCATACTAATCATTTCAAACTTCCCTTGCATAAGTTTATAGAACTTTTTGCAGAGGTTGTCGTCTGTAGATCAAAAAATAATGTCGTCGACATAGATTTGCACTAGCAAGATCTTGCCTTTAATTTCCCTAAGAAATAATATCTTGTCTATCTTTCCCCTTGTGAACTTGTTCTCGAGGAGAAAGCTAGACATCGTTTCGTACCAAGCTCGAGGAGCTTGTTTCAAATCGTACAACGCTTTTGATAATAAATAAACATGCTCAGGATAGTTAGGATCAACAAAACCTGGGGGCTGTTCCGCATACACCTCTTCCTTTATGTCACCATTCAAGAAAGCGGACTTCATGTCCATTTGGTAAACAGTGAATCCCTTCAGTGCAGCATAAGCCAAGAACAGTTTGATGGCCTCCAGTCTTGCCACTGGAGCATATGTTTGGTCGAAGTCAATCCCTTCTTCTTGACGATATCCTTTGGCGATAAGTCTTGCCTTATTCTTGATGATTATCCCATTCTCATCCAACTTGTTCCTGTAGACCCATTTCATTCCGATGATATTCTTACCTTTTGGTCTTGGAACAAGCGTCTAAACTTTGCAGTGCTTGAACTGATTCAATTCTTCTTTCATGGCCAAGAACCACGATGCGCCTGAGTTTGCTTCCTCAAACTTCTTTGGTTCAACCTGCGAGAGAAAACTTAGATAGAGATTCTCGTTAGTTATACCTCGATGAGTTCTGACACCATCCTAGGGATCTCCTATGATTTGGTCCATTGGGTGATCCTTCAGATGTCTGAGCTCTAGGTTCCTCGCATCTGGAACTTCTTTGGCTACTGGAGTGACTTCATCAACTTGGATAGTATTTTAATCTTGATCCTCTACCTCTCCAATAGGGGTTGGAGTGGTGATCTTGATGAACTTTTCATCTTTACCTTCGGTCGATTCATCCAAGCTGATCTCTTTAAGCCTTGTACCTGCATCATTAACAAGCACACTAGACGATTTGCTTTGCAGCAAGCTCGTCTCATAAAATACAACATGTATGGATTCCTCTACAACCAGAGTTTTTCTATTGAAAACCTTGTATACCTTACTATGACTACTATATCCTATAAAAATACCTTCAAAACTTTTCTCACTAAACTTAGTAGTATGATACTTACCATTGTTAAGTACGAAGCATTTACAGCCAAAAATTCTAAAATATGGAACTGTTGGTTTCCTGCCTCTTAGAATTTCATAAGGTGTCTTATCATGATTCTTGTTTATGAGGGCTCGATTTTGCACGTGGCAAGCAGTGTTGACGGCTTCAGCCCAGAAGTACTTCGGTAGTGAAGCATCAATCAACATGGTCCTACAGGCCTCTATGAGTATTCTATTCCTTCTCTCAGCTACTCCGTTTTGCTGTGGAGTACGAGGAGAGGAAAACTCATGAAAGATACATAGGCTTTCACAAAATTCTGTCATGGCCCCAGACTTGAACTCCGTTCCATTGTCACTTCTGATTTTTACTACAGAACAGTTGTATTCATTTTGGACCTGCCTGACAAAATTTGGAAATATATCAAAGGTATCTGACTTGTGTTTCAGAAAGAACACCCACACAAAATGCGAGTAGTCATCAACAATTACCAACGTATAATCCTTACCTCCTAAACTTCTAACTTGAAGTGGACCGAACAAGTCCATATGAAGTAGGAGTAAACACTTATTAGACTTTTTGCCTATAATGCTTTTAAAGGTAGCCCTTATTTGCTTGCCTTTTACGCATGCATGACAAGGTATCTCTTTGACGTGCTTGACATTTGGGGCATCACGTACTATGTTCTGGGAGAATAATTTATTAATAGTTTTTAAATTAATATGTGCTAGACTCTTTTGTCATTGGTCACCAAGAGATGCACTATCTTTTGCCAAAAGACACACTAGTGTAGAAGAATTTATACAAATGAAATTTAAACAAAATATGTTCCTTCTTCCAGTGCCTGATAGAATTATTTCCATATTGTCAATAGACTTTATCAAGCACTTGTCAGGGTGGAACTCAACTATGTATCCTTTGTCGCATAGTTGACTTATGCTTATGAGATTGTGTTCCAATCCCTCCACATAAGCTACATCTGAAAAGGATACATTACCATTAGTGATCATATCATAGCCTTTAGTTATCCCTCGGTCTGAACCTCCAAAGATGACCTTTAGTCCGTTGCAGACTGGAATGAAATTCTGGAGTAGGCTTCTTGTCCCGGTCATGTGCCGAGAGCATCCACTGTCCAAGTACCAGATTGACATTTTGGTGGCCTTTGGACATACCTACATTCATGATCACTTTGCCTTAGGAACCCAAAAATGTTTGGGTCCTTGGTCTCGGGTTAGAACACTCCCCCTACAAATATTAGAATTCTGAGTGGTCAATCTCATGTTACCAACTTGAGGAGTAGTAACTTTCCTGGTATTAAACCAATAATCGATGGCAAAATGACCAATTTTGCCATAACACCAATAGTCAAACCTATTGTATCTTTACCTTACGTACTCCTGCTTGACCTCTTGAGATGGTAGTCTAGCAGGGGTAGCACTCTTTGAGGAGGAGGCTTGATAATGATGACAATCACATGACTTCTTCTCCTTCAGAGTCCTTTCCTCAATGGGCTTAACTTTAGGTGCTTTCTTGAAGTTGTGGCCATGATTATAATGACCATAGCCCTGATGAATCTCTTCTTCATAAGGTGCTTTAAAGACACTCTCACCAAAGTTCTGAGGGAGAGTCCATCCTTGGTACCGAGACTTTGGCTCTACGTAAGTATGCCTGGTCAAGTGACCATAGTACGCGTCCAGATCAAACTTATTTGTTGGAAAGATGACTTTCTTAAATACAGTCTGATCTAGAGGGGCTTTCCTCTTTTCTTTGGCCAAGGACTTCTTGGCGGCCTTATTCTTCCATTGAGCCTTGTTTCTCCTAGAAGATTTACTAGGAGCGGCAATATGGCTTAGTCAAGCTCCTTTTGCCTTAGCTGAGAATTGAACAACGAGTGGAAGAACTATCTTAGGCTTAGAGAAACTTTCAACAAGTTTCTTCCCATCCTCGAGTTGTTTTTCCAACTCTTCGATGATTTTATCTTTAAGGTCGAGGTGCTTAAGAGCTTGATTGTGTTCTTCCATAGCAAAATTGAAGTTCTCTTGAAGAGAGTCAGTCTTAGCGACTTCTTCTCTCAAGCTGCTCTCAATGGCCTTTAGAGACTTAATCTCTTTAGCCAGAGTTTTCACAACTCGGCGACATTTGTCGTAAGTCATGATCAACTCCTTGTACTGGGCCATAAGTTCCAACTCATCGTCAGAAGAGCTGTCCTCATGATCATGCTCAAAACTTTTAGATTCAGAGAGAGAAGTGTAAGATTTTACCTCCCCAGTAAACTGGGGCTCTTTTTCGTCATCTGATTGAGCCATGAGCCCAAAGTAAGCTTCCTCTTCTTCACTCAAATCAAATGAGTCGGAGTCGCTGAAAGTTTTACCCTTCTTGGCCAACATGCTCTTCTCTGTCCTCTTCTTGTGGTATGAGGACTTCTTTTCTTCTCTTCTGCCACCCTCCTTCTTCTTGTGGGGCCAGTTAGCTATGACATTACCTGGTTTGTTGCAACAGTAGCAAACGATGTCAGTAGAAATCTGTTTGTTCTGTTTATAGTTATACCTGTCATGGCTACCCGAGCCTTTCTTTCGCTGATCACCATCATGTCGTGATCTTCTGTATGAGGCATCCTTGCCTCTCCAATGCTTCTTCTTGTTCAAGAATTTCTTGAACTGCCGAGAGAGCAACGAGAACTCTCCTTCAGATAGTTCTGAGCCCGAGGTGCTTGGCTCAGAGCTTTCTTCTTCACTTACTTCTTGAGCAGGAGCTGGTGAGGCAACTTTGCCCTTCCTTGAACTGTCAGCCTTTAATGCAATCGACTTCTCTTTTGAGGAGAAGAGACTTTTCTCTTCTTCAGCTTTTCTAGAATTGATCTGCAGTTCATAGGACATTAGTTTGCCAAATAGATTCTGTGGGTCTGTCTCAGCTAGTCTGCAAAACTCCTGGATGGCACAGACTTTTTAGTCCCATTCCTTTGTGAGAGACCTTAGAAACTTATCATTCAGCTCCCCAGTGGTGAAGAATCTGCCATACACTCTTAGGCCATTCACTATCTTGAAGAAGTTCTCAAAGGTATCTGCAATGGTCTCCTTCTACCCTTGCCTGAAGGCTTCATTTTTCTGGTTCAGTAGGGACCTTCTATCATCCCTCACTTCTTCAGTACCTTCCATCAAAGTAACTAGAGACTGCCACATCTCCTTAGCCGATTGACAGTGAATCAGATTCTACAGCATCGAGTCATCGACTGCACTTGCTATGATATTTTTAGCTTTCTTGTCCAACGAGACAAGTGTAATCTCGTCCTTATCCAGATCCATCAATTTTTTAGGAACTTTCTTGGTTGGATCTATAGTGGAGATGGTCATAGGAACGTAGGGACCTTCTTCAATAATCATGAAGAACCGGGGATCCACAGCTTTCATGAAAAATTTAATTCTCTCTTTCCACATAGGAAAGTTATTCTTTGTGCACAAAGGAAGCTTGGCAAAAACTTTGACCTTGTCCATTGCTTGAATAACCAAATGTCAACTTTCGAGAGGAAATTGATCAAGGTTTTAACCTTTTAACGACCAACCTACCTCTGATACCAATTAAAAGTGTAAAGTTGTCAACCTAAATCACCTAGAGGGGGGTGAATAGGTGAATCGTGCGTCTATTTGTGGAATAAAAAATTTTAGCAATCTAGCACAAGAAATCAAGCAATCACAGAAAGACAGGAAGATTTCTAGTGGTTCCCTAATCTTGGGTACGTCCACTTTACCTCACCGATCTAGCAAATAACTAGACTCGGCTACTCCACTATATCAGATTGAAAACAATCTTATGCCTCGGAACCAAGTTCCTACAATCTCTATCCCCAACACGAATCTACACTCGGAAGGTTAAACTTCCTAAAACTCGGAGACAAAAGAAAATGCTCCTACAGTCTGAGAGAAATCTCCTACAAGATATAAGAAAAGATTTGTAGAAATACAAACAATGATTTCTCAGATCTGGAAAATCTCAGCCAAAATCTTCTTTCTTTGAACTTGCGGCTTTATTAGATATAGTTGAATAAGAAACTCGACAATATCTGGATCTGAGATTTCTTTGACTCACACGATCCAAGAGATGATGAGGAATTGAAAAACCTTCTCGATCTGTAAGTCTACCTTTAACTGAATTTTCTTGAACGCAAGCCCTATGCGATTTGCACGATGAAGATCGGCGACGGCTTCCGTTTTTGGAAAGAGAAAATCGATTCAGAGACTTAGAATATTATTTGACAGGTTGTTAGGGTTAGTCGGTTTGACAAGACCTTATATAGGATTACTCCTAACGGTTACAAAAGACATTAATGATGACACGTGGACCAATCACGTAAAGTCATTAAGAAATCTGGCCGATCTGGACTTAAACAAATTTCAGAAAAATATTAGTCTGCAGTTCTCGAGAAGTAGCATTAGCTCTCGAGAACTGATTGAATTTCTCGAGAACTAAACTGTCTGGAATTGAACTTAGTTTTCGAGACTTCTTGATCAATACTTCTCAAAAACAATATGGACTTCCTGAGAACTATAGCCTGACTTCTCAAGAACTATGAAGCTGAGTTTCTCAAGAAATAAGAACTTCTCGAGAACTAATCTGGACTTCTCGAGAACTAAGAGATACTTCTCGAGAACTAAGACTTAGAAAGAATTTCTTGAAACTTTCTGAACTTCCAGAGAACTACTCTGGGACTTCTCGAGAACTAAGAGATACTTCTCGAGAACTAAGACTTAGAAAATTTCTTGAAACTTTCTGAACTTCCCGAGAACTACTCTGGGACTTCTCGAGAACTAAGAGATACTTCTCGAGAACTAAGACTTAGAAAGATTTTTTTTGAACCGAAACAACTAAACTTCTCGAGAACTAAACTCTTGTTTCTCGAGAACTTCTAACTCTACTTCTCGAGAACTGAAAGGACTTCTCGAGAAGTGGACTTAGAAAATTTTTGAACTTTTTTTAGAAAGAAACTTTTTCTTCTCTTTAAGGGTCCAATCTTCATTCCATGGTCAAAGTGTTTGAATATAAAGTGTATCCAAATAGAGAGGCTACACATGAGTCAACACCTTGGATCACACAGTAAGGGATTACACTGTATGGTCCTGTGTTCATGAACCATTGTAGACTGACATTGGTCTACACTTAGTAATGATGATCTGCAAACACACAACTTCAACAAGATATTAAATACAACTTAATTCATCTTAGTTCAAGGGTGACTTTATGCAAATCTGGGTTATTGTGGATGCAATGCCCAACACTGGCTATACAATATGGGTCAAACTCAGCCTAATTAGTGAACCTATCCCAAATCCAAACTAGGGATCCAATAATCTCCACCTATTTGGGTGAGGTCACTAAAATAAATAAAAGAAACAATCCTAAAGCAGAGAAACATATATCTGGTAGAAATAAAAACTTTCAGCAAATATTTACAAATAAGTCCTTCATGATTAGACACACAGAGTTCAAAAATAAGAATAAAACATAAACAAAATCACTTGTTTTTCTTAGGATTTTCTTTCTCAGGCTTCTCAGAAGGTTGTCTGAAAATGATTTCTCTATTAGGATTGGTAGCTTGTCTCTTTGACATTGTCATATCTAATGCACCAATGATATTGACAGATGTGGCTCTTAGAACTACACCTTCTGGATTCAAACTCATATAGTCAACAACATTAAAAAATTTGTTAGCCTTAGAATACCTCTTAAGTTCTTCTTTCCTGTAAGAAGACATAGTTGAAAATTGGGAGGGATCCTTTCCTTCAGCTTTGGCTTTATTGATTTGAGAAATTCCTATCAGTTCTTGAAATCTAGCCATTTTAGATGTTGTCTCCTACTCTGGATCTACAAATGGTATTGGTGGAGATGCTGGCCTTTTAGGACTTGAGTCCTTCTGTGAATCATCAAAGGAGTCTGTAGTACCTCTCTTATATGTAGCTGGAGGAGGTTTTCTTTGAGATGACTGTTGCTAACTGCCTGGCTTGGAATGTCTCTGATAGGTTTTAGTGACTGGTGCATATCTTTGAGATACACTTCTAGAGGCCCCAGAAGATGAAGGAGGAGGAGGAGGGTCTTTCCTAAATTACTTAGGAGGATACCTGTACCTCCTTCTCTTCTTTCTTTCTACTAATTTTGATGTCGCAGCCTCGCCACCACTACTTGATGATGATCTGGTTGCCGAGGCATTATAACATAAAGACTTTCGGAGCCATGATGACACTAATGGAAGACAACGTTATAACCTCCGCCCGCGGCGTGCTAAACCCACTTGAAGGCTTATTTTAAATTTATGCACTTAAGTTATTTTATTTACCTTTTATATTTGAGAATATAAAATTATTCCATGCTTGGGTAATAATTTTATATTCATGAGAAGACTTTTTATTTTGTTATTTCTTGTATTTAAACATTTTGTGTGTTATTATCTGCCTGGTTGGATAAGATTTCATCTCTATCTTGGATGGCTCTAAGTATGTTTGTAACTCCTATTTAAGGAGAACCTTTTATGAGAATATTAGAGAGAAGATTTGCTTAACCCTAAATTCCTCCCTAAGAGAGAAATTCGGCCAAGAGGGGTCCTCCCTAGCCGCCGGCCACAAGGTGGTGTGAAGCCGTCCTTTGCTCCCTCCACCCCTCTTCGGCGCGACTCCGACGTGGATTCCTCCGGTGCGATACAAAGGAAGAAGGTTGCAGCCCCCATTCGGTGTGATGCCGGTGGATCCGTGGAGAGTGATTCTCCCACTTATCTTGTGTGCAAAGTGAATCTGGGTTGGGTAATATCCTTTCCCCTCTCCCTTGTGCATTCTTGCTTTAGTTTTATGGAGATTGAACAACCATTGCTTCCGTGATTTTTAAATACAATCACTTGTTATTTCTAAAATCGATTTGAGCATTTATGAACTTTAATCCGGATCGGGTAGATCCTATATGCTTGAGTGGATCTTGGCCTTAGCCTAGATTTTACTCTCAAAAAGGAGTGGCAACCTTTGCGTTAATTTGGGGAATCATCCAACTCTTTTTCTTGATCGTTGTTTAGAGTCGATCACTCCTCCTTGTTATTTTATGTGCTGCGTTTGAGCCGATCAATAACGAGATGATAGATGCTTGGGTAGGTACGGTAGATCTAAGGCATGTTGGGGATAGTAGGTCTACTTGTGTCTGTAACGCTCTCCGAATGACCGGTACGTCAATTTGGTATTAGAGGCGGTCGTCTCAATTTCTTAATTGAAAAGTCCTCGGTTGAGTTTTCTTGGCACGCAAAAAAAACAGCAACAAACATTTTTTTTCTGGTCTGCCAATAGCGCTCTAAAATCTGTAATTTTCAGCGAAAAGTTAAATTTTATTTTGCGTTCTACATTTTTATCACGTCGAGAAATTATAAAAATATTTTGTTTTCAATATAGGGTCAGACGTAGGAAAAATCATCTTTCCAAAAAATTCTACACCTGAATGCGCACTAGACTAGGAATGGAATACACTACACCTTCATCATCTAGGATGGCTGTGAATGAGCAAGGGAATACCAATGCTGAGGATATAGAGGGTCTACGTAATGAAATGAATGAGATTAGGGGCATGTTAGGACAAATCCTTTTGAATCAAGGAGGGCCGCCACCACCACCCGTTAATGTTGCACAGCCCCACCAGCGCCAACAAATCCCTGATTCGCATTCTGATGGGGACTCTCCCCGAGTGCCCCCTAGAGAACACCGCCCCGAGCGGGGCTTTGATATTACTAGGGACATTAAGATTAATGCCCCCACTTATGATGGCATGGGAGATCCCAGAATCTTCCTTAATTGGACTATGGACATGGAATGTTACTTCGAATGACACAATCTTATGGACCCTCAAAAGGTCCAAGTTGCCAGGATGAAGTTAACAGGTCGTACGAAGACGTATTGGCTGAATGACGAACGGAGATTAGGAACTGGACATGGGGCCCCACTTATAGGTTGGCCAGTGATGAAAAATTTGCTAACCGATAAGTACGTCCCTGCGTACCACCGAACACAGATGTTCTATGAGCTTGCCACCCTACGACAGGGCTCAAATTCGGTTGCTTAGTACATGGGAGAGCTGAAGGACCGTATGGTGTGTTGTGATCTTAGGGGGATCCCTGAGGTCACCTTATCTAGATTTCATAAAGGGCTTCAACCCAAGATTCAAAGGAACCTCTTGCGCTACGGTCATACGGACCTGAATACGACCTTCAATGCCGCCCTCGACATTGAAAAATATCTGGCCTCTAAGGCCCATTCCCGCTATTTCCATACGAAGAATAAGTCCACAGCTGGAGCATCTGCTTCCACATACCCGGATAAGGGGAAGTTTAGGTCCACCGAGTCGAAGTCTGTAGTGATAACTGCTTGGAATGCTAAGAACCCCGCGAGTGAGTGTATCCCTATAGGGAATTTTAGTAAGACCAATGCCACATATTATTCTTGCGGCATTCAAGGTCACTATTCCTTTGAGTGCCCAACGGAGACTAAGGCCATAGACCTTTTAGAGTCGACTACCAACCTTGCTGATTACGTTTATGAGGCTGCAGAGGAGAGTGACCCAGATGGGGTCCCAAGTGATTTAGAGGACGATCACTACCTTATGGCGATGCATTATATCTTGACCACTCCTCGTCCGTTAGATGATTGGAAGAGGACGAGCATATTTTCTATTATTTTTAAGAGTGGTGAGAAACTCTGTAAACTGATTATCAATAGTGGTAGCTGTGTGAATATCGTTTCTGAGAATGCCGTTACAAGTATGGCTTTAACCATGCAGCCCCACCCGACTCCATATCAGGTAGCTTGGATAAATAAGGTTACCGTTTCGATCACCAAGCGATGTCTAGTACCCCTCTCGATCAAATCCTATACTGTCGAAGTGTGGTGTGATGTCCTTCCAATGGACGCTTGTTACATGTTGTTGGGCCATCCTTGGATATATGACCGCGATGTGACACACTTTGGGAAAGACAACACGTACGAGTTTAAATTTAACGTCAAAGTCGTTATGTTGAGGCCGACCATTCCAAAGGAACCAGTAGCCGTGTCTAAGGACACCACTATCCTAGTAGAGAGGAAGACGTTGAGTCTAGTGGGTACGAAAGAATTTGTGAAAGATTCATTTCTTGATGGAGTGTTGTATGCTTTAGTACTTTTGAGTGCAAGGACTGATTTGGGAGTGTTGGATGACTTACCTAGCGAGCTACGGGTATTGTTGGAATAATATAAGGATGTTTACCCGGACGAGCTACCTCTGACATTACCACCACTTAGGGATATACAGCATGCAATATACCTTATTCCCGGTTTGGCACTACCCTACCAGCCCCATTATAAACTTCATCCCACTGCCCATAAGGAGTTACAGACCCAGATTGAGGACCTGTTGAAGAAGGGGTTCATTAGGGCTAGCTTGAGTCGATGTGCGGTACCAGCCTTACTTGCCCCCAAGAAGGATTGTATATGGCGGATGTGTATTGATAGCCACGCTATCAACAAGATTACTATCAATTATAGGTTTCCTATTCCACGATTAGATGATCTCTTAGATGTCTTATCTGGCGCCACTATCTTTTCGAAGTTAGACTTACAAAGTGGCTATCACCAGATTAGGATCCATGAGGGAGATGAGTGGAAGACTGTGTTTAAGTCTAAGGACGGGTTAGATGAGTGGCTTGTCATGCCCTTTGGGTTATCCAATGCCCCCAGCACCTTCTCCCGGATGATGACACATGTCTTTCAGCCATTCATGGGGAAGTTTGTGGTACTTTATTTCGATGACATCTTAGTCTATAGCGCCACCACTGCCTAGCACATCTCCCACATGAGAGTGATTCTTTCCACCTTGAGGAAGGAAACATTGTTTCTAAACTTTAAGAAGTGCACTTTCTACGCTTCAGAGGTAGAGTTCTTGGGTTATATAGTCGGGTCTGAGGGAATACGAGTTATATAGTCGGGTTTGAAGGAATACGAGTTGACCCCGGTAAAGTTCAAGTGATAAGGGACTAGCCCAAACCAACTAGCCTACGTGAGGTGCGTAGTTTCCATGGATTAGCTACTTTCTATCGCCGTTTCATACGAGAATTCAGTAGCATCATGACCCCCATTACGGAGAGCATGAAGAAGGGAGAGTTCACCTGGACGAATTCTGCCACCCATGCTTTCCAACACATTAAGAAGCTTATGACTGAGGCACCTGTCTTGCATCTACCTGACTTCACCAAAATCTTTAAGTTAACTTATGACGCTTCTGGGGTGGGAATAGGAGGTGCCTTGAGTCAGGAGGGGCACCCAGTTAGTTATTTTAGTGAGTAGTTAACTGGTGCTAAACTAAATTATTCGAACTATGATAGGGAGTTTTATGCGGTTGTGCGGTGTTTGCACCATTGGAGGCACTATCTCCTCTCCAAGGAGTTTGTGATCCTCTCCGATCATGAAGCTTTGCGCTTCATCAATGGCCAGCATAAAATCAGCCCATGTCACGCTGAGTGGGTATCTTTCCTACAAGGTTACATGTTTAATCTTAAGCACCTTACGGGTTTAGATAACCGAGTCGTGGTGCTCTTAGTCACCTTACCCTCTTTCTTTCCACTATGGAGGTTAATGTTGTAGGATTTGAATGAATTAAAGATGAGTACGCTACGTGCCCAGATTTTAAGGAGTCATATTTATCTGCCCAGGATAGCTCCCCAATGACGATATCTGTGTTTGTTATTAGAGACGACTATCTCTTTAGGCATGGGAAGTTGTGTATCCCACAATCATATCTATGACTTCATATCATCTGGGAGCTGCATAGCGGTGGGTTGAGTGGCCACTTCGGTAGGGATAAGACAATTACGCTAGTTTATGAGAAATTTTACTGGCCAAAACTTAAGGCGATGGTGGGAAGGGTAGTAAGTAGCTGTCGTACTTGTCAGGTATCCAAGGGCACCAAAACCAACGTAGGATTAAATACACCCTTGCCTATCCCTTCCACACCATGGGAATACGTGAGTATGGATTTTGTCCTAGGCATACCCACCCCTTTATGGCATCACGATTCTATTTTTGTAGTTGTGGATGGGTTTTCTAAAATGGCATATTTCATTCCATGTAGTAGGACCAATGACGCGTCTCACATTGCGAAATTGCATTTTAAAGACGTCGTTAGTCACCGTGGAGTGCCGAAGACAATAGTCTCGGATAGAGATGTCAAGTTTACGAGTTATTTTTGGAAAACACGTTGGATTTTAATGGGTACCAAATTATTGCTTTCCGTCGCCTACCATCCACAAACTGATGTGCAGATGGAAGTGGTTAATCAGAGCTTGGGGAATCTTCTTCTATGTCTTATGAGCGATCACAAAGGTACTTGGGACCTACTCCTTCCCCATGCCCAATTGGCCTGTAATAATTCCAAAAATAGGTCCACGGGTATGTCTCCCAAGAAAATGTCCACGGGTACAAGGCCCCTGTGCCGCTTGACTTGGTTCCGTTGCCTCCAACGTACCAATCAAGTCAATTCGCGCAATCCTTTGCCCAACACATTCATGACCTACACTCACGTGTACGGGCAACCTTAACTACTCAATACGAGTCTTATCAAGCGCACGCTAATCAACATAGGAGAGTGTCAAACTTTAACGTTGACGATCTTGTCTTAGTCCGGTTAGTTCCCAAACGACTGCCAACTGGCACCGTTAAAAAGTTAGCACCAAAGCACGCCGACCCTTTTCAGATTATAAAGAAGCTAGGTGACAATGCTTTTGTTTTGGATTTGCCTGCTGATTGGGGTATCTCCCCCATTTTTAATGTCTCGGATTTAACGTTGTTTGTTTCGACTCCATAAGAGTTGAATTCTATATCGTACTCTCCTTCCACTAAAATTTCTAATGGGTTGGGAAGTGGTAGCTTGGATGATCTCTCTCCTATTGTCCCCACAGTTATATCATCGGATGGTGAGTTGCATTCCTTTATTCCTACTGCTAACATGTTCCCCAGGTTTCCCAAGACATTTCTTACTCATGATAGGATACTTGTGGCTGAGGCACTTGCTACGACCGATGGTGATACCTACCGCTTCCTCATCCGTTGGCGTGACCGCCCCCATTCGTACGACTTATGGGTACTCGAGACGGAGCTTAGACACTTGGATGCCGCTCTTCTCCACCGCTACTTCTTGGACCACGCATCAGATATACATGATTTTGAGCGGAGGATTGATGTCGCGGTCTCGCTACCACAACTTGATGATTATCCCGTTGCCGAGGTGTTACAGCATAAAGACTTTCGGAGCCAAGATGACGCTAATGGAAGACAACATTATAGCCTCCTCCCGCGGCATGCTAAGCCCACTTGAAGGCTTATTTTAAATTTATGCACTTATGTTATTTTATTTACCTTTTATATTTGAGAATATAAAATTATTCCATGCTTGGGTAATAATTTTATATTCATGAGAGGACTTTTTATTTTGTTATTTCCTGCATTTAAACATTTGGTGTGTTATTATCCGCCCGGATGGATGAGTTTTCATCTCCATCTTGGACGGCTCTAAGTATGTTTGCAACTCCTATTTAAGGAGAAACTTTTATGAAAATATTAGAGAGAAGATTTGCTTAACCCTAAATTCCTCCCTAAGAGAGAAATTCGGCCAAGAGGGGTCCTCCCTAGCTGCCGACCACAAGGTGGTGTGAAGCCGCCCTTTGCTCCCTCCACCCCTCTTCGGTGCGACTCCGGCGTGGATTCCTCCAGTGTGACGCCAAGGAAGAAGGTTGCAGCCCCCATTCGGTGTGACGCCGGTGGATCCGTGGAGAGAGTGATTCTCCCACTTATCTTGTGTGCAAAGTGAATCCAGGTTTGGTAATATCCTTTCCCTTCCCTCTTGTGCGTTCTTGCTTTAGTTTTATTAAGATTGAACAACCGTTGCTTCCGTGATTTTTAAATACAATCGCTTGCTATTTCTAAACTTGATTTAATCGTTTACGAACTTCTTTAATTAGGATCGGGTAAATCCTATTTGCTTGAGTGGATCTTGGCCTATAGCCTAGATTTTACGCTAAAAAAGGAGTGGCAACCTTTGCGTTAATTTGGGGAATCATCCGACTCTTTTTCTTGATCGTTGTTTAGAGTCGATCACTCCTCCTTATTATTTTATATGCTGTGTTTGAGCCGATCTGTAACGAGACTATAGATGCTTGTGTAGGGTAATTTTCTGCTCTCAGACTAGGTTTTCATAACACCACATCCTTGGTGGGGGGTCAGGTGCAATGCCCCCAACCCAAAATTCGGCTAGAGCTTCAGTCATATCGACTTGATCTCTAGTTGATATCGTTTGGACATAGTTGGCGAGATGATATTTGTCAGCTTGATCTACCGTAATGCGGTAACTGATAATACGTTTTGTACCCTAAGCTATTATCGTATTTTCAAGTTTATAATATACAAATATTGTATTTTAAGCTTTATTTCTATCTTTTTTATGTAAATATTATTGCCACTAGCATTTTCTTGTCTTTTTGCAGGTTTCCAAAAAATTGGTCAAAAATGACCTAACACGCCCCCCTGTCATGCCCTCCCCGGGCGTGACCCAGGGCGTGTCGCCTGATCCCGAGGACTCCTGATGACAGAGACAGAAAACCAGGAAAAATGGCTGTCATGCCCACCTTTTACGCCCTCTCGGGGCATTTCACTGGGCGTGACACGGGGCGTGTCGCTGATGACTACTTTTAGTCATCGTTTTTAGTATAGTTTATAAGAAGAAATCCCTAAGTTTATGTATATTTTTTTTGTTTATTTTATACTTATTTTGTTTTATTTCTCGTTTAATGTCTTTTGTGTTTTGTTATTATAATTTCTAGTTTTATTGTTTGTGTTTTGTTCTTTTTATTTTATGTTTTATGTTTTGTTATGTCATGATATATAAATTCTTAGTTTTATTTCGTTTTATATGTTTTATATTTTTATTATGTTTAGTTATATTTTGTTATGATAATAATATAAAGTTTTGTTGTGTTTTGTAGGTCCAAAGCCTTCACTTTGGAGCAGCCCTTGTCCACATGATGCAACCCATACAGCCCATACAAGCAGCCCGACCCCTTCACTTATTGGTGCGGCCCCTCTATTTCGTCCAGCCCAACATGGAGCAGCCGACCATTATTAGAGCAGCCCCTACATCCACTACAAGCCTACCCGAGACCATGCATCCCACAAAGCAGCCCATTATGCTTGGCCGACCACCGAAAGCAGCCCCTCTCTCTCCCTCATCATTTATTTCATGCATGCATCTCCACATACACATGACCGGCCACCTCATGTCCCTACCTCTCTCCTCTTTTATTATCTTTTCCTCTCTTTATTTCTCATTAATCCCCCCTCTCTATTTTATATTTTCCACCATCATTTCAATAAATTGCATGCATTGAATCATCCTTTATCTCTCCACCTCATTTAATGAAACGCATGAACATTCTTCAACCTACTTGGCCGGCCACCACCTTTGCCCCTTCATTTCCACTTCATTCTAGATCCTTCTCCCTCTCCTATAAAAGGAACCCCTTGCCTCTTGTTTTGAAAAAAAGTAGTTCTGGGTTTTAGGTTTTGTCTAATTAGTTTTTGCAAGTAGTTTCTTTATGAAGAAGTTTTGTTTCAAGTAGTTTAGTAGTTTATGTTTTATGTCAAGTTTTGCTGAAGTCTTGTTAGAGTAAGGTTATAATGCCCGTTTTGTTTTATCATGTACTTCTCTTTATTTAAGCAATGAAAATATTTTCTTTTTCTCTTATTCTCATTTCCTTTTCCAATATGCTTAGCTAAATTAGTTTTTGTGCCTGATCACAATAAGCTTTGCGATGAAATAACTCATCTTAAATTTTATGTTTGCATTTGTATTTTTCCTATTTTGATCCTTCTTTGATTTTTATCGTGTCGACTCCGTATTCCGGTATACGGTAGTAGGCAATTGATCTCATTTCATAGAAGTCGAGAGACTCATTGATTTGAAAGATCGCTCAAGGAAGGAAGGAGTTGAACGCAACCCTAGAGATAGGATGACGTAAATCCTCCAGATTGGAGTTAAATCCAATAGTACGGGTCACTTCGGTAATACCACTTTAGGCCATTTTGACTTGCAAAGAGATTTCGGTCAAAACGTCTATAAGTTTGGGGATTTAATGCTCTAGCGAGATTACTTCCTAATATAAGATTTATCATGGTCTTAATAGTATTGCAAATGCTAAACTAATTTATTTCATTATTTTATTTCAAAGTGAATAGTCGATCGAGCACTCTTTTGCATTAGTTTATTTCCCTTTTAATTAATCTTAGTTCATTTTAATTTTCAAAATGCATCAAACATTCGGTAGGATAATAGATTCGTTGTGAGTAATAGTACTTGCCTTCCCCGAGTTTTTATACGACCTTGATATATTTTTATCACTATACTATAAAACAATAGGTACACTTGCCTATTCGGATTGTAGTCCGTGAGATGATTTTTATGCATCAAGTTTTTGGCGCCGTTGCCGGGGATATTTTTGGCAATATTACGAAAGCATCGAGTTTATTACTTCTACTTTTTTTTTTTAAAAAATATTTATTTTAATTTTTCTACTTTCTAAAAAAATATCAAATTTTTTTTTTCTCTTTGGTAACAGTTTATTTTTTTAATGGAATCATCATATTTTTGCGCTTTTTGCGGGTCGTCCGACCACTTTTATTCTGAATGTATTTCGGGAACCCCTCCCTCTTTTGATTTTAATTTTTCTGGGGCAGGTCAAAGTAGCCAATTTGATCCTTACCCCAATTTTTATCCTACTTGGGAGATGGGGAACCTGTCTTATTTTTCTTATGATTTTTCCCCGCAAAGCGCCGCGCCTTTAAATTTTAATTCAATCGATAATGGGTATTTTGAATTGCAAACTTCTGTTGATAATATTAATTCACATTTCAAAACCATTATGGATTATTTTTCTCGTGAAGCCGCATCTTTTTCTTTTTCTTCTTCTCCGTCTCCTCCAATTTCATTATGTAATGAGTCACCGGATATCCCGGCTTGTCTTTTTACTCTCGAGGAGGATAACTATTCGGATATTCCGGATTGTTTTCTTCCTCTTTTGGAAGACACCTCTATGGATATTTCGACGTGCTTCTTACCCGTTGAGGATGACGAGACGTCTCTGATTTCTCCTTCTGAAGACGTTTGTGATTCCATTTCAATCTCAAATTTAACTGTTCCAAATTTTTCTATTTTTAGCAAACCTTTTTCTTCTTCTTCTTTTATTTTAGATGATTCTCCTTTAATTCTCTCTACCCCTTCTTTTCTCGAAATTTCACAAGATTCCCCTTCTCCTTGTGAAATTCTTGTTGATGAAATTTCTTTTTCTACTTCTTTTATTCCTCTTTCTTTTTCTTCTTCTTCTCTTGATGACCCCTTCTTTCCCATTTTACATACGGCGGAGTTCTTCTATAACTCCGTCCGTTCATTTTCGGGCGTCATTCAATTGAAGAATCCACCGCATGTCGGTGCGATTCTTCAATTTTTTTTTATTTACTCCCCTAAGTGCATACTTAGGGAGTTACCTCTTCATTTCAGTTTTTATTTTCCATTTAGCTAACAAATAACGTCGGGCTCAGACGATGTTAAACAAAGAGCGCTCTTGGGAGGCACCCCTTGTTTATCATTTTTGTTCTTTCTTTTTCTTTTTGATTTGTTTTGTAGGAATAAAACCTTCGGTGGTTCATTTGGCTCCATCCTTTCCTCTCTTCTTTAGGCCTGAGCCGGTGTCTAGCTCAAGCATGGGGGAGCGACATCTGTATTCGGCCTTACGAATCCGGGAAAGTCGTTTTCTTTTTATTTATTTACTTTATTGCATCCCCCCTCCCCTTTCTTCTTCCTTTTTCTTCCTATTTTTATTTTTCATTGAGGACAATGTAAAATTCAAGCATGGGGGAGGGTTTAGTTATTTTCTTTCTTCTTTCTTTTCTAAAAAAATGTTTAGTATAGTTTTATTAAGTTTCTTTAGTACTGCTTTTATTTAGCCTTATCAAAAACCCAAAAAATTTGAAAAATAAAAAATTCAAAATAAAAGATCATATTTCAAAACCCAAAAAAATGAAAAATCTTAGAAAAATTAAAGAAATATAATAAACTTCATGCTTAGCTTTTTGTTATTTTCATAAATTTAGTTTGGGTTTGTTTATAGGCATTTTTATTATTATTTGCTAATCTTTTATTTCATCATATTTAGTGATTTAGTTTTGAGGATAATCTTATGATTTTAATTTGCTTAGAGTAATTTATTTAGCACTTTTTCTCTTTTATTTTAAATTGTTTCAATTTTATAGTAATTTTGCTTAACAATTCGGATTCTAATGATTACCCCATGCTTTTAGATTCTTAGTAAATCTCAATCTACTAGTAGTTGCTCTCTAGTATTTTAGTTTATTTTCTAAAATCTTTTTTAACCCCTTATCCTTACCCAATTCTCTTTTTCTTTCTTTTATTGTTAGATCATATGTCATGGGAATAAGAAGATGTTAGTTCCTTATTCTCTAGTACACATATGCAACCCTAATGAAGAGAGGAATTAAAAGTTCATATATGTCGGGAGAAGTGATAGGATGTTAGTCTATCATTTTCTGGTATTACTTATATATTATTTAAAAAAAAATTGGTGGAGTGTGAAGAAAAAAAATATAATGATGATCACCTCCAATCAAAGACCTCTTCATGTTAATTTCCTCCCTAAACCCCTTAGACAATATTATTGTCTTAGTTTTTAAATTAAAATATTTGAAGAGCATAAGTAGTAGGTTGCATTTTTTCTTTAAGTTTCTTTTAAGTTATGGTTTTTATAATCTCAATCTAACATTGTTTGCAATTTACTAAATTTTGAGTGCTAGTTAATTTATTGGAGAGTTTTTGGCTAAATATTTCTCTCTTTTCACTTTAATTTAATAATTTAGGACTTAATTCATAAATCCCTAAATTTTTATTTTTCGCTAGATTTTGGGGTAAATAAATTTTTAGTTTAATGGAAAATTTTATTATTGTTTTATAAATATTTCTTATACTTTTGCTCTGGAATAGCAAAAGCCTAAGCATGGGGGTGTTTGATGACTACTTTTAGTCATCGTTTTTGGTATAATTTATAAGAAGAAATCCCTATTTATATATTTTTTGTTTATTTTATACTTATTTTATTTTATTTCTCGTTTAATGTGTTTTGTGTTTTGTTATTATGATTTCTAGTTTTATTGTTTATGTTTTGTTCTTTTTATTTTATGTTTTATGTTTTGTTATGTCATGATATATAAATTCTTAGTTTTATTTCGTTTTATATGTTTTATATTTTAGTTATGTTTAGTTATATTTTGTTATGATAATAATATAAAGTTTTGTTGTGTTTTGTAGGTCCAAAGCCTTCACTTTGGAGCAGCCCTTATCCCCATGATGAACCCCATGCAGCCCATACAAGCAGCCCGACCCCTTCACTTCATGGTGCGACCCCTCCATTTCGTCCAGCCCAACATGGAGCAGCCCGACCACTATTGGAGCAGCCCTGACATCCACTACAAGCCTACCCGAGCCCATACAGCCCACAAAGAAGCTCATTATGCTTGGCCGACCACCCAAAGCAGCCCCTCTCTCTCCCTCATCATTTATTTCTTGCATGCATCTCCACATAAACATGACCGGCCACCTCATGTCCTATATGTCTCCTTTTTTATTTTCTTTTCCTCTCTTTATTTCTCATTCATCCTCCACTCTCTATTTTATATTTTCCACTATCATTTCAATAAATTGCATGCATTGAATCATCCTCTATCTCTCCACCTCATTTAATGAAATGCATGAACATTCTTCAACCTACATGGCCGGCCACCACCTTTGTCCCTTCATTTCCACTTCATTCTAGAACCTTCTCCATCTCCTATAAAAGGAACCCCTTGCCTCTTGTTTTGAAAAAAAGTAGTTTTGTGTTTTAGGTTTTGTCTAATTAGTTTTTGCAAGTAGTCTCTTTATGAAGAAGTTTTGTTACAAGTAGTTTAGTAGTTTATGTTTTATGTCAAGTTTTGCTGAAGTCTTGTTAGAGTAATGTTATAATGCCCGTTTAGTTTTATCATGTACTTCTATTTATTTAAGCAATGAAAATATTTTCTTTTTCTCTTTTTCTTATTTCCTTTTCCAATATGCTTAGCTAAATTAGTTTTTGTGCCCGATCACGATGAGCTTTGCGATGAAATAACTCATCTTAAATTTTATGTTTGCATTTGTATTTTTCCTATTTTTGATCCTTCTTTGTTTTTTATCGTGTTGACTCCGTATTCCGGTATACGGTAGTAGGCAATTGATCTCATTTCATAGAAGTCGAGAGACTCATTGATTTGAAAGATCACTCAAGGAAGGAAGGATTTGAATGCAACCCTAGAGATATGATGACGTAAATACTCTGGATTGGAGTCAAATCAAATAGTACGGGTCTCTTCGGTAATGCGACTTTAAGCCAGTTTGACTTGTAAAGAGATTTCGGTCAAAACGTCTATAAGTTAGGGGATTTAATGCTCTAGCGAGATTACTTCTTAATATCGGATCCGTCACGGTCTTAATAGTATTACAAATGCAAAACTAATTTATTTCATCATTTTATTTCAAAGTGAATAGTCGATCGAGCACCCTTTTGCAGTAGTTTATTTCTCTTTTAATTAAGCTTAGTTCTTTTTAATTTTCAAAACGCATCAATCGTTCGGTAGTATAATAGATTCGTTGTGAGTAATAGTACTTGCCTGCCCCGAGTTTGTATACGACCTTGATATATTTTTATCACTATACTATAAAATGATAGGTATACTTGCCTATTCGGATTGTAGTCTGTGAGACGATTATTACGCATCAGTCGCCCTCTACCGCAAAGCCTGCCATCGCATTTAATGCAAGGTCCACCACAACACACAACAGTACTTTCATGCCCCCCTAACACTCCCTCCCCGGGCGTGACACCAGGCGTGACCCCTCCTTTTCTGATGACTGACGAATTTCCGACCAATGATTTCGACACGACGTGCGTGTCACGCCCACCTTACACGGGCATGACTCAGGGCGTGTCGACCAACGTATAGTAGCAATCATCCCTCCCGCCAGATTCCACAACCCAAGGTCAACCCCCTACATGTCACGCCCCCTAACACCCCCCTAGGGCGTGTCGCCGGGCGTGACCAACCCATGGAAATTTTCTATAAATTCAGACCCCCTTTCATTTCAGAGAGCTTGGGTTGAGAGGGGAGGTACTGCCCTTTGGTTTCTTGCTTCCTTTTCTTATTTTTTTTCATGTTTCTCTCTCTTTCTCTTTTTGTAATCTTTTTTACCCTAGCTTGGATCTTAGTTTGTTTAATCTTTTGTTGTAATCTTTGCTCTTGTTTAGTGCAAATAGTAGGGCTAGAATAGGTTTCTAATTTCATGCAATTGTAATTTCATTTTCATGCAAGTGTAGCTCTCTTTTTCATTAATATAAAAGTGCTCTTTTCTTCATTGTGTTCTTAATGTTTTACTAGTCATCCCCCCCTCCTCAACTCCATTATGATTAACTAATCCTTCTTGTACTCGATCTTGATGATCTGAGGTTCGAGCGATTAAGTTATGATGCTTTGAATCGACCTTTTCTTTTTAGGGTTTAGGCCTTGGATTACTCTTGATTTTTCATGGGTTAGAGGTATATTATCGATATATACTCTCCACCTTTGCTTTCATTCTGGGCTAGCCGAGAGGCCGATAGAATGAAGTGAGCGTTCAAGAGTAAAGGGAGTTGTATGCACCCCTCGAGAGAGGCAGACGTCCAAATCTCCCGGATTGGAGTAAAATCTAATAGTGGGGTTCATCGCGTAAAGCAAGATTTAGGCCTCCGATTTAGACGAGAGTCGGTCGGACCTTCCTATACTCAGTTGGGCACGACTTTGAGAGAAGCGTGTTTAAGCTTTAGGAACCTCCACGGTCAAGGACCTTTACCCAATTAAGTTTAGGTTTATTTTTATCGCATTTCTTAGTTAACTCTTGCCGAGGTGATTCTTGATCGAGTGCTCTTCCATTTCATAGTTTCAACCCTTCGTTATAATCGCTTACTTTATGTTGTTTAATTAACTGCAGTTGTTCTCTTTCTAGCATAGCTTTATTTATTTAATTGCACTTTCAAAGTATCTAGTGTCGACTAAGTCCACCTATGGGGGGGGGAATAGGTCTCGTGCAGTCTTTTGCGGAATTTAAAAATTCCTGCACAATTAAGCAAACACAGCAAAGAAAAGCACACAAGCAATTATAGTGGTTCCCCGATTTGGGTACGTCCACTCTCCCCCTTCGACCTATCTCCCAACAAGGGATGACTCGGTCACTTCACAAAACGGATTGAAATCCAATCCACACACTACGGAAGGCACCCTTCCAACCGAAGGAGTCACTACTCCTCCACTACGGGTTGCACCCAACCCTTACAACGAGGAATAAAATTCCTTTACAAGAAAACAAAAATTAGAATGTATAAGAAATACAAACTACACTAGTGGATATCCCAATGTCCCTCTTCATTCTTTGAAGCATTCTTGATGAAGGCGAAGAGTTCACGACCGGAGCACTCTATTGGAGAGGATCTTCCCAAGATCAGCGGCGGCAAGTGAATGCGGCGGCGATGCTTTGTAGATTCAAACTTCTTGACAAAGCAAGCAAGGTCTACCAACGATCTCAATCAGATCAGTAGTCTCAAATGATTCAAAATGAAGAGCTAACTTCGTTCAATAAATCAAGAGACAAGGGATCTCGAGAGAAAGGCATGAGATGCTATACTTAGCCTTGGTCCTGTCGCCGGACGATCAAAGAGGACCTCTAAGATCAGTGGCGATGACTATCTTGCGAGCGGAGACGACAACGGAAAGAGTTTCGCGATCGGCTAGGTTACGCTCGGCGGCTTTGATTTCTCGTGATTGATTACTGTTGGAGTTCGAAATATGCGAGTATTTATACTATATACCAACCCTAAATGACCGTTGTGGGGCCCACAAGAAGAAACCCTAGCCCTGGTCAAAGTAGTGTAACCCGTCTTGGTTCAGTCCAGCAACCAGACGAAAATTGCCTAAGGCAAAATCGACGAGAATCACTGGTTATTCTCGTCGAGTCGGCGAGAATCACTTGGTGATTCCCGTCGATTCTACCTTAGTAGAATTTCAGTTGGAAACTAGGTCAGCTGGAGGGAATCGGCAGGAATGCAACCTGATTCTCGTCGAATCGGCGGGAATCAAAACGATTCTCGTCGAAGTCGGCGAGAATCACTTGGTGATTCCCGTCGATTCATCCTTAGCAGAATTCTTGAAGAAGGACAGTCAGCCAGATGAAGTCGGCAGGAATCGGCGAGCGATTCTCGACGATTCGGCGAGAATCACTAGTGATTCCCATCGAATCGGCGAGAATCACTTAGTGATTCCCATCGATTTTGACTTGGAGGATTTCTTCTTCCTTCCTTTGAACTTGGTCTTTGACCCATCTTTGCTCCTCTTATTCTCTTGCTCTATCTCGACCCTGTGCTTGAAAATAAATACACTCCAATAGAGAGAGCACACGTGAGTCAACACACTGATCTGCTCAACGAGGGATTACGTTGCGCAGACCCGTGTATATTGACCCACTGCACCCTAACATTGGTGTGTACTTAGCATGGAATAACTACAAGCACAACTTGATAAAAAGTCATCAAATACATTGTCTATTCAACTTAGCTTGTTCAGATGCATCTTCAAATCAGGTATATTGTGGATATAATACCCAATAATCTCCCCCTATTTGAAGAAGCCTAAACCCTACAAGCTAAGGTGAATAGATCATACGAGAATGAAAATCATAAACTAAAAATTTAGTTGAGAGTGAAATTCATTACCATTTTCTCCTGAGAGCATACTTAACGTTGGCAGCCACCTTAGCCTTAGCCGAGAGGGTAAACTCCCCCTTTTCATCTTCTGCAAATCTGGGACTTCACTTGGAGCCACATGCTCCCCCTTGATCCAAGAGCCAAGAGCCTTACAATTTTTACTCTTCATAGTTTAGCATGCCGAGTTCAGTTTTGAAGAGACTGAACTTGGCCTCGTCTAGGGGCATTGTGAAGATATCTGCAACCTACTTATCCGTGGGGACATAGCAGACAGTTATATCTTTGTTCTCCACATGCTCCCAAATGAAGTAATAGCGCACTTCAATATGCTTTGTTCTGCTGTGCGACACAGGATTGTTCGCAATTGCTATTGCGCTCCAGGAGTCGCAATACATCAGAATTTCGCTGAACTGCAAGTCATAATATTTGAGCTGATTTCTGATCAATAGAAGTTGTGTGTAACAGCTGCCTACTGAAATGTACTCAGATTCAACCGTGGAGGTTGTAACATCCCGTTTCGGGCTAGGCCTCTCGCACGAGTTTTGAGTCAAGAGACTCGACTCAGACTCATGATGAACTGACAGAGGGTGTCAGGGGTGTGGGGTGAAGGGTTGGGTTCAAGGATACCCCAACCAGTAGCTGGAATGAAGGAACTCGACCAAGTGAAAATCGGCGGGTATCGAGAATGATACACGTCGAATTCGACGGGTATCGGTAGCTATGCACGCCGATCGACAGGTATCAGGAATGATACCCGCCGAATTCAACGGGTATCGGTGGTCGATACCCGCCGGATTCGGAGCTGCAGATTGAGAAGTAGGTTAAGTGAAAATCGGCGGGTATCGGGACTTATACCCGTTGAATTTGACGGGTATCGGTAGCTATGCACGCCGATCGACGGGTATTAGGATGATACCCGCCGATTTTTCCTTAGACAGTTTTCCCAGTTTCCGTTGTTCTATGCATGCGGAATGAACCGGATCGGGTTGGCTGTGGCTTGGCTGCCTTTGACTGGGTCACTTCAATATGACCCATTAGGGGCGGTCCAATGGGACGTTGACACGTGGCAGAAGGGATTTAACCTAATACATCGGTTTATAAGGGAAGATAAAGCCGAACCCTAGCCATTTTGCCGATCGACCTTGCTGTCATCGCGGACCTTGCGAAACCGACAGAGCAGAGGAAAACCGTCGGAGCTCCTGGGGGCGGCCTTCTCTCTCTCTCCTTCCTTTGCCGTGAAGAACAACTGCACCAAGCAAGGATGCCGCGAAGGAGGATGACTAGATCCATGGCCGGGAATGATGGTACCGCTGGAAATGAGGAGAGCTTCCTCCCCTCTCCCTTGGTTCTAGATTTGTAGTTATATTCTAGGAGAGATATCGAATCCATAGAGTCTTGATGGTGAGGAGAATATTTCTTAGGGAAAGTCGTGCCTAGGTTTTTTTCTAGGCTTTAGTCTTCTTCAACCTCTTCATCCTTCCAAGTGGAGATGAGAGAGGGATTCGTGGAGAAATATGGCTTTAGGAGGGTGAATAAGGGTGGACAAATTTCTGGAGGAGTTTTTGGGAGATCGGTGAAAGGAGGAAGATGAACGGATGTCGTTCATCTCACCTTAAGATGCGTGCAGATATCGGATTTCTGCACGCAACGATCTTCGTGGCCAATATCGGGGGTGTTCTGGCTAGATCTGGGCTTTTGACTAAACACGAAAGTTGTAGCCTTTGAAATTATCTTTCCAACGAGTGGTTACACGTACTCGCCGGATTTCTGTAGCCACAGGAATCCTCTGTCGAAGTTTCTGCCAGGATTAATGCTGCACCTAAATTCTGGGCTGTGTAAAGTGGAATTTGATTTGGTGGAATTTAATGTTGCGATCCAACTCGAGGTTTGGGTGAACTCTTTTGACATAATCATCATGGTGATATGATAAGTTGATGTTTTAAATCTGAATTCGTATAATGAGTTTTGGACAAGCTTAATTTAAAGAAAAAACCCTGATATAAATTGGTAGATATATATATATATATATATATATATATATATATATATATATATATATATTGATGCCCATTATCTATATCATGATGAATTCATTTGAAAAGGGCATACCATGATGTATGTTGAATGGATAGAAGGGAATTGGTAATCCAATGCTTAGAGTGTTGTCTCCCTACGGGTAGAATTGTGGAGGTTAACAAGTGTGGTGTTGACCATCACTAGTTGGAATTAGGTTGAGATGAGTATTTGATGGATGGTTGTGCTTGGTCCTCGGTGTTCACATCCCGAGGCTCCTTCCATGCCACGATATTGTGGAATTTCATGTGGTGTGAGTAGTCGACATACGGTGTCGTAATCCCGGGTTAAGGATAGTGTGGCAGGTCTACGAGCTCGCCAATCGTCACACCGATGTGAGTTTATAGTTAGACCTTGAACGGTTGGGCTTGGTCCTCATGCTCATTTTTAGGGCTCCTTCTGTGTCATACCTTAGGCCAGTTCGGGGCTAGGATCTTGGTGCACATTTACCCAAGAGAACCCGCTGAGCCGTAGTATGCATGTGAGCTCTGCTGTTGTGTTCTTAGCATGTAGGCGTACGGAGGCCTAGGTCAGGTAGTGTGGAGACCAGCCTAGTAGTGGAGATGCCCGATCTACTGTCACCGTTTGGCCATTACGGTTGATGCCTGAGAGGTTAGCTACCTGCTCGAATAGTGGGAACTATAAGTCTGTGTCGACATAGCGATTGCACGTGCTTTATTATGGGTGTGTCATTGCATTGCATACATAGCATTGCACTTCATTACATACACAAGACCCTCATCGTATAAGTTTGTATGGGCACTCCTATACGATGGGTTACTTACTCCTTAACAACCTTGAACTTATATTCTTGTATGGGCATCCATATAAGTTGAGTTACTTACTGTTATAACATTATACTTTCTTGCAGCTATAGATGGTAGAAATGTAGATTAAGAGGTTGTTCATTTATACACTACTTATATTGCTACTTATGACGTGTATACTTACTTCACCTGCTTGTACTACTGTTCTATATATATTGTACCCGTTCCTTTCTCCGCCCGGTGCTGAGGAGTCGCCGGGGGAGCAGATGTGAAGCCACTTAGTCTTTATGACTAACGGTTGCTACGTCTTCCTTTTTCAGAGGAAACCCCGCCGGTGGAGCTGCAGGTTTTGCAGCTGGACAGCCAGGCCAGGACGATAGGGCCTGAGGGGACAGTACCGTCATTACCGTCGGTTACACATGTGAGTGAGAGAGATTTTGCTGTAGCCCTTCAGGGCAATTCTATTTACGTACTCTGATTATGTAGAAGTTTGTTTAGCTTCTCTTTTGCTGTACTTATGGACTTATGCTTAGTGTGGATCGACTTCTTTATATTATTATGGTTGGGTTGGCATTTATATGTTGATATTGGTTATAGCCGGCAGGATAGGCGTCTTGTGGTACAGGCTGACCCGAGTGTTAGTGTTACCGCAAGGCGGCTGTTTTGGGCATAAGACCCCTCTCGTGCCGTGTTTTGTGTTTTGGGAGGGGGGTTTTACAAATGGTATCAGCTTGCTATGATCCTCCAAAGAGAAAGTCACTTAACAATGGTGCCACCCCCGTTTGATTAGTCAGTTTGGGGACAAACTGACTTAGCGGAAGCAGTGGTGTGCCCATATGTAATTCACAATAAGTTTGTCCATCTTTGGCCTTAGATTAGCCAACCTAACCTTAGGTTTGTACCCTATGTATAGATATCCCAGTACATGCTGAGCCAGTGAAGGACACCCCCGCCCCGTCCGTACCTACATAATTCCAACAATCAGAGCTGGGGCAGACGCTCACAGCTATTTTGGACGCCTTTAAGTCCCAACATCAGCAGGCACCTGTACAACAACAGGGTCCGGGATCTAGTTGGTTAAGCACTTTCCGAGCTCTCTCCCCTCCTGCTTATATTGGGATAGAGTCGGCGGTGCGTACGGAAGAGTGGCTCGACACTATACAAGAGTTGTTGGTAGGAATAAGTTGCCCAAACAACATGACGGTGACCCTTGTGGTGACACTCTTAGAGCTGCATGCCAAAAGGTGGTGGAAGTCCCTCATGGGCTCCACTTTTCATGGAAAAGTGTAGACGGACATTAGTTGGAGCGAATTCTCGAAAGCCTTCTTAGAGCATTTCATCCCCGAGGCCGCTCGGGATGATCTTGAAGAGAGATTTTTGCAACTAAAGTAAGGGTCCAAGTCGGTGACAGAGCACCAACGGGAGTTTCAGCACTTGGCTAGATTCGCTGACTCCTATGAGTTGGATGATAGAGGGTACACAAAATGATTCTACAAAGGCTTGCGAGATCCCCTAAGGCAAGCCCTTTTGTTTATAGAGGACTCTAGTCTGGCGGAGATTATCGATATGGCGAAGAGATTGGAAGCAGACCACTTGGGAAGTGGTAAGAGGCCATCGGAAGGCGTGATGGAAGCCGGCCCCAGCAATAGAAGGATATTTGACAATAGAAAAGGAAGAGGATATCGGAGAGGTGGCGGGCGTTTCCCCCAGAACTTTAGAGAGGAGCGCCCGGTTCCGCAACCGCCAGCATTACCTCCACCCCAACAATTTCAGCAACACGGCGGAAGGCAGGAGCGGGTGTGCTTTGAATGCAACCAACCGTGCCACATTCGACGCTACTGTCCGCTACTGTTTGGAGATGCGCCTTTTGCTTTCCCTCCAGCAGCCCCTCGGGAGTGAGGGTATGTGCGTGGTCGAGGACGTAGACCACGAGGAAGAAACCCCGGACCCGCTCAAGATCAGATGTATGCCTTGGATATGACTCAAGAGCAGAATCCTCAGGAGATGATTGCAGGAACGATTTGAATTAGCCATTTTGCTTCCATCAATATCCTCTAGTGGCTTAAGATATATTAGATGTCTAGCTTGAGTTTTATTAATGACACTTAGGCACCGTGATGGTCGGCGGGAAACCGGCTTATACGTTATTTGACACCGGTGCCTCACATTCTTTCGTGTCTGAATACTTCACCAAGGAAATACACTGAGTGCAATATTTCACTTGTATTGCTCGAAGAGTACGCCTCCCAGACAGATCTGAGATGACGGTAACCGCGAAGTGTGAGTTGGAGATAACCATTGGGGGAAAGACCTTTGATACCCCCGTCACAATTTTGAGAATGCCAGAATTCGACCTCATTCTGGGCATGGCGTGGCTGGATTGGCACTATGCAAGAATCGACTATGCGAAGAAGCAAATCTATTTGAGACATGGAGATACTGATGTAATCTTCCAAGGTATAAATTTCGCACCACGATTATTGTTATCCTCAATCCAGACCTTGAAAGCTCATATGAGAGGGGATGAAGTCTACATGGTATGTTTCGAACTAAAGGAGGTAAGGGTAGGTGTGAAGGATGTGCGGGTAGCACGGGATTTCCCTAAGGTATTTCCTGAGAAATTACCAGGGTTACCCCCGCCTAGAGAAGTGGATTTTCAGATTAAGCTTGTATAAGGAGCTAAGCCTGTTTCCAGGACCCCTTATCGAATGGCCCCAAAAGAACTCGCAGAGTTTAGAGTTCAACTGCTGGAGTTGGTAGAATCAGGGTTTGTTCGCCCCAGCTCATCACCTTGGGGACCCCTTATTTTATTCGTTAAGAAGAAAGATGGAACCCTGCGTTTATGTATAGACTACCAGGAGCTCAACTGACTGACGGTAAGTAACACCTATCCATTGCCTCAGATCGATGAGTTGTTCGATCAACTGGTGGGAGCGCATTGGTTCTCCAAGCTGGATCTGCGCTCGGGGTATTATCAATTGAGAATACAAGAGGATGATATCCAGAAAACGGCTTTCAGCTCAAGGTACGGCTTATATGAGTTTACGGTGATGCCATTTGGGCCCACAAATGCCCCATCCGCTTTCATGAGCTTGATTAATAAAGTGTTTGAGGCCTATCTAGATGTCTTCGTCATTGTGTTTATTGACGACATCTTAGTCTACTCTAAGACGGAGGAAGAGCATGCCGGGAATCTGTCCTTAGTTCTGGGAAAGTTAAAAGAGCACGCCCTGTTCGCAAAGTTTAGCAAGTGTGAATTCTGGCTTAGGGAAGTGTCCTTCTTGGGTCATGTAATCAGTGGGGATGGACTAGCTGTGGATCCGGCCAAGGTACGTGTCGTGAAGGAGTGGTATCCCTTGAAGTCGGCGGCCGATGTGAGGAGTTTTCTTGGACTTGTCGGATACTACGACAAGTTCGTAAAAGGGTTCTAAAAGATTGCCCTCCCGCTTACTTCTTTGACAAAGAAAGGTGTGCCATTTGAGTGGACACCGCAATGTGAAGCGGCATTCCAGGAATTGAAGGATAGACTTACCTCCGCCCCCATCCTTGTCTTGCCGTCTGGGAAGGAAGGATTTCAAGTTTACACGGACGCGTCATATCAGGGGTTGGGAGCGGTGTTGATGCAGCACGGGCACGTGATTGCTTATGCTTCAAGACAATTGAAGAAGCATGAAATCAATTACTCGGTTCATGATTTGGAGCTAGAAGCAGTGGTGTTCGCCTAGAAGGTATGGAGGCATTATCTATACGGCGTCCACTCCGAAATCTTCTCGGACCATAAAAACTTGAAGTACGTTTATACCCAGAAGGAGTTGAACCTAAGAAAACGGCGGTGGTTAGAGTTTCTATGCGATTATGAGTTCACCTTGAACTACCACCCCAGAAAAGCAAACTCTGTAGCCAATGCGTTGAGAAGGAAAGTACCCGGCTCGAGCCCAGAGTCTCGATTGATGAGCATGGAGTTGGCGCGGATGATTGAGGAGATGGATATTACATTGATATTTAAGGATCCTTCAGCAGAATATACGGAGTACTTGTCCAGCATGAGCATGGTTTGTGATATCCGGGACCGAATCCGAGTGGAGCAAGGATTGGATGCGGCTCTGGCCCCGACACTAAACTTGATCGAGGACGAGGCTACCGACGAGTACACACTAAAGGATGGCCTCGTTTACTTTCGCGGCCTGCTCTACATTCCCAAGGGCAGTAAAATCCGGGAGGATATCTTTAGAGAGGCATATTGCTCTCAATATTCAGTGCACCCGGGAATTTCCAAGATGTACGCCGGCTTACGGAAGACGATGTGTTGGCCAGGAATAAAGAAGGATGTCCTATACTTTGTCACGCATTGTGAAGCCTGCCAAAGAGTGAAGGCAAAGTGCAGGAGTCTCGGTGGCCTGTTGCAGTCATTGCCAATCCTCGAGTGGAAGTTCGAGGATATTTCCATGGACTTCGTACATGGGCTACCTCGCTCACGCTCGGGGAATGATTCAGTGTGGGTGATTGTTGATCGCTTGACCAAAGCAGCCCGGTTTATCCCAATGAATAAGGAGGCGCATATGGATGTTTTGGTGCGCCTATTTATGGAACAGTTCGTGCGGTATCATGGAGTGCCGAAGACGATCGTCTGTGACCGAGATGGTCGGTTTACGTCAAGAGAATGGAGGGCTGTACAGGCTTACTTGGGCTCACGTCTCACTTTCAGCACAACCTTTAATCCTCAGACGGACTGGCAATCTGAGCGGACCATCCGAACATTGGAGGATCTGTTGAGGTTGTGTGTGATAGATAGGGGAGAGCCGTGGGAAAGACTCTTTCCCTTAGTGGAATTCTCCTATAACAACAGCCATCAAGCTAGCATTGGCATGGCACCCCATGAAGCCCTATATTGAAGGAGGTGAAGAACCCCCTTGTCTTGGGTGCAAGACGAAGACCCAAAGGCATTGGGAATTGAGTATATTGACAATACTGATGCGGTAGTAAGATTGATACGGGATCGCATGCTTGAGGCTCAGAGTCGGCAAGCAAAGTATTATAACGCGAAACACCGGATGGTGGAATTTCAAGTGGGAGACAAGGTGTTTCTGAAAATCCGGCCGATGCATGGAGTATCACGAGTACGAGGTGTGAAGAAGCTCAGCCCAAGGTACATTGGACCTTATGTCATGGTGGAAAGGATTGGCCCGTTGGCCTACCGGTTGGAGTTGCCACCAGAATTGGAGAACCTCCACGACGTGTTCCATGTATCATCTCTCTGGAAAGCATTGATGCAGCCCGACCAATACATCCCCATAACTGATGGTGCTGTGGCATCTGATAGGTCTGTGCGATTGGAGCCGGTGTGGATCATTGACAATGAGGTGAGAGCTCTGCGCCGTAAAAGTGTGCCTCTTGTAAAAGTACTATGGTCTAATCATGGGAAGGAAGAATTTTCTTGGGAGCCGGTGGACTTGATGCAGAAGCGCTACCCGGAGATGTTCTCCCAAGATAACATTTTATAGCGCATATTTTTTTGTACTTGCATCCACATAGCCATAGCCTGATTTTGGAAACGAAATCTTTTATTTTGTTTATAGGAATTGTAACGTACCGTTTCGGGCTAGGCCCCTCGCACGAGTTTTGAGTCAAGAGACTCGACTCAGACTCATGGTGCACTGACAGAGGGTGTCAGGGGTGTGGGTTGAAGGGATGGGTTCAAGGATACCCCAACCAGTAGCTGAAATGAAGGAACTCGGCCAAGTGAAAATCGGCAGGTATCGAGAATGTTACCCGCCGAATTCGACGGGTATCGGTAGCTATACACGCCGATCGACGGGTATCAGGAATGATTCCCGCCGAATTTGATGGGTATCGGTGGTCGATACCCGCCGGATTTAGAGCTGCAGATTTAGAAGTAGGTTAAGTGAAAATCGGCAGGTATCGGGAATGATACCCGCCGAATTCGACGGGTATCGGTAGTTATGCACGCCGATCGACGGGTATCTGGATGATACACGCCGATTTTTCCTTAGACAGTTTTCCCAGTTTCCGCTATTCTATGTTTGCGGACTGAACCGGATCGGGCTGGCTGCGGCTTGGCTGCCTTGGACCGGGTAACTTCAATATGACCCATTAGGGGCGGTCCAATGGGGCGTTGACACATGGCAGAAGGGATTTAACCTAATACATCGGTTTATAAGCGAAGATAAAGCCGAACCCTAGCCATTTTGCCGATCTACCTTGCCGTCATCGCGGACCTTGCGAAACCGATAGAGTCGAGGGAAACCGTCGGAGCTCCTGGAGGCGGCCTTTTCTCTCTCTCTCTCTCCTTCCTTTGCCGTGAAGAACAACTGCACCAAGCAAAGATGCCACGGAGGAGGATGACTAGATCCATGGCCGGGAATAATGTTACCGCTGGAAATGAGGTGAGCTTCCTCCCCTCTCCCTTGGTGCTAGATCTGTAGTTATATTCTAGGAGAGATATCGACTTCATAGAGTCTTGATGGTAGGAGAAGATTTCTTAGGGAAAGCCGTGCCTAGGTTGTTTTCTAGGCTTTAGTCTTCTTCAACCTCTTCATCCTTCAAAGTGGGGATGAGAGAGGGATTCATGGAGAAATATGGCTTTGTAAGGGTGAATAAGGGTGGACGAATTTCTGGAGGAGTTTTTGGGAGATCGGTGCAAGGAGGAAGATGAACGGATGCCGTTCATCTCACCTTAAGATGCGTGCAGAAATCTGATTTCTGCACGCAACGATCTTCGTGGCAAATTTCGAGGGTGTGCTGGCTAGATATGGGCTTTCGACTAAACACGAAAGTTGTAGCCCTTGAAATAGTCTTTCCAACGGGTGGTTACACGTACTCGCCGGATTTCTGTAGCCACGGGAATCCTCAGTCGAAGTTGCTGCCCGGATTAATGCTGCACCTAAATTCTAGGCTGTGTAAAGTGGAATTCGATTTGGTGGAATTTAATGTTGCGATCCAACTCCAGGTTTGGGTGAACTCTTTTGACATAATCATCATGGTGATATGATAAGTTGATGTTATAAATCTGAATTCGTATAACGAGTTGTGGACAAGATTAATATAAGGAAAGAACCTGATATAAATTGGTAGATATATATATATTGATGCCCATTATCTATATCATGATGAATTCATTTGGAAAGGGCATACCATGATGTATGTTGAATGGATAGAAGGGAATTGGTAATCCAATGCTTAAAGTGTTGTATCCCTACGGGTAGTATTGTGGAGGTTAACATGTGCGGTGTTGACCGTCACTAGTTTGAATGAGGTTGAGATGAGTATTTGATGGATGGTTGGGCTTGGTCCTCGGTGTTCACGTCCCGAGGCTCCTTCCATGCCATGATATTGTGGAATTGCATGTGGTGTGAGTAGTCGACACACAGTGTCGTAATCCCGGGTTAAGGATAGTGTGGCAGGTCTACGGGCTCGCCAATCGTCACACCGATTGGAGTTGACAGTTAGACCTTGAACGGTTGGGCTTGGTCCTCGTGCTCGTTTCCGGGGCTCCTTACGTATCATACCTTAGGCCAGTTCGGGGCTAGGATCTTGGTGCACATTTACCCAAGATAACCCGCTGAGCCATAGTACGCATGTGAGCTCCACTATTGTGTTCTTAGCGTTGAGGCATACGGAGGCCTAGGCCAGGTAGTGTGGAGACCAACCTAGTAGTGGAGATGCCCACTCTACTGTCACCGTTTGGCCACGATGGTTGACGCCTGAGAGGTTAGCTACCTGCTCGAATAGTTGGAACTATAAGTCTGTGTCAACATAGCGATTGCATGTGCTTGATCATGGGTGTGTTATTGCATTGCATACATAGCATTGCACTTCATTACATACACAAGTCCCTCATCTAAGTTTGTATGGGCACTCCTATACGATGGGTTACTTACTACTTAATGACCCTCAACTTATATGCTTGTATGGGCATCCATATAAGTTGAGTTACTTACTGTTATAATATTATACTCTCTTGCGGCTGTAGATGGTAGAATTGTAGATTAAGAGGTTGTTCATTTATACACTACTTATATTGCTACTTATGACATGTATACTTACTTCACCTGTTTGTACTACTATTCTATATATATTATACCTGTTCCTTTCTCCGCCCGGTGCCGAGGAGTTGCCGGGGGAGCGGATGTGAAGCCACTTAGTCTTTATGACTAACGGTTGCTACGTCTTCCTTTTAAGGAGGAAACCTCGCAGGTTGAGCAGCAGGTCTTGCAGCTGGACAGCCAGGCCAGAACGACAGGGCCTGAGGGGACGGTACCGTCGCTACCGTCGCTACCGTCAGTTATGGATGTGAAAGAGAGAGATTTTGTTGTAGCCCTTCGGGGCAATTCTATTAACGTACTCTGATTATGTAGAAGCTTGTTTAGCTTCTCTTTTGCTGTACTTATGGACTTGTGCTTAGTGTGGATCGACTTCTTTATATTATTATGGTTGGGGTTGAATTTATATGTTGATATTGGTTGTAGTTGGAAGGATAGGCGTCTTGTGGTACAGGCTGACCCGAGTCCTAGTGTTACCACAAGGCGACTGTTCTGGGCATAAGACCCCTCTCGTGACGTGTTTTTTATTCCGGGAGGGGGGTCTTACAGAGGTTGCGACACAATTCTGCTTCTTACTGTTCCAATAAATAAGTATTCTTCTGAGGAATTGGCACGTCCCGGAAGTGCTTTTCCTATCATCCCTGCTTCCTGCAATGTCAGCATCTGAAAAGCCTATCAGCTCGACATTATTGTTTCTTAGGTACCACAAGCCAAGATTTGGTGTACCTTTAAGGTATCTAAGAATTCTCTTTGCAGCGACATAATGAGATTCCTTAGTGTTCACCTCATATCTAGCACATACGCATATGGAAAACATAATATCCGGTCTACTAGAAGTAAGGTAGAGCAGGGATCCAATTATGCTTCTGTATTTGGTTTCATCAAAAGGTTTTCCTTTCTCATCCTTATCCAGAGACACAGTGGATCCCATTGGAGTCCTCATAGAGGTTGCATTCTCCATTCCGAATTTCTTGAGGATTTCATTTGTGATCTTCGTCTGAGAGATGAAAATTCCATCCTCAGACTGTTTCACTTGAAGTCCCAAGAAATACTTTAGCTCTCCCATGCTGCTCATTAAAAACTTTCCTTGTATATGTTTAGAAAACTTTTTGCAAAGATTGTTGTTCGTAGAGCCGAAAATTATGTCATCGACATAGATTTACACCAGCAAGATCTTGCCTTTGACTTCCCTAAGAAACAATGTCTTATCTATTTTTCCTCTCGAGAACTTGTTCTCAAGAAGAAAACTAAACAGAGTCTCATACCAAGCTCGAGGAGCTTGTTTTAAGCCTTATAATGCTTTATTAAGAAAATAAAAATGATTAGGGAATGTTGGATTAACAAAACCTTGGGGTTGCGCGACATATACTTCCTCTTTCAATTTTCCATTGAGGAATGCAGATTTCATGTCCATCGGATAGACAGTGAATCATTTGTGCGAAGCATACGCCAGGAACAATCTAATCGCCTCGATACTTGCAACTGGTGCAAAGGTCTGGTCGACGTAAATCCCCTCCTGCTGTCTGTAACCTTGAGCCACTAGCCTGGCCTTGTTCTTTATGATGACACCGTGTTCATCCAGTTTGTTTCTGAAGATCCACTTGGTGCCGATCACATTCTGGTTCTTTGGTCTGGGAATAAGCGTCCAGACGTTGCATCGTTCGAATTGATGCAGTTCATCTTGCATGGCCAATATCCATGCTGCATCTTTGTTTGCTTCGTCGAACTTCTTTGGCTCAACCTGTGACAGGAAACTAAGGTGCAAAATATCGTTAATTGTACCTCTCTGAGTTCTGACACCATCACGAGGATCTCCTATGATCTGATCTCTGGGATGATCCCTCACGTGTCAGAGCTCTAGGAGTCTGCATCTGGAGCTCTGACATCTTCTCGGGCTTCTCCTTCTTCTAGGAGATTTTATCCATCCTGATCTTAAACTTCTCTAGTTGGCGTTGAGGTGGAGACCTTGACGTACTTGAGAGTTACATCTTTAGCGGTCTCATCGAGACTTAGCTGTTCAATTCTTGCACCTGCATCTTCAAGAATGCTACTGGAAGAATTGCTATGAAGCAATCTTCCTTCATCAAAAACAACATTAATGGACTCCTCTATCACTAGGGTTTTCTTATTGAAGACCCTATATGCCCTACTATGGATGCTATAGCCCATGAAGATGCCTTCGAAGCATTTTTCTCCGAATTTAGTACGTGGGTACTTCCCATTATTGAGTACATAGCATCTACAGCCAAAAATCCTCAAATAGGACATGGTCGGTTTCCTACCTTTCAATAGCTCATAAGGCATCATGCGATGATTCTTATTGATCAATGCTCGGTTCTGCACATGACAAGCCGTGTTGACAGCCTCTGCCCAGAAGTACTCTTGAAGAGAGGCGTCATTCAACATTGTCGTACATGCTTCAATGAGCATTCTATTTCTCCTTTCCGCAACTCCGTTTTGTTGCGGAGTACGCGGGGAGGAAAACTCATGAAAGATACCAAGTTCTTCACAAAATTCTGTCATAGCACCAGACTCGAATTCTGTTCCATGGTCACTTCTGATTTTGACCACTAAGAAGTTAAGTTCGTTCTGAATCTGCTTGACAAAACTCGTGAAGATATCAAACGTATCTGACTTTTGTTTCAAAAAGAACACCCTCGTAAACTGAGAGTGATCATCAACAATCACTAGCGTATATGATTTGCCTCCTAAGCTATGAACTTGCACTGGACCGAACAAGTCCATATGCAGAAGATAAAGACATTATGAGGAGTCTTTTTCTGCAATGCCCTTAAAGGTAGCCCGAGTCTGTTTGCCCTTCTGGCATGCAGGACAAGGGCTATCTTTAATGCACTTAATAGTAGGGGCATCCCTTACTTAGTTCTTAGAAAACAACATATTAATTGTCTTGAAATTTATATGTGCTAATCTCTTGTGACATTGTTCACAAAGAGACGCACTGCCTTTTGCTACTAGGCACACTGGGGTAGAAGAATCTACGCTAAGAAAATCTAAAAAAAATATATTTTTGCTCCTAATGCTAGTTAATACCGTCTCCAAAGAGGCACACGATATTATCAAGCACTTATCCTTATAGAACTTAACGTCATAACCTTTATCACACAACTTACTTACACTGATCAGGTTATGATTTAACCCTTCAACATAGGCCACGTCGGTGATAGAGATTATACCGTTGGAAATCATACCGTAACCTCTGGTGACTCCTCGATCTGATCCTCCAAAGATGACGTTGGGTCCATTTTCGACTGGAGAGTAATTACGCAGCAGGCTTATTGTCCCAGTCATATGCCGGGAACATCCACTGTCCAAGTACCAGATAGGCGTTTTGGTGGCCTTTGGACATACCTGAAAAACAGAATCAGTTTCCCTTAGGAACCCAATCGAACTTGGGTCCTAGATTCCATGTTAGCATACTCCCCCTCGGGTGGTTAACCTACGAGTGGTCAGCCTCGCATTGCTAACATGAGGAGTCTCGTTGAATCTTGGATTAAACCAGTAATCCACGGCAAAGTGACCAACATTGCCACAACACCAAAAGTCGAATCTGTTGTACCCTTTTCCTAGGCTCCTGCTTCACCCTTGGAATGGTGGGTCAAGCCGGGGCCTTGGATCTTGAGGTGGAGGCATCATGATGATAGCAGTCACATAATTTCTTCACCTCCTATTCCTTCAGTATAACATGATTAGCTTTTGGTGCCTGCTTCCTATTATGGCCGCTAGAGAAGTGGCCATATTCCTCCACTTGGATTTCCTCATAAGGTGCCTTGAAGACACTCTCATCGTAGTTACGGGGGAAGGCCCAACCATCATACCGGCTCTTGGGCTTTTCAACCGAGGGTTAGAAGAAGTGGACATAGGTTGACTCAAAGTCCTGTTCATTGCAGGGAAAGCTAGGATTTCTGAATACAACAGGGTCGAGTGGGGCTTTTCCCTTGTCTGCAGCAGAGGCCTTCTTAGCAGCCTTATTTTTCCTATGCTTTCTGTTTCTCCTTGATGATTTACCAGGAACATCCACATGCCCTAAGCCAGCCCCCTTAACCTGAGCAGAGAATTCATCAACCAAAGGAAGAACGGTCTTGGGCATGGAGAAGCTTTTGACAATCTTCCTTTCTTCCACAAGCTGTTCTTCCAACTTGTTGATTTCTTCCTGTTTTAGGTCAAGGAGCCTTAGAGACTCTGAGTGCTCAGAAGTCAGGTCAAGGTGTTCCTGTCGGAGAGAGATCAAGCTAGTGATCTCTTCTCTTAGAGACACACCCTCAGCCTTAAGTATTTTGACTTCCTTTTTCTGAGCCCTCAACCTATTGCGGCATTCCTCGAAGGTATTGAGCAGAAGCTCATACTTTTTGAGGAGATCAGCCTCACGGGCAGATGGGCTATCCTCGAGATCATCATCAGGATACTCAGAGTCAGAGTTAGAGAGGGGGTACGATCTTTTACCTTCCCAGTAAATGGGGGGCAGTCTCCTTCTGAGTCGGAGCGACCCATTAGCCCGAATTAGGCTTCCTCATCATCACTGGAGTCTGAAGAATCAGATTCACTAAGTGTATTTGGCTTTTTAGCAATGTAGCTCCTCTCCTTCTTCTTATCTCTAGAGGACCAGTGCTCCTCTCCCTTCCCCTTATCTCTCTTGCTTTGGTGGCAGTCAGCAACGACATGGCATGGCTTATTGTATCCAAAGCAAATAATGTCATCAGAGCGATGTTTATTCTGTTTGGATTCATACCTGTCAGAAGAATAATTCTTCTTCTAATGTCTGGAGGAGGAGCCATCTCTCTTTCTTTGATTCCTCAACTTAAGGAACTTCTTGAACTCACGAGTGATGAGGGAGAAGTCTTCTTTAGATAGCTCTTAGACGGAAGAGCATGGCTCAGAGTCTTCTTCCTCATCCATTTTTCAAGAACGGGACGAGGCTACACCCTTGCCTTTCCTTGAGTGATTGGCTTTAAGGGCCATAGTCATCTCTCTGGCAACGGCTTTATCGGCTTCTTCCTCAGCTTTTCTTGTGTTCGGATGAAGCTCATAGGACAGAAGTTTCCCAAATAGAATCTGGGGATCTGTTTCTGCCAGCCTGCCAAATTCTCTGATGGCGCAGATCTTGGTGTCCCATTCCTTAGTAAGGGATCTAAGGAATTTGTCATTTAGTTCACCATCGGTGAACACTCTGCCATAGCCCTTTAGGGCATTGACGATCTTCAGGAAGTTCTTGAAAGTCACTCTGATTTCTTCCTTAGGACCTTGCCTGAAGGCCTCGTACTTCTGGTTCAGAAGGGATCTTCGATCATCCCTTACTTCATCAGTGCCTTCCATCAGAATGATCAGGCAGTGCCAAATGTCCTTGGCAGTCCTGCAGTTGTAGAAGACCTGCATCATGGAATCATTGACGACGCTTACTAGAATGTTCTGAGCTTTCTTGTCAAGTCCGACTAGCACTATCTCATCCTTATCCATTTCTGAAAGTTTCTTGGGCACTTTCTTGGTTGGATCAATGGTGGATGCCTTAGCGGGGATATAAGGTACCTCCTCCACTATTATGAAGAGTTGAGGGTCGACTGCTTCCATGTAGTGCCTGATCCTTTCCTTCTAGATAGGAAAGTTCAGCTTGGTGCACACTGGGATCTTCCCTGAATACTTGAGTCCTTCCATTTCAGAGATCTTCTTTCTTATTGACACTAGACACGAGATCTTACTCAAGGAGTTAACCTTATTGCATAGTAACCTCCCTCTGATACCACTCTAAAGTATCTAGTATCGACTAAGTCCACCTATGGCGGGGGGGAATAGGTCTCGTGCAATCTTTTGCGGAATTTAAAATTACCTGTACAATTAAGCAAACACAGCAAAGAAAAGCACACAAGCAATTATAGTGGTTCCCCGATTTGGGTACGTCCACTCTCCCCCTTCAACCTATCTCCCAACAAGGGATGACTCGGTCACTTCACCAAATGGATTGAAATCCAATCCACACACTATGGAAGGCACCCTTCCAACCGAAGGAGTCACTACTACTCCACCACGGGTTGCACCCAACCCTTACAACTAGGAATAAAATTCCTTTACAAGAAAACAAAAATTAGAATGTACAAGAAATACAAACTACACTTGTAGAGATCCCGATGTCCCTCTTCGTTCTTTGAAGCGTTTTTGATGAAGGCGAAGAGTTCACGACCTGAGCACTCTCTTGGAGAGGATCTTCCCAAGATCGGCGGCGGCAAGTGAATGCGACGACGATGCTTTGTAGATCCAAACTTCTTGACGAAGCAAGTAAGGTCTACCAATGATCTCAATCGGATCGGTCGTATCAAAAGATTTGGAATGAAGATCTAACTTCGTTCAACAAATCAAGATACAAGGGATCTCGAGAGAGAGGCATGAGACGCAATACTTAGCCTCGGTCCTGTCGCCGGACGATTAAAGAGGACCTCTAAGATTAGCGGCGGCGACGGTGACGGATAGTGTTTCGCGATCGGCTAGGTTATGCTCAGCGGCTTTGATTTCTCGTGATTGATTACTGTTGGAGTTTGAAATACCCGAGTATTTATACTGTAGACCAACCCTAAATGACTGTTGTGGGGCCCACAAGAAGAAACCCTAGGCCTGGTCAAAGCAGCGTAACCCGTCTTGGTTCGGTCCAGCAACCAGGCGAAAATTTCCTAAGGCAAAATCGACGAGAATCACTGGTGATTCTCGTCGAGTCGGTGAGAATCACTTGGTGATTCCCATCGATTCTTCCTTAGTAGAATTTCAGTTGGAAACTAGGTCAGCCGGAGGGAATCGGCGGGAATGCAACCTTATTCTCGTCGAATCGGCGGGAATCAAAACGATTCTCGTCGAAGTCGGCGAGAATCACTTGGTGATTCCCGTCGATTCTGCCTTAGCAGAAATTTTTAAGGAGGACAGTCAGCCAAATGAAGTCGGTGGGAATCGGCGAGCGATTCTCGACGATTCGGCGAGAATCACTAGTGATTCCCGTCGAATCGGCGAGAATCACTTAGTGATTCCCGTCGATTTTGACTTGGAGGATTTCTTCTTCCTTCCTCTGAACTTGGTCTTTGACCCATCTTTGCTCCTCTTCTGCTCTTGCTCTATCTCCACCCTATGCTTGAAAATAAATACACTCCAATAGAGAGAGCACACGTGAGTGAACACACTGAACTTCTCAACGAGGGATTACGTTGCGCAGAACCGTGTATATTGACCCGCTGCACCCTAACATTGGTGTGTACTTAGCATGGAATAACTGCAAGCACAACTTGATAAAAAGTCATCAAATACATTGTCAATTCAACTTAGCTTGTTCAGGGGCTTCTTCTATTCAGGTACATTGTGGATATAATACCCAACACACTTAGTTTCTCAAACCTCAGTTTTTCCGTCGATAAAATAATAGTCTTTGTATGAGTAAGTTTATTCGACAGTTCCCGGATTTCAATACGACACTTGTGTCCCTAACTACAATTCGATAGGTATACTTGCCTCATTGGATTGCTAGATCGGTTGCTTTTATTTTCTCCGAAGCTTAGCGACCACCAAGTTTTTGGCGCCGTTGCCGGGGACCAACTTCCGTTGATATATTGAAAACACGAACCTATTAGTTTTATCATTTCTCTTTCTCGCCCTCCTTCTAAAAAATTTTAAAAATCAAAAAAATTTATTACCGCTCTTAATAGTAACCAACTTCACAATTTTTCTACTCCACCTAATTCTCTCGAAAAGGGCAAAGCGGTTTTAAGTGCCGCTATCTTGTCTAGTACCTTGCGAACCCTTCACATTGTAGTCCTTGGGAAGTTCGGGAGTGAAAACATAAAAAAAAATCTATTTCAAAAAAAAAATTAATATAGCTTTTCTTTCTAGTTTATTTTATTTTTCTTTCTTTCTTTTCTCTTCCCTTCTTTTAGTGTATGACCCGAGGGAATTCGTCGGTTATTTTGGACTTGGAAAACAAAATTAAGCGTACTCTTCGGAGAAAATCGCGATTTCAAGGTCCTATTTCCCAAATACCGGTTGAGGATTCCAAGTCATCTTCTACATTAAGAATGACAGAGCCCCAAGTGGAGGAAGTCGTGCAAAGACCTATGTCTTATTATGCACGACCGAATCTCGAGGGAACAGAATCTAGAATAGTCCGCCCTGCGATAGCTAATAATAACTTCGAACTGAAGCCTAACATAATTCAAATGGTGCAACAGTATGTGCAATTTGACGGACTTTAAGATTAAGATTCGAATGCACATATAACAAGCTTTCTTGAAATTTGTGACACCTTCAAGATAAATGGTGTCACAAATGATGCAATCAGGCTAAGACTTTTCCCCTTCTCTTTAAGAACTAAATCTAAGCAGTGGCTGAACACTCTACCTAAGAATAGCATAACCACCTGGAATGAATTAACCGAAAAATTTTTTACGAAGTATTTTCCGCCAGCTAAAACTGCTAAACTCAGGAACGACATTTTTTCTTACGGACAAATAGACTCCAAAACCTTATATGAGACTTGGGAAAGATTTAAAGAACTATTAAGATGATGCCCACATAACGCGCTGCCTGTATGGTTACAAGTGCAGACATTTTATAACGGGATAAATAAAAATATAAAGCAAATAATAGACGCAGCTTCTGGCGGTACTTTAAACCATAAGAACCCGGAAGAAGATCTTGAGCTTTTTGAGGACATGGCCATGAACACTTATCAGTGGAATGTGCCTAGGTCCCGCCCGAACAAGCCTGCTGGTATCTTTAAAGTGGACAACGTCTCCCATCTCGCTCTGCAAGTAGAAATCCTAAGCAAAAAGATAACAGAGATGACTGCTGCCTCCGCCCCTCAGGTATGGGAATCTACAACTCCTGCCCTAGAACAATTAGATTTTGTTAACAATATGCCTAGAAATGCTTTTAATAATTTTTCTGCTGCGAATTTTCATCCTCCTAGTTTTAATTTTTCGAATAGTTATAATCCTGCCTTAAAAAATCATCTGAATTTTTCGTGGAGTAATCCATCAAATGCTATGCGCCTGCCACCATAAAATGATTTTCCTGCACCACCAACAATACCTCTTCAAAATTCTCCAAAACCTCCAAGCTTGGAGGAATAACTTTCCAAATATATCTCCACAAATGACGCTACGATTAGAACCTTAACTGGAAGCGTTAAAAGTCTTGAAAATCTAGTAGGACAGCTAGCTAAAATTATTTCTGAGCGACCCGCAGGGTCTCTTCCTTCCAATACCAAGCCCAACCCGAGAGAGCAAGCGAAAGCTATAACTCTTCGGAGTGGGAAGCAAGTCTCCGGTATGGTTTGCGAAGAGCCCGAGGCAAGCTCCGCCCCTATTTTGAAAAATCAAAGCTCCGCTCCCGTTTTAAAAATTCCTCCCTTTGTTGAAGAAGTTATCACCCCCGTTTTAGAACAAAATCTCACTCCACCACCCATTTTAAAAAATAATCCAACTCCTTCATACCTCTCCGAACTTAATAAACAACGTCAAGATGATCAGTACTCCCGCTTCTTAGAAATCTTCAAGCAAATCCACATTAATCTCCCTTTCCACGAAGCGATTTCACAGATGCCGAAATACGCCAAGTATCTTAAGGACCTCTTGACCAACAAGAAAAAGTTAGAGAACCTCTCGCATGTCACGTTAAACGCCGAGTGCTCCGCTGTTTTGACAAATGGTTTGCCGAAGAAAATCAGTGACCCAGGTAGTTTTTCAGTCCCGTGTATCTTCGGTGATCTGTTTGTCAAACACGCATTAGCCGACTTAGGTGTGAGTATTAACCTAATGCCCCTCTCGTTGTTTAAAAAGTTAGGAATTGGAAGTCTCAACCCCACACGCATGAGTATCCAGCTCGCATACCGATCCGTTAAATACCCGTTAAGAATAGTTAAGGACGTTTTAGTAAAATTCCACAAGTTCATCTTCCCGGTGGACTTTATCATTTTGGATATCGAAGAAGACGTCGAGGTTCCCCTGATCCTTGGCCGACCCTTCCTTGCCACCTCCCGAGCAATCATTAATGTAAGCAATGGTAAGCTCTTTCTTCGAGTAGGCGACGACGAAGTCACTTTTTCTATTACCCCTTCGATGAAGAACACCTTAGCAAATGATGACTCCTGCTTTTTCGTAGACACCTTAAGTGATGGATCCTCCTACTGCCTCTCCAACTTTGAAAAAGAATTTTCTGCTTTTTGTTCCTCTTCTCTTCCAACTGAATCGATAGAACTAAATGAAGAACGAGTGGAATCCTCTTATCTTCTAAATGATTTTGAAAGAAATTCTCTAATTTTTGTTCCTCTTCTCTTCAACCTGAATCGCTGCAAGAAGCTGCCTTTGCCACTAGCCCTAGCCCTTTCAATTTTCCATATAAAAAATTTTATGAAGATATTATTTTTGAAAAAGAAAGAATCTCTAAATCCTCTTATGAAGAACCCCCTACCCTAGAACTTAAAGAACTTCCTGAACATCTCAAGTACGCTTTCTTAGAAAAGAACTCCAAGCTGCCAGTTATAGTCTCGGCCTACCTCACAGATCTCCAAAATGAAAAACTTCTTTTAGTTTTAGGTAAACATCGCCGAGCTATTGCTTGGCAGATACCTGATATCAAGGGCATAAGCCCATCCTTCTGCACTCATAAAATTTTAAGGGAAGATAATTCGCGTAACTCCATTCAACCTCAGCGTCGTATAAACCCGAACATTAAAGTAGTTAAGGGCAAGGTTATGAAATTATTAGATGCAAGAATTATCTACCCTATTTCAGATAGTAAGTGGGTTAGCCCTGTTCAGGTAGTACCAAAGAAGGGAGGGATAACAGTAGTTAGTAATGAAAATAACGAATTAATCCCGACACGGACGGTGATGGGTTGGTGTATGTGTATAGATTATCGTAAGTTGAAAGACGCCACCCGCAAGGACCACTTTCCTTTGCCATTTATCGACCAGATTTTAGAACATCTATCCGGCCATAGCTTTTATTATTTTCTCGATGGCCTCTCAGGGTATTTTCAAATACAAATCTCTCCCGAAGACCAAGAGAAAACTACGTTTACTTGTCTCTTCGACACCTTCGCCTATCGAAGAATGCCATTTGGATTGTGCAATGCGCCAGCTACATTCCAGCGATGTATGCTCGCTATTTTTGACAAGTACGTAGATAGCATTATGGAGGTATTTATGGACAATTTCTCTGTGTTCGGAGATTCCTTCGATAGATGTTCAAAAAACCTCAAAAAAGACTTAGAATAATGCGAAGAGACTAACCTTTTCCTGAATTTGGAAAAATGCCATTTTATGGTAAGGGAAGGGTTAGTTTTGGGTCATAAAATTTCTGCTAAAGGTATTGAGTTAGACGTTGCCAAGATAGAAGTTATCGAGAAGTTGCTGCCACCTACAAACAAAAAAGCTATAAGAAGTTTCCTAGGCCACACTGGCTTTTACCGTCGTTTTATAAAGGACTTCTCCAAGATCACCTAGCCCCTCACCCATCTCTTAGAAAAAGACGCTCCATTCATTTTTGATGACTCTTGTCTTTCTGCCTTCGAATCAATTAAAGAAAAGTTAATTAACGCACCCATTATGATAGCTCTAGTGTGGGACCTTCCTTTCGAGATAATGTGCGATGCGAGTAGTTTGGCGGTGGGAGCCATATTAGGTCAGCGTATATCTAAAAACTTCCACCCTATCTATTACGCTAGTAAAATGCTCACATCTGCACAGGAAAATTACACCACGACTGAGAAGGAGCTCCTCGCTGTAGTATTCGCATTTGATAAATTCCATCCTTACATTACGCCTTCAAAAATCATAGTCTTTACGGACCACTCGGACCTCAAATACCTTCTTGCCAAAATGGATGCCAAGCCGCTCTTGATTCGCTGGGTCTTTGTCTTACTCCTCCAGGAGTTTGACTTAGAGATCCGTGATAAGCGAGGAGCCGAGAACTTGGCCGCCGACCATCTCTCCAGATTAGACAATCCCTTTATAGAAAAATTAAATGAAAAATCTTTTAATGATTATTTTCCTGATTAGAAGCTGCTTTCAATTAGCACATATACTTCTCCTTGGTTCGTACACATTGCCAACTATTTAGTGGCCCGGGTGCTCCCCAAAGAGTTCTCCTATCAGCAAAAGAAGAAATTCTTTTCTGAGCTGAAGAACTACCTTTGGGAAGACCCGCATCTTTTCAGAATCTGTACGAATCAAGTGATAAGGAGATGTGTTTCTTATGAAGAAGGTTTAGATATTTTAAAACATTTACATGAAGGTCCGACAGGTGGGCACTATCAAGCTGCTTGCACCGCTCACAAGGTGCTTTGCACGGGTGTTTACTGGCCTAGCATGTTTAAAGACGCGCAACCTTTGTGAGTAGGTGTGATAGTTGCCAACGGTCTGGCAACATTTCAAATAAAAATGAAATGCCGCAAAATTATTTCCTTGAGTGCGAAATTTTCGACCTCTGGGGAATCGATTTTGTGGGCCCCTTCCTTCTAGCTTCAGAAATAAGTATATTTTAGTTGTCGTTGATTACGTCTCACATTGGGCCGAAGCCCAAGCTCTGCCTACGAATGAATCCTGAGTTGTAGTCACCTTTTTGAAAAAATAATTTTCTAGATTCGGTACGCCGCGAACAATCGTTAGTGATAGGGGTTCTCATTTCTGTAACGCATAATTTTCAAAAATCCTTACCAAGTACGGCGTTACACATAAGCTCTCAACTGCCTACCACCCCAAAACTAACGGACAGGTCGAAGTAGTGAATAGAGAAAAAAAAATAATATTAAAAAAGACTGTTTAACCTTCTAGAAAAGACTGGTCAGCCAAATTAGACGATGCTTTATGGGCCTACCAAACGGCATACAAAACTGCCCTCGGATGTACGCCGTATCGGCTGCTCTATGGAAAATCGTGCCATCTACCCGTAGAATTAGAACACTGCGCTTTTTGGGCCTTAAGATTTTTAAACTTCGATCCCCACTCTGTCGTGACCTTAGAAAATTTCAACTTAATGAACTCGATGAGTGGCGCTCTTACGCTTACGAAAATAACAAACTGTATAAAGAGCGGACGAAGCGCTTGCACGATATGCACTTAAGGCATCCAAAATCATTTAAACCGGGCGACCAAGTTCTTTTATATAATTCTCGATTACGTTTATTTCCGGGTAAATTAAAGTCTCGTTGGTCTGGGCCCTTTTCTGTTGTAGAAGTTTTCCCGTATCGAACTTTTTTAATTTCGCACCCTGATAAGGGTAATTTCAAAGTGAATGGTCAGCGTCTGAAACTTTATTTCTCTGGTGATGATGATGTCAGTCCAAACATTATTAAGTATCTGCTGCACGAACTCTAAAACTTCAAACTTTTTCTATTATTAAAAACAATTTTATTTCTGGATAACAATAATTTTGGACAATATTTTTTGATGCGTCGAGCTCAACGATGCTCTAAGCAAAGGGCGCTCTTGGGAGGAAACCCATGTTATCTTTTTCTGTTTTCTTTATTTTACAATTTTTGCCCCGGACGGCTCCGATAAGCTGAAGCTTCTGTGATCGCCTGCTCCAACGTTGTTGAATCCATCACAAAGTCCAAAGAATACACTTGGGGGGAGCGGCATCACTCAACTTTCGCGGCAAAATAAATCTGGGGAAGTATTTGTTTTTCAATTATGTCTTTCAATTCTGTACTTACTTTTCTCTCCTTCTCAAATCCCCTTCTTTAGCCATTGAGGACAATGTCCATTTTTAGCTTGGGGGAGGACTTCCTCCTTCTTTTTGCTTAGTGTAAATATTTTTGTTTTTGTTTTTTTTCTATATTTCTTTTCAAAAAAGATGAATATCTTAAAATTCAAAAAAAAAGAAGAAAATATTTCCAAAATCCAAAAAAAGAGAGTATATCACAAAATAAAAAAAATTAAAAAATGTTTTTGAATAAATTAAACATTTTGGTATTTCAATAGTACCCCTAGTTTTTGTTTTGTTTTACTCAAAATTTTCTATAAATAACTTAACCAATTATAATATTTCTAATCGTTCTTTTTAATTATGTTTCACAAGTAAAATGTTGGTCATACTATGTTTCTAATTCACGGTAGCATGTTAAGGTGAAATATTTTTTCTAAAACTCGCATTTCTATTATGGTTTTTCGTTCTTTATTTCCTTTACTTTCTCAAAAATTCATCATCCACTATTTTCCTTTTCATTTTTGGATAATTTTTGTAAGGTCAACCTTTGAATAATGTAGTAGATGTGAATGATCCAAGTAACATATTATTCCTATTTTCAAGGCAATTTCATCAATCTTCTTTTATTATTTAGGACTCGCTTTTTGAAATTTTTCAAACCTTTGTTTTAAATAAATTTAAATGCGTGAATATGATTTAGACCGTTTTTCTTTTCGTTTGAGCTTTCCTGCCAACCTAAAAACTTTTACAACTAGTTAGCCGGTTTTGAGCCTTTTTTCCGATTTCATTTATTAGCTCCTCTTTTCATTTCATTTTCACCAAAGCCAAAATTTCCAACCTATCGAATCACACTAGCCTTTTTGAGTTTCATAAAATATTTTTGTGATTTTAATAGGTTATTTTGTGATTTTCTTGGAAGAAAAGTTTTTGAAAAAAAGTATGCTCAAAAGATATGTTTGATTTTATTTGGCCAATTCAAAATGAAAATAAAAAAATATATATTTATGGCCTTTGTTTTGAAAAAAGAAAAAAATGGAGATAAGAAGAAAAAGAAAGAAAAAATATATATATTATGTTAAATGAAATTTTTTGAAACTCTTTGCTTTGGTTTAGTGTGATTTTAAGCCTTCATGTTTATCTTTGAATTCCACTCCTAATCATATTCCTAAACCAAACATTTCTGTCCTATATAAGTCCTTTTGATTCACGTCTTTTGAATCTTATTTAACAACTAAGAAAATAAGAAAAGTAAATCAGTTTTAGTTTTGGATTTAAACTTAGATTTTTGTTAATTGAATTGATATAATTATAATGCGTTGCTTGGATCTAGTAACAACTCAATGCGTTTTTAATTTTTGTTTCTTTGCTTAAATCTATTTAAATTTTTTTTCCAAAATTTTGGATGATTTATTTTCGTTAAGTAAAGTTTATAAATGTTTTACCATACCTAAATATTTATTTTAGTTTTATGTTTCTCCTTTTCCCTACTTAGAATTTCGCATAGTACTTGCGTGGGCATAATTAGAACTTTTTGATTACTTCTTTTTATAAATATCTAGTTTTTATATTTTTGCTTGGGGACAAGCAAAACTTAAGCTTGGGGGAATTTGATAATACCTTTTGTAGCCTAAGCTATTATCGTATTTTCTAGTTTATAATATACAAATATTGTATTTTAAGCTTTATTTCTATCTTTTTTATGTAAATATTATTGTCACTGGCATTTTCTTGTCTTTTTGCAGGTTTCATAAAAATTGGTCAAAAATGTCCTGACACGCCCCCCTATCACGCCCTCCCCGGGCGTGACCCAGGGTGTGTCGCCTGATCCCGAGGACTCCTGATGACAGAGATAGAAAACAAGGAAAAATGGCTATCATGCCCACCTTACACGCCCTCTCTGGGCGTGTCACCGGGCGTGAAACGGGGTGTGTCTCCCTCTACCGCAAAGCCTGCCTCCGCATTAAATGCAAGGTCCGCCACAGCACACAACTGTACTGTCACGCCCCCCTGACACACCCTCCCCGGGCGTGACACCGGGCGTGACCCCTCCTTTTCCGATGACTGATGGATTTCCAACCAATGATTTTGACACGACGTGCGTGTCACGCCCACCCTACACGAGCGTGACTAAGGGCGTATCGACCAACGTACAGTAGCAATCATCCCTCCCGCCAGATTCCACAACCCGAGGTCAACCCTGTACATGTCACGCCCCCTGACATGCCCCCCTAGGGTGTGTCGCCGGGCGTGACCAACCCGTGGAAATTTTCTATAAATTTAGACCCCCCTTTATTTCAGAGAGCTTGGTTTGAGAGGGGAGGTGATGCCCTTTGGTTTCTTTCTTCCTTTTCTTATTTTTTTCATGTTTCTCTCTCTCTCTCTCTTTCTCCTTTTGTAATCTTATTAACCCTAGCTTGGATCTTAGTTTGTTTAATCTTTTGTTGTAATCTTTGTTTTTGCTTAGTGCTAATGGTAGGATAGAATAGGTTTCTAATTTTCATGCAATTGTAATTTCATTTTCATTCAAGTGTAGCTCTCTTTTTCATTAATATAAAAGTGCTCTTTTCTTTATTGTGTTCTTAATGCTTTACTACTCATCCCCCCTCTTCCACTCCATTATGATTAACTAATCCTCCTTGTACTCGATCTTGATGATCCGAGGTTCGAGCGATTAAGTTATGATGCTTTGAATCTACCTTTTCTTTTTAAGGTTTAGGCCTTGGATTACTCTTGATTTTTCATGGGTTGGAGGTATATTATCGATATATACTCTCCAACTTTGATTTCATTCTGGGCTAGCCGAGAGGCCGATAGAATGAAGTGAGAGTTCAAGAGTAAAGGGAGTTGTATGCACCCCTCGAGAGAGGCAGACGTCCAAATCTCCCGGATTGGAGTAAAATCCAATAGTGGGGTTCATCGCGTAAAGCGAGCTTTAGGCCTCCAATTTAGATGAGAGTTGGTCGGACCTTCCTAAACTCAGTTGGGCACGAATTCGAGAGAAGCGTGTTTAAGATTTAGGAACCTCCACGGTCAAGGACCTTTACCCTATTAAGTTTAGGTTTATTTTTATCGCATTTCTTTGTTAACTCTTGTCGAGGTGATTCTTGATCAAGTGCTCTTCCATTTCATAGTTTCAACCCTTCGTTATAATCGCTTACTTTTTGCACTTTAATTAACTGTAGTTGTTCTCTTTCTAACATAGCTTTATTTCTTTAATTACACTTAGTTTCTCAAACCCCAGTTTTTCCGTCGATAAAATAATAGTCTTCGTGTGAGTAAGTTTATTCGAAAGTTCTCGGATTTCAATACGACACTTGTGTCCCCTAACTATAATTTAATAGGTATACTTGCCTCATTGGATTGCTAGTTCGGTTGCTTTTATTTTCTCCGAAGCTTAGCGACCACCAGTAACCTCTACCACCATGTTGTAGCTGACGAAATCAGTTTTTTTAAATCATGATTATGGCCGTTAGATTATTTTGGATCTTAATTTAAGGGTTCAGATCATCTCTCTCAATTGCCCTAAAGTGGTAGAGGTCTTCATTTCAAAGGATTATGGGAGAAGTCACGCTCGGGAGCAACCGCAAAAGTGCATAGATGATTTCGCCATTCTTGGAGAGAAAGAGGAGAGTTTTTTTTAGATTGTGAGAGGATTTCACACGGTAAGTCTTGCTAGTATACTCATCTTTTCTTTAGTAATACAAGTGTAGAGGCGAAAGGAGAGATGATGTAACCCGAAATTGAGTGAACCTATATAAATCTGATTTTTTCCGTTTGCGATTCATCTTCTTTTCTACAATTATTTCTCTACGCAATGGGCATTCGTAACTCTCGATCCCGATCAGCTCGCCAAAATGATTTGCCTCATGTGTGGCAATTCATAATTCTAACACTAAGGCTCTGTTTGGGGGGACTTATTTTCACCAGTTAAGCGGTTACGACCGCATGAATATTGGGGAAAAAATTGGTGCTAAAGCAATAAGATGAATCGGCTAACAGGAAGACAAAGAACTTGATTGAAAAGAAAACTCTATTGGAGGTGCGTCCCCCTCTATTCACTATTGAATATATATAGCAGATGATTACAACTTTACAAGTTAATTATAATATAACGGTAATTACTAGCTAATATGGAAACAAATCCATTTGATTAAAGACTGAAATTAAAGGGGCTAATATATTGTTATAATCAGTGCTGCTACTAATTATATGCATATGAACGAGTATGGTAAGTTATTAAGGCCATTAAGGATTAATTCCAACAATGAATTGGACTTTAATTAAGATCCGATTCATGCTGTCATAACCGCTTGACCGTTGAAAATAAGTCCCCCAAATGGAACCTAATTTTTTTTTCACTTTTCCCCACTTTCACATTGTTTCATAAATTATTCAAAAATAAAAGACAACCCTATAATTTATAATATTTTAGCGGTCTCAACTGGGATGCATGGGAGAAGTTTTTTTTGGAATAAATAAGTGAACAGCTGAAAGATTATTTCCACTCTTCTCCAACCTTTCTATACTATGCGAAGAAACAACTTAATTTATTTATACGCAATATATAGTTTTGCTTGTACACTTGTGCTCTGTTATTTTGATGGCTCCAAACCGGACCGGTCTAGCTTGGTTATTTTTTGGTTTGGCCTTGGGCTGAACCAATCTTTCCCTTTTATGCTCTTTATATTGCTTGCACAGGAATCCCGATTTAAAAAAATCTAACCTAATAAGAAGAGAAATGAGAAGAGGAGCGGCGGCATAGGGGAAACCCGATCTAGGGCTTCTTCTCCGGCGACTTCAGAGATCCAGAGGCGGCAAGATCGGTAGAGGCATCCTTCTTTACCAGTGACATCAAGGCTGCGGCGGTCTCTCGCCAGCAGCGCCTAGGGGAGAAAAGAGGGCTACGACACCGCACTTGCGTTCTTGCGGCAATTTAGATTGGTAGAGGCATCTCTCTTCTCCGGCAATATCAAGGCTACGACGGTCTCTCGCCAACAGCGTCCAGGAGCGAGGGATAGGGAGGCGGCACCGATTAGCCCTTTCTTGCGGCGGTATCAGATCAAGATGCCGGCTGCGGTGATGTAGGCGATAGGTAATGCCGAGCGATATCTCTAGCGACAGCTCCGGCAGTAGATGTGCATATGGGAGATTTTTCTTCCCTCTCTTTTTTCTTGTTATTCTTTATTTTCTATTCTAGGTTAGTGTCGATCCGCTGAGGATCGTTGAGACCTGGTGTTGTAATCGAATATTATTTTTTGATTAGTGGATCCGGCGCGCTCTCCCCGTGGACGTAAGAGCTTAACTCTGAACCACGTAAATCTCTTGTGTTTTTTTGTGTGTTTTGGAATCTCGTACTAGTGTTTCTTTGATTGTTTGGTGCGCACCACTATTCGCTCAAAATTTGCTTCCGTTGTTATTGTTCGCGACGAGTTCCGTACTCGCGGGCCAGTGCCAATTGAACAACAATTGGTATCAAAGCAAAGTTTGGATCTTCAGACCAGTGAGCAAATTCAATGGCAGCAAAATTTGAGGTTCCAAAATACGATGGCAAGATTGATTTCGGCCTTTGGCAAAAGTGCATAAAGGCCGTACTTGTGCAGTAGGGACTTCTCAAGGCACTCCTTAGAAAGGAGAAGGCCAAGGTGAAGGACAATGATGAGTGGGATGAGCTGGATCTCAAGGCCATCAGCACTATACAACTGTGCTTGGCAGACGAGGTCATGTATAATGTAGTCGAGGAGCAGACTACAACGGATCTATGGAAAAAGTTTGAAGAGCTTTATATGTCTAAATCACTTATAAATAAGCTATACATTAAGAAAAAATTGTATAGCTTAAGGATGTCCGAGGGAATACAGTTGTTGGACCATATGAATGTGTTCAACAAGCTGGTATCCCAGCTGCAGAGTATGGATGTGAAGGCAGAGGAGGAAGACCAGGCTCTTCTCCTCTTGTCCTCACTCCCGAGGCCGTTCGATCATTTAATCACCACCATCTTGTATGGGATTGATACCCTTAAGATGGAAGAAGTAGTGACGATGCTTCTTTCTAATGAGAAGAGGAGCAGTTTCAGGTCGAGGGCGAGCGAGGGTCTGCTCGTGAAGTGCAGAGACCCATCCCGAGGGAGATCGAAGGAGCGAGGCAAGAAGGACTCTCGACCTAGATCGAAGTCCAGAGGCAAGAACAACAAATTCCACTTCTGCAAGGAGGAGGGGCATTGGAAGGTGAACTGCCATAAGAGGAAACTCAAGGGCAAAGCACCTGAGCCTCAGCAGGTCGCTATAACAGCCGAGTATGATAGCGATGCGGATGTCTTGCACGTGTCACAGAGTAATGAGATCACGGACGAGTGGATCATGGACACTTGGTGTTTATACCACATGTGCCCACGTAGAGAGTGTTTTACCACTTTCATGGAGTGCGATGGCAGTCGGGTCCTGATGGGAAATAACTCTGTGTGCAGGACTACGGGGATCAGGACTATCCGAATCAGAATGTTTGATGGAGTGATTCAGACACTCACCGATGTGAGGTTTGTTCCTGCCCTAAGGAATAGCTTGATCTCCTTAGGTACCTTAGAGGCAGCCGGGAATTCATATACCGGCGAGGGAGGATTTATCAGGGTGAAGAGAGGCGCACTAGTCGTCATGAAGGGGAGCATACTAATATGCTTTATATGTTGATAGGCACCACGATAGCTGGTGATGCAGCTATTTCCGCGATGTATGATGAGGATACCTCTGTGCTGTGGGATGCTAGGCTTGGCCATATGAGTGAAGGAGGTCTCATAGAGCTGCATAGGAGAGGACTCTTAAAGGGAGTCAAAACATGCAGACTTGACTTTTGTGAGACCTGTGTTCTAGGAAAGCAGCACAAGGTCAAGTTTATGACATCGAGTCGGCCAGTAAGGTGTCCTGGAGTATATACACTCGGATGTATGGGGGCCATCCCCGGTGCCTTCATTTGGAGGCGCGAGTTATTTCGTGACATTCATCGATGATTACTCCAGGAAGGTTTGGATCCACTTCCTCAAATAGAAATCTGAAGTGTTTGAAAAGTTCAAGATCTGGAAGACCCAGGTGGAGAACCAGAAAGGGAAGAGGGTGAAGTATCTGAGATCCGACAATGGTGGTGAAGATACATCATCGGAGTTTCAGGGGTATTGCGATCAGGAGGGTATCATTAGGCACTTCTCCATCCATGGAATGTCACAACAGAACGGCATTGCCGAAAGGATGAATAGGATGCTTCTAGAGAGGGCCAAGTGCATGCGTCTATGCGCAGACCTTCCCAATTCCTTCTAGGCTGAGGCGGTGAGCACTGGACGGTATCTAGTGAATCTGTCCCCATCGATGTCACTAGATATAAAGTGCCCATAGGAAGTATGGTCAGGTATGCCAGTCACGTATTCTTACATCTATATCTTTGGATGTCTTGTATACACCCTGATGCCGGACATAGAGTGTACGAAGCTTGATGCTAAGTCAAGGAAGTGCATTTACTTGGGTCAAAAGACCGGCACTAAAGGATTCAAGTTATGGAATCCCGATACCAAAAGGACTGAGGTGAGGCGCGATGTGGTGTTTGATGAGGCTTCTATGTTGAATAAATCTCAGCCCAAAGCGAAGGAGATGGAGAAGACTTCGAGTCCACCAGTGGAGGCTGAGCTCGAGAGTAGTAGCAGAGCTGCAGATCAGGGAGTGGAGCATGAGGGTACTAGTAGGACCGATCATCAGGATGAATCATCAGAATCTAATGGATCAGACACTGTACAGCTCGCTCAGGAGGAGCCGTATGCAATTGTTAGGGGAAGGTCTAGGCGAGAGGTTAGAGTGCCTCTCAGGCTACAGGATTCTGTAGCATATGCTTTCCAGATGATCTCCTCCGACTCCAGATCTTACAAGGAAGCCATCGAGAGCAAGGAAAGCTCTCAGTGGATGGCGGCCATAGAGGAAGAGATTGAGTCTCTCCATAAGAAAAAAACTTGGGAGCTAGTGTATCTCCCAATAGGAGCTAAGACGATTAACTCCAAATGGGTATTCCGGAAGGAGTTTACTTCCAGGAAGGACCCCTGGAGATACAAGGCCAGGTTTGTCGCGAAAGGCTTTGCGCAAAAGAAAGGCATAGATTTCGATGAAATTTTTTCATCTATCATAAAGCATTGCTCCATTAGGTTATTGCTCGCCTTAGTGGTACTCCACGATATGGAGTTGGAGCAATTGGATATGAAGACTTCATTTCTTCATGGGATCCTAGATGAGGTGATCTATATATTACAGCCTGAGGGGTTTGTGAAACCCGATAATAAAAAGAAGGTGTGCAAGCTTAAAGCATCTCACTACGGCTTGAAGCAATCATCGAGAATGTGGAACCGGAGGTTCGATGTATTCATGGCTTCATTAGAGGTGTTGGTGTATGAGATGGGGATGGGGATGGTTATTGTAAGGTTGTTGAAGGTGTTTGAACTTGAGGAGGTGTTGGTTGTTGAGATGAAGGTGGAGGGGATGGAATCCTGATGGAGGGGACATCTTCTTGGGGTGGGGGAGCAGCTGTAACAGCTCTAGTATCCTTAGAAACCTTGGAGGAAGAGGAAGAAGCCTTAGATGGCTTTAGGATGTTCCTCTCCCATGTGCCAAATAAGGCACATGTGAGCCTTTTGGAGAATTGATGAATATGGTTTGTGAGACCATGGATTCAGTAGCCTTCTCTTGTAGGAAGATTCTAAGAATCCTTCCAAAGCACACCTATTTCTTGCTGTTCTTTTTCTTTATCAGATCAAACACTATCTTAGCCCAGTTCACTGGCTTCCTATTGACCACTACACACATAACTAGCAACTGCTGCCTGGTGATAAAATTATGGGCAGTATGCTTTCCAAGCAATACTTTACCAATAACATCAGCTAAAAATTTATAATCAGCGGACAAATGTTTCTTAAACAATTTATTGGGGTTTTCTCTAGTATGACCCATTTTAATCATCATTTCATCAAATTTAGAATTATCTATTTCCAAATCTTCTTCTCCATTCACTAATCCAAATATTTAAGATAAAATGGCGCGGGTGAGAGAAACATGGTTACCCGATATCGTTCCAGTCAGTGTGTCGGCATCTGGTGTGGAGGAGGTGAACACCCATTCCCGGATTTCTGTAGCAGCAATCTTTATCCTTGTGGTCATAAAGTTCTTCAACTGCTATTCTTCAAACAATTTTAGAATATCTAAGAAGATTTGATCTTAGTGCTGGAATGACTCAAAGTCTATGTCAAATCTAGTATCAAACTTCATCGCTGTAAGGGTGCTGTCCGGAATCGCCATGATCGCTTGCAAAAGGAAAACAGAAAGGTGGAATAGAAAGCGCGGGATTGAGCTCGAAGAAAACCTAGATATAATTTTTTCAAGAATATGAAGCGACAAACTCCATCCTGCGAAATAAAGAAAGTTCTTCGAGCTTTGGTCGATGAAATATTTTATTGATAAAAGAGTTCGTCGATCTTTGTCTGAAGAAGGGAAAACTTTTTGTCGTTCTCAGGTCGACGAAAATTTTCTAAAGCAGTATCGTCGATCTCCGGGCGACAAAAATGACTTCACACACAGAGATTTCATCGATCTCAGGTCGAAGAATTATCTCAAGAACGTTTCTCAGTTCGTCGATCTCCGTTCGACGAACTGTGGCAAATTCTTTGCCCACAGACAGAAATTAAATTAATGCTTCTCAATTGATCATACAAAGCTGATTCAAAAAGAACAGATGGTTCCTCTCATCCAAGAATTTTGTGAAGATATCTGATCTTTGCAAATCAGTGTAGAGGTCCACACACTCTCTAATGAAATGATGCCTTATTTCTATATGCTTAGTTCTACTATGATACACAGGATTCTGTGCAATAGAAATTGCACTTGTATTATCACAAAGTAGAGTTGAATTATTTAAGTTGAAACCATAATCTAGGTGTTGGTTTTGAATCCACAGCATCTGTGAACAGCAACTGCAAACTGCTATGTACTCAGCTTCTGCTGTTGATGTAGACACATATGTTTGCTTCTTGCAAAACCAGGACACAAGCCTAGCACCAAGGAACTGACATATCCCTGATGTGCTCTTCCAGTCCACTCGACATCCAGGGGAGTCAACATCAGAGTATCCAGTTAACTTAAATTCTGACTATGTTGGATACTAGAGTCCTAGGTTAGGGCAACCCTTTATATATCTCAAAATCCTTTTTAAGAAAATAAGGTGAGATTCTTTAGGGTTCACCTAGAACCTAACACAAAGACAAGTAATAAACATAATATCTTGCCTACTTGCTGTGAGATATGATAGGGACCCAAAAATGGCCCTATACAATTTCTGATCAACAGGTTTCCCATGTTCATCAGAATCAACCACAGCATTAGTAGCCATAGGTGTTTTCATGGCTGAAGCATCAGCCATCCCAAAACTTTTTATCAGCTCTTTAACATATTTGGATTGGGATATGAAGATGCCATTAGGGGACTGCTTCACTTTGAGACCAAGGAAGTAGGAGAGCTCACCAATGCTGCTCATTTCAACTTGGAATACATACGGTCAGAGAACCTTTTGCATAGTTTGAAATCAGTAGAACCAAATATAATGTCATTTACATATATTTGTACTAACAAGATTTTATCATGATGATGCTTAATAAATAAAGTCCTATCTACTATGCCTCTAGAAAATGTATGTTCTAAGAGAAAGCTAGCTATGGTTTCATACCAAGCTCTTGGAGCTTGCTTTAGACCATAGAGAGCTTTATGCAACTTATAAACATGAGATGGATAAGATGAAGAGATAAAACCTGGTGGTTGTTCTACATAGACCTCTTATTTGAGTTCACCATTAAGGAATGCACTCTTGACATCTATTTGGTATACTGTGAACTTCTTGTAGGAAGCATAGGCTAAAAATATCCTGATTGCTTCAAGCCTTGCAACAGGTGCAAAATTCTTGTCATAGTTTTTGCCATCCTCTTGTCTGTATCCTTGAGTAACTAGTCTGGCTTTATTCCTTATGATAGTACCTTAAGCATCTAGTTTATTTCTAAATACCCATTTAGTTTCAATGACTGTGTAGTCTTTGGGTCTTGGAACTAAATCCCAAACTCTACATCTCTCAAATTGGTTGAGCTCCTCTTATATTGCAATGATCAAGTGCGGATCTTGCTAACCTTCTTTAATGGATTGGGACTCAGTTTGAGATATGAAGCAGGCATGCATTATATCTTGGTGGAGTTGATGCCTTGTCTGCACACCCACTGGGATGTCTCCAATCACTTGAGATACAGGGTGATCTCTAAGTGTGACTATCTTAGTAGGAGGAGCTGGTTGAGCTATAGCTTGGGGAGTTAATTCCTCTAGTGGAATTATAGCTGTTGTTGGATCTACACTGATCTCATTGTCTTCATCTTCAATTTATTTAGCAATATGTGGAGAAGGATGTGTAACAGCCTCATTGGTGAGGGTCAACTCATCTAACTTCTCAAACAAGTTAGGTACCTACAAAGTTTCATGGTAGAAGCTATCTTCTCCTTGTAAAATATGTTAGTCTCATCAAATGAAATATGAATAGACTCTTCAATTTTCATGGTTGATTTATTATATACCCTATAAGCCTTGCTTACTAGGGAATATCCAAGAAAATTTCCAACTTCAGACTTGGCTTCAAACATTCTAATATATTTCTTGTTGTTGTTATGAATGTAACAGACACAACCAAAAACTCTAAAATAATCTACTTTAGGTTTCTTCCTTTTGAGTAGTTCATAGGGGATCTTCCCCTTATGCTTATGAATCAAACTTCTGTTCAGGACATAGTTTGCTGTGCTCACAGCCTCTAGACAAAAGGATAGGGGAAAGTGAGCATCTACAAGTAATGTGCCTGCATCTTCAATGAGTGTTCTGTTTTTCCTTTCAGCTACCCCATTTTGTTGAGGAATTCTAGGAGCAGAGCAGTAATGCCTGATACCTTCCTTCTCGCAGAATTCTTGTATGGGAAGAGACTCAAACTCAGTACCATGATCACTTCTGATCAATACAACTGGAGTAGAGTACTCAATCATTATGCTCTTGAGAAAATCTGTGAGAACCTTGAAGTTATCTGACTTGTTTATCAAGAAGAACACCCAAGTGAACCTTGAGAAGTCATCAACAATTACTAAGGTATAAAACTTCCCTCCTAGGCTCTGTACAATAATGGGTCCAAAAACATCCATATGGAGCAAGTACAGTATCCTAGATGAATCACTCTTATTAAGTGACTTAAAACTATTTTTAGTGTGCTTGCCTAATTGATAAGCCCTACAAAGGCTTTCCTTATTATAGGGGCAAGAAGGCAATCCTCTAACAAGGTTGTCCCTAGATAGTTTCGCAACGTTTTTTAAGGTTTACATGTCCTACTATCCTATGCCAAAGATAATTATTATTACTGGTTTGGTTAAACATTCATATTTCAGTTTTAGCTTACTTAAAATTAACTATATAGATATTTCCTACTCTAGTGTCAGTTAAAACTACTTTGTTATCCATAAAAGTAATAATACAGGAAGTTTTGTTAAATGATAACTGAAACCTTTCATCACATAACTGACTTATGGATATAAGGTTGTGCTTCAGTCCACTTACATATGCAACCTTACTGAAGGTGACTGCTCCAATTTTGACCTTTCAATATCCTTCAGTCTGGCCACAATTAGAATCACCAAATATTACTTTGGGTCCTAGCTTTGACTTATAGTTGATTAGGTTTTCCTTATTTCCAGTCATATGCTTTGAATAGCCACTGTCAAGATACCACTGTTGCTCTTTGGTGGGATAATCTTTCACCTGCAATAAAACAGATTAGCTTTTCTTGAACCAGGTTACCTTGGGTCCTTATTGATTTACATCACAAAGCTGGAAATATATGAGTATTCTGGTTGATTTTTGTAACCTATGGGATGATATCTTCTAGGTGGAATTATCCACTGATTAAATGGATTAATGTTTTGTCTTGGTTGATTAAATGGTATGTTGGAATTAAATTTTCTATTATTACAAATAGGGGTCGACGAGTTCTGGTACAGATCGATGAACGGGGATGAGTTCGTCGAACTCTACTTAGAGAATGAAAGTATTTATTTTCTGAGCACCAATTTCGTCGATCTCTGGTCGACGAACCACACTGGTTTCGTTTATCACAATTTAGAGAATAGTTATAATAGAAGTTGGCGTTCTGAGTTCGTCGACTTGAGTTCGACGAACTGTAAACATTTCGTCGATCTGGGTTCGACGAAATCTTCTGAACATAGTTATAGTTAAGAATTTTCTTATTCTTTCTTCTTTTCTTATTCTTTTGTTTTGGTTCTGTTTGTTTAATAATATTATCATCTTTCTTCTCATTACCTTTTTCAAAAACAAATTTAATTGGAGTTGTTAAGCTATTCTTTTGAATCAGTGGGGGTTGGCTTGATGAAGCACCTAAGCCCAGCTTTCCATTTAGCCTGGCATTCACTCTTCTTGTGATGTCCATTAGCTTAATACTTCTCCCATTTAGGGATTCTTCAAGTTACCTAGACTCAGCTAATTCAGTTTTTAATGATATAGTTTGTTCATTAGCTAGAGTTATTTCATCTTTTAATTTGATATTTTAAGAAAGCAGGTTTTCTAATTCATTTATTCTTTCTCTAAGTTGCTTAATCTCTTTTTCAGAATTATTTAAATTAATACATAAAGATTTAAATTCAATTCTAAGTTCATCTGAATCAAAATCAAAAGAAGACATTACATGATCTTCCTCAGATTCATAGTCTTCACCCTCTGACTTGTCATCTTTTGCTTCTGAACAGTAGCCTGATGCATTCATGGCCATCAGGCAAATCTCCTTTGCCTTTGCTTCCTCTTCATCTTCACTGGAGATTCAACTTCAGTCTCACTCCATTTCTCAGCCACAAAGACTTTCTTCTTCCTTTTATGCTTGCTGGAGGAGGTCTTATTGTAGTGTTGTTTTCTTATTTCTTTTTCTCTTCTTCTCTCCTTCCTTTGGTTCTCTGGACACTCTGAGATGAAGTGTCCAGGCTACCTGCAGCCAAAACAAATAACTTCTTTAGTGGGAGTCTTATCATACTTTGGCTTATCATCTTGCCTTGATGACTTCCTCCCGAAGTCTTTCTTGCCTATTTTGTAAAATCTCTTGTCTAAGAGACTCAAAAATTCTTCATTGGATGTTTGGGCTTCTAATTCTTCATTTGCTTTGAATGCAATACTTTGCCCCTTTTGACCTGATGAAGGAGTCTTCTACTCTGCATCCTCTCTAGACTTTATCAATTTTTCATAAGACTTGAGCTTTCCAAGTAGAGATTTTGTGGAGATCTCATTTAGACTTTTTGCTTTCTTGATAGGCTAGAATCTTGAATCCTATGAGCATATGAGGATTTTGTCATTTACTTCTGTCAGGGTGATGTCTTTGTCCAAAGTCTTTAGCTCATTGATGATTGAGCTCAGTATGTTGTACATGTCACTAACAGACTCTGATTCATCCTTTTTGAAGTTCTCATATTGTGAGATGAGATTGAATCTCATATCCTTTCTCTTATCTGCTGAACCAGCAACAATCTGATTAAGGCAATCCCAGATAGCCTTGGATGATGTGCACTCAGCCACCTTCTTGAAAATGTCATCAGACATTGTCTGAGCAAGAATATTCATGGCCTTTGTATCAGCTATTTTGGCCTTTTTCTGAGCATTTGTCCACTCAGGTTGTGGAACATCATGTGTGCTGGAACTTGCAGTAGATGTTGCCACTGGAACTGGTGGTCCTGTCAAAACAGAATTAAAGATATCCTCATAAATAGAGTTCATATATAGCTTGATTCTTGCCTTCTAGATAGCAAACTTATTCAAGTTGCAAACTGGAGGTCTGGTGCTTGCAGAGTATTTGTTCTGTGCCATGATGTGAAAACATAAAAACTAGGAAAAGAAGATCAGATCTTGCAAGGATCTTTTGGTTCAAGTGTTAGCTTGTACAGACAAAGGAACACCCCTCTGATACCAATTGAAAGATGGGGGTTAGACCTGATTTACTCTAGGGGGGTGAATAGAGTAATTTAAACTTTGGCTGTTTTTTGATTTATATCAGAGTAAAAATAGGTGATACCAATAATAATATATAAGAAAATAAAAATAGGTTAAACTAATAAATCTATCACAACACAGAAAGAACAAGAAAGAAAATGATCACACATAGACAACACAAGAATTTTATAATGGTTCCCTAACCGTTGTACATCCACTCTTCTACCACCCTAGTAGGAATCTACTATCAGTTTTTTGATCAGGTGACTACCACCACAAGATCTATTTCCAAGGAGATCTCACAACACTTTAGGCTTTTGATCAGGTGCCCAAAAACCAAGAATAAACTTTTTAAGAGAGTTAATAAATCCTTTGTACAGGAGGTGAGAGAGTGGTGTTGAGGTCTTCTCTTTTCTCTAAACAATAGAGAAGATAAGTGGATATGTTGTTGTCAAGACTCCTTCTGAAATGTTGAGATCGTTCAGAAAGTTGGTGCCTTTCTCAGGGTGTAGGTCTTCAGCCTTGTCTGAAAGAATCCTGGAACATTCTGACATGTTCAAAGATAGTGCCCTTGAATATTCTTAGAGGAGAAGGTTGAAGAAGACTCTTGGTAGTGATGGATGTTCTTCTTCAGTATTAAGAATGGATAAGGGAGAAAAACAGAATGTTTTCTGTATGCAGAGAAGAAGTTGAGTATGATGTTGTTCTGTGCAATTGTATTATCTTCTCTATATTGCTCTTGTGTTTCTACTGCAGGTGTAGTCTGTGTATGCTTGCAATGATTATTCTGTATCTGCTTCTTTTTTTTTTTCGTCTGAGAAGAATTTCTCTTTTATATTCTGAAGTCAATAATTTCTCCTTTGAAATTTGAATTGCTGACATTAATTGCTGATTTCCCTGGAGAAAGAAACAGTTAGAATATTTACTTAAATGAGTTTCCCCAACTGCCCCTAATAAAATAAGCAAGTAATTAACCTGATGTGGACAATAATTTTGGTTCAAGTATTAGCTTGTACAAATAAAGGAACACCCCTCTGATACCAATTGAAAGATGGGGGTTAGACCTGATTTACTCTAGGGGGGTGAATAAAGTAATTTAAACTTTGGCTATTTTTCTGATTTATATCAGAGTAAAAATAGGTGATACCAATAATAATATAGAAGAAAATAAAAACAGGTTAAACTAATCAATCTATCACAACACAGAAAGAACAAGAAAGAAAATGATCACACATAGACAACACAAGAATTTTATAATGGTTTCCCAACCTTGGTACATCCACTCTTCTACCACTCTAGTAGGAATCCACTATCAGGTTTTTGATCAGGTGACTACCACCACAAGATCTATTTCCAGGGAGATCTCACAACACTTTAGGCTTTTGATCAGGTGCCCAAAAACCAAGAATAAACTTTTGAAGAGAGTTAATAAACCCTTTGTACAGGAGGTGAGAGAGGGGTGTTGAGGTCTTCTCTTTTCTCAAAACAATAAAGAAGAAAAGTGGATATGCTGTTGTCAAGACTCCTTATGAAATGTTGAGATCGTTCAAAAAGTTGGTGCCTTTCTCAGGGTGTAGGTCTTCAGCCTTGTCTGAAAGAATCCTGGAACTTTTTGACTGGTTCAAAGATAGTGCCCTTGAATGTTCCTGGAGGAGAAGGTTGAAGAAGACTCTTGATAGTGATGGATGTTCTTCTTCAGTATTCAGAATGGATAAGGGAGAAAAACAGAATGTTTTCTGTATGCAGAGAAGAAGTTGAGTATGATGTTGTTCTATGCAATTGTATTATCTTCTCTGTATTTCTCTTGTGTTTCTACTGCAGGTGTAGTTTGTGTATGCTTGCAATGATTATTCTGTATCTGCTTCTTTTTTTTTCGTCTGAGAAGAATTTCTCTTTTATATTCTGCATTCAATAATTTCTCCTTTGAAATTTGAATTGCTGGCATTAATTGCTGATTTTCCTGGAGAAAGAAACGGCTGGAATATTGACTTAAATGAGTTTCCCCAACTGCCCCTAATAAAATAAGCAAGTAATTAACCTGATGTGGACCATAATTAATGCTACCAATAATGGCTATATTCGGAAAAATATGAGCATTAATTACTAAGGAACATTACTGCTAAATAATATTGAAAGTAAGGGACTGAAGAAAGGAAAACTTCTCATTCTGGATCAGGACAGAAATCGTCGACCTTAGAACAGAATTCGTCGACTGGAGTTCCATGTTCATCGACCTGAGAATTCCTATTCATTGACCCGAGCTCTGCGAAATGCATACTGAGAATAACTTGCCAATTCTGTGCTCTGAGTTTGTCGAGCTGAGAATCTGTCTGAAAGAGGATATCGTCGACCTGAGCTCGAATATCGTCGAGCTCAACTCAGATAAGGATTTCTGTGTTCGTCGATCTGAGATCGATGATCGTCGAGCTGAGTTCGAAGAACTATGAACTCAAAATTTTGATCTCTGAATTTTGCTAAATCTAGAATCTACTGAGGTCCTCTGCTTGCTGGACCATGTAGGTTGAACCTAAAGACTAGCCTAAACTTTAGGACTCACAGACTTGACCCTGGCTATACAATATGGGTCAAACTCAGCCTAATTAGTGAACCTAGCCAAAATCCAAACTAGGTATCCAACATATACTCATGAATACTCGTTGAATTCGTCATGTATGCTCACTATCACTCGTCGAATATGTCATATTTACTTAGAGAATAATCTCTGAAATCTTAGAAATCAGCTAAATAAAATTCGTCGAGTATCATCATGTATACACGTCTAATTTATCGAATATATCTATCGATACTCGATGAATTCGTCGAATATAAATGTCTATACATGACGAATTCATCGGGTCATTTCGACTTTACTTCTCTTGATTTATCTAAGTGTTGTTTGTCATATACCACTTAGATAGGCTTTGAGTGTGTCGAGTTATCTAGCCGATACTCATTGAGTTTGTCGAGTATACTAGACGATACTTGTCGAATTCGTCGAGTAATCCTTCTGCCAGGCATTAGGTGATCTGTTAAATCGTTCGGGGATTTTCTATGTGTTTTTCGTCGAGTTTCATTACTGTTCGACGAGTATACCCGGGGATACTCGACGAATTATACTTAGGGTTATTTTCTTCTGATTTTAAATTTTTTCTGGCTCATTCTTCCGAATCGCCATGTACAGTGATTTACACACGTATCTGGATGGATGTCTTTTCTAGCCATTACATAAGGAAAATTCCTATATATTTTTAGGGTGGAATTTATTCAACCCTAATCATGCTCTTAATCAAATCAAGAAATTCCAGATCGAGAAAAATTCTGTCAGTGACATCTACGTTCTTCGCACATCTCTCGGTCTACGAAAAGCTTATTGCACGATTCGTTCTTCGTCAACTAATTTGAATAGATTGTTGATCTCCAAAGATTTGGATTCTATGTATATCTAGCCTATCCTTGAGTTTTGATCAAGTCTTCAAAGCATTCATATTTTCCTTGTTCTTCAAGTCATACAAGATCAACCTTTTCGAAGAACGAAGTATTGAAGACTTTAGATCTGAATAAGATTATTTATAATCTTTATTGTGTAAATATTCTTTACTTTTGCAGGAGGTTTACCCTATGAGTTATAGATTCATGTTTGGATCGAGTTATAGATCCGTGTTTGGATCGAGTTATTGGAGAGTTTGTTCTCTGAGTGGTAGGAGCGTTGTCTCCGAGTTATAGGAGTTGAGGCTCCATGGTGTAAGATTTATTGCAATCTGAGATAAAGGTGAAGTAGTTGAATCTAGCCATTCGTGGTAGATAGGCGAGGCGGGACAGTGGACGTACCCAACTTAGGGAACACCTATAAATCTCATTGTTTTGTGTGCTTAATTTTTCATTTATTTTTATTCCACAAAAAGACTCAAAACTCACCTATTCACCCCCTCTAGGTGATTTAGGTAGACGTTAGATACTTTCATCCACCCATCTCAGTGGTCACTGCCCTGGCTCTGGGCGAGAACACCCCCTTCAGGAGGCCTAGTAAGGAGGTTGTGGGGTAAGGCAACAAACGAGATATCCCAGGGCAAATGTTGTTCCCCAGCTCGGCAAATGCTGGTAGGGTCTGCGAGGTAGAGATGCGAGTTCGCCCTGCTCGACCTGACAGTGAAGGAAGTCCTTTCAGCGTGTTGGTCATATCTGCCCCAGTACCAGAGGGGTTCCGCGAGCCGAAGATGTCCTACTACACTGGTAGGGATGACCCGGTTATGCACATATAGTGGTTTGAGGATGTGATCTCAATCAGGAAGGTGACGGATGCTTTCAAGTGTCCACTCTTCGCCATAACCCTCAAGGAGAAGTCAAGGGAGTGGTTACAACATCTTCCCTCCAGATCCATTTAATATTTTGAGGACCTGCATCAGGGGTTCTTGCTGATGTTTTCAACTTCAAAAAAGAGGAAGAAGGAATAAGAGTCCCTATTTCTCATCAATTAGGTGGCGGAAGAGACATTGGGGAGTTACGTCGATAGGTTTTAGGAGGATGTCCTCTAAGTTCAGGATATGGAAGGGCATACCCTCATGGTGGCCTTCAATTTGGGGTACGACAAGGGTTCTTCAGGATGGAGCTGAAGCGAGTGCCTCCATTGACCTTTGAAGAGCTGATGGAGAGGGAAGCCAAGGAGGTTGAGAGAGAATCGGCGAATCCAGCATTTGCCAGGAGATTGGCCAAGTGGGAAACAGAGGAAGTGAGAGAGAGCTAGGAGGAGGTAGGAGTCGAGAAGTGAGGAGGGAAGAGCCAAGACAGCACCAACCGAGGTGGGGGCGCTAGGAGCCGAACAGTCAGCTGGGTTGGAGGCAGCAGGAATGGCACAACTAGGGCCAGAGAAGAGGTTTTCATGGAGGGCAGAACCACCCAGGAGGCAAGGCCGGTTCAACCTATTAGTGTTACCATTATGATCTAAAAGTGATCAAGTATGTAGCCTCACTGCCAATAGAGTATGAGCCTATCAGGGTCACACATAAGAAAGTTTGGAGAAATTGGGAGATTGACTTATTATGATTTTCTTATATGATGAGTGGAAAAGACTTCGCAACAACCAATCCTTTGAAAGTGTCGTGTACATTGAGACCACTCAACGCTTTCATCAAGTCAAGTGTTGACTCATCGAATTATGGCGTTGAGTTTGTTGAGTTTACTCAGCGATTTGTCAAGTCAAAGAGCTGATTCATCGACTATGGCACCTAAGCGTTAAGTGTGTTGGGTATACTCGACGATTCATTGAGTCAAGGATTTGATTCGAAGAGTCTGAGTCTCAGGAATTGAGTTCGTTGAGTTCACTCATCGCCTTCATCGAGTTAAAGGGTTACTTGATGATTCTGGCACTTAGGCGCTGAGTGCGTTTAGTCCACTCAACGCCTTCGTCGAGTCAAGTGTTGATTCGACGGGTTTTGGCGCGGAGAGCGTTGAGAGCATTGAGTTCACTCAATGCCATTTGTTGAATATCATATGGATACTCGACGATTCTCCGAGTATAGTTTTTATACTCAACGATTCGTCGTATATAACATTGATACTCGACGATTCGTCGAGACAAGGGTTGTCTGGTCAAAAATGCTGGATTCTAAGTCTTGGGTCTGCAAATAGCAATGGTTATTATGTTTGTTCCTTTAGGTATAAATGGAAGGATTTTAGGGTTTCTCTTTATTGGATCGACTGTTCATTATGTCTAAGCACACGAGCCGCACTATACGAAAAATCGGAACCCTATGATCTGATGGAAGTCGTTCTACCCGCTGCCAATCCTTCCACAGCCGGTCTTATTCCGGCGAGTGTAGCCGCCTCCGCTCCTGTAACGTGCCTTGAATTCTGTGGAGATGCTGAACTTCCTCTCCTGACATAGATCTTTTGCTACAAGATTTGAAAGTCCACCTAGTGTCAACTACCTTCACCTATGGGGGGGGGGAATAGGTGTCTTGCAGTGTATTTGCGGAATTAAAATTGTACCTGCACAAGAAAACAAAACAACACAGCACAGAAAGGACACAAGCAATTTATAGTGGTTCCCCGATTTGGGTACATCCACTTTCTCCCTTCGACCTATCTCCCAACCAGGGACGACTCGGTCACTTCACCAACAGGATTGAAATCCAATCCTTGCACTATCGGAAGGAACCCTTCCACACGTAGGAGTCAACACTCCCACAACACGGGTTGCACCCAACCCTACAACTAGGAACCAAATGTTCCTTTACAATAAAAAAGAAATTGGAGTGTATAAGAAATACAAACAACTTGAAGATCTAGGTGTCCCTTTTTGTTAGACTACTTGTTCTTGTAGGCAACGAAAAGTCCACAACCCTTGATCTTTCTTGGAGAAAATCTCCCCGAGACTGGCGCCGGCAAAGGGCGGCGGCAAGGCTCTCGGTGTTGGCGACGGCAACTGAAAACAGCAGCGATGCACTGGAGATTCAATCTTCTTAGCGAAGTCGGCAAGGTCTTCCAACGGTCACACTAGGATCGATCGTCTCGATCGATTCGGACGGGGATGGATTTCCCTATCTCAAATCAAGAGACAAAAGATCTCTGGTTAGACGCGTGAGACGCTGTGCAAGACTTGGCTTCTATCACCGGGGATCTGGAGGAGATCGATATCAGCTACGGTGACCACTGCACGAGCGACGGTGACGGAGGCGGAGCTCGTTCGCGATTTTAGGGTTAGTCGGCGGCTCGGCTTTCGTATACTGTATCCGTTAACAATTGTACACAAATACCTGTGTATTTATACAATAGGTCATGGAGATGACCGTTGTGGGCCCCACCAAAGAAAAGACCAAAGTCCGGTTCAAATAGCTGCAGGTAACATGGACCGGTCCAGGAATTCGGAAAAATCGCCCAAGGCAAAATCAGCGAGAATCGTAGGTGATTCTCGACGAATCGGCGAGAATCACTTACGATTCTCGCCGAATTCTACTTGGCGAATTCTGGCTGCACAGGTTATAGAGGCCGGGGAGAATCGGTGGGAATCACATTTGATTCTCGCCGAATCGTCGAGAATACAAAGTCATTCTCGACGAATCAGCGAGAATCACTTAGTGATTCTCGACGATTCTGCCTTAGAGAATTTTCTGACTGCGTCGAGACAGCTGGCCTAACCCGGCGAGAATCATCTAGTGATTCTCGACGAATCGACGAGAATCACTTAGTGATTCTCGATGATTTACACTTAGACGATTCTCGTCTTTCAACCCGTGAGCTGGTCTTTGGCTCATCCTTGCTCCTTGTCTGCTCATGATCTTTCATGACCCTGTGCTTGGAAATAAGTACACTCTAATAGAGAGAGTACACGTAAGCCAACAAACTGATCTGCTCAACGAGGGATTACGTTGCACAGACCCGTGTATATTGACCTATTGCACCCTAACATTGGTGTGTACTTAGCAATGAATAGCTGCAAGCACAACTAGAAGAAATTCATCAAATATATAGTGAATTCACCTTAGCTTGTTCAGGAGCTTCTTCAAATCAGGTACATTGTGGATACAATACCCAACAATCTCCCCCTATTTGAAGAAGCCTAAACCCTACAAGCTAAGGTGAATACAATGGCTTGGAAAAACAGAACTTAAAATAAAAAGTTGAAATTCCATACCGTTATCTTTAGAGCTTGTGGAGCTATCACCTTAGCACCTTAGCCGAGAGGGTAATGGTAATCTCCCCCTTTTCGGCTTCTGCAAATCGGGGATTGAAGCATGAGACACCATGCTCCCCCTCAGTTCTTGTACCTTTACTTTCACTAAATTCCTAGCAGAGGCTCCCCCTAGACGCATGAGCCTTGAGCTTCTGTAGTCTTCATTCCTCGTAGTTTAGCATCCCCAATTCAGTTTTAAGCATACTGAACTTGGCCTCGTCAAGGGGCTTTGTGAAAATGTCTGCAATCTGCTTGTCAGTGGGAACATAGCAGAGAGAGATGTCCTGGTTCTCCACGTGTTCCCGAATGAAATGGTAACGCACTTCAATATGCTTCATTCTGCTGTGCGATACCGGATTGTTGGCAATAGCAATTGTACTAGAGGAGTCGCAGTACATCTGTACTTCCTTGAACTGGAGAGCATAGTCTGCTAACTTATTTCTGATCCATAGAAGTTGTGCGCAACAGCTCCCAGCCGAAATGTATTTTGATTCCGCTGTGGAGGTTGCAACACAATTCTACTTCTTGCTATTCCATGAGATGAGCCGTCTTCCGAGGAATTGACATGTCCCAGAGGTGCTTTTTCTGTCATCCCTACTTCCTGTAAAATCAGCATCTGAAAAACCTATTAGCTCGACATCATTATTTCTCGGGTACCACAAGCTAAGATTGGGGGTACCTCTAAGGTATCTTAGAATTCGCTTTGCAGCGACATAGTGAGATTCCTTAGTGTTCACCTGATATCTGGCATAGACACATGTGGAGAACATGATATCCGGTCTACTGGCAGTAAGGTAGAGCAGGGATCCAATGATGCTTCTGTATTTTGTTTCATCAAAAGGTTTCCCTTTCTCATCCTTATCTAGAGACATAGTGGATCCCATTGGAGTCCTCATAGAGGTTGCATTCTCCATTCCAAATTTCTTGAGGAGTTCATTTGTGAACTTCGTCTGAGAGATGAAGATTCCATCCTCAGACTGTTTCACTTGAAGTCCCAAGAAAAACTTTAGCTCTCCCATACTGCTCATTTCAAACTTTCCTTGCATAAGTTTAGAGAACTTTTTGCAAAGATTGTTGTCCGTTGAGCCGAATATAATGTCATCGACATAGATTTGCACCAGCAAGATCTTGCCTTTGACTTCCCTAAGAAACAATGTTTTATCTATTTTTCCTCTAGAGAACTTGTTCTCAAGAAGAAAACTAGACAAGGTCTCATACCAAGCTCGAGGAGCTTGCTTTAAACCATATAGAGCTTTATTAAGAAAATATACATGTTTAGGATAAGTAGGATTGACAAAACCTGGGGGTTGAGCGACGTGTACTTCCTCTTTCAGGTCTCCGTTCAAGAAGGCTGATTTCACGTCCATTTGATAGACAGTGAATCCTTTGTGCGAAGCATAAGCCAGGAACAATCTGATGGCCTCGAGCCTTGCCACTGGTGCAAAGGTCTGTTCGAAGTCAATCCCCTCCTCCTGTCGGTAACCTTGAGCCACTAGCCTGGCCTTGTTCTTTATGATGAAACCATGTTCATCCAGTTTGTTTCTGAAGATCCACTTGGTTCCAATCACATTCTGCTTTTGTGGTCTGGGAATCAGCGTCCAAACGTTGCATCGTTCGAATTGATGCAATTCATCTTGCATGGACAAAATCCATGCAGCATCTTTGTTCGCCTTGTCGAACTTCTTTGGCTCAACCTGTGACAGGAAGCTAAGATGCAAAATCTCGTTAATGGTACCTCTTCGAGTTCTGACCCCGTCACGAGGATCTCCGATGATCTGATCTCTAGGATGATCCCTCACGTGTCTGAGCTCAAGAAGTCTGGCATCAGGAGCTTCAACTACTTCTTGGGCATCTCCTTCTTCTAAAGGATTTGCTCCATTTTGATCTTCAACTTCTCCGATCGGCGTTGATGTGGAGACCTTGACGTATTTTGGAGTTGCATCTTTCTCGGGCTCAGTCAGGTGTAGCTTGTCGAGTCTGGCACCTGTATCTTCAAGAAGACCACTGGAAGAGTTGCAATTAAGCAAACTTCCTTCATCAAAAACAACATTAATTGATTCCTCTACCACTAGGGTTTTCTTGTTAAAAACTCGATAAGCCCGACTGTGGCTACTATAGCCCATGAATATGACTTCGAAGCATTTTTCACCAAACTTAGTACGAGGGTACTTCCCATTATTCAGTACATAACATTTGCAGCCAAAGATCCTCAGATAGGACATGGTTGGTTTCTTGCCTTTCAGTAGCTCATAAGGAGTCTTACGATGGCTCTTGTTGATCAACGCCCGGTTTTGTACATGACAAGCCGTATTGATAGCCTCGGCCCAAAAGTATTCTGGGAGAGAAGCGTCATTCAACATTGTCGTGCACGCCTCAATGAGTGTTCTATTCCTCCTCTCCGCCACTCCATTTTATTGAGGAGTGCGAGGGGAGGAGAACTCATGAAAGATACCAAGTTCTTCACAGAACTCTGTCATAGCCCCAGACTCAAACTCTGTTCCGTGGTCACTTCTGATTTTGACCACTGAGCAGCTAAGTTCGTTCTGTATCTGCTTGACAAAATTGGTGAAGATGTCAAACGTATCAGACTTGCGCTTTAAAAAGAACACCCACGTAAACCGAGAGTGATCATCTATAATCACTAGCGTATACGACTTCCCTCCTAAGCTATGAACTTGCATAGGACCAAACAAGTCCATGTGTAGAAGATAAAGACATCTGGAGGAATCTTTGTCTGGGATGCCCTTAAAGGTAGCCCGAGTCTTCTTGCCCATCTGACATGCAGGACATGGACTATCTTTAATGCACTTAATTATGGGAGCATCCCTTACTAAGTCTTTGGAAAACAGCATATTAATTTTCTTGTAATTAATGTGTGCCAATATCTTGTGCCATTGTTCACAAAGAGATGCACTGCCTTTTGCAATGAGGCATACTGGGGTAGAAGAATCTAAACTAAGAAAATCTAAACAGAAAATATTTCTGCTCCTAATGCCAGTTAATACAGTCTCCGAAGAATCACATGATATTATCAGGCATTTATCCTTGCAGAACTTAATGTCATACCCTTTACAACATAACTGGCTTACGCTGATCAGGTTATGATTTAACCCTTCAACATAAGCTACGTTAGTGATAGAGAGTATACCGTTGGAAATCGTACCGTAACCTCTGGTGACTACCCGATCAGATCCCCCAAATATGACTTTGGGTCCATTCTCGACTAGAGAGTACTCCCGCAGCAGGCTTCTTGTCCCGGTCATGTGACGGGAGCATCCACTGTCCAAATACCAAATAGGTGTTTTGTTGGCCTTTGGACATTCCTGCAAAACAAAATTAATTTGCCTTAGGAACCCAATCGTACTTGGGTCCTAGATTTTTCGTTAGCATACTCCCCCTCGGTTGGTTAGCCCTACGAGAGGTCGTTCTCGCATTGCCAACATGAGGAGTCTCGATATTCCTTGGATTAAACCAACAATCCATGGCAAAGTGACCAATTTTGCCACAGCACCAGCAGTCAAACCTGTTATACCTCCTCTTGGGCGCCTGCTTCACCCTTGAAACGTGGGGTTCAGCCGGGGCCGAAGACCTGGAGGTGGAGGCATCATGATGACCACAGTCACATGACTTCTTCACCTCTTGGCTTTTCAGTGTAACAGGCTTGGCCTTAGGTGCCTGCTTCCTATTATGGCCGCTAGAGAATTGACCATAATTTCCCAAGTGGATTTCCTCATAAGGTGCCTTGAAGACACTCTCACTGAAGTTACGGGGAAAGGTCCACCCATCATACCGGCTCTTCGGCTTTGCAACCTAGGGCCTGAAGTGATGGCCGTATGTTGACTCAAAGTCATGTTGGTTACAGGGAAAGCTAGGCTTTCTGAACACAACAGGGCTAAGTGGGGCCTTTCCTTTCTCAGCAGCAGAGGCTTTCTTGGCAGCCTTATTCTTCCTCTTGTTCTTATTTCTCCTGAATGAGGAGCTAGGTGCCCCTACGTGCCCCAAACCAGCTCCTTTGGTCTGAGCAATGAAGGTATCAACTAGTGGAAGAACTGTCTTCGGCATAGAGAAGCTCTTAACGATCTTCTTTTCTGCCGCAAGTTGTTCTTCCAACTTGTCGATTTCCTCTTGCTTAAGATCGAGGAGCTTAAGGGACTCAGAATGATTTGAAGCCAGGTCCGAGTGCTCCTGTCGGAGAGAGATCAAACTGGTGATCTCTTCCCTCAGGGATACACTCTCACCTTTGAGGAATTTAGCTTCCTTCTTCTCAGCCTTCAGTCTCTTTCGACATTCCACGAAAGTGTTGAGCAGAAGCTCATACTTATCGAGGAGCTCAGCTTCACAGGCCGAAGGGCTATCCTTAGGGTCATTATCCTGAGACTCAGGATCAGAGTCAGAGTCGGAGAGAGGGGTGTGAGCTTTTACCTTCCCAGTAAATGGGGGGCAATCTCCTTCCGAGTCACAGCGACCCATTAGCCCAAAATAGGCTTCCTCGTCATCGCTGGTGTCTGATGTGTCAGATTCACTCAGTGTCTTTGGCTTCTTCGCGATGTAACTCCTCTTCTACTTCTTGTCTTTTGAGGACTTGTGCTCCTCTCCCTTTCCCTTTTCCATCTTGCCTTGATGGCAGTCGGCCACGACGTGTCCTGGCTTGTTGCAACCAAAGCAAATAATGTCAGATGAGCGGTGTTTGTTCGGTTTGGAAACATACCTGTCAGAAGAATAGTTCTTCTTCTGATCCCTTGAAGAGGAGCCATTTCTCTTTCTCTGATTCCTCAGCTTGAGGAACTTCTTGAATTCCCGTGTGATAAGGGATAAGTCTTCCTCAGACCATTCTGAGCCGGAGGAGCTTGGCTCAGAGTCTTCCTCTTCATCCCTCTTCCACGCACGGGAAGAAGCGGCACCCTTGCCCTTTCTGGAATGAATGTCTTTCAGGGCCACCGTCTTTTCCTTGGCCGCGGCTTTCTCTGCTTCCTCTTCAGCCTTCCTTGTGTTCAACTGAAGCTCATAGGACATGAGCTTCCCAAACAGAATCTGAGGGTCGGTTTCCATAAGTCTGCCAAACTCACGGATGGCGCAGATCTTTGTGTCCCATTCCTTAGTGAGGGACCAAAGGAACTTATCATTGAGTTCACCGTCAGCGAACACTCTTCCATATCCTTTGAGTGCATTGACGATCTTGAGGAAGTTTTCGAAGGTAACTCCGATCTCCTCTTTTGGCCCTTGTCTGAAGGCCTCATATATCTGATTGAGGAGGGATCTCCGATCGTCCCTCACTTCATCCATGCCATCCATTAATACAATCAGGCAGCTCCAGAGATCCTTGGCTGTCCTGTAGTTGCAGAAGTTCTGCATCATAGAGTCGTCAACTGCGCTTACCAGGATGTTCTAAGCTTTTTTATCGAGTCCGAACAGCACCATTTCGTCCTTGTCCATTTCCAAAAGTGTCTTGGGCACTTTCTTGGTAGGATCAATGGTGGAGGCCTTAGTGGGAATGTAAGGTCCCTCCTCTACTATCATGAATAGCCGGGGGTCGACTGCTTCCATGTAGAATCTGATTCTTTCCTTCCAGATAGGAAAGTTCAGTCTGGTGCACACTGGGATTTTGCCGGAGTGCTTGAGTCCGTCCATGGAAGATATCGGTCTTCTTCTTGACACTGGTGGCAGAATTCTACTCAAGGTGTGAACCTTTTTGATGAGCAACCTCCCTCTGATACCACTTGAAAGTCCACCTAGTATCAACGACCTTCACCTATGGGGGGGGGGGGAATATGTGTCTTGCAACGTATTTGCGGAATTAAAATTGTACCTGCACAAGAAAACAAAACAACACAGCACAGAAAGGACACAAGCAATTTATAGTGGTTCCCCGATTTGGGTACGTCCACTTTCCCCCTTCGACCTATCTCCCAACCAGGGACGACTCGGTCACTTCACCAACAGGATTGAAATCCATTCCTTACACTATCGGAAGGAACCCTTCCACACGTAGGAGTCAACACTCCCACAACACGGGTTGCACCCAACCCTACAACAAGGAACCAAATGTTCCTTTACAATGAAAAAGAAATTGGAGTGTATAAGAAATACAAACAACTTGAAGATCTAGGTGTCCCTTTTCGTTAGACTACTTGTTCTTGTAGGCAATGAAAAGTCCACAACCCTTGATCTTTCTTGGAGAAAATATCCCCGAGACCGGCGGTGACAAAGGGCGGCGGCAAGGCTCTTGGTGTTGGCGGCGGCAATTGAAAACAGTAGCGATGCACTGGAGATTCAATCTTCTTAGCGAATTCGGCAAGGTCTTCCAACGGTCACAGTAGGATCGATCGTCTCGATCGATTCGGACGGGGATGGATTTCCCTATCTCAAATCAAGAGACAAAAGATCTCTGGTTAGACGCGTGAGACGCTGTGCAAGACTTGACTTCTATCACCGGGGATCTGGAGGAGATCGAGATCAGCTACGGTGACCACTGCACGAGCGACGGCGACGGAGGCGGAGCTCGTTCGCAATTTTAAGGTTAGTCGGCAGCTCGGCTTTCGTATACTGTGTCCGTTAACCACTGTACACAAATACCTGTGTATTTATACAATATGTCATGGAGATGACCGTTGTGGGCCCCACCAAAGCAAAGACCAATGTCCGGTTCAAATAGCTGCAGGTAATATGGACCGGTCCATGAATTCAGAAAAATCGCCCAAGGCAAAATCGGCGAGAATTGTAGGTGATTCTCGACGAATCGGCGAGAATCACTTACGATTCTCGCCGAATTCTACTTGGCGAATTCTGGCTGCACAGGTTATAGAGGTCGGGGAGAATCGGCGGGAATCACATTTGATTCTCGCCGAATCGTCGAGAATGCAAAGTCATTCTCGACGAATCAGCGAGAATCACTTAGTGATTCTCGACGATTCTGCCTTAGAGAATTTTCTGACTGCGTCGAGACATCCGGCCCAACCCGGCGAGAATCATCTAGTGATTCTTGACGACTAGTGATTCTCGACGAATTGGCGAGAATCACTTAGTGATTCTCGACGATTTACACTTAGACGATTCTCGTCTTTCAACCCGTGAGCTGGTCTTTGGCACATCCTTGCTCCTTGTCTGCTCATGATCTTTCATGACCCTGTGCTTGGAAATAAGTACACTCCAATAGAGAGAGTACACGTAAGCCAACACACTGATTTGCTCAACGAGGGATTACGTTGCACAGACCCGTGTATATTGACCTACTGCACCCTGACATTGGTGTGTACTTAGCAATGAATAGCTGCAAGCACAACTAGAAGAAATTCATCAAATACATAGTGAATTCACCTTAGCTTATTCAGGGGCTTCTTCAAATCAGGTATATTGTGGATACAATACCCAACAAGATTCTACGGGTTCTCCCATTCGTGTGGACTTCCTGTAGAGGTGCAGACAATATTCTGCACTAGGAACTATAGTCGTTAAGTGATCGACTGGTCTCCTGGAGCATCTAGGTTGAGTATAGTCTCAATGCCGTAGAGGTAAATTTTATTTACAGCATTTTACTTCTTGATTAATGTTCATCTCTAGATCTAAACTCTTTAGGGTTTTCTTGTTCCTTATTTCCGCTACGTGCACAATTATTGTGTCATCCTAGTAAAACCTAACAGTGGTATCAGAGATAGGTTCGACGATGATCATTGTTTCAGAAGTTGCCAAATCTATTGCGTGTAGATCTGAAATTTTTAGAAGTGTTCTAAGATACTTAGGTCTATTCCTGGAACATCAAATGTTGATGGATTTTGTGTGGAATCGGTGGTTTGTGAAACCAAGTGTGTTAGATTTTGAATCTCACACAGAGAGACGAGTTGTCTACTGTGTAAGTGGAGTTGCTTTTGCTCATGTCCAGTGCTTGTAAATCTGAGGATTTAGAAGGGTTATAGATGTTCAGATTTAGCCCAGTTCATCAAGTGTTGATGATTTTATTGTGCACATCTGGGATGCATTTGGATTATGATTGCAGTTATTTTATTTTGTGCATGTGCACACTGGTTAATAGTTAACCATGATTAAAGAGTTAATCAATCGTCTAAAAATCCCTTAAGCAATATTAAGCATTTGGATGCCTTCCGATGGATGATACTCTTTCTGCCTCGATTGATGAAGTGTGGGCTTGCCAAAGTAAGATGCATTAATCTATCTTCGTAAGGGTACGAGCGGATAATTGTGATATCCCACTATTAACATAGGGTCAAACTTAACTCGGTGATCTCAAAGGTTGAGTGCCCAGAGGCATAGGGTTGGCGTGCATTATACGATAGATACGAATAAAGATTTATTCACCATCCATACAGGAATTGCATTGTGATGCAATTGGCAAGCATTGGCTACCTAAATAGCTGCATTGTGAGAGAAAATCCCAAACTGACTCATAGTGTTAATCTTGTCCACTAAGGGAGTAAATCACATATACTCTCCGAATTGATATCGAGGGTTATCAGTTTGATAAAAATAGTGGGAGTTATTTTGATTAAAGTCCTTATTGAAATAATAAAAAGTATTTTGAAATGTAGTACTGATTTTACTTTGCTTAATCCTTGTAGAATTTCCATGGCATGTGATTCACACTCCACCCTGTCCCTCAGAGCCATCCTTGAGAAGGAGAAGCTGAGTGGTACGAATTATTTGGGCTTATACAGGATCTTGAGAATTGTTTTCAAGCAAGAGTGCAAGCTCTATATTTTGGAAGAGGAATCCCATGAAGATCCTGTCGGGAATGCATCCCGTGCTGATAAGGATGCTTATAAGAAGTATCTTAAAGACTCCTTAGACGTCGAATGTATCATGCTGGCAACCATGAACTCTGAGCTCCAAAAGCAACATAAGAACATGGGTTATAATGAAATTGACTTGCATCTCAAGAAAATTTTTCAAGGGCAAGCTCATCAAGAGAGGTTTGACGTCACTAATGCGCTGTTCCAGTGTAAGATGGGAGCTCGGGACCTAGTAGGAACTCATGTACTCAAGATGATTGGGTATATAGAGAACCTTGAGAGACTAGGCTTCCCTCTGGGCCAAGAGTTATCCACAGACCTGATCCTGCAATCATTGTTGGACAGTTATGAGTAGTTTGCCTTAAAATATAATATGAATGAAATAGACAAGAAACTACCCGAGCTCCTTGGCATGTTAAGAACTGCCGAAATCAACATGAAGAAGGCCAAGCCTGCTATCCCCATACTAATGGTACATAAATGCAAGGTAAATACCAAGGGCTTCAAGAAGACGAAGGTAGGACCTAAGTCTGCTCTGGAGCCCAAGTCTTTAGCGCTGAAGAAGAAAGGCTCTGCGAAAGAAAGGGAAATTCCACCACTGTTGCGAGGCTAGATTTTGGAGGAGGAATTGTCCTTCGTACATTAAGGGTCTACACAAGATGACGGGAGGTATGACTTCCGCTTAAATTATCTATGTTATAGAGATAAACCTTTTTGTACCTTCATCCTTGGTATTGGATACCAGATGTAGTACTCACATTTGTATAAAAGTTTAAGAACTGGGGAGGAGAAGATTGCTGAGTAAAGGAGAGGTGGACCTCCGTGTTGGCAATGGAGCAAGTGTTGCTGCTGTTGCCGTTGGAATTTACCGTCTTTCTTTGCCCAGTGGGCTTGTAATAGAACTTGATAATTGTTATTATGTTTCTTCAATAACTAGAACCATTATATCAATTTCATGCTTGGAAATGATTAGATTTCCTTTTGTTATTAAGAACAATTGTTGTTCGATATTTATGAATGATATTTGTTATGTTATAGCCACAATTTTTTACGGTTTATATGTTTTGAACTAAGACCATCAGATCTATAACATAGAAAATACTAAAAGACTAAAAACGAATGACTCGAACCCTACATACCTTTAGCATTGTCGTTTGGGCCATTTAAATGAGAAATGCATATCCAAGCTCCATAGATATGGACTACAGGACTCATTTGATTATGAACCATTTGAGAGATGTGAGACTTATTTGTTAGGCAAGATGACTAAGCTCCCTTTCACTGGTTTGAATGAGAGGGCTGATTATCTCTTGGGTATAGTACATAGTGATGTATGTGGACCCATGAGTTCTATGGATAGAGGTGGGTATTTCTGCTTTATTACATTTTATTATGATTTAAGTAGATACAAATATGTTTATCTTATAAAGTGAAAATCCGGAACCTTTGTAAAGTTCAAAGAGTTTATGAACGAAGTAGACAACCAATTGGTTAAGAAGGTTAGAGCACTCTGGTCTGATCGAGGTTGCGAATACCTAAGTCATGAGTTTCGTTATCATCTGAAAGAGTGTGGTATTGTATCACAGCTCACACTACCTAGAACACCGTAGCATAATGGTGTGTCTAAGCGGAGGAATCATACATTGTTAGACATGGTATGGTCGATGATGTGTCATGCAGATCTTCCTATTTCCTTTTGGGGTTTTCCTCTAGAAACTGCTGCTTTTACACTAAATCGTGCACCAATAAAAGCGGTTCTAAAGACACCATATAAGATATAGACTGGGAAGCATCTTAGTATGTCATTCATTAAAATTTTGGGTTGTGAGGCATACATGCGACGTCAAATGCCTGACAAGCTGGAACCTAAGTAAGATAAGTGTTATCTTATAGGGTGGATACTAAGGAAACTAAAGGGTATTATTTCTACCTACTGTCTGAGGGCAAAGTGCTTGTAGCGAGGACTGATGTATTTCTTAAGAAAGTGTTCTGAAGTAAAAGAATACCAGGGTAGAACATGAAGAAGTTCAAGAACCACAAGCTGTGAATGAACCAGAATTGGAACCTAAGGCAGGACAACAAGTTGTTGTAGCTAGAGAACCTGCTTAAGAAACACAAGTTCCACGTAGATCTGGTAGACAAAGGTTTGAGCCTGAGAGATTCTGATTTCTCGTGTCTCAAATAGGTAATGTGTTGCTTATGGATCATAATGATGAGCCTGTAACCTACCAATAAGCTATGAGTGGACCGGACTCCGAGAAGTGGCTTGAGGCCATAAAATCTGCAATGGACTCCATGTATGAAACAAAGTTTGGACATTAGTGGAGCCACCTAAAGGGTTACGACCCATAGGGTGCAAGTTAGTCTTTAAGAAGAAGACCGACATGGATGGGAATGTACAGACATTCAAAGGGCGACTTGTGGCTAAAGGTTTCAAGAAAATTCATGGTATTTACTATGATGAGACCTTTTCCCCTGTTGGTATGGTTAAGTCCATCAGAATTCTTCTTGCTATTATTGCATATTATGAGTATGAGATCTGGCAGATGGATGTCAAAATAGCTTTCCTAAATGGAAACCTCCTTGAGGAAGTATATATGACACAACCCGAGGGTTTTTTATCTCTAGGTGAAACCACTAAAACTTGCAAGCTACATAGATCCATTTATGGATTAAAATGGCCTTCTCAAAGTTGGAATCTTCGTTTTGATTTAAAGATCAAAGAGTTTTGTTTTATCAAGAACGAGGATGAACTGTGTGTTTACAAGAAGATTAGTGGGAGCATTGTTGTCTTCGTGATATTATATGTAGATGACATACTATTGATCGGGAATGACAAACTGACCCTACAAGTTTTTAAGAACAACCAAGGGAGTTGCTTTTCTATGAAGGACTTGGGTGAAGTGACTTATATACTTGGTATTAAGATCTATAGCGATAGATCGAAGAAGTTGCCGAGTTTGACCCAAAGAATGTACATGATAAAGTGTGAAGCGGTTCAACATGCTTGAGTCCAAGAAATGATTCTTACCCACATCTCATGGTATGAGTCTCTCTAAGGACCAGTGTCCTAATTCTTGTGAAGATAAGGACCGCATGAAGTTGATTCCATATGCTTCGGCAATTGGGTCAATCATGTATACAATGATATGTACTCGGCCCGATGTCTCTTATGCCTAAAGCATGACTAGCAGGTATCAATCTGATCCCGGTGATGGTCACTAGATAGCCGTCAAGAACATCCGAAAGTACATGAGATGGACTAAGGATACGTCCTTAGTATTTGGTGGAGAGGAATAGCTCCTTATAAGAGGTTACACGAATGTTAGCTTCCAAACTGATAAGGAAGACTCAAAGTCTCAATCAGGGTTCATATTTTGCCTAAATGGAGGTACTGTTAGCTGGAAGAGTTCCAAGTAGGAGACTGTTGCCGATTCTACAACTGAGGCCATATATATCGCTGCAGCAAATGCATTGAAGGAGGATGTATGAATTAGGAAATTCATCGGTAAGTTAGATGTAGCTCCTAGCAATGTTCATCCCGTAGATCTCTACTGTGACAACAGCAGTGCAATTGCACTTACTTCAGAACCTAGATCTCATCAGTGCTCCAAGCACATACTTCGGCGGTTCCATCTTATTTGAGAGATTTTCGATCGAGGAGATGTAGGCATAGTAGAGTGCCGACTGAAGAAAATATTACGGATCTACTGACAAAGCCTCTAATGCAGAGAAAGCATGATGGTCATGTTAGATCTATGGGTACACGATACCTTAATGATCAGCCCTAGTGAGAGTCTTGTGGATTGTAATTTGTTGGCTGTAATTATTCATTTGATGAATATAGTACTGTATACATTTAATTTATATATATTTTGGCAAGTTCTTTTATTTTGTAAATTTATTTCTATCGTGATAGAGTATTTTAACATAATAAATTCCCTTCGAATATTTGTTTCCATAGGAGTCAAGTGGTGACTTAAATGTGAGAGCCTATGTTTTAGAAGCTTCATTCTTAAATGGTCCCTACTCGAGTGTCATCTTTGAAGATAAGGGCGATGATGACACATTAAGACTAGTATGTGCGTTGACTGATGACCGGTTCTCACAAGTCATGATATTGTGATATCAAGTCATCACATGGGTACTTGTTAGTGAACAAGTTGTAATGGACAGACCCACCATGAAAAAACTTTATGGATTCTTATATGAACGTGTCACAAGTATGGCTCAAGTGGCAATGGTGTTTGTTGTCCTTTGACCTGAAGTCAAAGCATTCATCGAGTGAGGAAGTGCGTGCTTTGATGCTATCAAAAGTCCAGTCTTGATAAAGTTGGATGATAAAGGTGGTTATTTGGTACGTTACGAATCATTTGGGTGTTTGCGTGTTAGTAGAGATGGGATTTGTCCTCCTATATGATAGGATTTGCATCCAAGGGCCCCTTGATGGAATGGGATTGAGAAATGCATGGTCATGCTTGGTTGAGGCAATCTATGATATTGGGCTCACTAATTTCTGGAAGTCCATTCTAGATCACGATACTGGGATTGAACAAATATGAGGGTTACATAGTCTATACCTCTAGTTCTATCGAGATGTAAGGGACGAAGGGACATGACAACACTGATATATTGGTCATAATGACTTTTGAGTTCTAAACTCTTATTGCTTGGGGAGCAATGATGCATTGCTAGATGTCACTCATTGTTTGTAAAGCTTTTGTTTGATACTTTCAAGATCAAGTGGGAGACTGTTGGTGTTACCATTGTGATCTGGAAGTGATCAAGTATGTAGCCTCACTGCCAACGTAGTATGTGCCTATCAGGGTCGCACATAAGAACGGTTGGAGAAATTGGGAGATTGGCTTAGTATGATTTGCTCATATGATGAGTGGAAAAGACTTAGCAACAACCATGTTGGTACCCTAGTTTGGATTTGAGTTCTGTCCTCTCCTTCTTTCTCTTGACCCAAGATTTATCTATAGTCAAAGGTTAGTTGTTTAGTTAGTTTGCTCTAGTTTTAGAGTTGTCACTTATCCAGATGAGAATTTGGTTAAGTTGTTTTTTGTCCGACTATGGTCGAACGCCGCTCGACTATCGTCTATCGACTGGTCGACGATCGTCTATCAGTTGTTAGACGTTCGTCTGTCAGCAGATCGTCTATCTCTGTGTTAGTTCAACTCTTGTTAGCTCGATGCTCTGTGGAATCTGCCTCGCCGATCGTCGAACCCCGCTCGACGTCTTTTGACCAGACAGATTTCTTGATAGTTCGACTATCTGCTTGGATAGTTCATTTATCTGATAGTTCGACTATCTGTTTGATAGGTCGACTATCTGTGTTGCTTGATAGTTCGACTATCTGTCTTGATAGGTCGACTATCTGTTGTGTTTGATAGTTCGACTATCTGCTTGGATAGTTCAACTATCTGATAGTTCGACTATCTGTTTGATAGGTCGACTATCTGTTTTCTTTGATAGTTCGACTATCTGTTTGATAGTTCGACTATCTGTTTTCTTTGATAGTTCGACTATCTATTTGATAGGTCGACTATCTGTTTTCTTTGATAGTTTGACTATCTGTTTGATAGGTCGACTATCTGTTTTCTTTGATAGTTAGACTATCTGTTTGATAGGTCGACTATCTGTTTTCTTTGATAGTTCGACTATCTGTTTGATAGGTCGACTATCTATTTTGCTTGATAGCTCGACTATCTGTCTTGATAGGTCGACTATTTGATAGCTCGACTATCTGTTCTGATAGGTCGACTATCTGTTGTGGTAGTTCGACTATCTTCTTTGGCAGTTCGACTATCTATATCGTTCGACTATCTGTTTGATAGGTCGACGATCTCTGTGCTTCGGTCGACGATCTCCGAGGGTCGTTCGACGTTTTGCTCTATGTCTTTAATAATTTTGTCCTCTTCTATTCTATGATTTATTTCATATTTATTTGGCATATTATTTCAATAAATTTATGCTATTATTTCCAGGCAATCTCTGCTCCATTCCTTATGCTTGAGCCAATCTTTATCTGACAAAGTGTTTTGTCTTATTAGTTGAAATATATTTTCTGCTTTATCTGCCAGGCTGTCCTTTATAGCCGTTAGACTCAGAAAGTCCTTTCTGGCTGTAAAGAGTTCTTTCTGATGTGACTTTTTCTAGCCCCTTCTTATCTGATTGGTTATGTAGCTTCTTAGAAAGCTTTATCCTCTTATAGCATGTCTGTCTGCAGGATTTGTTTTTGCTTTATGCTTTTTGCAGCCCAGATTGCTGATTCCAGATGAAGACAAAGATTCAAACTCAAATTAAAGCCGTTGCAAAGGCTCATATAAAAAGAGCTTCTTTTGAAAGAAGAGAAGAGATACACAGAACCCAAATCATATACACTCAGCAGCATAGAAAAAGAGAGAAAGCAAGAAAGTTCTACAGCTCTCAGAATTTCATATTCAACTGAGAAGTTCAAAGCTCTTCTGCATTCTTCTTCATCCTGAGTTCATCCTGCTTATAAGAAGACTTTCACTCAGAGGCCTTTAGAAGAAGAAGAATAAGAAAGGAAGCTGTTTGAAGAAGAACAATCATTCAACAATCAAGAATCTTCTTCAAGCTTCTCTTTTAGAACCTCAAGACAATTCTTTGTCTTAGTTCAGAAGAGTTCCTGCACCCTGAAGCAAGACTCCTTCCTAGATATTCTCTAAGCTAGGAGGAGCCTTGATTCTTTAGAGCTATCTAGCTCTGTGCAATCCACTAGCTTCTCTAATCTGTTTAACAATAGAGAAGAAGCCTTAACTCTCTCAACCTCTTGTACAAAGGGTTATTACTCCCTTCAAAAGTGAACCCTTGGTGGCAGGGCACCTGATCAAAAACCTGTGTTGGATTTTGAGCTCCTGATCAAAAGCTCAAAGGGTCTACTTGATCTACCTGAAGCAGATCAGTTGGTGGCAGGGCACCTAAACAAAAACCTGTAGTGGATTCCTACCAGGGTGGTAGAAGAGTGGACGTACCTATTTAGAGGGAACCACTATAAAATTTCTTGTGTCGTCTGAGCTGTTTATTTAATTCATTGTACTATGGCTGTGAGTAGAAATAACTAGGATTGCTAGTTGCTGTGATAGGATCCCAAGCTTAACTATAATTACAGTTAGCTCTCTCTTGTGCACTACACTTTGTGTTAGGCTCTAAGGTTATCAATATCTATAAACTAATTCCGCAAATTAACTCTAAGGGAGTTGAGTAGGGTGTCCTAATTTTTGAATACTCTATTCACCCCCCTCTAGAGTTGTATCTATCATCACTTTCAATTGGTATCAGAGGGGGTAGCGGGTTCGAAACCCCGGGGTCATTTCCGGGGGGGGGGGGGGGGGGGTTGTTAGGGCTGCGGTCCAGAATCGCCCCCGCGCTGCGGTGCTATGCGGTAATGGCTTAACTGGCTGCCCCGTGGATCCGCCCGAGGACCTTTGATATAAAGATTAGTGGCGCCGTCCTCCATCAGTCCGGGCTTTTGGTGCGAGTGGTTGCGCTAAGTCCTCTCAAACCAGGCCTTTGAAAGCGTCGAGTGCATTGAGACCAATCAACGCTTTCGTCGAGATAAGTGTTGACTCGTCGAATGATGGCGTTGAGTATGTTGAGTTTACTCAGCGATTCGTCGAGTCAAAGAGTTGATTCGTCGAGTATGACTCTTAAGCATTTAGTATGTTAAGTATACTCAACGATTTGTTGAGTCAAGGATTTGATTCAAAGAGTCTCAATCTCATGCGTTGAGTGCGTTGTGTTCACTCAATGCCTTCGTCGAGTTAAAGGTTGACTCGACGATTCTAGAACTTAGGTGTTGAGTGCATTGAGTCTACTCAACGCCTTTGTCGAGTCTAGTGTTGATTCAACGGGTTTTGGCGCTGAAAGAGTTGAAAGCATTGAGTTCACGCAACGCCATTTGTCTAGTATAATTTGGATACTCGATGATTCGTTGAGTATAGTTTGTAAACTTGACGATTCGTCGTATATAATATTGATACTCGACGATTCGTCGAGATAAGGGTAGTCTGGTCGAAAATGCTGGATTCTAAGTCTTGGGTTTGCAAATAGCGATGGGTGTTCTATTTGTTCCTTTGGGTATAAATAGAAGGTTTTTATGGTTTCTCTTTATTGTATCGAATGTTCATTCTTTCTAAGCACACGAGCCGCACTGTGTGAAAGACCGGAACCCTAAGATCTGACGGAAGTCGTTCTGCCCGCTGCCGATCCTGCCGTCGCTGCTTAGTCATATTCCGATGAGTTTGGCTGTTGTCTCTTCTTTAATGGGCCTAGCATTCCATGGAGACGCTGAACTTCATCTCCCGACCTAGATCTTGTGCGACAAGATTCTACAGGTTCTCCCGTTTGTGTGGACTTCCTGTAGAGGTGCGAGTAATATTTTGCACTAGGAACTGTAGCCACTAAGTGATCGGCTGGTCTCTTGGAGCATCTAGGTTGAGTATAGACTCAATCCCGCAGAGGTAAATTTTATTTACAGCACTTTACTACTTGATTAATGTTCATTGCTAGATCCGAACTCTTTTGTGTTTTCTTGTTCCTTATTTCCACTGCGTGCACAATTTTTTTGTCAACCTAGCAAAACCCAACACAACCCCCCCTAGCTGGAGTCAAGGCTAGAGACCTTTCTCCCCAAGCAACACTAGGCCATGGCAATAGCTCTAGGGAGGAGAAGGAGAGGAACCTATAGGAGGAGGCCAGTAGGCAGGGCAGAGCTGCCCTACTGCGATTTTCACCAGGAGGAAGGTCATGCAATGGCTACCTTCCCGGAGTTCTTGGATAAGAGGGGAGAAAGGGAGCAGGCCCCACCGCAGTAGTGACCCCTCTAGGAGGTGCGGATAGAAGAAGTTCTGTCAGGAGTGGAAGAAGACAGGTATGTGATCGGGTCGACATAGGTAGTCAAGGAGGGATCAGAGTGTTCCATAAAGGGGGGGGGGGTGTGTGGAGTTGATGTTGCCCGCAAGGCAAGTCTCCACACCATGTATTGTTGGAATGTTGCCTTGACGTCCCAAGTCTCGCCCCTGGATGAGAAGATCACCTTCTCCGAGAAGGAAATGCCAGATCATAAGGATCCATTCTATGATGCGCTGGTAATCATAGCCGCCATAAAAAATTTCACTGTCGCCCGGATCCTCATCGACAACGGGAACTCCGTCAATGTCGTCTTCAAGAAGGCATTTGAGGCGATAAAAGCAGAGTCCAAGAGGGTGCTTGCCTCAGACAGACCTTTGTTCGGGTTCACTAGGGAAAGAAAGGAGGTAGAAGGGGGAGTGGGACTCCATGTCACTTGGGGGGGGGGGGCAGTCCAAAAACTTTAGGTTCGTCTTCGTAGACGCTCATAGCAGCTATAATATAATATTCGATTGTCCCCTCATCAGCTCCTTCTGTTGCGTACCTTCGTCCTTCCACCAATGCCTCAAGTTCAATGCCTAAGGAGTCCAGGTCTTGGTCCAAGGAGACCCCTAGGAGGCAAGGGAATGTTACTTCACTTCAATCAACACCATCTCGTGGCAGGAGGGAGCCGAGGAGATGGAGAGAAGAATGTAAGATTTTTATAGGAAGAAGGCCGTGGGAGTAGAAAAAGAGATGGAGGTGGAGGTGGTGGAGATCCCCGCCCTTGTGAGGGGAGTAGAAGAAGTTTCAGAGGAATAGGCCATGGTGATGGCAGTGGAGGAAGTCGAGGAGGAGGAAGCCCTCATCCAGGGTGAGGGGGCTGTAGGCATGTGGGATGAGCAGTCCCGACTAGAAGTAGCGGAAGAAGTGATTGATATGGAAGTCCTCACCCAGGGAGGAAGGGTAGAGAAGATGCGAGTCAGTGGGGGGCTGAGCCCAGAGGATTAGTAGAAGATACTGGAGTGCATCTAGAAGAACATGGACATCTTCTCATGGAGCGTGGAGGACATACATGGGATTGCTGTAGATGTGGCATGCCAACAACTCAACCTTGATCTCGGCGCACGCCCCATCCAGCAGAAAAAGAGCTCTGACGCCGACAGGCTAGCTGGGCCCATCCGGGAGGAGGTGGGTAAGCTCCTTGAAGAAGGCTTTATATCTGAGATCCAGTATCATGGCTTGGTCTCTAATGTGGTAATGGTTTAGAAGGGAGATAGGCACTGGAGAATGTGTATTGATTTCTCACTTTTAATTAAAGCATGTCCTAAGAATTTTTATCCCCTTCCTCGAATCGATGCGCTGGTTGACTCAGCTATCAGTTTTTCTCTAATAAGTTTTCTAGGTGTCTTTTAGGGATACCTCCAGACCAGGATACACCCCCAATATATAAATGATGTTTCCTTCTTTACAGGGTATGGGTGCTACTATTATAATATGATTCCCTTTGGACTGAAGAATGTAGGGAACATATCAAAGAATGATGGACCGAGTTTTTCGAGAGCAAAAGGGAAGGAATTTAGAGGTATATGTGGATGACCTCATGGTGAAGAGTCAGTATACAGATCCCATCATAATGATCTGGAGGAGACATTCAACACCTTATGAAAGTATAAGATGAGGATGAACCCCCTTAAGTGCATTTTAAAGGCAAGCATGAGGAATTTCTTGGGTCACATCCTTACTCTCGTGGGGGTGAAACTTAATCCTGATAATGTGAGGGTGATCATGGATTTGGATTTGCCGCGTAATGCCAAAGAAGTACATCGCCTGATAAGGAAGCTTGTAGGGCTAAGAATGTTCCTCTCTCGAGTAGGAGAGAAGTGCTTGCCCGTCTTCAAAGTGTTGAGGGGAGGCCATAAATTCGAATGGTCCAAAGAGTGCGAGGAGGCCTTCCAAGACTTGAAGAGACAGTTCACTCAGGCTTAGCTTCTCCAAGGACCAGAGGAGGGGGAAGATTTATCTCTCTATCTTGGTGTCAGAGCCGAGGCCGTGAGCTCCGTCCTAGTCTGGGAGGAGGGAAAGAAGAAGCTGCCAATCTATTACGTGAGCCGGGTCTTGAGGAAGGCGGAGCTTCGATACTAGATATTGGAGAAACCGGCTTTCTCTCTGGTCATCTCGGCTCGAAGGCTCAGGCCATATTTCCAGGTGCATTCAATCAAGGTGGTGACGGACCATCCCCTCTATAATATCTTTGAGGGGTTGGAGCACTCGGGGAGGCTGCCAAAGTGGTCAGTAGAGTTAAGAGAGTTTGACATATCCTTTGTCCCTCGCCTTTTGATAAAAGCCCAGGCAATGGCCGAATTCTTGGCCGTCTACGTGGTTGAGGTGCAAGAAGCAGAACTCACTCGTCCAGTTCCCTAGAAAGTGAGGATGGATGGTGCCTCGGGAAGACATTCCTTAGGAGTGGGGGTAATACTAGAAAGTCCCCAGGGAATGAAGATAGAGCAGATGGTGGTCATCCACTTCTCTATCACTAACAATCAAGCGGAGTATGAGGCGGTAATCACGGGGTTATGTCTGGCAAGAGAGCTGGTGGTGCATGACGTGGAGGTACTAACAGACTCCCTGGTAGTGTCCTCTCAAATTGATGATAATTTCGAGGCAATGGAGCCTACTCTCTAATTGTACTTAGCAAAGGTGTAGAGCATAATCAACATGTTCCAAACATTTTCCATCTGACATGTGCCGCGGGAAGAAAGAGAGCAAGTGGATTAGCTGGCTAAGTTCGGACCTCGTGCGGGAGGAACTATAACTTAAATATTTTGCCCCTCTAATGAGGAAGGGGAGTTGATGGAGGTGGACCAGTGCCCCTCATGGATGGACCCCTTCATGGTTTTCTTATCCACCAGAGAATTCCTAAGGGGTCTGTACAAGAAGTATTTCAAGTATAAATCGACATACTACCTAATGCGCAATGAGAAGTTGTATAGGAAGTGATGTGCAGTACTAAGCTTCGAAGAAAATAAAGCAACTGAACTAGCAATCCAATAAGGCAAGTATACCTATCGAAATGTAGCTAGGGGATAAAAAGTGTCGTATTGAAATCCGGGAACTGTTGAATAAACTTACTCACATGAAGACTATTATTTTATCGATGAGAAAACTGGGTTTGAGAAACTAATTGCAACAAAAGGAAGAAGGCTAATGCTAGAAAGAGAATTACCACATTAAATTAGAGAACTATTAGAAGCGATAACAACAAAAGGTTGAAACTATAAAATGGAAGAGCACTCGATCAAGAATCACCTCAGCAAGAGTTAACTAAGAAATGCGATAACAATGAACCTAAACTTATTAGGGTAAAAGTCCTTGACCGTGGAGGTTCCTGAAGCTTAAACACGCTTCTCTCGAAGTCGTGCCCAACTGAGTTTAGGAAGGTCCGACTGACTCTCGTCTTGGTCGGAGTCCTAAAGCTCGCTTTACGAGGTGAACCCCACTATTAGAATTTACTCTAATCCGGGAGATTTGGACGTCTGCCTCTCTCGTGGGGTGCATACAAATTCCTTTCCTCTTGAGTGCTCACTTCAAACTATCGTCCTCTCGGCTAGCCAAGAATGAAAGCTAATGTTGAGAGTATATATCGATAATATATCTCCAACCCAAAAGAAATCAAGAGTAATTCAAGGCTAAACCCTAAAAAGAAAAGGTAAAATTAAAGCATCATAACTTAATCGCTCGAACCTCGGATCATCATGATCGAGTACAAGGAGGATTAGTTACTCATGGTGTAGAAAAAGAAAATTATATTCAAAATTTGAAAACTAACAGCGAGCAGAATTGAAATAGAAAGACGAGCTATTTTACTTCTTAGCGACGAGTCAAAAGGAGGGCATACATGTACTATGAAGAAAGCTTCCACACACGCTATAAGTACAATAAAAGAATAATACAGAAAGGCTACAAGTATTTGCATGAAAACTAAATAACTAAAAAGCTTGAAATGAGGAGGGAGAGAAAAGCTTGAAGCTATAACACTAAAATATCAGCACCTCTCCTCCAAAACTCTCGATGGCAAACCCTAGAGGATGTGTAAGACCCCCCTCCCGGAACACAAGACACGGCACGAGAGGGGTCTTATGCCCAGAACAACCGCCTTGCGGTAACACTAGCAATCAGGCTAGCCTGTACCACAAGACGCCTATTCTGCCGGCTACCAACAATATCAACAGATAAATGCCAACCCAACCATAATAATATGAAAGTCAAATCCACACCAAGCACATGTCCATAATATCATAAATAAAGAAGCTACAACAAGCTTCTAATATCAGAGTACGTAAACAGAATTGCCCCGAAGGGCTACAACAAAATCTCTCTCTCACTCACATCGGTAACCGACGGTAGCGACGGTACCGTCCCTTCAGGCCCTGTCATCCTGGCCTGGCTGTCCATCTGCATGGCCTGCTGCTCCACCTGCGGGGTTTCCTCCTAAAAAGGAAGACGTAGCAACCGTTAGTCAAAAAGACTAAGTGGTTTCACATCCGCTCCCCCGTCGACTCCTCGGCACCGGGCGGAGAAAGGAACAGGTACAATATATAAATAACAATAGTACAACAGGTGAAATGAGTATACATAATATAAGCAGCAACATCAGTAGTGTATAATAAATAAGCTCTTATTTCAAATCTACGAACTACAGCAGCAAGAGAGTATATAACTAGAACAGCAAGTAACTCAACTTATATGGATGCCCATACAAGCATATAAGTTGAGGGTCGTTCAGCAGAAAGTAACTCATCGTATAGGAGTGCCCATATAAACTTATACGATGAGGGTCTTGTGTATATAATGAAGTGCGATGCTATGTATGCAATGCAATGACACACCCACGCTCAAGCACATGCAATCGCTATGTCGACACAGACTTATAGTTCCCACTATTCGAGCAGGTAGCTAACCTCTCAGGCATCAACCGTCGTGGCCAAACGGTGATAGTTGAGAGGGCATCTCCACTACTAGGCTGGTCTCCACACTACCTGGCCTAGGCCTCCGTACGCCTCAACGCTAAGAACACAACAGCGGAGCTCACATGCGTACTACGGCTCAGCGGGTTCTCTCGGGTAAATATGCACCAAGATCCTAGCCCCTGACTGGCCTATGGTATGACACGGAAGGAGCCTCGGAAATGAGCACGAGGACCAAGCCCAACCGTTCACTTGGCACGGAAGGAGCCTCGGGACGTGAACACCGTGGACCAAGCCCAACCGCCCAAGGTCTAACTGTCAACTCCCATCGGTGTGACGATTGGCGAGCCCGTAGACCTGCCACACTATCCTTAACCCAGGATTACGACACTGCGTGTCGACTCACACCACATGCAATTCCACAATTCCATGGCATGGAAGGAGCCTCGGAGAAAGCACGAGGACCAAGCCCAACCATCCATCAAATACGGAAGGAGCCTCGGGACGTGAACACCGAGGACCAAGCCCAACCGTCCGATTTTATCCAACTTAACCTCATTCCCATCAGTGACGGTCAACACCGCACTTGTTAACATTCACAATGCTACCCGTGGGGAGACGACACTCTAAGCATTGGACTATCCATTCCCTTCCATCAATCCATTACACATCCTGGCCATAGTTTTAACCAATTACAAATCCTTCCAAATGAATTCAACATATTATAGATGATGTGCATAATGGTGATCTAACAAATATAACAAAGCCTTTCATTCTCTTAGGCTCGATTCACATCTCGGCATAGGGATTCAAATCCTCAAACATCAATCTTCACATTACCTCGGTGATTAACACAAGGAATTCACCCAACCTCGAGAGGAATTGCAACATCTATTCCATCGAATCCAAGTTCATATTATAATCACCTAGAATTGTATGTAATCTGGTCAGCAACCTTGACGGAGGATTCCCGTGGCTACAGGTATCGCCCGAAAACGTGCCACCACTCGTTGGAAAGTTAATTTCAAGGGCTACAACTTTCGTGTTTAGTCAAAATCCCAGATCTGGTCACATCATACCAGAAATGCAACTCGAAGTCTGCTGCGTACAGGATACAGAATTCCTGGGCATTAACTTCCAACCGCAGCAGATTCAAACGGACTTTCCCGTGGCTACAGGTATCGTATGGAAACGTGCAACCACTCGTTGGAAAGGTAATTTCAAGAGCTACAACTTTTGTGTTTAGTCGAAAGAGCAGATCCGCCCCTTCTTGCTTAAAAAATAGCCAAGAAGGTCGCTGCGTGCAGAATACAGATTCTGAACGCATCTTGAAGCGAAGTGAACGGCATCCGGTCATCTTCCTCCTCAAGCGATTTTCCACAAATCGCATCCAGAAGTTCCTCCACCCTTATTCTACCTCTTGAGGCCATTTCCTCTTCACGTGACCACCCCTATCATCACTTTAAAGTGAGAGGAGGTTGAAGACGACTAAACTTTTGAGCACAAGCTCTAGCATGGCCTTCCTAGAAAGCTTCATCTCACAAATCTAGACTCGTTTGAGTCGATGTCTCACCTAAAAATAACTATAGATCTAGCACCAAGGGAGAGGGGAGGAAACTCACGTTATTTCCGACGTTTCCTCCATTGCTGGCCATGGATCGCGTTATTCTTCGTGGCGGCATCCTTGGCTTCGTTAGCAGTATTCTTCCACGGAAACGGCGGAGCTTTTCCTCCAGAACCCGGCTCCGGCGACTCCCGATATCTCCTCTTCCGCTCCGTCGGTTTCGCACAGTGACGGCTCGGTAAAGGTAAAGTGACGGCTAGGGTTTGGTTTACTTCCTTTTTATATCACATATTAGGTTTAATCCCTTCCGCCACGTGTCAATCTCTAATTGGACCGCCCAAATTAGGTCTTAATTGAAAGGACCGGTCCAAAGAATCATCCGGCGTAAATCCCGAAGTCCGGTTCAGTCCGCTCAGAACAGCGGGTCCGCTTGGGTGAAAACGTACAAGTCAAATTCGGTGGGAATCAGTCGTCATTCTCGACGATCGGCGAGAATCGTCAGGTCATTCTCGACGATCGGCGAGAATCGTCAGGTCATTCTTGACGAATTTCCATTGGCAAACTTTTCAGAAATCCGGCCGTGGAGTATCAGTCGACGATACTCGACGATCGGTGGGAATCGTCAGACATTCTCGACGATCGGTGAGAATTGTCAGGTCATTCTCGACGATTTTTCCTTAGTCTTGCATCTCTGAGTCACTCTCAACGATCATCTCCAAATCATCGACCTACGGTCGACGATCGTCGACCTTTGGTCGGACATCGTCGACCCTCGGTCGACCATCTTGGTTTACTCCGCCCGACTATCTTTATTAATCCCGCAGTCGACTATCTTTGTCAGCCCGGTCGACTATCGTCGAACTTCGGTCGACTATCGTCGACCCTCGTTCGACCATCTTCGTCAACCCGTGGTCGACGATCGTCGAACTTCGATCGACTATCGTCGACCCTCGTTCGACCATTCCCTACGATTTTCCTTAGCCAATTTCCTTCCAGTCCGTTAGACATCACTCAACTCTACACCCATCCAATACACTCGACATCTCGCGTCAGTGCACCCCAAGCCCGAGTCGAGTCTCTTGACCCAAAACTCGTGCGAGGGGCCTAGCGCGAATTGGGACGTTACAAATCCTATAAACAAAATAAAAAGATTTCGTCCCCGAAATCAGGCTGAGGTCATGGGGATTAAAGCATACAGAAATTAAAATATGCTGTTAATAAGGTTACCTGAAGCAAACAGCTCCGGGTAGCGCCTTTGCATCAAGTCCATTGGCTCCCATGTGAATTCCTCCTTCCCATGATTAGACCATAGCACTTTTACCAAGGGGACACTTTTACGGCGCGAGGTTCTTATCTCATCATCAACGATCCGCACCGGCTCCAGTCACACAGATCTGTCAGACGCCACAGTACCATCAGTTGTGGGGATGTATTGTTCGGGCCGCAACAGCGCCTTCCAAAGTGACGACACATGGAACACATCGTGGAGATTCTCTAGCTCGGGCGGTAGCTTCAGCCGGTAGGCCAAAGGGCCAACTCTTTCCAATATGACATAGGGCCCAACATACCGTGGACTGAGCTTCTTCACTCCTCGCACTCGTGACACTCCATGCATCGGCCGAATTTTTTGAAACACCTTATCACCCACTTGAAATTCCACCATACGGTGCCTTGCGTTGTAATACTTCGCCTGCCGACTTTGAGCCTCCAACATGCGATCCCTTATTAGCATAACCACCGCATCAGTGTCATCCATGTACTCAATTCCCAAAGTCTTCGGGTCTTCATCTTGCACCCAAGACAAGGGGGTCCTACACCTCCTTCCATATAGGGCTTCATGGGGCGCCATGCCAATACTAGCTTGATGGCTATTGTTATAGGAGAATTCCACCAAGGGCAAGAGTCTTTCCCACGGCTCTCCCCTATCTATCACACACAACCTCAACAGATCTTCCAATGTTCTGATGGTCCGCTCAGACTGTCCGTCCGTCTGAGGATGAAATGCGGTACTGAAGGTAAGACGTGAGCCCAAATACGTCTGTACCGCCTTCCATTCCTTGGAGGTGAAACGACCATCACGATCCGAAACTATCGTCTTAGGTATGCCGTGATACCGTACAAATTGTTCCACAAACAGGCGTACCAAGACATCCACGTGAGTCTCCTTCTTCATAGGAATGAACCGGGCAACCTTCGTCAGACGATCAACGATCACCCATACTGAATCATTCCCTGAGCGGGAGCGAGGTAGCCCATGTACGAAGTCCATGGATATATCCTCGAACTTCCATTCGGGGATTGGCAATGACTGCAACAGGCCACCAGGGCTCCTACATTCCGCCTTCACTCTTTGGCAGGCTTCACAATGCGTGACAAAGTACCGGACATCTTTCTTCATCCCTGGCCAACACATCGTCTTTCGTAAGCCGGCGTACATCTTTGAAATTCCTGGGTGCACGGAATATTGAGAGCAATGTGCTTCTCTCATAATATCCTCCCGGATTCTGCCACCTTTGGGAATGTAGAGTAGGCCGCGAAAGTAAACGAGGCCGTCCTTTTGTGTGTATTCGTCGGTAGTCCCGTCTTCTATTAACTTTATTGTCGGGGCCAAAGCCGCATCTAATCCTTGCTCCACTCGGATCCGGTCCCGGATATCACAAACTATGCTCATGCTGGACAGGTACTCCGTATATTCCGAAGAAGCCTTAAATATTAAGGTGATGTCCATCTCCTCGATCATCCGTGCCAACTACATGCTCATCAATCGAGATTCTGGGCTCGAGCCGGGTACTTTCCTACTCAACGCATCGGCTACCGAGTTTGCTTTTCCGGGGTGGTAGTTCAAGGTGAACTCATAATCGCATAGAAACTCTAGCCACCGCCGTTGTCTTAAGTTCAATTCCTTCTGGGTATGGACGTACTTCAAATTTTTATGGTCCGAGAAGATTTCGCAGTGGATGCCGTATAGATAATGCCTCCATACCTTCAAGGCGAACACCACCGCTCCTAGCTCCAAATCATGCACCGGGTAATTGATCTCATGCTTCTTCAATTGTCTTGAAGCATAAGCAATTACGTGCCCGTGCTGCATCAACACCGCTCCCAACCCCTGATAAGACGCATCCGTATAAACTTGAAATCCTTCCTTCCCAGACGGAAGGACAAGGATGGGGGCGGAGGTAAGTTTATCCTTCAATTCCTGGAATGCCGCTTCACACTGGGGTGTCCACTCAAATAGCACTCCTTTCTTTGTCAAGGAAGTAAGCGGGAGGTCAATCTTAGAGAATCCTTTTACAAACTTGCGGTAGTATCCGGCAAGTCCAAGAAAACTCCTCACATCGGCCGCCGACTTCAAAGATGACCACTCCTTCACAGCGCGCACCTTGGCTGGATCCACAGCTAGTCCTGCCCCACTGATTACATGGCCCAAGAAAGCAACCTCCTTAAGCCAGAATTCACACTTGCTAAACTTGGCGAACAGGGCGTGCTCCTTTAGCTTCTCTAGAACTAAGGCCAAATGTCCGGCATGCTCTTCCTCCGTCTTCGAGTAGACTAGGATGTCGTCAATGAACACAATGATGAAGACATCTAAATAGGCCTCAAACACTTTATTCATCAAGCTCATGAAAGCCGATGGGGCATTTGTGAGTCCAAACGGCATCACTGTGAACTCATATAAGCCGTACCTTGAGCTGAAAGCCATTTTCTGTATATCATCCTCCTGTATTCTCAATTGGTAGTACCCCGAGCGCAAGTCTAACTTTGAGAACCAATACGCTCCCACCAGTTGGTCGAACAACTCATCGATCCGAGGTAACGGGTAAGTGTTCCGTACTGTCAGTCGGTTGAGTTCCCGATAGTCTATACATAAACGCAGGGTTCCATCCTTCTTCTTGACGAATAGAACAGGAGCTCTCCAAGGCGACGAGCTGGGGCGAACAAACCCTGATTCTACCAACTCCTGCAATTGCACTCTAAACTCCGCAAGTTCTTTTGGGGCCATCCGATAAGGGGTCCTGGAGACAGGCTTAGCTCCTGGTACAAGCTTAATTTGAAAATCCACTTCTCTATGCGGGGGTAACCCTGGCAGTTTCTCGGGAAATACCTCAGGGAAGTCCCGTGCTACCCGCACATCCTTCACATCTAACTTCATCTCCTTTAGTTCGAATCGTATCATGTAGACTTCATCCCCTCTCATATGAGCTTTCAAGGTCTGGATTGAGGATAACAAGATTCGTGGTGCGAAATTTATACCTTGGAAGACTACATCAGTATCCCCATGTCTCAAATAGATACGCTTCTCCGCACAGTCGATTCTCGCATGGTGTCAATCTAGCCACGCGATACCCAGGATGAGGTCGAACTCTGGTATTCTCAAAATTATGGTAGGGGTATCAAAGGTCTTTCCCCCAATGGCTATCTCTAACTCACACTTTGCGGTTGCCGTCATCTCAGATTCGTCTGGGAGGCGTACTCTTCGAGCAATACCAGTGAAATATTGCACTCCGTGTATATCTTTGATGAAGTCTTCAGACACGAATGAATGTGAGGCACCGGTATCAAATAACGTATGAGCCGGTTTCCCGCCGACCATCACAGTGCCTAAGTGTCATTAATAATACTCAAGCTAGATGTCTAGTATATCTCAAGCAACTAGAGGATATTAATGAAAGCAAAATGACCAATTCGAATCATACCTGCAATCATCTCTTGAGGGTTCCGTTCTTGAGTCATGTCCAGGGCATACATCTGATCTCGAGCGGGTCCGGGGTTTGTTCCTCGTGGTCCTCGTCCTCGACCACGCACATATCCCCGCCCCCGAGGGGCTGCTGGAGGGAAAGCAAGAGGTGCATCACCAAACAGTTGTGGGCAGTAGCGTCGAATGTGGCCCGGTTGGTTGCATTCGAAGCACACCCGTTCCTGCCTTCCGCCGTGTTGCTGAAACCGTGGAGGTGGAGGTAATGCTGGCGGTTGGGGGACCGGGCGCTCCTCTCCAAAGTTCTGGGGAAAATGCCCGCCACCCCTCTGATATCCTCTTCCTCTTTTATTGTCAAACCTCCTTCTGTTGCTGGGGCCGGCTTCCCTCACGCCCTCTGCTGGCCTCTTACCACTTCCCAAGTGGTCCGCTTCCAATCTCTTCGCCATATCAATAATCTCCGCCAGACTAGAGTCCGCTATAAACAAAAGGGCTTGCCTTAGGGGGTCTCGCAAGCCTTTGTAGAATCTTTTGGCGTACCCTCTATCATCCAGCTCATAGGAGTCAGCGAATCTAGCCAGGTGCTGAAACTCCCGTTGGTACTCCGTCACCGACATGGACCCTTGCTTAAGTTGCAAAAATCTCTCTTCCAGGCCATCCCGAGCGGCCGAGGGGATGAAATTCTCTAAGAAGGCTTTGGAGATTTCGCTCCAACTAATGTCCGTGTACACTCTTCCACGAAAAGTGGAGCCCATGAGGGACTTCCACCACCTTTTGGCGTGCAGCTCTAAGAGTGTCACCACAAGGGTCACCGCCATGTTGTTTGGACATCTTATTCCTGCCAACAACTCTTGTATAGTGTCGAGCCACTCTTCCGTACGCACTGCCGACTCTGTCCCAACATAAGCGGGAGGGGAGAGAGCTCGGAAAACGCTTAACCAACTAGATCCCAGACCCTGTTGTTGTACATGTGTCTGCTGAGATTGGGACCTAAAGGCGTCCAGAATAGCTGTGAGCGTCTGCCCCAGCTCTGATTGTTGGAATTGTGTAGGTACGGACGGGGCGGGGGTTCCCCTTACTGGCTCAATAAGTGCTGGGATCTACACATAAGGTACAAACTTAGGGTTAGGTTGGCTAATCTAAGGTTAAAGATGGACAACTTAGTGTGAATTACATATGGGCACACCACTGCTTCCGCTAAGTCAGCTTGTCCCCAAACTGACCAATCAAACGGGGGTGGTACCATTGTTAAGTGACTTTCGCCTTGGAGGATCGTAGTAAGCTGATACCATTTGTAAGACCCCCCTCCCGGAACACAAGACACGGCACGAGAGGGGTCTTATGCCCAGAACAGCCGCCTTGCGGTAACACTTGCACTCAGGCTAGCCTGTACCACAAGACGCCTATTCTGCCGGCTACCAACAATATCAACAGATAAATGCCAACCCAACAATAATAATATGAAAGTCAAATCCACACCAAGCACATGTCCATAATATCATAAATAAAGAAGCTACAACAAGCTTCTAATATCAGAGTACGTAAACAGAATTGCCCCAAAGGGCAACAACAAAATCTCTCTCTCACTCACATCGGTAACCGACGGTAGCGACGGTACCGTCCCTTTAGGCCCTGTCACCCTGGCCTGGCTGTCCGTCTGCATGGCCTACTGCTCCACCTGCGGGGTTTCCTCCTAAAATGGAAAACGTAGCAACCGTTAGTCAAAAAGACTAAGTGGTTTCACATCCGCTCCCCCGGCGACTCCTCGGCACCGGGCGGAGAAAGGAACAGGTACAATATATAAATAACAATAGTACAACAGGTGAAATGAGTATACATAATATAAGCAGCAACATCAGCAGTGTATAATAAACAAGCTCTTATTTCAAATCTATGAACTACAGCAGCAAGAGAGTATATAACTAGAACAGCAAGTAACTCAACTTATATGGATGCCCATACAAGCATATAAGTTGAGGGTCGTTCAGCAGAAAGTAACTCATCGTATAGGAGTGCCCATACAAACTTATACGATGAGGGTCTTGTGTATATAATGAAGTGCGATGCTATGTATGCAATGCAATGACACACCCACGCTCAAGCACATGCAATCGCTATGTCGACACAGACTTATAGTTCCCACTATTCGAGCAGGTAGCTAACCTCTCAGGCATCAACCGTCGTGGCCAAACGGTGACAGTGGAGCGGGCATCTCCACTACTAGGCTGGTCTCCACACTACCTGGCCTAGGCCTCCGTACGCCTCAACGCTAAGAACACAACATCGGAGCTCACATGCGTACTACGGCTCACCGGGTTCTCTCGGGTAAAAATGCACCAAGATCCTAGCCCCTGACTGGCCTATGGTATGACACGGAAGGAGCCTCGGAAATGAGCACGAGGACCAAGCCCAACCGTTCACTTGGCACGGAAAGAGCCTCGAGACGTGAACACCGAGGACCAAGCCCAACCGCCCAAGGTCTAACTGTCAACTCCCATCGGTGTGACGATTGGCGAGCCCGTAGACCTGTCACACTATCCTTAACCCAGGATTACGACACTGCGTGTCGACTCACACCACATGCAATTCCACAATTCCATGGCATGGAAGGAGCCTCGGAGAAAGCACGAGGACCAAGCCCAACCATCCATCAAATACGGAACGAGCCTCGGGACGTGAACACCGAGGACCAAGCCCAACCGTCCGATTTTATCCAACTTAACCTCATTCCCATCAGTGACGGTCAACACCGCACTTGTTAACATTCACAATGCTACCCGTGGGGAGACGACACTCTAAGCATTGGACTATCCATTCCCTTCCATCAATCCATTACACATCCTGGCCATAGTTTTAACCAATTACAAATCCTTCCAAATGAATTCAACATATTATAGATGATGTGCATAATGGTGATCTAACAAATATAACAAAGCCTTTCATTCTCTTAGGCTCGATTCACATCTTGGCATAGGGATTCAAATCCTCAAACATCAATCTTCACATTACCTCGGTGATTAATACAAGGAATTCACCCAACCTCGAGAGGAACTGCAACATCTATTCCATCGAATCCAAGTTCATATTATAATCACCTAGAATTGTATGTAATCTGGTCAGCAACCTTGACGGAGGATTCCCGTGGCTACAGGTATCGCCCGAAAACGTGCCACCCCTCGTTGGAAAGGTAATTTCAAGGGCTACAACTTTTGTGTTTAGTCAAAAGCCCAGATCTGGTCACATCATACCAGAAATGCAACTCGAAGTCTGCTGCGTACAGGATACAGAATTCCTGGGCATTAACTTCCAACCGCAGCAGATTCAAACGGACTTTCCCGTGGCTACAGGTATCGCATGGAAACGTGCAACCACTCGTTGGAAAGGTAATTTCAAGGGATACAACATTTGTGTTTAGTCGAAAGCCCAGATCCGCCCCCTTCTTGCTTAAAAAATAGCCAAGAAGGTCGCTGCATGCAGAATACAGATTCTGCACGCATCTTGAAGCTAAGTGAACGGCATCCGGTCATCTTCCTCCTCAAGCGATTTTCCCCAAATCGCATCCAGAAGTTCCTCCACCCTTATTCTACCTCTTAAGGCCATTTCCTCTTCACGTGACCACCCCTATCATCACTTTGAAGCGAGGGGAGGTTGAAGACGACTAAACTTTAGAGCACAAGCTCTAGCATGGCGTTCCTAGAAAGCTTCATCTCACAAATCTAGACTCGTTTGAGTCGATGTCTCGCCTAAAAATAACTATAGATCTAGCACCAAGGGAGATGGGAGGAAACTCACGTTATTTCCGACGTTTCCTCCGTTGCCGGCCATGGATCACGTTATTCTTCGTGGCGGCATCCTTCGCTTCGTTAGCAGTATTCTTCCAAGGAAACGGCGGAGCTTTTCCTCCAGAACCCGGCTCCGGCGACTCCCGATATCTCCTCTTCCGCTCCGTCGGTTTCGCACAGTGACGGCTCGGCAAAGGTAAAGTGACGGCTAGGGTTTGGTTTACTTCCTTTTTATATCACATATTAGGTTTAATCCCTTCCGCCACGTGTCAATCTCTAATTGGACCGCCCAAATTAGGTCTTAATTGAAAGGACCGGTCCAAAGAATCATCCGGCATAAATCCTGAAGTCCGGTTCAGGCCGCTCAGAACAGCGGGTCCGCCTGGGTGAAAACGTACAAGTCAAATTCGGTGGGAATCAGTCGTCATTCTCGACGATCGGCGAGAATCGTCAGGTCATTCTCGACGATCGGCGAGAATTGTCAGGTCATTCTTGACGAATTTCCCTTGGCAAACTTTTCAGAAATTCGGCCGTGGAGTATCAGTCGATGATACTCGACGATCGGTGGGAATCGTCAGACATTCTCGACGATCGGTGAGAATTGTCAGGTCATTCTCGACGATTTTTCCTTAGTCTTGCATCTCTGAGTCACTCTCAACGATCAGCTCCAAATCATCGACCTACGGTCGACGATCGTCGACCTTTGGTCGGCTATCGTCGACCCTCGGTCGACCATCTTGGTTTACTCCGCCCGACTATCTTTATTAATCCCGCAGTCGACTATCTTTGTCAGCCCGGTCGACTATCGTCGAACTTCGGTCGACTATCGTCGAACTTCGGTCGACTATCGTCGACCCTCGTTCGACCATCTTCGTCAACCCGTGGTCGACGATCGTCGAACTTCGATCGACTATCGTCGACCCTCGTTCGACCATTCCCCACGATTTTCCTTAGCCAATTTCCTTCCAGTCCATTAGACATCACTCAACTCTACACCCATCCAATACACCCGACATCTCGCGTCAGTGCACCCCGAGCCCGAGTCGAGTCTCTTGACCCAAAACTCGTGCGAGGGGCCTAGCGCGAATTGGGACGTTACAGGATGATCCCTATTTATAGATTTTTTTCTTGCTGGGTAATGCCCTATGACACGCCCTTAGAGGGCGTGACAATAGGGCGTGTCTGATTCGGTGCGACACATGGGCCGTTTGAAATAAATTCTGGCACGGTTGTTGGGTTACACGCCCCTCGAACACGCCTGTGAAGGGCGTGACACCTGGGCATGTCGGATTCGGCGCGGCTTTGGTGTGCTCAATTTAAACTCTGTACTGACTTCTCGAGACTTGGCATGACACGCCTGGCAGACACGCCCGTGGAGGGCGTGACAGTAGGGCGTGTCTGCTGACTTTTGCTGGAGATTGGCTTCGGACCGACGGCTTCATTCCCCTGGGTTACATGCCCTTGGTACACACCCCGGAAGGGCGTGACCAGGGGGCGTGTCACAGCAACAATCTGGCAAAAACCTGAAAAATAGAAAGAACTTGTTAGCGATGAAATTATATACAAAAAGAGGCCAAAATATGAGAATACAAGACATGGTTCGTGGATTAAAACCTAAAAATACCCTAATAGTTTAGGCTACAAGCGTATTATTAGGAAGACCCTGTTGGGATTGCTGCCACATTGCGTGGCCGAGGAGGCCCCGAAAATTTTGGAGGAAGTCCATGTCAGTGAGTGCGGGAGCCACTCAGGAAGAAAGACTCTGGAGGGAAGGATAGTGAGGCAAGTGTATTTTTGGCAAACCCTGGGCCAAGATGCCACCGAATTCACAAAGAAATGTTAGAAGTGCCAATTGTTCGCCCCTCACCAAATGCTACCGGATCGGAGACTCAAAAGCATCAATATGCCCTGGCCCTTTGCTATTTGGCGAATGGATGTTGTGGGGCCCTTCCCCTAGGCAACCGGATAGAGAAGGTTCATGTTAGTTATGATCAATTATTTTTCTAAGTGGTTAGAGGTCAAGGCACTGGCCAAAGTGACCTCTTAGGTGATTCGCAACTTTGTGTGGGGGAGATTATTTGTCGGCATGAATTACCTCAGTCCATTATCACGGATAATAGGCCACAGTTCGCCAGTGCAGGGTTCATCAACCTTTGTGGCCAACTCGGGATAGACCTCAGATTCGCGTCGGTCTGCACCCCCAGAGCAATGGGCAAATAGAGGCGGAAAACAATATCATGGTGAACTTGTGGAAAAATAAGGTGGAAAATTTGAAGGGAAGCTATGTAGAGCAACTCCCTTTTGTCCACTGGGACTTGAGGACCACGCCCAACATAGCCACGGGTGAGACTCCTTTTAATTTCTCCCACAGTTGCGATGCGGTACTCCTGATAAAATTTGAGGTCTGGACGCCGCAAATAGTGGAGGCATGAGAAGGTAGAGATGAATGGAGGGTCGAGAATGAGGATGAGTTACGAATTTCTTTGGACCTAATAGAAGAACTCCGCGATGTAGCGACCGTCAGATAGGAGGAAATCAAGCGGCGGATGAACAAGTACTTTGACAAGCATGTTAGAATCAAGTAATTCGCAGAAGGAGAGCTGGTCCTAAAAAAGGTAGATGTCATGGGAAGATCAACAACAATGGGAAAGCTTCACCCAAATTGGGAAGGTCCATACCTAGTCAAGGAAGAGCTTAGGTCAGGGGATATCGCATATGGAGCGGTGATGATTTGAAGCATTTCTATCCTTGAATCATGTATGTAACATTATTTTGTAATATTAAACCTCTTGGTATTCGAGATCTTTGGCAAATGGACTGGAGTGTGAGGAGAGTTTGAGAAAGCATACCCTGAGAAGATCCTGCTGACAAGGCTCCCACCAGCTGGCAGTGCTGGAAGTCACTCGATGGCATCTAGAAAGCTGACCCTGAGAAGATCCCACTGACCAGGCTCCCATTAGCTGACAGGGCTGAAAGTCACTCGATTGCACCTAGAAAGCTGACCCTAAGAAGATCTCGGTGACTAGGCTCCCATTAGATGGCAGGGCTAGAAGTCACTTGATGGAGTCTAGAAAGCTGTCCCCGAGAAGATCCCGATGACAAGGCTCCCATTAGCAGGCAGGGCTAGAAATCACTCGATGGCGTCTAGAAAACTGACCCCGAGGAGATCCTGTTGAACAGGCTCCCATTAGCTGGCAGGGCTAGAAGCCACTCGATGACGTAAGATAGCTAAACTCGAGAAGATCCCACTAACCAGGCTCCTATTAGCTGGCAGGGCTAGAAGTCACTCGATGGCGTCTAGAAAGCTAACCCTGAGAAGATCCCGCTGACCAGGCTCCCATTAGCTGGCAGGGCTGTAAGTAACTCGATGACGTCTAGAAAGCTGACCCCTAGAAGATCCCACTGATAAGGCTACCATTAACTGGTAGGGCTGGAATTCATTCGATGGCGTCTGGAAAGCTAACCCTGAGAAGATCCCGCTGACCAGGCTCCCATTAGTTTGCAGTACTGGAAGTCACTCGATGGCATCTAGAAAGCTAACCCCGAGAATATCCCGCTATCCAAGCTCCCACTAGTTGGCAAGGCTGGAAGTCACTCCGTGATAGAATGAGAAATTAGTCTGAGAAGATCCTGCTGACTAGGCTTCCACTAGCTGGCAGGGATAGAAGTCACTCAGAGATAGGTTGAAATATTAGACCAAGCAGATCAAGCTGTTCCGGCTCGCGGGTTTCGAATGTTGCCTACTAGTTGGGGGAAATAACTACTCTGCAGCAGAGTATGGAGTCGGCGTGTACTGTTGTTCGGGGTTGATCTCGCCGATTGGGGGTACTTGCACGCCTCCCCGATAAGACAACATAGAGCATTAGGAAGTAGAAAGATGAGCCGAACCTAGTCTCCCACTCGCGCCTAGTCTCCAGAGGGATGAGTGCAAGTAGGCGAGTGCGCGTGATGCGAGAGATGACCCTCTATAACTACAAGCTACCCTATCGCATTTTGCCTTACCAGAATCATGCTTCCTGATTGCTCGTCAGATCATGCGAATATTGTGGGTCCGAGTGCAGCGAGTGGTGTTTGGAATATTGCCCTTCAATGTTCCCTGAATTTGAAGAAGCATCACCATCAATGTCACAACCCGCATTTTCTCCGCATTTAAACGATATATCAGAGTAAGAGAAAACACACATCATGATGCTACACCGTGTAGGAGATAATTGCAGGTTCTCAGACAGGAACTCGAACCTAACACTTTTTGAAATCCTCAAGTTTATTATGAAGAAAACTTTAATTTATGTTAAGTTTTGATGGTTGTATCCCTCGGCTCAGTGGATTAATGAGTAAATGAGTAAAAACATGAATATACGCTGCAGAAATATTTTGTTTATATTGATTAACTTCCTACATGAGCATAAACATCCAAATAGGACAACTCATGATATGCAAACCTCTAGGATTAATATAAGTATAGAAATAGCTTTTACGTTAGTTAAAATATAGTGAATTTTGTTTAAAATAATGCTATGAATGAGATAGTCAAAATGATACTTTTATACTTTTTAAAAATAACTAACATGCAATCCTAGCAAAAAACCTTCCCAGAGAGCAGGTGAAACCAACAAGTCATCTATAAGAGACTATATAACTAGCAAGTAACCTAATAATATAAAAACTCTAGTGGGCGTCAACAACTTGACACGAACCCACCAAAATAGCATGTATGTCTGAACTAAATAACAAAACTACAACACTACCTCAAAATGGTGAGGAAAAGACGACTACAATAGCTGCAGAACACCAACAACCACCAAACCTAGCCGCTCAACCGACTACTGCTTCAAAACTGAGGCATTCCAAAGAGAAGAACACCTCAGGAAGAATGTACAAGTGGCGAATTAAAATCAATTTCACATGAAATTAAAGGAGTCAAAGGGTTACCAACCCAAATAGGAAAGCTGAAAGGAAAACATCCACACTCAACCACAAGGTAAAAAGTGAGAAAGAACTCATAAGGGTTAGTCATCCCAAGCAGCACCAAGTGCGATAAAGATCTATGCTTTATAAAACATTTATATAAGTGTATAAATATATATAAGAGTAGCAAATTCATCATAGAATGAGCATATACACCGGCAAAAATCTGGCACCTGTGGTGGTGGTCTCCTCCTCCACACACCAACAGTAAAACCTAGCACCTATGGTGGTGGTGGCCCAAGGAAAGGTGGTTGTATTTCTTGACACACCCAAAACCAGGTAAATACTGGAACCTGCAGTGGTGGTCTCCTCCACACACCCAGTCATAAACCCACATAGGGTAAACCCACAAGGGCAAAGATCCATAAGTTGGCCTTAGGTTGGTGGTCCTTTATCCACTGCCAACCAAGGGCCATACCAAAATAACATCCATAAAACATCGATAAAACCCCATCGAAAACACAGTTTTACTCCAATGGCAAAAAGGAAGAAAAAAATCCCAAATCACCCTAAGGCCAAACCCGACAAATTGGAATCAATTCGACAAGAAAATTCTAAGTCCGCACTGATTCATCGAGTATACTCGACGAATATCGTAGACACTCAACGGATCATACTTAGTAAAACTGGTAAACTTGATACACGACGAATCGGCGAAAATAACACAAGTCTATGGGAAATTCATCAAGTACACTCGACGCCTGGATGCGTTAACTAAGAGCCTGAACTTAAATCCATGGTCTTACCTCACTCAACACCTTCACTCGATGCCTAGCTTAGTTCACTCGACTCCTAGCAAAGTTCACTCAGCGCCTGAACTTAACTCTATGTTCTTACCTCACTAAAGGCCTTAACTCGAAGCCTAGCTGAGTTCACTCGACGCATAGCTGAGTTCACTCGATGCCTAGTTGAGTTCACTCAGTGCTTGAACTTAACTCAACGGTCTTACCTCACTCAACGCCTTCACTCGAAGCCTAGCTGAGTTCACTCGACACCTAGCTGAGTTCACTCGACGACTAGCTGAGTTCACTCAATGCCTAGCTGAGTTCACTCAGTGCACTCGATGCCAAAGGCATTAACACTCAAAACACTCAATGTCGAGACTATTACTCGATGAATTTTTCAAGATTACTCGAGGAATCTGACTTTACTCAACGCCTAGACTATTCGATGATTTTGACATAGCCCAAAACCCATGCTTGATGAATTTCCCTCAGGCTGACGACATCAAATTCGACAAATTTAAACTTAAGCTAACTTCCATATTCAACGAATTCCAACTTAGACTAACAACCAAATAATAAAAAAGTTTTACTTAGGCTACATGCCCTCTAATCAGCGGGTAGCCCTAAACCCGAAATCCAACACTACGTAGCTGATCATCCTTGCCGAACCCTACACTACTTTAAATGCTAAGGAGAGAAGAAAAAGAAATAGGAAATACAATAAGGAAGACATAGTAAGGAAATAAATCACCACTTGCCTGAAATCGCCCAAAATCCGGCCACAAAAGCGCTCCTCCAGGATCTGGCCGCAGGAACACTTAGGCAACGATTCCTAAAACTTTTTGGCGCAAACAAGGGTAAAAAAGAATAACCTATCACCAAAAAATCCAAGAAACGAGAAAAACTCACCGCTCACACAGATCTTGGCGAGAGCTTTTCGAATCTACCCTCCGATGTCAATTTCGTGCACCAGAGCCCCTACAATCGATGACCGAAAGCTTGTGAAGTCTGCCACTTTCCCTCTTCAACGAATCGGTCTGAAGGCTAGGGAAGAAGATGATGAATAGGGTTCTGTCTAAATTGTAAGTGTATTTATACTTATAATATTTTATTATTATTATAATAAACGTCCAAACTACCGATAAATCCTATCAAATCGGATTTTCATGAAATTTGCACCGCGGCTAAATATTGATGCTACGAATCCAATAGCGAAGTCAAAATCAAAATCCGAAAAACTAAACTCGGGTAAAACCTTCCCAATGTCCAAAACACTAAATATCCCAAAAAGGCTCCACCGAGTTCCAAAACAAACCCGGCTCGCAAGGGAAATCTCAAAAACACCCCAGAAATTAGGCAAGCTAATATTCTAAGTCAAAACCTCGGATACCAATGAGCAAAAGTCACACTCCAACAATGGTACCCGTAACCTACGCGTCAACGTATTGCCCTGACCTCAAAAATATGCCACTAAAGAAATTAAAATAAATATTGAAAAATCATGGGCGTTACAATCAATGCTAAGTGCATAATTATATTTGATATATGTTCAATTTTTGTGTATATAGGATGTATACTATACCATGATTACACAGGATGTCAGGGTCACAATACTAGTTGGACTCAAGACAATATGCTGTCAAATAAGAAATCTGGCTAAGTCTTAAAGCGTCGAGTGAAGGCAGTTCACTCGATGCCAAAAGAGAAAAAGCATTTAGAGAACTACATACAGTCAAAGAAACAATATTGCTGACTAGAAATCTGGCTAAGTACAGAAGCATTGAGTGAAGGCAGTTCACTCAACGCCAACTCAACAAGAAAATCAACTTTCTAGAAGCATTGAGTGAAGGCAGTTCACTAAAAGCAAACTCAGCAAGATATCTGGCTAAGGATAGAAGCGTTGAGTGAAGGAATTTCACTTAATGCCTCAATTAAGAAAACTGATTATTGGACAGGCAGAAAATCCACTAAGTCCAGAAGCGTTGAGAGAAGGCAGTTCACTCAATGCCAACTCAACAAGATATCTGGCTAAGGATAGAAGCATTGAGTGAAGGCAGTTCACTCAATGCCTCAATCAAGAAGACTGGTTATTGGGCAGATAGTAATTCCACCAAGTAAATAAGCGTCGAGTGAAGACAGTTCACTTGATGCTAGAAGAGCAAAAGCATTGACAGAAGCACAAGCAATCAAACCTCAGAAGGAGCTGGCAGAAAATCTGTCTAAATCCAAAAGTATTGAGTGAAGGTTGTTCACTAAATGCCTATTAAATAGATAATTCAACTAAGTACAGATGTTGATAGTTTTACTTTCAAGACTACCTAAACACATAGAGGGGGTGAATAGGTTCTAATGCTTGTTTTAACTTTAGGCAGAATATAACTACTGAATAAAATAGAATGCAGAATATACTTCAGCAAACACAGCATAACAATCACAGATATTCACACATCACAGATTGCACACAGATTTATAGTGGTTCCCCAAGGTCTAGGTACATCCACTTTCCCCCTTCACCTATCTAGCAGTGTGCTAGATTCGGCCTAACTTCCTTCTTTAACTCAGATCCTACAGCTCAGAACCTGGAAAGGTTCCTACAACTCAGGCTAATCAGCCCTATCTCAGCCTTGACACAAGGCCTACAACTCAGATAAATATCTTCTCCTATACTCAGGCATACACAGCCCTACCTCTCAGAGATCAAATCTCCTACACTCTGCCTTTATAACATAGGCTTACAACTCAGATCTATATTAATAGATCCTACAGAATTTGAAAAGAGTTTTATTATATCTTGCCTTTGTTGAGAGAGAAGGGACAAGACAACACTTGATCAGCTGATGGATGAAATCAATTGAATCTTAGCTTTCTTCAAAGCTTCTTGAATCTGAACTTAGCTGAGTTGATTTCCTGACAGCTTCTTGAGAAACCTGTGACAGCTTCCTTCTTGATCTTCAAATGGCTGGATCTCTCTCTATCCAATACCTTTGATAATACTTCAGAATTCTTAGACGAATTCTACTTAGACAGATCCTGAGAGGTTGTACCCTTCTGAATGTCTTCTTAGATCTTCTGATGAAGATCTTCTTCCGAGCCTTGCACTTTCTTGATTTGATTACTCAATCAGTTTCTATGTGTGTTGCTTCTTAATCAAAAATCGTGTATTCTACTTCTGAATCTGTCTATTTATAGACCTTCTTCATGGTAACCGGCTGATCCGGTTTTTAACTAACTTCTGACAAGTCTGACAGCTTCAGTTAACCTATTGTAACTCACAGCTATCAAGTCTTCAAACAGATCTTGTGCCTTTGTCTTGGTCAGCAAAGTGTTGAGACTGTCTGTCAGAAAGTGTCGAGACCATCTGTCAATATGTGTCGACACAAGTAACTTTGGTGTCGACACAACCTTTGATGATGTCGACATGTTTGCCTTTAAGTCGACTCAGCTTCTTTATACTGTATCTTGAGAATGAGTCGACACTGAGTATTTGTGTCGACTCAAACACTTCATCATTTTCCGCAAATGACTTAGTCTAGACTTTGCAGTGTGTTGACACAAGTCCTGTGTGTCGACATAGTTGATGTAGATTCAGAACATTGTATGTGTCGACACTGCCTTCAGGTGTCGACACAGCTGTTGTCGACTCTACCTATATGTGTCGACTCAGTCTTCTGGTGTCGACTCTGCCTCAGTGTGTCGACACAGCCTTCTGGTATCGACTCTGCCTCAGTGTGTCGACACAGCTATTGTCGACTCTACTTCTGTGAGTCGACTTTGCTTCCCGGTGTCGACACAGATGTTGTCGACTATACTTTTGTGAGTCGACACTGCTTCTCGGTGTCAACACAGATGTTGTCGACTCTTTTTCTCTGTGTCGACACAGCCTTCTTCAAGTGTCGACACAATTATTCTGAAGTGTCGACACAGCTTCTTCTAGTGTCGACACATGGACTTAGAATAATTTTCCTGCTTTTTAGTACATTCTTAACCTGCACATGTCAACTCAAAATAACATCAAATACACCTTGATGTATATCATTGAGCTAAGTTAGGCTTCTTCAAATCAGGTACACATTTTCCAATATACCCAACAAGCTCCCCCTATTTGGAGAAGTCATAACCCTTTTAGCTAATGATATACACCATTTATAAAAATTTAACATGATGATGTATATAAGCATGACATAACAGGAAACATTTAAAAACAAAACATTAAGCAACAGATTCATCACAGAATATAGATGAACATGAAGAAATAATTACAGAACAATGTTTTGTTTATAAACATAGAAATGCTTGTTACAGCTTGTTTACATTGATTGGTAAAACAAACAAATCACTATAAAATATTTGAAAGAACTGATAAGCTTAATCTAAGACTGATCAGGCTCCCTTATGACAATTCCTTTGCCTGGTTGAATTTGAGCCTTCACAGTAGGATCAACAACATCAGCAGGCATCTTGCCTTTCAGTTCAGCTTTCTTCTGAGCTTCCTCCTTGAGCCTTTGCCTTACAAAGTAATGAAAGGGCTTGGGAAAATATTTGCTGGGCTCCTGAGCATCTGGTGGTAGCCTCCCCATCTTAGCTTTCCTTCTGAACTGAACTATGGCCTCCTGCCTAGCCTCATACTTTTGCCATTCAATTTAATTATACCATTTTCCTCTTTCATGGACTTGATCCTTCACAGCCTTCCAGGCAGTTAGTATAATGTTTCTTGAAGTGGGGCTCCACTGTTCAAAATCAGGTCTAAGTTCAGCTTGCTCTCTAAATCTCTTCTTGGACAATTGAGCATCTTGTTGTTCTTTCAAACTTGCTTTAGGCTTATCAACTTTTTCAATAACAACATTTGTAACCTCCTTGGGAGGACTGTACATGGCCTGCACTTGCTATTGAATCATATCATAATCAGCAGGGGGGTATATGACTTAGGCAACCTCAGGTTGATTGCCTTCAAGTAGACCTTGGAGAATGCCTGACTCAGCAACAATATCATCATCACATAATGGTGGATAGCCCAATGTGGCTCGAACACTATTGGTTACCCACTTTGAATGTTCTGAGCCAGCATGGATAAGTACCCTCTCCCCCTTTAGGACTTCTCGGGCCATATAATCCCTAAGATCATCCTTCTGAAACCTTATTTGTCCATCAAGAAAATTTACACCCTCTTTAAGAAATGATTTTAATTTGAGAAGCTTGTCAGATAGTTCTTTCTGGGAGGTGGTGATAGCAGTTTGAACTGAATCCAAGGCGTCCTTGAGCTTTTGATCAAAGACTTCCATATCTTTAGTCCTTGCAGCAGTCAGGTTTGTTGCAGTATCTTTTAACTCAGTGAGAATTTCATTGTGAGATTCAGTCAGATTGTCATTCATTCTCAGCTGATTTTCTAGAACATATCCTTGTTTCAATACAATGTCATCCACTTTAGTAAGGATAGTTTGCTGTTGTTGAGCTAGAAAAACCACAGCATTACCTCACTTGTGGAAGCAATCTGTCATCTTCTTTTTATTCAGATTTACCTCAAATCTGATTGACTTGATGTCTTGGGCAAGATCAAACTGAAGTGACTTATTACTCTCATCAACATATCTCTCCAAAGCTAATCTCTGCTCATCCATCTTTACCTGCAAATCTACCATAAACTTATTGTAATCAAAAGCAGAAGAAGATTGATGAGTTGAAGTCTGTAGAGTCTGCTTATAGCTATGACTTCTTCTCTTGAAGACCATGAGCTTCCTTTTCTTAGCCTCTCTGGCTTCTTCTGTCTCGGAGTCTGAGGAACTGTCAATTTGTACTCTTTCAGGAGGTGAAGTAGGAATTTCTGTCTCAGTGACATGTTGTTCTTTCTCAACATTCACTTGCTCCCCCTCAACAACACCTTTCTCCTCCTCAACCTTATCAGAAGCAATGCCATCATCTGGAAACAACTCATCTAGAGTGAATTCCTTTTGTGCTGGTGCAGGAGATGATACATCAATATCTGCAGTGTTTAAATATTCTGATAAGTTTATTCCTTCTTCCACTTGTACTGTTTCCACAATGGTCTCTCCCGACAATTGTTCAGGATTAAAAATGTGCTGGGCAGGAGAATGAACTGGCTCCCCCTGCACCCGTGCAGGTAATGTTTCTTCCTGGGCATGAGTAGACCTTGTCTGGTCCGCAGCTGGTTCTCTAACTTGTTCTTCTTGATGTTGTTTAGTGCCTTGTTCATGGCTAGGTGACATCTCAGTTATGTCCTGCCTGTCCACAGTAGGCATCTCTTTGGATAGAACTCTATCCCACCTTGAGAATAATCTCATATCCATTTTTCTCATGTGATTGATTTTGGACCCTAGTATCTGTTGCATGACTTCTGGAATGACTCCAGCCAGGTATAAACTCAAAATCCTAGCCAAATTTGGCTTCTTAATACCTTCCTTAATTTTATCAAACACAACTCCTGACCAATCTGTGTTAATCCTGAAGATTATCCTTGTCATGAGATTAAATATTAAGGTCGAAATCCTATCATGGCCTCCTGGTTTACACAAAATTACTTTTCCTACTACTTCAGATAGAAATTTGCCCTATTGATTCATTCCTTTTCGGTTGATGGCTGCTCCAATCTTTATGGTTGGATCCAATCCACACCATTGGAGAGCCTCTCTTTTCTTAGAGGCTGGGACCTCTTATTCATCTTATATGCTAGGTAGTTGAAGAATCTTTCTTAAACTTCTTGGAGTTAGTTTCACTGTTGTCCCATGAATAGTGGTTTTGATCTTGATGCCTGAAGAGTCCAGTGTTGCAGAAGTATAAAATTCGATTACCTCTTTCTTCCAGATTTTTGTTGGTTCAGAAACAAGAAACTCTAATCCAGATTCGGAAATTAGAGTGATAACCCTTTGTATATCTGTCGGTGCATCCTCAAAAGCATTGCGCACCAACTCATATCCTTCGTTAACATTGTCTTCAACTTTGGGCGCCATTGGAAAGATGAGAAATCTTGAGAGAAGAGAAGAGAGATTATCGACACAGGGTTTTAGTCTCGAAAACCTTGTGAGTGTGTCGACAAAATACGTTCTTGACCTATTTATACCCTCTAAAGAAAGAAGGTCAAAAGTCGGACAAAAACAGTCTAAATGTGTTGACACAGATGAAATGTGTCGACACAAACTTCTATTGTCTCGACATCAATACGGACTACTTTGTGTCGACACCAATTGAGGATATGTCGACACGTGAGATACATAGTAGTGCATCAGAAATTCTGTGTCGACTCTTAGTATAAGTGTCGACACAAAATCTGTAAGTGTCGACACCATTATTCTGGTGAAGTCGACACTACATTTCTGGATGAGTCGACTATTTGACCCTTAAGTGTCGACACATATTCTCTGTGTCGACACAATTTCTCTGACTAGTCGACATGACTTCTCTGTGTCGACACTTTATTTCTGAATGTGTCGACACCATTAGACTTAGCCAATATTTTGTTTTTGAAAACCACTAGATAAACTAACCTATGATCAGCATTCCTAATTCAATTTTAAATTTATTGAATTTAGTTTCATCCAGTGGCTTAGTAAATACATCTGCAATTTGAAAATCTGTTTTAACAAATTCCAATGAGATGTTTTCTTTTTCTACATGTTCTCTAAGAAAATGGTATTTTATTTCTATATGCTTAGTTCTACTATGTGAAACAAGATTGTTTGCAATAGAAATACACTCTTAGAATCACACAATAAAGGTGTTCTACTTACTTGAATACCATAGTCCTTTAGCTGGTGCTGAATCCACAATAGCTGTGCACAGCAACTTCCAGCTGCAACATATTCAGACTCAGCTGTGGATATTGCCAAACTGGACTGCTTCTTACTGCTCCAGGATATCAGTCTTCCTCCTAAAAACTGACATGTCCCTGTTGTACTCTTTCTATCTTCTCTACAGCCTGCAAAATCTGCATCTGAATAACCTGTTAGTAGAAAATCTCCATTCCTAGGGTACCAAAGGCCTAGATTAGGTGTGCCCTTAAGATATCTCAAGATTCTTTTGACTGCAGTATAATGAGATTCTTTAGGGCAAGCTTGGTACCTAGCATAGACACATGTAGCATACATAATATCTGGTCTACTAGCAGTGAGATATAATAGAGAGCCAACTATTCCTCTATACAAAGACTCATCAATAGGTTTACCTGCATCATCTTTGCATATAGGCATACTTGTTCCCATAGGAGTTCTCATGGTGGAAGATGATTCCAACCCATACTTCTTAATTAATTCTTTGGTGAACTTAGACTGGGATATGGACAAGCCATCTTCAGTCTGTCTTACTTGGAGTCCCAAGAAGAATTTAAGTTCCCCCATACTGCTCATTTCAAACTTCCCTTGCATAAGTTTGGCAAACTTTTTGCAAAGGTTGTTCTCTGTAGACCCAAAGATTATGTCATCTATATAGATCTGAACTAAGATGATCTTACCTTTAGATTCCCTAAGGAATAGAGTTTTTGTCTATTTTACCTCTTGAGAATTTGTTCTCAATAAGGAAAGTAGACAGGGTTTCATACCAAGCCCTTGGGGCTTGCTTTAAACCATACAATGCTTTCCTAAGTCTATATACATAACCAGGTTTAAGAGAATCTACAAAACCTGATGGTTGCTCTATATAGACTTCTTCTTTTAGATCACCATTCAGTAATGCAGATTTCACATCCATTTGGTATACTTTGTATCCTTGGTATGCTGCATAGGCAAGGAACATTCTGATTGCCTCCAGTCTTGCTACTGGGGCAAATGTTTGATCAAAGTCAATCCCTTCTTCCTGCCTGTATCCTTTAGCAACCAATCTTGCTTTATTCTTCACAATTACACCACTCTCATCCAACTTGTTCCTATAGATCCACTTTGTGCCAATCATGTTGTGGTCTCTTGGTTTAGGAACTAACTCCCAGACCTTGCACCTTCTGAGTTGATTAAGCTCCTCTTGCATAGCATTAATCCAGTGTTGGTCTTGGATGGCTTCATCAAATTTCTTAGGCTTTATTTGAGATAGGAAACTTGAGTGCAAGACTGTGCTCAGATTTCTGCTTCTAGTCTGCACTCCTTGTCTTGGATCACCTATTATTTGATTATCTGGATGATTTTTTAGATGTCTTATGGCTGGAGGTAGATTTCCTTCAGGTTGAACATCTCCAGCTCCTTCATCATACTGTACCTCTTGGTTGTCATCAGCTTCTATAGAGTCTTGTACTCCCCCTGGACAGTAGTCTTCATTTTCTAGTGCTTCTTCTGCATTTGATGCTTCTGCAATGGAAAGCGTGTCCATCCTTTTGCTTATACCTGTTGAATTATTTGATCTACAAGGCAGCTCACTGTTTATTAATCTTGTTTCATCAAATACAACATGTACAGATTCTTCTACAACTTGAGTAGTCAAGTTGAAGACTCTATAGGCCTTACTATTTATGTGGTACCCAACAAATATCCCATCTTGGGATTTAGCAGCAAACTTAGTTAGATATGACTTGCCATTGTTAAGTATATAACACTTGCAACCAAAGATCCTAAAGTAGGATAGTTTTGGTTTTCTACCTTTCATAATTTCATAGGGAGTCTTTTTGTGGCACTTGGTGATAGAAGCCCTATTAATCACATGACATGCAGTGTTTACTGCCTCAGCCCAGAAATATTCTGGAAGAGAGGTGTCACTCAATAGAGTTCTACCAGCTTCAATCAATATCCTATTCTTTCTTTCAGCATTACCATTTTGCTGAGGTGTTCTAGGTGAGGAGAACTCTTGGAAAATCCCAAAGTCTTCACATAATTTTGTCATACTTTCAGATTGAAATTCAGTGCCATGGTCACTTCTGATTTTGACCACTGTACTGTTTAGTTCATTCTGAATTTGTTTCACAAAACTAAGACACTTTGGGTTTCTGATTTTTGTCTCAGAAAGAACACCCATGTATATCTAGAATAGTCATCTACAACCACAAAAGTGTAGACCTTCCTACCTAGACTATGAACTGGCATAGGACCAAAAAGATCCATATGTAAGAGGTATAAGCACCTCACAGAATCCTTGTTTTCAAGGCTATGAAAGGAGGATTTTGTCTGCTTGCCCTTTTGACAAGCTGAACATATCCCTTCCTTTATACACTTAACTTGAGGACCATTCCTCACTAACTCTTTGCTAAAGAGTTGGCCAATTGTCTTGTAGTTAAGATGAGCCAACCTCTTGTACCACTTGACACAAAGAGATGCATTATCATCAGCTACAAGACAGATGAGAGAAACCTTATTCTCCCATACAAAATTAAGACAATAAAATTTCTCTTTCTATACCCAGTCAATATGATCTTTTGATCACTTGACCTTTTGATATGACATCCATCCTCAACAAATGAAATGTCATATCCAAGATCACTCAGCTGACTTATGCTTATCAGATTATGTTTCAAACCTATTACATAAGCCACTTGGGTGATGGTAATTTGGTTTGAAGAAATGTTACCAAACCCTTTGATGATTCCTCTTTCAGATCCACCAAAGATTACTTTAGGTCCCTCTTTGACAAATGTGTACTCCTTCAGCAGCCCCTTTGTTCCAGTCATGTGCCTGGAACATCCACTGTCCAAGTACCATATAGGGGCATGGCAACTTGGACTTTCCTGCAATACAGAATTACTTTCCCTTAGAACCCAAGTAAGTCTTGGGTCCTTGGTTCAGGTTAGCAGCATTCATATTAAGACTACCAGCAGCTCTTCTAACTGGTAGACTATTGTTCTTCCTTACATTTATGTTATGCCAGCAGTCTAAGGCAAAATGGCCTCTCTTGCCACAACACTAACATTCAAACTTGTTATATCTAGGTCTTGATACACCCTTGACAGAAGAATTTCTGTCCAGTGCTGGTGCTGCTGCAGCTTCACCCACAGATTTCTCATAACCATGGGGTTTATGAACATGGGTAAACCTATTGGTATTTATACCCTTGTTTATCAGCACATTGGTCCTAATATGACCATGAATATTCTTAAGATCATATTTGTTAGAAGGCACTTGCACCTTTCTAAACATAATAGGGACTGAAAGGTTTAGTGGTTGGACAGGAGCTTTGCCTTTTCTCTTGAATTGGGCAGCCCTGGGGTTACATTTGAAGCCTAATCCTGCATTACCCTTTTGATCCACAAACTCATCTATTAAAGGTAAGACAGATTTTGGCTTAGAGTAAGTAGCCACTAAATCTTTCTCTATTCTTAGTCTGGCCTCTAGACTCTTAATTTGATCATGGTTATATTTGATTTTGCCTATCTGAATAATGGTTATATTTTTCAGTTTGGCAATCTCATTTAACGTTTGATCCATTACTTTTTCAAACTCAGTTGCAGCCACCTTAATATCAGCAATTTCCTGAGCCTGAGTTTTGACTAGGTTCTTGCTTTTCTTAAGAGCCTGCAACAAGTCCCCATACTTATCTATCAACTGATAAACATCACCTTTAGATTCAAATCCATCTACATCACTTGATGCAGATGTAGCTGATTCTGCACTAGTACTACAAACTGATTTTATAGAAGGACAATGTACCTTATTGGGACAAGACTGATTCTGGCACATGTCTTCTTCTGATCCAGCCATCAGTCCCATGCACTGATGGTCTTCTTGATCATAGATGGAGTTCAGCAATTGCATAAACTCATCTTCTTCATTGGCAGCATACAGCCCAATGTATGCTTCAGCTTCAGATTCTGACTCTGAAGTAGATTGATCTGTAAGGCTCTTCTCCTTCTTAGCAACAAAGGATTTCTCCTTCTTGCCCTTTTGATGAGTCTTCTTTCTATCTGTTGACTCCTTCCTCTTATCAGGACATTCAGCCACTACATGTCCTGGCCTATTACAGCAATAACAAACAATCTTTGAAGTTGTAGCTTTGCTGGGCTTAGTTCTGCTCTTCTCCTATCTTGATGATTTTCTCTTCTGATAGTAATCATCAGCTGGCTGTGATGTGGAGGGCCTTGACTTCCACTGCTTCTTCTTTAAGAACCTCTGAAACTGCCTCGTAAAAGCAGCAAAATCTGTATCTGAATCACTGCTTTCTGAAATCTGATTGTCTGAAATTTCTGAGTTAACTTCAGCAACTTCCTTAGGAGGTGATGGAGATATCCTCCTATTCTTTCTAGTGGCTTCTGCCTTGAAGGCCACTGACTTCTCTCTATGCTCTCCTTTTGAATTCTTTTCTTCCTCCTTCCTAGCCATTAGTTGCATTTCATATGATAGCAACTTTCCAAACAAGGTTGGAGGAGAAATCTCTGCCAGTTTAGCCACTTCTCTTATGACACAAATCTTGGTGTCCCAATCCTTTGTCAAGAAACTTAAGAATTTGTCATTCAGTTCATAGGTACTGAAGACCCTTCCATAGGACATCAATTCATTTACAATCCTGTAGAATTTCTTTTAGCATTCAGTTATGCTATCAGACTTCCCTTGTCTGAAACTCTCATACTCTTGGTTGAGCATAAACTTCCTATCCTGTCTAACTTCTTCAAACCCCTCCATATAGACAATCAAAGTGTCCCACATTTCCTTGGATGTTTTACAGTGAATCAGATTTTGGAATGTAGAATCATCTATGACACTCACTATGATATTCTGAGCTCTCTTATCCATAGTTGCCAATATGATTTCATCCTTGGTCATTTCAGAATAACTCTTTGGAGTTTGAATATTTGCATCAATAACTGATACCTTCATTGGAATGAAGGGGCCTTCCTGTACTGTGATGTATATCCTTGGGTCGGAAGCCTCCATAAAAAACCTAACCCTTTCTTTCCAAATTCCAAAGATTTCTTTTCTGCAGATGGGTAATTTCATTGACCCTAGTTCCTTGTGATTCTCACCAGAACCCATTTTCTTGATTCTTGATTCTGCCTTTAGGGATCTAACTCAGACTTTTAAGTCCTTATTTGAGCAACCTCCCTCTGATACCACGTGATAGTTTTACTTTCAAGACTACCTAAACACCTAGAGGTGGGTGAATAGGTTCTAATGCTTGTTTTCACTTTAGGCAGAATATAACTACTAAATAAAATAGAATGCAGAATATACTTCAGCAAACACAGCACAACAATCACAGATATTCACACATCACAGATTGCACACAGATTTATAGTGGTTCCCCAAGATCTGGGTACATCCACTTTCCCCCTTCACCTATCTAGCAGTGTGCTAGATTTGCCCTAACTTCCTTCTTTAACTCAGATCCTCAGATCCTACAGCTCAGAACCTGGAAAGGTTCCTACAACTCAGGCTAATCAGCCCTACCTCAGCCTTGACACAAGGCCTATAACTCAAAGAAATACCTTCTGAGAGGTCTAAGTTGTTAGCCTAAATCACCTAGAGGGGGGTGAATAGGTGAAATGCGTGTCAAATGCGGAATTAAAAAATTAACACAGCACACATCAAGCACTCACAGACGACAAGAGATTTATAGTGGTTCCCCAACCTTGGGTACGTCCACTTTCCTCACCGATCTAGCAAATCACTAGACTCGGCTACTCCACTATCTCGGATTGAAAACAATCCTACATCTCGGAACCACGTTCCTACAAAACTCGATCCAACTGGATCTACAAAACTCGGAAGAAAGATCTTTCTACAAATCTCGGAGAAAAACTCCTACAAATAAATTTTGGTTTGAGAATAAAAATTCAAAACAACAAATTTCAGATCTTGATCTTTGACAGTCTTCTTCTTTAGGAACTTCGACTTGATCAGAAAAGGTTGAAGATGACTTGAGAGAGATCCACAAATCTGAAAACTAGAACCACCTCGATCAAGAAGATAGATCTGAAATCTTTGAGGCTCGGCGAGATCGAGTGATTCACTTTTGTCTGGATCACTGGAGAAATAGTCGTTGAAGACGGAGATCGACGATCCAGACTTTCTTCCGTGAACAGCAATGGCGGCGGCGGCGTGAGAATTAGGGTTCACGGAATTTTCTTTTTCTTAAAGAGAATATCTCTGAATCTTGTTAATTAGTCAATTCTGAAACGACCTTTTTATAGGTGGACTCCAACGGTCATAATCTTAATTAAGGATGACACGTGGACCAATCAGAAATGACGGATTCAAAACTACTTAAGGCGAATTCGAACTTAGAAGAATTCTGGAATAGAGAACCGCTATACTCGAGTAAGAGAAGATATACTCGAGTATGGGAATTTAGATACTCGAGTGACAAAGAGAAATATACTCGAGTAAGGTAAGAGAAATTTACTGAGTGAAAGATGAACTACTTGAGTATCAGAAGAGCTATACTCGGGTATCAGAAATATATACTCGAGTATCAGAAATATATACTCGAGTATCAGAAATATATACTCGAGTGAAAGAAAGATATACTCGAGTGAAAGAAAGATATACTCGAGTGAAAGGGGAAGTTACTCGAGTATTATAATATGTATCCGGGAAACATTCACTTACTCGAGTGTCAAAGTCAATTACTCGAGTATGGAAATACTTACTCGAGTATTAAAACAACTTACTCGAGTATCAGAATACTTACTCGAGTATGACTACTTGAGCTTGCAGAAAAGAGAAGAAAAAAAGATCTACTCGAGTATGATACATGATTTACTCGAGTGATTAAGTTACTTACTCGAGTATGAAAACAACTTACTCGAGTGACTAACTAACTACTCGAGTATAGAAATATATACACGAGTATACAGACCCTACTCGAGTAAGTCTAACTGATTACTCGAGTATGTCTAACTAACTACTCGAGTATTAAGTCTGATACTCGAGTATAACAAAGGGGTTACTCGAGTATTTTGGACTTAGAAATTTTTCTGAGGAAATTAGCTCCAATGCTTCTGTCCATCAATCCAAGTGCATATAGGAAGTGTATCCCAATAGAGAGGCTATACATGGGCCAACACTTTGGATCACACAATGAGGGATTACATTGTATGGTCCTGTGTTTGGTGACCCATTATAGTCTGACATTGGTCTACACTTGGCATTAAGGACCTGCACACATACAACTTAAACACAGCATCAAATACACCTTAATTCATCTTAGTTCAAGATCTGACCTCCTACAAATCTGAGGTATTGTGGAGACAAATCCCAACAATCTCCCCCTATTTGTAGATGTCAGCATCCTCTATACTAAGGTGAATTATACAGAGTAAAAAGAACAATGCACATATACTTGAAAAGCAAGACATAAGCTAAAGCAGGTTAATTAATGAAATAGCTATAACCAGAATTAAATATATATATATAGAAATGTTTTAAGCACAGAAACAAAGGTCCAATTCCATATTCTCAGTTCAACTCAAGATGGGGCATCCATGTGCATCCTTTCTCTTTTCAGGTCTTGCCTCTCTAGGTAGCTGAAAGGTTTTGGAAAGTAAGTCCTGGGCCTAGGAGGAGCAGCTGGGTTGTTATGCCCCCAATTTCTGTCATGTAGCCTGATCTTTATCTGAGATGCTTCATAGGCTTTCCACTCTGAATAACTGTAGTAATTATCTCTATTCTCCCCAAGATCAGTCACTAACCTCAAAGTATCAAGAATTAGGGACTTAGAGGTAGGACTCCATACTTCAGCATGAACAATAGGTGGTCTACCTTCAGGAGCTGGCTCTTTCCTTGGTGCAGAACGGCTGGCAGAAGCGCCGTCACCATATTTTCTTTTCCTCTTAGAAGGGCCTTGAGAACTGGAAGGAAAATCATCTTGCCATGCTTCAGAATAGGATAGGGGAGGCTCAGTCACATCACCCTCAGATCTAGGTGAGAAAGCTGGCATACTTTCAGGAATGGCTGCCTGGTTTGGAGCATCTGCAGGAGGTTGAGCTTCAAGAGGATTCAAGAAGTGTGGAATGATGGCTGGGTTGAGCTGGGCATTAGGGAAATTCATGTTGTGCAGCCAAACAGCTGTATCATAGGTATAGAATTTTACAAACTGGAGCTGGGAGAGAATTTCTGCTTTCATTTCTTTTACCAGACCATCCACAGTAGCTTGAGCTTGGAGAGATAGTTTGTTAACTTGTTCTTTTATAACTGCTTGAGCTTGTTCAGATAGTTTTTCCACTTGTTCTTTTACTGTCTTCTCCCCCTTGGTGATATCTACAGATAGCTGAGCTATAGCTTCATCTCTGAACTTGCCCACTTCTTCACAAATTTTCATAAGATTGGCATCAGCATTCTTGTCCAAATGGATCTGATTATTTGCAACAGTTTCTTGCTGATTTCTCAGTTCTCCTATGCTTGAGATAGTGTGATCTATGGCCTTGCCACCTAGCTGGAACAATCTTTTTAGTTCATCAGTATTTGCCTGGATTTCTGCAAAGCCTCTACTCATCTCTTGTTCAAGAGTAGTGACTTTGTTATTGACTGATGCTAGAGATTCATCAAAATAGTTTCTCTGTGTAAGGAGCAACTGTGCAATCTGACTTACCAAATCTGAAGAAGAGGGTGCTGAGGGTGGTGCAGGAATTGAAGGAGCAGGAGGAGGAGCAGTCCAAGGAGGAATTTCTGTTAGGACCACTGAGCTAACAGCCCTTTTGAAGGGTTCTATTACAACAGCTTCTTCTGGATTGAGGAAGGATGGCAGGGAGAAATCCAAAGTCCTCAGAGGTGCCTCCACAGGATCTGGAGACATTTCCTCATCATCAGACAAGATAACATGATCAGATATGGTTGGCTCACTATCAGCAGACTTGGCAGGAGACTGTAATGGAGATTTGGTAGGAGACTTGGCAGCTGAAACATTCTGAAAAAGAGGATCATCTGAGCTTAGCTCATCAATGAATCTGTTGATGTCTTCAGCTGTAGACAGTAGGTGAGCTGTATCTGAAGTTTCAGATTCAGGAATTGCTGATTGAAGATGAGCTGGAGTAGGAGAAACTGGAGGAGTAGCAACTCTGACTTCTTCTTGTGCTAGAATCACTGATTCAGAAGAAACTTTAAGCTGAGAAAGAGAAGATGCAGGCTCCCCCTCAACTAAGGCACCAGAGGTAGCAATAGTTTGATGTAGAGGAGGAGATGGGATCCTGTCTTCAGGTAAGCTGCTGTCTTGTTGTAGTTCTGAGATGGCATCAGCCTTTGAGGCTTGGGCAGTGTTCAGGATCTTGAGGTCATACCTCTGAATGGAAGAGATAGAAACTTTCTTCATGTGGTGAAGAGGAGTCCCTTTAGAGAAGTCAAACACTGTAGGATTGATCTCATGGAGGAGGAGGGAGATAATCCTAGCAAAACTGGGATGTTTGACGCTTTCTCGGATCTTATCCAGTATCATCATTCCGAATTGGAATTTCTTCCTGCAGACAATAGCTTGCATCACGTCGAATAGATTCTGGGATACATCTCTAATGGAGTAAGTCTTGCACCATAGGATTTTGGCAATGATGTCAACGAGAAACTTCCCTTCTGAATTGAACAAGGATCGATTCAAGGTTGCACCTCCACCTTCAGGATCTCGACCACAGAATAGAGAGGTGCGGTCGGCATCTGCCTTGTCTAAGTCATCTTCTTCGTCGACCACTGGCATCCGAAGCAGAGTGGCGACTGAGGTTTTATCTAACCGAATTTCAACTCCCCTTACCTTGGTTTTCAGAACGGTGCCATTGTGTCTAACCTTCAGATTTTTGTAGAACTCTTCAACATCAGGAAGCAAGAGGCGGCAGGGTTCTTGAAGAACGAAGGTCAATCCGGCCGTATCCAGGAGAATCAGTAGGTTCTTGAAGTCATCCGAAATATCTTCAATGCCATCTGTCACTAATTCAGAGCCGATTCCAAACTTGGAGGAGGGAGGAGCCATCAGCGATTCAGAAAACTTGCAGCGAAGGAAGACGAAGAACAGGAGTCGGGAATACGAGAAGTCGGCGGCTACTCGAGTGAATGAGAAGTGGAAAGGACTTTTTCGTTTTGAATATATATATAAATAATCCTAATTAGGTTTAGAGAGAATTAAGTATAATGACATACCTGAACGAGGCGGCAAATTGCTGGGTGCGAGTAGAAATTTTGAAAATCAAAAGGAATCCGAGTACTCGAGTAGAAGATGACAGCATACATGAGTATGAGGTTTAGTATACTCGAGTGCGCACAACATACACGAGTAATCAATAATTCATACTCGAGTATGTAACCAGCATACACGAGTATTAAGTTCTTAACGAATTTTCATACTCGAGTATAAGAAGTTCATACACGAGTATCTTTTGGATTACTCGAGTATATGAAACTTTTTACTCGAGTATTAGCCGTTTACTCATGTAAGTGTAACGATGCTCGAGTCTCTAATACTTGAAGGAATTGCCCTGGTAGATGTATATTTCCACTGAAAAGCTGTACCTCTGAGCAGCCAATATTACTGATATCTTCTTAATTTGAGAGTTCATCACTGGTCTTCTTTGTTGAGCAGTCCAAGCTCAGTTTTGAAGAACGAGAACTTGGACTCGTCCAGCGGCTTGGTAAAAATATCTGCAACTTGCCTGTCTGTGGAGACATACTGTAGAGCTATATCTCCATTTTCCACATGCTCTCGGATGAAATGATAGCGAAGCTCTATATGCTTGGTCCGGCTGTGGGAGACTGGATTGTTGGCTATTGCTATAGCGCTGGAAGAGTCACAGAACAGGGGAATGTTCTGGAACTTTATGTTGTAGTCTTCAAACTGATTCTTGATCCATAAGAGCTGTGCACAACAGCTGCCTGCAGAGATGTACTCTGATTCAGCCGTTGAGATGGCTACACAGTTTTGTTTCTTACTGCTCCAGGAAATGAGTCTCCTTCCGAGAAATTGGCAAGTCCCGGAGGTACTTTTCTTGTCATCTTTGCTACCTGCAAAATCTACATCTGAAAAACCAATTAGTTCACTATCATTACTTCTTGGGTACCATAAGCCAAGATTTGGTGTACCTTTGAGGTATCTCAAGATTCGCTTTGCAGCGATGTAGTGAGATTCCTTAGAGTTCACCTGAAATCTAGCACATACACATGTTGAGAACATTATATCTGGTCTACTCGCAGTAAGATAGAGCAAGGACCCAATTATGCTCCTGTACTTGGTTTCATCAAAAGGTTTCCCTTTCTCATCCTTGTCCAGAGACATAGCTGAGGCCATTGGAGTCCTCATAGAGGTTGCATTCTCCATTCCGAATTTCTTAAGTAGCTCTTTGGTGAACTTGGTCTGTGAGATGAAAATCCCATCTTCAGATTGTTTCACCTGAAGCCCTAAGAAATACTTTAGATCTCCCATACTGCTCATTTCAAACTTCCCTTGCATAAGTTTAGAAAACTTCTTGCAGAGGTTGTTATCCGTAGAGGCGAAAATAATATCGTCGACATAGATCTGCACTAGCAAAATCTTGCCTTTTATTTCCCTAAGAAATAATGTTTTGTCTATCTTTCCTCTTGTGAACTTGTTCTCAAGAAGGAAGCTAGACAGAGTCTCATACCAAGCTCGAGGAGCTTATTTAAGACCATATAGTGCTTTTTGTAATAAATATACATAATTAGGATAGGTTGAATCAATAAAACCTGGCGGTTGCTCTACGTACACTTCTTCCTTTATGTCACCATTCAGGAAGGCGGACTTTACGTCCATCTGATAGACGGTAAAGCCCTTAAGTGCAGCGTAGGCAAGAAATAACCTGATCGCCTCCAGTCTTGCTACTGGAGCATAAGTCTGGTCGAAGTCGATTACTTCTTCTTGGCGATATCCCTTGGCGACAAGTCTGGCCTTATTCTTTACGATTATCCCATCTTCATCCATCTTGTTCCGGTAGACCCATTTTGTCCCAATGACATTCTTACCTTTGGGTCTAGGAACAAGTGTCCAAACCTTGCATCGTTTGAACTGATTCAATTCTTCTTCCATGGCTAGAATCCAGGATGCGTCGGAGTTGGCTTCCTCAAATTTCTTTGGTTCAACCTGTGAGAGAAAACTTAAGTGTAAATTCTCGTTAGTTGTACCTCGACGAGTTCTGACGCCATCCCGAGGATCTCCTATTATTTGGTCAACAGGATGATCCTTTAAGTGTCTGAACTCTAAAGTCCTTGCATCTGGGATCTCTTCAGCCACTGGAGTTGCATCTTCAGCTGGGATGTCTTCTTCATCTTGATCATTCACCTCTCCAATGGTGGTTGTAGAGGGGACCTTGTTGAATGTCTCATCTTTATCTTCACTAGGTTCATCCAAGCTAAGTTCTTTCAACTTTGTACCTGCATCTACAATAGACACACTAGACGAGTTGCTTTGCAACAGACTCGTCTCATCAAATACAAGATGTATCGACTCTTCCACCACCAGAGTTTTTCTATTGAATACTCTATAAGCCTTACTATGGCTACTATATCCTACAAAAATACCTTCAAAGCTTTTCTCGCTAAACTTGGTAGAGTGATACTTCCCGTTGTTGAGCACGAAGCATTTACAGCCAAAGATTCTAAAGTATGAAATGGTTGGTTGCCTGCCTTTTAGAAGTTCGTAAGGAGTCTTGTCATGGTTCTTGTTGATGAGTGCTCGATTTTGCACGTGACAAGCGGTGTTGACGGCTTCAGCCCAGAAATACTCCGGAAGTGAGGCATCACTCAACATGGTCCGACAAGCCTCTATGAGTGTTTTGTTCCTTCTCTCAGCTACTCCATTTTGCTGTGGAGTGCGAGGAGAGGAAAACTCATGAAAGATACCTTGACTTTCACAAAATTCTGTCATGGCTCCAGATTTGAATTCCGTTCCATTGTCACTTCTGATTTTGACTACGGAACAGTTGTATTCATTCTGGATCTGCCTCACAAAATTAGTGAAAATACCGAAGGTATCTGACTTGTGTTTTAGAAAGAACACCCACGCAAAGCGCGAGTAATCATCCACAATAACCAACGTATATTCCTTACCTCCCAAACTTCTAACCTGCAGTGGACCAAACAAGTCCATATGGAGAAGCTGTAAACTTCTATTGGAATCCTTGCCTATTATGCTTTTAAACGAACTTCTTGTTTGCTTGCCTTTAATACAAGCGTGACAAGGGCTGTCCGTAACGCACTTGACATTAGGCGCATCACGTACTAAGTTTTGAGAGAATAATTTATTAATAGTTTTGAAATTAATGTGTGCTAGTCTCTTGTGCCATTGGTCAGCAAGAGATGCACTACTTTTTGCCAAAAGACACACTGGTGTCGAAGAGTCTATACAAATAAAATTTAGACAGAAAATATTTCTGCTTCGAGTGCCTGATAAAATAGTTTCCATGTTGTTAACCAATTTTATCAAACACTTGTCAGCATGAAATTCAACTACGTATCCTTTGTCGCATAGTTGGCTTATGCTAATGAGATTGTGTTCCAATCCTTCAACATAGGCTACATCCGAAAAGGATACGCTACCGTTAGAGATCATACCATAGCCTTTAGTTATTCCTCGATCTGAACCTCCAAAGATGACCTTTGGTCCATTGCAGACTGAGGTGTAATTCTGTAGTAGGCTCCTTGTCCCGGTCATATACCGAGAACATCCACTGTCCAAGTACCAGATTGGCATTTTGGTGGCCTTTGGACATACCTGCAATTACAATCATTTATCCTTAGGAACCCAAACAAGTTTGGGTCCTTGGTCTCGAGTTAGAGTACTCCCCCTACGAGTATTAGCCTCATGAGTGGTCACTCTCACGTTGCTAACTTTAGGGGTTGCAGCATTTTCAGGATTGAACCAACAATCACTGGCAAAATGACCAATTCTGCCACAGCACCAACAGTTGAACCTGTTGTATCTTTGCCTTGTGTAGTCCTGCTTGACTTTCTGGAATGAAGGTCCAGCAGGAGCTTTACTCTTGGAGGAGGAGGCTTCATGATGATGGCAGTTACATGAGGTCTTCTCCTTCATAGGCTTTTCTACAATGGGTTTTACTCTTGGTGTCTTTTTGAAATTATGACCATGAGCATAAGGTCCATAGCTTTGAAGCTGAATCTCCTCATAAGGTGCCTTGAAGACACTCTCGCCAAAGTTACGAGGACGAGTCCAACCTTGGTATCTTGACTTAGGCTTCTCAGGGATCGGCCTAGAAAAGTGTCCGTAGGTGGACTCATAATCGAGTTCGTTCGTGGGAAAGATAACTTTCTTGAACACAACAGGTTCTAAGGGAGCTTTCCCTTTTCCTTCAGCTAGAGCCTTCCGGGCAGCCTTATTCTTTCTCTTGGCCTTGTTTCTCCTAGAGGATTTACTAGAAGAGACAATGTGGCCTAAACCAGCACCCTTGGCCTTAGCAGAGAATTCAGCAACGATTGGAAGAACTGTCTTAGGCTTAGAAAAACTCTCAACAAGCTTCTTTTCAGCCTCGAGTTGTCGTTCCAATTCTTTGATGATTTCCTCTTTAAGGTCGATGTGCTTGAGAGCTTTATTGTATCACTCCATAGCTGCATTGAGGTTCTCTTGAAGAGAGTTAGTCTTATCGACTTCTTCTCTCAAGCTGCTCTCACTAGCTCGTAGAGAATTTATCTCTTTGGCTTGAGTTTTCATTAATCTACGACATTTTTCGTAAGCGGTGAGCAACTCCTTATACTGACCCATGAGCTCAGATTCATCTTCAGAGGAATATCCCTCTTGCTCATTGTCATCATCAGAATCAGAGAGAGGAGTGTGAGATTTTACCTCCCCAGTAAACTGGAGGACTTGTTCATCATCCGAATGAGCCATGAGCCCAAAGTAAGCTTCCTCTTCTTCACTCGACTCAGATGAGTCAGAGTCGCTGAGAGTTTTGCTCTTCTTGGCTACTAAGCTTCTCTCTTTCCTGTTCTTATGGTGTGAGGATTTCTTTTCCTCTCTTCTTCCACCTTCTTTCTTTTTGTGAGGGCAATCGGCGATGACGTGACCTGGCTTATTGCAACAATAACAAATGATGTCAGTTGAGATTTGTTTGTTCTGTTTAGGATTATACCTGTCATGGCTGCTTGAGCCTTTCTTCCGATGATCACCGTCATGTCGTGATCTTCTATATTAGTCATCCTTGCCTCTCCATTGCTTCTTTTTGTTCAAAAACTTCTTGAACTGCCTTGAGAGTAGGGAGAACTCTCCATCAGATAGTTCTGAGCCAGATGAGCTAGGCTCAGATGATTCTTCTTCATCAGCCTCAGGAATTGGGGCAGGAGAGCTAGCCTTTATCTTCCTTGAGCCATCTGCCTTTAGAGCGACAGATTTCTCCTTGGATGCAGACCTGCTTGTCTCTTCTTCAGCTTTTCTTGAGTTGATTTGCAGCTCGTAAGACATAAGCTTTCCGAACAGATTCTGCGGGTCCGTCTCAGCTAACCTTCCAAACTCCCGAATGGCACATACCTTATTGTCCCATTCCTTGGTTAGGGATCTTAAGAATTTGTCATTGAGTTCCCCGTTGGTGAAGACTCGGCCATAAACTCTTAGGCCGTTCACTATCTTGAAGAAGTTCTCGAACGTGTCAGCTATGGCTTCCTTGTGACCTTGCCGGAAGGCTTCATACTTTTGATTCAGAAGGGATCTCCGATCATCCCTCACTTCCTCTGTACCTTCCATTAGAGTCACTAGGGATTGCCACATCTCTTTGGCAGATTGGCAATAAATCAGATTTTGCAGCATTGAGTCATCGACTGCACTTGCTATGATATTCTTTGCTTTCTTGTCCAGAGAGACAAGTGCAATCTCATCCTTGTCTAGATCTATCAATTTCTTTGGTACCTTTTTGGTTGGATCTATTGTTGATGCGGTCATAGGAACATGAGGACCTTCTTCAACAATCATGAAGATCCGAGGGTCTACAGCTTCCATGAAGAATTTGACCCTTTCCTTCCACATGGGAAAGTTGTTCTTGGTGCAGATAGGGAGCTTGGCAAAATCCTTAGTCTTACTCATGCTTGATACTCAACTTAGAAGGATACGATCAAGGTGTTAACCTTTTAGTGATCAACCTGCCTCTGATACCAAATGAGAGGTCTAAGTTGTTAGCCTAAATCACCTAGAGGGGGGTGAATAGGTGAAATGTGTGTCAAATGCGGAATTAAAAAATTAACACAGCACACATCAAGCACTCATAGACGACAAGAGATTTATAGTGGTTCCCCAACCTTGGGTACGTCCACTTTCCTCACCGATCTAGCAAATCACTAGACTCGGCTACTCCACTATCTCGGATTGAAAACAATCCTACACCTCGGAACCACGTTCCTACAAAACTCGATCCAACTGGATCTACAAAACTCGGAAGAAAGATCTTCCTACAAATCTCGGAGAAAAACTCCTACAAATAAATTTTGGTTTGAGAATAAAAATTCAAAACAACAAATTTCAGATCTTGATCTTTGACAGTCTTCTTCTTTAGGAACTTCGGCTTGATCAGAAAAGGTTGAAGATGACTTGAGAGAGATCCACAAATCTGAAAACTAGAACCACCTCGATCAAGAAGATAGATCTGAAATCTTTGAGGCTCGGCGAGATCGAGTGATTCACTTTTGTCTGGATCACTGGAGAAATAGTCGTTGAAGACGGAGATCGACGATCCAGACTTTCTTCCGTGAACAGCAATGGCGGCGGCGGCGTGAGAATTAGGGTTCACGGAATTTTCTTTTTCTTAAAGAGAATATCTCTGAATCTTGTTAATTAGTCAATTCTGAAACGACCTTTTTATAGGTGGACTCCAACGGTCATAATCTTAATTAAGGATGACACGTGGACCAATCAGAAATGACGGATTCAAAACTACTTAAGGCGAATTCGAACTTAGAAGAATTCTGGAATAGAGAACCGCTATACTCGAGTAAGAGAAGATATACTCGAGTATGGGAATTTAGATACTCGAGTGATAAAGAGAAATATACTCGAGTAAGGTAAGAGAAATTTACTGAGTGAAAGATGAACTACTCGAGTATCAGAAGAGCTATACTCGGGTATCAGAAATATATACTCGAGTATCAGAAATATATACTCGAGTATCAGAAATATATACTCGAGTGAAAGAAAGATATACTCGAGTGAAAGAAAGATATACTCGAGTGAAAGGGGAAGTTACTCGAGTATTATAATATGTATCCGGGAAACATTCACTTACTCGAGTGTCAAAGTCAATTACTCGAGTATGGAAATACTTACTCGAGTATTAAAACAACTTACTCGAGTATCAGAATACTTACTCGAGTATGACTACTTGAGCTTGCAGAAAAGAGAAGAAAAAAAGATCTACTCGAGTATGATACATGATTTACTCGAGTGATTAAGTTACTTACTCGAGTATGAAAACAACTTACTCGAGTGACTAACTAACTACTCGAGTATAGAAATATATACACGAGTATACAGACCCTACTCGAGTAAGTCTAACTGATTACTCGAGTATGTCTAACTAACTACTCGAGTATTAAGTCTGATACTCGAGTATAACAAAGGGGTTACTCGAGTATTTTGGACTTAGAAATTTTTCTGAGGAAATTAGCTCCAATGCTTCTGTCCATCAATCCAAGTGCATATAGGAAGTGTATCCCAATAGAGAGGCTATACATGGGCCAACACTTTGGATCACACAATGAGGGATTACATTGTATGGTCCTGTGTTTGGTGACCCATTATAGTCTGACATTGGTCTACACTTGGCATTAAGGACCTGCACACATACAACTTAAACACAGCATCAAATACACCTTAATTCATCTTAGTTCAAGGTCTGACCTCCTACAAATCTAAGGTATTGTGGAGACAAATCCCAACACCTTCTCCTACACTCAGGCATACACAGCCCTACCACTCAGAGATCAAATCTCCTACACTCAGCCTTTATAACATAGGCTTACAACTCAGATCTATATTAATAGATCCTACAGAATTTGAAAAGAGTTTTATTATATCTTGCCTTTGTTGAGAGAGAAGGGACAAGACAACACTTGATCAGCTGATGGATGAAATCAACTGAATCTTAGCTTTCTTCAAAGCTTCTTGAATCTGAACTTAGCTGAGTTGATTTCCTGACAGCTTCTTGAGAAACCTGTGACAACTTCCTTCTTGATCTTCAAATGGCTGGATCTCTCTCTATCCAATAACTTTGATAATACTTCAGAATTCTTGGACGAATTCTACTTAGACAGATCCTGAGAGGTTGTACCCTTCAGAATGTCTTCATAGATCTTCTGATGAAGATCTTCTTCTGAGCCTTGCACTTTCTTGATTTGATTACTCAATCAGTTTCTATGTGTGTTGCTTCTTAATCAAAAATCGTGTATTCTACTTCTGAATCTGTCTATTTATAGACCTTCTTCATGGTAACCGGCTGATCTGGTTTCTAACTAACTTCTGACAAGTCTGACAGCTTCAGTTAACCTGTTGTAACTCATAGCTGTCAAGTCTTCAAACAGATCTTGTGCCTTTGTCTTGGTCAGCAATGTGTCGAGACTGTCTGTCAGAAAGTGTCGAGACCATCTGTCAATATGTGTCAACACAAGTAACTTTGGTGTCGATACAGCCTTTGATGATGTCGACATGTTTGCCTTTAAGTCGACTCAGCTTCTTCGTACTACATCTTAAGAATGAGTCGACACTGAGTATTTATGTCGACTCAAACACTTCATCATTTTTCAGCAAATGACTTGGTCTAAACTTTGCAGTGTGTCGACACAAGTCCTGTGTGTCGACACAGTTGATGTAGATTCAGAACATAGTATGTGTCGACACTACCTTCAGGTGTCGACACATCTGTTGTCGACTCTGCCTATATGTGTCGAATCAGTCTTCTGGTGTCGACTCTGCCTCAGTGTGTCGACACAGCCTTCTGGTGTCGACTCTGCCTCAGTGTGTCGACACAACTATTATCGACTCTACTTCTGTGAGTTGACACTACTTCCCGCTGTCGACACAGATATTGTCGACTATACTTCTGTGAGTCGACACTGCTTCCCGGTGTCGACACAGATGTTGTCGACTCTTTTTCTCTGTGTCGACACAACCTTCTTCAAGTGTCGACACAATTATTCTGAAGTGTCGACACAGCTTCTTCTGGTGTCGACACATGGACTTAAAATAATTTTCCTGCTTTTTAGTACATTCTTAACCTGCACATGTCAACTCAAAATAACATCAAATACACCTTGATGTATATCATTGAGCTAAGTTAGGCTTTTTCAATCAGGTACACATTTTCCAATGTACCCAATGGAAGTGTCAAGTTATGAAGGCTCACTTAATGCATAATCAGATAAGACTATAAAAGTCTATTTGCGTTGAGTGAGGAAGGCTCACTCAACGCACTTAACTCCTGAGATGCATAATTCTGCTAAGTACTTTTGCGTTGAGTGATAAGGCTTAATTCAATGCCTAAGACGTCTCTCTGGATTTTTTTATTTCCAGAAGCGCTGAATCATGCTGACTTCAGCAAAAATTCAAATGTCGTGGGATTTTCTTGCTAGAAGACAAAAGGCGCCGCTTACCTTTAGTGCTACATTTAATGCAAAAGATATGTTGAAGTTTCCCATTCCAAGGGTCCATATTACGCATAAAGCCATTGGATTTATGGAAAAAAAAGTAGCTTTTCGGGATTTTATTAGACAGTTAACTTTTGGAGAAAAGGACTCTACTTCATCTTCTTCCTGGAAAATGAAGAAGAAGAGCTCAGCAACTCGAGTTCAATAATACGTCTGAGAAATTTAGACAAGGTTAACTGATTAAAGAAGAAAAGAACAACAACATCATCTAGTCTTCAATAGAAAGTTCAGAAAGTTCACTCTCCGAGTTAGAAGAATGAGCAGAGTAAGCCTAAGCCTTTGTCCATCTTCAAGTCCACTACATTCGACTCATCTACTCAAAAGGCTTAAAGAGACAGTGCTTAGTAGGGTATCTATTTGTATAAGCAGAACAACATTGAAGATTTATTCTTAGTGCTATGAAGAAGATAGGATTGTCTTCTCAATTCAGGAAGAGACAGACTTAGAGATCACCTCTCTAGAATCAATCATCAACAACAACCAACACTTCATCTGTAGGATCTTAACTGATCTGAGTTGTAAGCCTGATATATAAAGGCTGAGTGGTAGGATCCTTTTGTGGATCTAAGGTAGGTCCTGTGTCCCTGAGCTATAGGAGATTTATTCTCTGAGTGGTAGGATCCTTTTGTGGATCTGAGTGTAGGGCTATCCTTTTATCCAGAGTGTAGGACTTTGGATAAAGTCTGAGGTAGGTGATCTGATGCAGATTACTGAGCTGTAGGAGATTATATCTCTGAGTGGTAGGGCCTTGGGCCTACGGTAGGACTTGGAGGAGTTTGAGAGATCCTAAGGGATCTGTGTTGTTAGTTCATTGGGCTAAGATTGGAGAAGTTGTCCTTGTCTAACACTCTGTTAGAAAGGTGGGAGGGACAGTGGATGTACTCATATCTTGGGGAACCACTATAAATACCTGTGTGTCATTGTGTGTCTTGAAAGCAAGCTAAATAACTTAATCGCAACTCACCAAAGCAAGAAGTAGTCATATAAGGCACAAAAAACTATTCACCGCCCTCTAGGTGTTTAACAACTATTGAAATAAAGACTTGCAAGTGGTATCAAAGGGAGGTTATTCAAAAAAGGACTTAACAGTCTTAACAGATTGATGAGTACAATTATATAAGTCCTTTTTACTATAATATTTGTAATCATGTCCACTATATTCGACCTCCATTTATTATAATTACACGAAAATAGTTAAGAATTTTAATTATCATGAATAGAAGAGCACAATATGACTGATGGCAAAGGTCCACTATTTCCTTTATTAAGTTATTTATTTATTCATTAATCTTCTTAATGTAGGTATTTCAAGTCCTTGGAACTAAAAGTCTTTGAGCAAATAGAGGTGTTCACGGATCCAACAAGACTGATGGTAAAGTTCTTGGATTGGGCATGCACGAGTAGGGACATGCTCATGTCACTACCCATGTTCTTCTATAGAAAGATCACAAATCTTGGAAGAAAAGGCGTAAAATTTACAAGAGCACCACACGGGTAGGGACACGCCCGTATCACTACCCGTGTCCTTATCGAGAAGAATCAAAGGTCTGATGCCAAACCAACCCGTGTGTAGAGCTATGAAGAACACACGGACGTGTTACCATCCGTGTCAAATGACACGGTTCATGACCAAGCACACCTTTTCATACTGAACCGCCCAGATTCATCGTTTCATACCATACACGGTCTGTGACACGGCCGTGTTGGAACCTGTGTTCAACCTATGTTTGCAAGAAAACTATAAAAACCTGCACAAAAAATAGAAAGGGGACTTTTGGATTGAACGACATGGAGAATTTCTAGAGGACGAAAGTAGAGCACTCAAGCAAAGGGGAAGTCGAAGGAGATAATCCGTATGGTTTTAAATTTTATGTGTCTCTTTTAATTTCCCCCTTCTCTTAGTGGATCTAAACTTTATTTTATATTTCGCATGAGACTTATTTTTCTGAACCAATTCAGTAATCATGTATTTTGGTTTTCATTTCAGATTTGTGGTATTTTATTCGTATGTGTTGTTTCAAACAAAGAGATTGATCATAGATTTGAAGTTAGTATTTGTTTTATATAAATCCCAAACTTCTAGATTGAGAAATTGGATGGTTGTGATGATGCTTTATAATTTCATTCTCTGGTGTTCTTTCTCTTTTTATTTCAAATTTAATGATCGAGAGATATGTTGTTTGGATAACGTTAATACAGATAATTAGATTCATGATATCTTAGAGATAGGATTTCATGAATTTTTGTATTAGACAGGGTTACTTTATATTAATGCAAATTTCAGTGTTGTGAATTATTCGAGAGAAAATTTACTCAACTTAAGTTTAGGTATTGAATTACTCGAGAGAGAATTCGATAAAGATTAAACTCTTACAATACAATGAATTTGATATATTGTTAATACGTGGTTATATAGAATTGAATTAATTAGTGAATATTCTTATGTGATTACTCTTAGACTATCTGCTTTTTACCATCCTTAATCCTCCAATGTCACTATATCCAATTAGTCCTAGTAATGCTAATTTAGAGTAACAACTAATTTTAAATATAAGTACGATAATAGAGTGAGAGTGAGTACGAGTATTTGAAAGACCCTGAGGAATACGACATGAGATGTAGATTTCTCCTATACTATGATTGATAGGTACACTTGCCTGAGATTTAAATCAATTTAGCTTATACCTATCTACAAAGTTTATACTAGAGTAGAAATTATCGCATCAAGTTTTTGGCGGCGTTGCCGGGGACTCGTTTTCAATATTTTGAAAGCTTAAACTCTATTAATCTACCAATTTTTGATTACTAACATACAATTGTTAATTAGTTTATTGCATAATTATATCACTAAATCTCTGTTTTGTAGTCTTTTAGTCTATGACTATGGGGAGAAATTTCTGGGATAACACAATTTCATCCTGACCTGGAATGGATTATTCGCAATACCCCACAAAGGGACTTGAGAACTGATAACACAGATTATTCAAATGGACTTTCAGAAGAGGAAACAGTAAACTTAGGTGATCATCATCCAGTTAACATGGCAAATCATAACGAGCAAACCATGCCTTACTTTGCTAGTCTTAATCTTCAGGGTACTTGGTCAAGCATTGTTAGACCAACAATTGATGCCAATAATTTCGAATTGAAGCCTAGAATTATTTAGATGGTTCAATAGTATGTCCAATATGATGGCCTGCAAGATGAAGATCCCAACACAAACTTAGCCGGATTCTTGGAGATATGTGATACATTCAAGATCTATGTCATTACCAATGATGCCATATGATTGAGGTTATTTCCATTCTCACTAAGGCACAAGGAGAAGCAATGGTTAAACTCATTACTTAGATAGTCGATCACTACATGGGATATGATTGTTGAGAAGTTCTTGATGAAGTATTTTCCACCAGCAAAGACTGTAAAGCTAAGGAATGACATTTCTACTTATGCTCAATTAGAATCTGAATTGTTGTATGACACATGGGAATGATTCAAGGAACTATTAAGGAAGTGTCCCCATCATGCATTACCTTCCTAGCTTTAGATTCAGAACTTATACAATGGTCTCAATCCAGCCACTAAACAGATGATCGATGCAGTTAGTGGAGGCACCTTGAACAATAAGAAACTAGAAGCGGCTCAAAAGTTGATAGAAGACATGGCAATGAACAATAATCAATGGACTACCATAAGGCAAAATCCTAATAAGCCTTCAGGAATCTATGAAGTGGATGCAGTCATTGCCTTAGCTATTCAAGTGGAGAAGCTTCATCAAAAGATGGATAACCAATCTTTAGCATCACCCTCCATAGTACATCAATAACGGGACCCTTCATTTTGTGGAATGTCTGGTTGTGAACCTCAAGTGCATGAACATGTTGACTATATGGGAAATAATACCAGACCTCTCTTCAACCAAGCAAAAAACCAATATAGTTCTACATACAATCCATAATTGAGGAACTACCCTAATTTCTTGTGGGGAGGACAAGGAAATCAAGGCAAGCAACCTGTGTTTTGATAACCATAACAACCGGAGCAAAGGAAGCCATCATTAGAAGATGTACTCACCAAGTTCAAGCAAATAACTGATGTATCTTTTCGGAATCAAGAGGGCTCTATTCGGAATTTGGAGAATCAGATAGGTAAGCTCGCAAGGATGGTATCTAAAAGACAACAAGGAACACTTCCAGGTAATACCGAAACAAACCCGAAGGAGTATGCAAAAGCAATCAAATTGAGGAGTGGAAAGGAATTACAAGACCAAAGGATTACAGTGGAAGAACCCCAAGAATAGTCTAGTGGCGAAGGACAGAATGAGATGAATTCAAAATCGAAGGAGAATCAACCAGCAATACCATATCCAGTGAAGCTGAACAAGGAGCGCATGGATGCGTAATATAGTATGTTCTTATCTATGTTTAAACAATTACATTTTAATTTACCTTTTTTTGAAGTCATTCAAATGCTGAAGTATACTAAATTTCTAAAGGACTTGATTTCAAATAAAAAGAAAATAGAAGAATTATCTTTAGTAACACTTAGTGAAGAATTTTCCGCTATTTTACAGAACAAATTACCACAAAAACTTAGGGATCCTGTTTCATTTTCAATTCCATGTTTAATCGGTGATTTATAAGTGAATAAAGCTTTAGCGGACTTAGGAGCTAGTATAAACTTAATGCCTTATAAACTATATTTGAAACTAGGTCTAGGAGAACTTAGCCCTACTAGAATGAGTATTCAATTAGCAGATCGTTCGGTTAAGTATCATAGAGGAATAGTAGAGGATGTATTGGTTAAGGTAGATAAGTTTATATTCCCCATCGATTTTGTTATTCTAGATGTGGAAGAAAATGTAGAAGTGCCACTCATACGAGGTCGTCCATTCTTAGCCACTTGTAGAGCTCTTATCGACATTTTTGATGGTAAATTAGTTTTGCGAGTAGGGGAAGATGAAGTTACTTTTCAAATCAACAATATAATGAAACAATCTTTGTATAATGATGATTGTTGCTATTTTTGCCATGGTGTTGATAATATTATGACTTCTATGAATTCTTAATTATATTATAGAGATCCTTTAGAGATTTGCATCACTGTAATTTTTGCCATGGTCTAACCATACGCAGCATTTTTAATTTTTATTTAAAGCTTTATATGGTTTGAAACAAGCTTCACGATCTTGGTATGAGATGCGGTCTAGCTTTCTTCTTCAGAACAAGTTCATAAGAGAAAAGATAGATAATATATTATTTCTTAGGGAAATAAAAGGAAAGTTTTTGCTAGTGCAAATCTATGTCGATGACATCATGTTTGGTTCTACTGACGACAACTTTTGCAAAAAGTTTTCCAAACTTATGCTAGGGAAGTTTGAAATGAGAAGTATGGGAGAGCTGAAGTATTTCTTAGGACATGAGGTGAAACAATCTAAAGATGAAATTTTCATCTCTCAAACGAAATTCACTAAGGAGTTTATTAAGAAATTCGGAATGGAGAATGAAACCTCTATGAGGACTCCAATGGGTTAAGCTATGTCACTGGATAAGGATGAGAAAGGGAAACCTTTTAATGTAACCAAGTACAAAAGCATAATTGGATCCTTGCTCTATCTTACCGTTAGTAGACCGAACATAATGTTTTCAACTTGTGTGTGTGCTAGATTCCAAGTGAACTCTAAGGAATCTCACTGCGCTGCTACAAAGACGATTTTGAGATACCTTAAAGGTACACTAAATCTTGGCGTATGGTACCCAAGAAGTAATGATAGTGAACTAATTGGTTTTTCATATGCAGATTTTGCAGGAAGCAAAGATGATAGGAAAAGCACTTCCGGGACTTGTCAATTCCTAGGAAGAAGGCTATCTCCTGGAGCAGCAAGAAGCAGAATTGTGTCGCAATTTTAATAGCCGAGTCAGTATATCTCTACATGAAGTTGTTGCGCACAAATGTTATGGATAAAGAACCAATTTGAAGATTACAGCATGAAGTTCAAGAACATTCCAATGTTTTGTGACTCCTCCAGTGCAATTACAATGGCCACAAGCCTAGTCTCTCATAGCAGGACAAAGCACATAGTGCTGAGGTACCACTTTATTAGGGAGCATATGGAGCAGGGAGACATCAATCTCCAGTATGTTCCAACTGACAAGTAGGTTGCAGACATTTTCACGAAGCCATTAGATGAGGCCAAGTTCTCGTTCTTCAAAACAGAACTTGGCATGCTCAACAAAGAAGAGTGAAGAAAAAGGTCTCTAAATAGAGTTAAAGGATCGGGATATACTTCAAAAATTCAAGAAAATTCTGCTATGGACTTCATTTATCGAGAAGATAGTCACTACTCGAGTACTACAGATTTTACTCGAGAAACAAGGTTGACTCCCGAGTACTACTTCTCAATTACTAGATTGATTCTCAAGAACTTCACTCTGCTACTCGAGAACTTTAGAACTGCTTTTTGAGAAAGTACTTCACTACTCGAGAACTATGACGTCTTGTCTCGAGAAATTACTTGTGGATATACTTGGAAAAGTTCTTCTGTACAGAACAAGTTCTATCAGTTCATTACAAATGATTTCTTTGATATAATGACAGCAGTGATTTGTAGGAATAAGTTTCAATGGGGCATGATGATTTTTGATAAAATTAAGGAAAGAATAAAGGAAACAAACTATGGAAGGATAATTTCTCTTCTCCTACATGAACTCAATCCAGTTGTTTTTGATCCATCTAAAGGTACTTCTCTGCATCATATGAAGAAAGTCTCCATCTCCACCATTAAAAGATGGGAGCTCAAACTTCAAAACCCTGCTCAAGCTACAAAAGCCCATAATTTCCATGAGGATGAGGACAGGACCCCATCTTCCCCTTTACATCAAGTGGCTGACACTTCAGGTGTAGCTGCTGAGGGGGAGCCTGCTCCTACAATCCTAGAGGTAAGTCATTCTGATCTTCCTCCAGATGTTCCTTCAGATGTTGTTGTTAAGAACACACCTACCCATCCAGATGACTCAGAGAAATCTTCTCATCCAGAACCATCTCCATCATACCATAATTCTGAATCAGGATCCCCTTACCTTCAGTATCCTACTGCAGATATGAAGAGGAAACAGTTTTGATTTCTGATGAAAAAGAAGCTACTCCTAAACCATTTGAAGCTCCTCTCAAGAGCCTGAACTTATCCCTTCCAACTATCCTTGGTGAGGAAGGAGATGTCTTGATTCATACTATCAGAGCCCAGAGCTCAGTTATCATTAAAAGAATACTTCCCTGGACAGCTCCAACAGTACCTCCTCCTCAAGTTCTACCTCTAGAAACTCCTAATAACACCATTCTTGGTAAGATTGAAGTCATGCTAAAACAACAAAAAGAGTATTTTGATCAGTCTCTCAAGTCCGTCACTGAGAAAGTCACTGCTCTCGAGCAAGAAATGAGCAGAGGATTTGCTGAGATTCAGCATAATACTGATGAACAAAAACACCTATTCAAAATAGGTGGGAAAGCTCTAGATCACACCATTACCAGCATTGGTCAGGTGATGGATCAATCAGTAACTCTAGCAAACAATCAAATTCAATTGGAAAAGTAGGCTAAAGAGCATACTTTACAAACATGTGAAGAGGTTGGAAAATTCAAAGAGGATGCCATAGTCACCCTATCTATAGAATTCAGAAAGTGGGAGAGCTTAGTAAAGGAATACTTAGAAAAATCTTATGCAAGAAAGAAGATAGAATGGGAAGCAAAGCGGAATGAGATACATACTGATGTTAAGAATCAGATTGATGGTGTCAAGTTCCACACTTTTGATATAGCTATTTGGATGCACAACCAAATTTTCCCTGAATTCCAAGTTGATCCAATGTTTTTCCACATCATCTTAATCTAACTGCTCATCATCCTCCTGCCCAACAACTATCATTAGATCCAAGACCTGAAGGTTCTGATTCTCCTCCTCCAGAAATCTATGCTCAAGTATGGGAATCTGAACAATCTAATGTGCCTTCTCAAGTACCTCCTGATGTGTAAATCCTTAAGAGAAGAAAATAAGGTGATGGTGCCTCTGCTAGCAGGACCACTCCTAATCCTAAAGCTAAAAGAAGGAAAGATTAAGAGCTTGCTAAAATATGGAGCCCAACTTCAAAATATTTAATTCTTGATAATCTCAAACTTGTGATTGATTACAATGACAATAGACATGATCATTACAACTCCCATGAATGAGACTTGTTTGAGAAATCTATAACTAAGAGGAGAATTTATGACAAAGAGTATGGAAAAAACAATCCTAAGGCTCCTCCCAAAGCTCCAAAGTACTATCCTAAACCTTACTGCTACCAAAAGAGACAACAAGAGAAGAAGGAGAAATAACAACATTAGCAAGACAAGTAGTAATAGAAGAAGATCAGCGAGCTTATATATGAGATTTTATGGATTTGGACTTTTCATGGACAAAATCTATAAATATAAATCTTTTAATTTCGATGATATGATTTTTCATTGCTTAGCATTTTTTCATTATTACTTTGTTTACTAGTCAGTTTGCTTTGTTTATCTTGATGTAATTCACCTTAGTGTAGAGGGTTCCGACTTCTATAAATATGGGGAGATTGTTGGGTATTGTATCCACAATAATCTAGATTTGTATGAAGTCACCCTTGAACTAAGATGAATTAAGTTTGTATTTGATGCTCTTTTCAAGTTGAGTGCTTGTAGGTTATAATTGGCAAGTGTGTACCAATGTCAGTCCATAATGAGTCACCAAACAAAGGACCATACAATGTAATCCCTCATTGTGTGATCCATGGTGTTGACTCATGTGTAGCCTCTCTATTAGGACACACTTCATTCTCAGGTACGAAAGTTATATGAGATAATATTTGTTGAAATTCCTTGAAGAAAGAAAATTTTCAGAAAGTCAAAAATTTTCTAAGTCCATTACTCGAGTAGGGCATATTATACTCGAGTAGTGTTGGAGAAAATTCTTGAGGCTGCTCAGTGTAGTTTTTGAGTAGCAGAAGTTATTCTCGAGAAGTCTTCATTTAGTACTCGAAAAAGCCATGGAGTACTCGAGTAAGACTTATCTCTTTCTCAAGTATACCGAAAAATCATTTCAGAATTTTTCTATGTCTAGTACTTTAGTAACATAAGCCATTACTCGAGAAGGCCAAGACTTTGTCTCGAGAAGCAGAAGACTAGTACTCGAGTAAGAAGAAATTATGTTTCGAGAAGTTTATTTGTTCTCGAGAAGTCAAGATAGTTCTCGAGAAATCTTTATCTAGTTCTCGATTAATAGAAGTTACTTCTCGAGAAGCCAGATATCGTTTCCCGTATTTTCCTTAAGGACTTGTTCTTGAGAACCATACTTCCTCTTCTCAAGAAACAAATACTGTTCTCGAGTAGTATGTTTTTAACTCGAGAAATGCAGATGTTTTTCCGAAATTTTATCTAAGGTAAGACGGAAACGATTTCAAAATTAACCTCAATTCTTATTGGTCCACGTATACAGACAATTATGATTATGATCGTTAGGCTTGTCAAATAAAAGGTCTTATCAAAATTGACTAACCCTAACACAAGAAAATAAGTTTTCTGAATTGCACTATTCATTCTAAATCGGGAAAGCTGCTGCTCTTCATCGTCATTCTCCCCGCCGCTTTTCTTCAATTCAAGTGATTCAGAACAAGAAGTGAGCAATAGATCAAGGCGTTCAACTTCTATAGATCTCTTTCTTGATCGTGTTGATCTCAAGTTTTTCAGATCCAGAGATTTCAGCATTGTCCTCCTCGATCTATTTCTTGCAAAGTTTCAACTTTCAAGAAGGAAGAGATCTGAAGTTCTCAAATCTGAAGTGAAGTTTATTTTATTATTGTGGTTAAATCTATTTCAACTCTTGTAGGTGATTTTGTCTCCGAGTTTTATAGGAAGTTTTTTTCTTCCAAGTGTCGATCCCATTTTGAGGATTGAGTTGTAGGGGCATTGCTCTGAGTTGTAGGATTGCTTTTCAATCGGACATAATAGTGAAGTAGCCGAGTCTAGAGTGTTTATAGATCGGTGAGTTGGAGAGTGGACGTACCCAAGGTTGGGGAACCACTATAAATCTTGTGTTTTCTGTGGCTTGTTTGTTTATTTTCTGCGCTCCACTCTTTCAAGTTTTTATTCCACAAAAAGATGCAGACCTCACCTATTCACCCCCCTCTAGGTGATTTAGGTAAACAACTAAAAGTATCAGGGAACACTCCTTTTAGACTAGTTAATGGTAAATCTGTCACTTGCCTATAGAATTAGAATATAAATCATATTGGGCAATACACTCTTTGAATTTTGACACCAATTCTATAGGGGAGAAACAAAAACTTCAACTTAATAAATTAGATGAGTGGAGAACCATGGCTTATGAAAATTCTCGGATATATAAGGAGAAGACAAAATTATTCCATGACCGTCACTTTATAAACCTAAGACATTCCAAAAAGGTGACCAAGTCCTCCTTTATAATTCACGTCTTAGTTTATTTCCAGGGAAGTTAAGGTCTAAGTTGTCCGAACCTTTCCAAGTCAAAGAGGTTTTTCCCTATGGCACCATTGAACTAACCCACCCTTAGAAGGGATATTTTAAAGTCAACGGGCATCGATTAAAACTTTATTATGGAGAGTCTCCTCAAGATTTCACTCGCCAAGAATCATGCCTCCGACTAGACATGGATAGAGTGTAATTTAGTAAATTTTATATGTTTTTTATTATTTTCTTTGGGAAAGTATTAAAACATTATAAAATCACTTAAAATTAATTCCATTTCAGAGGATCACATGGGTTTGCAATCGCCCGTGTGCCAAGCCGCGTTCATGAAAAGTTTTTAACCTAGCCGTGTTCAATTTAAAACCTGAGTAGGAATTATTTTTCCCGAGCACCACACGGGTGGACACCCACTTGTGTGCTTTGTCGTGTCGCATTAGTTCCATTCCTCTCATACACATCTCGAGGAACACATGGGTGGATACACACCCGTGTGTGTGCAGCCATGTTAAATCGCCCCGAGCACCACACAAATAGCTACCCAGTCGTGTGCGCACCCGTGTATAGGGTAATGAGTTCGATGATGCAATAATGCTAAACACGTACGTGTTCGACGATGCAAGGTGAGTTCGATGATGCAATGTTCCCGAGTAGGACACGGGTCCACACACATGCGTGTTGTTGACCATGATCGCTTGGCGTACTGCTTCCCCATCAGTTTGACCACATGTCATTTCGAGACCCGTGTACTACGCGATTATTGATTAGTGAACACGGGTCCCCACAAGCCCGTGTCGCAACCCGTATTCGAAACATTATATAAGGCCGTGTGTGCTGCCGGTAGTCATCTTCCTCCTCTCTAATCCTTGGTTAAAACCCTAGTTTCCAGCAGTTTATTTTTGATTTCTCTTTAGTATCTTATATTTGGATATATATCATCAGATATTATATGCTATCACTTTTGCTCCTGTTGTACTTCTTATGCTCTTCTATTTTATTGATGCTCAGTTGTTTATATATTATTTTATTTGCTTTATCAGTTCCTTACGTTACATTGAGGACACTGCAAATTTTAAGACTGGGGATGGATATTCTTAAATTCTAATATTTAACTACTGGACATGATTATAATTTGTTTAGAAATAGGCCAAAATAAAAAAAATTCTATTTTTTTACTCAATATTGTTAAACCCCCCTAATAAAATAGTTCTTGCTTCTTTTTAAGCTTTCATTAATTCACTCACTTGGGATTATAACTAGTTAATTTTGCTTTGGCAAGCTAATTAAAATGAATTAAAGTATACTCATTGAGTGTACAAATTTTTTGTTAGTAATTATGTATAGAAATTCATTAGCTTAATTTTTTCTATATAACTTATTTTTTAGATAAGTCATCTATATTATTAACTAACAATCACTCTATTTTAGAAAATATACTTATCTATAATAAAGCGAGTCGAAGAGTGTAATATTTTGATAGTTTTGTATTAGTGAATCAAAATGAAGATCACTCTTTATTGGTGTCTAGAACTTGCCCCTAGCGATCATCAAAATATTCACATAAGTTAATCAGTTAGGGCGGAAATGACTTAGGCCTCCCATTGGATAGCTTGAGCCTTGCAAGCCAAAAACCCAAAATATTATACTCTTGCACACCTAATTTCGAACTAATCCCTATTTCTTTTGATACACTACTACTAAAATTCACCAAGGCTAAAAATCCTTACCTTTTAGCACATCTATCATTGAGATTGCACCTTTTGCTATGTGAATTCCAAAATTTAAACAGATGGTGCAAAGCACTTTGATAAGCTATTTATTGGTGAAGAAAAAAAAGAAAAAATATCAGTATGCATCAAAAGAAAGAAGAAGAAAAACAAAGGATAGAAGAAAGAAAAAAATAATATAAAATTGGGGAAGTATAATAATTATGAATTCTAAGGGTGCTTTTAAATATTGATGTATGTTAGGGAAATTACATAGCAAGAGGCTCAATCGTGATCGAGGTGTGATAAGAACCATCGAGTTTATCTTTGATTTTCCCACCTATAATATTTTACTTAAGACAAAAAGTTACATCCTAATATAATTCCAAAGGCTCCAACCTTGCTAATCCCAACTAGTGTCGTGGAGAGGGTGTGAAAAGGCAAGCTTATGGCTATCAATATTGATACTTATACGTTTTGAAACACTAAAGCCATCCTTATTAAGATTGTTATTTTATCCTCACATTTGTTATTGATGATTGTAATTTTATTTCTATGAAAGAGTGAAAGACAGTTTAGAGATATATGAGAGAAATTTTAAGATAAAGTTATAATTAGAAAAGTCTGCTATACTATTTCCTATGCAATTATAACATCAAATTTCTTTTTGAATTCATAGCAACCAGCTTGCGGAAGAATAATTAATTATTGGTAATCCAAATGCTTGAATTAGTTTGCTTAGGGACAAGCAAACACTTAAGTCTGGGGTATTTGATGAGTACAATTATATAAGTCCTTTTTATTATCATATTTGTAATCATGTCCACTATTGTATACCTCCATTCGTTATAATTGCACGAAAATAGTTAAGAATTTTAATTTTCATGAATAAAAGAGCACAATATAGATTTTACTTTATTTCCTTTATTAAGTTATTTATTTATTCATTAATCTTCTTAATGCAGGTATTACAAGACCTTGGAACTAAAAGTCTATGAGCAAACAGAGGTGTTCACGGATCCAACATGACTGATGGCAAAGGTTTGGATTAGGCACGCACGGGTAGGGACATGCCGATGTCACTACCTATGTCCTTCTATGGAATGATCATAAAGCTTGGAAGAAAAGGCATAAAATTTACAAGAGCATCACACTAGTAGGGACACGCCCGTGTAACTACCTGTGTCCTTATCGAGAAGAATAAAAGGTCTCATGCCAAACCAACGCGTGTGTGGAGCTATGAAGAACACAGGACCGTGTTACTAGCCATGTCAAATGACACGGCTCACGACTAGGAGCACCTTTTCATACCAAACTACCTAGACGCACCGTTTCATACCCTACACGGCCTTGGACACGGCTGTGTTGGAACCCGTGTTCATCCTATGTTTGCAAGAAGACTATAAAAAGCTGCATAAAAATAGAAAGGAGACTTTTGGATTGAAGGACTTGGAGAATTTCTGGAGGACGAAAGTAGAGCACTCAAGCGAAGGGGAAGTCAAAGGAGATAATCTGTATGGTTTTAATTTTTATTTATCTCTCTTAATTTTCCCCTTATCTTAGTGGATCTAAAATTTATTTTACATTTTGCATGAGACTTGTTTTTCTGAACCGATTCAGTAATCATTTATGTTTGTTTTCATTTCGGATTTGTGGTATTTTATTCGTATGTGTGGTTTCAAACAAAGAGATTGATCATAGATTTGAAGTTATTATTTGTTTTATATGAATCCCAAACTTCTAGATTGAGAAATTGGATGGTTGTGATAATGGTTTATAATTTCAATCTCTGGTGTTCTTTCTCTTTGTATTTCAAATTTCATGATTGAGAGATATGTTGTTTGGATAATGCCAATATGGATAATTAGATTCATGGTATCTTAGAGATAGGATTTTATGAATTTATGTATTAGATAGGGTTACTTTATATTAATGCAAATTTTAGTGTTGCGAATTGTTCGAGAGAAAATTTACTCACCTTAAGTTTAGGTATTGAATTGCTCGAGTGAGAATTCGATAAAGATTGAACTCTTACAATAAAATGAATTTGATAATATTGTTAATTCGTGGTTACATAGAATTTAATTAATGAGTGAATATTGTCATGTGATTACTCTTAGACTATCTACTTTTTACCATCCTTAATCCTCTAATATCACTTTATCTAATTAGTCCTAGTAATGTTTATTTAGCGTAACAACAAATTATAAATATAGGTATGATAATAGAGTGAGAGTGAGTACGAGTACATGAAAAGAAACTGAGGAATACGACATGAGATGTAGATTTCTCCTATACAATGATTGATATGTGCACTTGCTTGAGATTAAATCAATTTAGCTTCTACCTATCAACATAGTTTATACTAGAGTAGTAATTATCGCATCACAGATCTTCAAGGGTAGCTAAGGCTTATCCTTATTAGTTCTGGAGAAAACCATATGGAGTTGGCCTCAATGAAGCTTCCAATCTACAGAAAGGAGAATTTTGGTATTTGGAAAGAGAGGGTCAGGTTGGTCATGGAGGCTTCAGACCCTAGGATCTTCATCATAGTTCAAGAAGGACCTTTCATCCTCATGAATCTCTCTGACCTAGATGAAAATTTCTAGACTCCAAAGAAGTATACGATAGAATTCGAAATGAGGCAGGTCGGTTGAATACATATATATTTTCTATATTTGATCCAAATTCAAAGAGATGACTAAGGATGAGGTCATCCTGACAACCATGGATAAGAGGGCATAGAACATCATTGTGAGTGTCATAGATGACTCCACATTCCAGAATCTTATCCACTACAAGAAAGACAAGGAAATATGGGACACCTTAACTGTATATATGGAGGGCACTGAAGAAGTTAAGGATGATAGGAAATCACTACTTAATTAGGAATTTGAGGCCTTTAGGCAAAGCAACAAGGACACCATAGCTGGTTGGTATGAAAAGTTTTTTAGAGTGGTTAATGAGCTGAGTACCTATGGGAGGGTCTTCAACAATTATGAGTTGAAAGATAATTTCCTAAGATCGCTAATTAGAGACTGGGATACAAAGATTTGTGCTATCAGAGAAGTGGCCAAACTTGCTGAAATTCCTGCTCACACTTTGTTTGGAAAGTTGTTGTCATATGAGATATAGCTATCTGCCAAGAAGGAGGAGGAGACCACCATCAGGTCCCATGCCAAGGAGAGGATAGTGGCCTTCAAGGCTGAGAGCTCTAAGTTGAGCTTGGCGAGGATTGCCTAACCCCCAAGGAGGCAAGCTAATTCAAAAATGTCTGAGTTTAGCTTATCTGACAGTAACATGTCAGATGGAGAGTTTGCTACCTTCTTAAGGCAATTCCAGATGATTATGAAGAGGAGGTAGTGGAAGAACAATCCTTCCACCTCCTCACAATATAATAAGGATCACAACAAATCTTGGTAGAAGTTCTCTAAAGGAGACAAATATTATTTTAAACCCAGTAAACATATTTCTTCTAAAATTATTTGTTATTATTGTAGCAAGCCTGGGCATGTCAATGTTGATTGCCTAGTCAATAGAAAATAGATATGTGAGAAGAAGTACCATCACCATAAGGTTAAGAAGCGTGAGAAGAGTTCTTGTACAAGAAGGCTGTCAGCCAATCAAACATTGATTCTAAATCTTTAGAATCAAAAGGAGAGGAGGCCTATATTGGACTAATATCCATTGATGAAGATGTTGAATTTCCTGCTACCCTATCTTGCATCAGGGCCCCACTATTCTCAGTTGATAGTGACTATGAAGAAGATGAGGAGTACTGTCTCATGGATACATCAGAAGAACATCAGGACCTTTCTGTTCCTAATGAGGTATATTCCATCCCTGTCTCTCCTTCTATTTATGAGTTTGACTCAGACTCTAATGCATCCACTTCCTCCAGTGGGTAAGAGGGATTAGATTATAAAGATGATGTCAATCTACTGATTGACAAGTATAGTGTCATTCTGGATGCACTGAAAAAGAGCAATAGACTAGTCAAGAAACAAGCCGAGGAGAATGTCTCCCTCCAGCTAGCTGCTTCCCTGCAGTCTGAATCTGCGTCCCTGCTTGGTCAAATCAGAAGGGAAGTCAGTCAATTGAAGACTATCTCAGTCATCCAGATTGGAAACATCTTCTAAAAGAATAAGATCATTAAGGATCTTGAAGAGAAGCTCCTTAAGGAGAAATTTATTGTGGCTGAATTCACTAAGCCCAAGACAGTGGTTTTACTGATAGATTCCTTCACCTCTCGAAGACCAACAATATCATTTTCCACCAACTAATTCTCTCCCTCTATCTCTCCTTCTGCAGCCTGATGTCTCGATTACTTCCAACCTTCCCCCTTTCCTTGCCACACCACTCCCACCAAACCCACCTCCTCTTACCACGCCACTTCCACACAAACCACTTATTACTCATGTGTATACTTGTCATCCTCCTTCATCCTCTACCCTATAAGAGATGCCCTCCTCTGATGATTTTTTATACCCTGCAGATCCGGCAACAACTTCTACTACTCACCCAATGGCGAATTATGTCTCCCTTCACCGTCTCTCTTCGGTACTTCACCAGTCTGCTCTTTCTTTATCCTCTATTACCATCCATACTTCTGTGCAGGAAGCTCTCCAAAATCTGGGATGTTGAATTACTATGGACGAAGAAATTTCTGCTCTTTAGGCAAACTACACTTGGGATCTTATTCCCCTTCCTTCTGGACAGACTTGTGCGAGTTGTAAGTGGGTATTTGCCATCAAACAAGTTCCAGATGGAGCGGTTAAACGTTTTAAAGCTCGTCTGGTGGCTTGTGTTTTACTCAATAACACGGTCTAGATTATTATGAGACCTTTTCTCCAGTTTCCAAACTAAATATTATTTGTGTGTTGATCTCCCTCGCTGTTCATTGGCACTAGTAGTTGCACCAACCGAAAGTAAAAAATGCTTTTCTTAATGGTGATTTGCAGTAAACTATCTATATGAAACAACCTCCTGAGTTTGAGACCACGAGGGAGTCTCTTGTCTATTATTAGCATTGTTGTGTTCATTCGGAGTTCAGCCGACTTCTCATTATTCACTAAACATCGTCCAACAAGTATTGTGATTCTCTTGGTATATGTTGATGATATTCTGATTATGGGAGACAATCTTACAGGAATACATATGATCAAACAACATTTGTCGAATGTGTTTCAAAGAAAGGACCTGGGAATTCTTTGTTACTTTCCTTGTCTCGAGATGGCTAGACGACCTGATGGACTAGTGTTATCTTAAAGGAAGTACTGTCTTGACTTGCTTCATGATGCGGGCTACTCTAGATGCAAGCCTACAGACACTCCCATGATATTAATTATAAGCTCTTCTCTCATGCCTCAGATTCTTATCTACTCCTTCTAAACCACGAGTATTATCGTTGTCTTGTAGGAAAACCGATATATCTCACTGTTACAGGACCTGATATATCATTTGCTTTGGGATTGTCATTCGATTCATGCATCAGCCAAGTATCTCTCATCTCAAGGTAGTTGAGCGTATTCATAGATACTTGAAGATAGCTCCTGGTCTTGGACTTGTATACAAGCCCTCTTTGTCTATCTTATCTTTGAGTGCTTATTGTGACGCTGATTATGCTGGCTCATTGGATGATCTACGTTCCACAAGTGGATACTGCACTTATTTTGGAGGACATCTCATTACATGGCGTAGAAAGAAACAGTCTGTTGTTTCCTATTCATCCGCTGAAGTCGAGTATTGTTCAATGACATCTATTGTGTCTGAGCTCACTTGGCTTTAGGTCCTCCTTGATGATTTAGGAGTCAAGCTTTCCTCACTGGCCAACTTACTTTATGACAGTTAGGCTACCATACACATTGCCAAAAATTATGTTTTCCGTGAATGGACGAAGTACATTGAGGTTGATTATCATTTCATTCGAAAAAAGGTTAAATTAAAGAAGATAGAGTTAATGCATGTCATAGCTACCGAGCAATTTGCTGACATCCTCACCAAGGCCTTACGATGACCTCTGTACTATCAGTTCTTGTATAAGCTCCGTTCCTACGATTTGTACGCTCCAACTTACCAGGGAGTGTTGAATGATATATGTCCATTAGTAAAAGCCCATGTAACCTCTTAACTAAGATGTTTAGTCCTACATCTTATAATAAGGTTCTCTCTCTCTCCCAATATATTTGTACTCACACTTGTATTTTTATACACAAGAAGGATATACAAGGTTTCATATTTTTCGCCTAAGTGTTCTTCTACAAAACCCATTTTGCTCATTTAAATTTTAGAAGCCTGAGCTTGATGCAGAACAAATTTTGATGCATGGTTTGCCATCAGTCAGATTTATGAAAGATGCTTGAGTCTTGTGGAATCTAAAGAACATCAAGACTTTGTTTTCAAAAATTCACGGCAAGAAGATTATGCCACCAACATAACTAATCTCTATAGATGTTTATAGGCATATGCGCATGCCATAACTAAATGGAAGAAGGTACTTTATTGTGTTTGCCAATGATTTTAGCCGACTAACGTGAGTGAATTTTATAAAAGAAAAATCAGATGTCTTTCAAATCCTGAAAAAGTTCAAGCCCTTAAGAGAGATGCAAAGTGGTTATCCTAGGACGATTCCAAAAATAGACCATAGTGGTGAATTCATCTTGGAATTCAAAGGCTTGTAATTCTCTTCAACAAAACAATTCGGCAGAGAGGAAAAACCATAGTTTTGTGGAAATGGCCAAAAGTATGTTCACAACAAATACTCTCCCGCAAAGTTATTGGGTTGAAGCGATTCACACTACATCATATATCCTAACTACGTCATACAAGTATAGTGCACTGCCAAACACTTTCTACTGCCCATTTTTTTGATGATGTCACAACCCCTATTCACCTCCACCACTGCTGCCGCGAAGCGCTATCTCGAACTATTCTGGCGGAAAATGTAGGAACTAAATGATTCGGCCATCCACGTGGAGTTCAAGCTTGAGGGAGAAAAATCAAGGATGGATGGAGTGTTATTGGTCCATCAGTCAATTATCTTATTATATTATTTTTATTATAATTGAATTATATATTTTAAGTCTAGTCATAGTATATAGCCAAGTTATATGGAGTTTTATGAGTTGTAGTTATCGTTATTAGAGTTGTTGTATTTTAATATTGTTGTGTCTATTATTGTATATAAAATTATTCCATCCGAGGTTCTATATATATGAACCCCTTATCATGTAGGAAGGAATAAATCAATGAATGAAATCAAATTTCTCTCAAGCTCTCCCTTTTGGGGTTTTCTCTATTCTTCGCCAAGTTCTTCGCTCCTTCCTACTCCTTCTCTTAGGGTTTCATCTTCTCTCCTCTACCTCCATTCTAGGGCTTGCTCCTTGTATCCACGCCTCCATCTTGCGCCAACAACCCACCAAGAAAGCACATAATAGAAACCAAGGGTAACACATTTTAAAATTTTTGGTTGTATTGGATACGTTCATTCCAGATTTAGAAAAGAACGAGGATTAAAAAGAATAGCGAGAAATGGTTTCTAGTTAGCTGTAGTGATGAGATTAGGAATTATCGATTTTATAATATGTTGTGGGTTATCGATTGTGAGCGGGTTCTAGGCCCAGCAAAGACATTGGTTAGCCTTGGGGCGGGCGGATCTATGACGGAGACACCGAAGGAGGGATCGTTGGAGGCCGGCTCTGTGCGGACTGGCAATGAGGAGAGAGCGGCGCATGAGTTGTGCAACTATGGTTGCGCGTGAACTGGGGAAATGGGAATATCGAGAGAGACTTAGAGAGAGAGAGGGAGGATTTAAGAGAGAGAGAGAGAGATAGAGAAAATAGAAAAGGACTTTGCCTACTCATCTTGGCCCCTAACTGGGACTTAATAATAATAACCCAAAATGCCCCCTTCTTGTGTTTAGACATGGAGGATCAAAATGCTTGTAATTAAAAAAGAAACTAGACAAGGACCACATGATCCCGTTAGTTATATACGTGATCAAAAGCATGACCACAACATCTCCTCCCTCCCTGAACACAAGCCTGCTATAAAGCTTGTTTTGCAGTGGAGAAGGTCGCCGGATTCCCCATGTACGTGTAAGCATCCCTTTCCGTAGAAGGGTCGTTCACCTCCAGCCAGAAGAGGCGCTTGCAGCGATTTTTACAGAAATATGGCTCGTTGTAGTTATAGCAGAGGCCCTTGGCACGACGCTTTATCATCTTCTGTGTAAACAGTAGGTGGGTGGTGGCTAGACGGTCTACATCACAGTGAACCAGGAGGTTGGCAGTTGGTGTCGACCAATGTTTTAAATATCGGATGTCGGCGACATATCAGACTGAGTAGTTAAATGTCAGATGTCGGAAGTCGGAGACATATGGGGGATATTTTAAAATATCAAATTTCCATATATTATAAATTAATTTTTTTTTTATGTATACTAACTATAATTATAGATTATAAAAATAGAAAAATAATATAACAAATATATAAAAAATGAGTAATTTTTATTATGAAATAAATTAGAATATTATCTAAGAAAAAATATTATTAACAAATACAAAATAATAAATTGTAAAATATATTTCATATTTTATAGTAATTTTATTTTGAGATCAATAAATATAATGTAAATAAAAAAGATTTAAAAGTAAAAATACTTGATTTATTAAAAGTCTTTTTAAACTTATCAATTTATTTTAAAACTATGCAAACAATCACATAATAAATATATTAAATATTTTCCTACTTTTTGTAATATAAAATTTAAAAATTGTGAAACAATTATACAAAATTTATTTTAAATTAAAATGTTAAAAAATTGAAATAATAAGTTTAATAGATTTAAACATACATAATTTAATATTCATAGGCACCTTAAATATATGATATTTGTCTGCAAATATAATATAAAATAAAATAGCAAGTGATATATTTAAAAGTTATGTCGGTTGATATATCTGAAAAAATCGGACATGTCGGCTTATATTTTACATAAGGACATTATATATATATTTTAGAGAAACTGATTGTTTTCACCTAAAAACGACATGTCGGGAGACATGTCCGACATGTCAGAGGATATTTAAAATAATGGTGATGATAGAGGATGAGGGCTTTGGCTGGGCTCCTCTTTGTGTGGGCGACGAAGATGAGGGTGATCCAACAACAAATGCTTCTCGCAGATGCGAGCCAAGCTCATGGAGATCCTTAGATCTGTGTGGGCTTGAAACTCCATGTCAATTTGAAGGCGCTTATGGAGTATCGTTATGAATATGGGAACTTGTTGGTTAGGAAGAACTGAGAGAGTCCGAGCCAGGAGGACATAGAACTGTTCGAGGTACTCGTCGATCGGACCAGTCTGTTGAAGAGAAATGAGATGTTCCAAGGGATTGCGGCAGAGGGGTGGGACGAAACTATGGTTTTAGCTGAATTTCAATCCTCCAATAATAGGAGTGGTTTCTCCCATTGTAGTTTGAAAACAAAAGTTGGGATGAGCCCATCAGGTGGAAAGAAGCGACATTGAGCCATTCTTCCTAAGAGGTGCGCTGTTTGGCAAAGAACTACTCACAGCGAGAGAATCAAGCCAAGAGATCTTCGTGACCGTCGAAGATTGGAAAGTTCATCCACACGTATTGTGGCACACTGTTTCCCTCGTGTCGCTGGGTTAAAATTTTTGGGGGAGTTGGTATGAGCGGGACATCATGGGAGGAGCTTGTCACTAGTTGAACTGGCCGGTTAGCCGCTAGTTGGGAGGTGACGATGCCGATGAGGGAAGCGTTGTTATCCGTCTGAAGCTTTGCAAGGGAATCAAAAATCTGAGTTAGGGTAGGCTATTCGTCCATTGTCAGGAGAGGATACAAAGTGCAGTCGGTGTCGGCAGGACTGGAGCTGCCTATAATAGGTCATCCAGCAAAAAGGTGAGTGAAATCGGGGAAGGAGGAAACATATTTCGTGGAGGCTTCTTCTTCCTAAGGGCGTGATAGCAGAAGGGGGTCTGCGGGGTGTTGGTAGGGCGTCGATGAAATGGGAAGAGGGGGAAAGGCGGAGGAGGGACCCTATGATACCAAGTTATTACTGGTTTCCGATTGCGAGCGAGTCCTAAGCCGAGCGAAAGAATTGTACGACCACTGGGAAGGCAGATCTATGGAGGAGACACCGGAGGAGGGGCCACTATTGGCCGGCTTTGGGCGGTCTAGCGACGGGGAGCGAGTGGTGCTTTAGACACTCAACTTGGGTTGCACGTGAATTGGGGAAATAGGAATATCGAGACAGACTTAGATAGAGAGAGAGAATTTAAGAGAGAGAGAGATAGAGAAAATAGAAAATTACTTTGCCTACTCATCTTGGCCCCCAACCGAGACTTAATAATAGTTACCCATGGTTCCCAAAATGCCTCCTCCTTGGGTTTGACAAGGAGGATCAAAATTCGTGTAATTAAAGTAGAAACTAGATAAGGGCTGCGGGATCGCTCCAGCGATATACGTGACCGAAAGTGGGACCATAACATAATCCTCTATTATTGAAGTTAATACGTCGTTACGATGTTATTTTTGATGAGAAATGTTCTTGGAATGAGATTAAAAGAATCTATAGTGGAGAGAAAATAATCTTAACCTATACTTGAGTAAGGGAAAACCTAAAATAGGGAAAAAGTGTTTGGTATTGTATCCATAATAACTTAGATTTTTATCAATTCACTCTTAAACTAAGATGAATTAAGTTGTATTTGATGCCCTATTTGAGTTATGTGTTTGCAGGATATAATTGCTAAGTGTAAACCAATGTCAGTCTACAATGAGTCACCAAACAAAGGACCATACAATGAAATCTCTCATTGTGTGATCCATGGTGTTGAATCATGTGTAGCCTCTCTATTGGGCCACACTTCATTTTCAAAGCACTAAAGTTATAGGAGAAAGACTAGTTGCTGAATTCCTTGAAGAAAAAAAATATTTAGAAAGCCAAAATTTTTCTAAGTGTTATACTCGAGAAGGACCTATTAGTACTCGAGTAGAATTTTTGGCATTTCACGAGTTAGCTCAGTCTAGTTTTCGAGTAACTGAAGTAGTTCTCGAGAAAGCTTAATTTAGTTCTCGAGAAGCTATGCAGTACTCGAGTAAAACTTGTTTCATTCTTGAGTCAACTGAAAAATCTATCTCATAATTTTTCTATGTCTACTACTTGAGAAGCTAAGGCCATTACTCAAGAATGCCAGGACTTTGTATCGAGAAATAGAAGTTTAGTACTCGAGAAGAATAACTTGTTCTCGAGAAGTCCTGTTTGTTCTCGAGTAATCAGTTTCTATTTCTCAAGTAATAGAAGTTACTTCTCGAGAAACTAGAAATTATTTCCAATATTTTCTCCAAGTCTTGTTCTCGAGAACCTTATACTCTTTTCTCGAGAAGAAAAAGTTATTACTCGGGTAGTCTAAAATCCACTCGAGAAAGGAAGATCAATCCTTGAAATTTTTCGTTAAGTCCGACGGAAATGATTTTAAACTAATCTCATTTAGTATTGGTCACATGTGCAGTCGTTATGATTATGACCGTTAGGCTTGTCCTATAAAAGGTCTTATCAAATCGATTAACCCTAACAAAAAGAATATCAAAGTTTCTGAATCGTTCTTATATTTCCGAATCGAGAAGCGCCGCTGCCGCCGCTCTGTCTTGTTCGCCGATCTTCTCTCTCGATCTAGAGATTCAGAACAAGAAGTTTTAGTAGATCAAGGTTTTTGACATCTCTAGATCTATTCCTTGATCGTGCTGATTCTAAAGTTCTCAGATCCAAGGTTTCTCATATTTATTTCTCACCTTTTCTGATAAGGGCTGTTTAATTTTTCAAGAAGGAAGAAGTCGAGTTTCTGAATCGTTCTACTCCCTATAAGAAGTTGTTTGCTCGGGACTAGCAAACGGATAAGTATGGGAGTATTTGAAAAGTCACTAATTATAGATCTTTTTATATAGTTTTTATTTAATTAATAATAAGATTATAATTATATTTTAGTAATTATGGTTATAATTATTTTATTTTCATATTTCAGGTCAATATGAGCTGCGAATAGCAATTTGGAGCTTGCTGGACTGATCAGGAGTTGAAACAGAGAAAATGACCATTTTTGGTCACGGATAGCTGAACTTCAAATGGTCATAACTTTCAAACCAGGAAGAGTTACGGGACGTGCAAGTAGTCAATGGAAAGAGGACGACGTCCTCTACAAATCTAGAGAGTTTCAAAAGTACACGCACCTGAGACACGGACGTGTTTAGGGCGGGAACACGGGCGTGTCTAGTTCAAAAAAATAATTTTCTCCAGAAATCTTCCCGGGACAATTCTGTAACATTTCTCAATTACGTGCCCCATTTCACGGGCGTGACCTAGGGCATGACCTACCCGAAATTGCCAAATTAATCCTAGATTACGCCGTTTCCAACCGTTTTGCTGACGCAATCCGACACGCCCTAGGTCATGGGCATGACCTAGGGCGTGACCACTTCAGAAACGCCAGAATTACTTCCTGCCATTTTAGCTTCCCGCCGATTTCCAGAAACAGCCTTGACACGCCCTAGGTCACGGGCGTGACCTAGGGGCGTGACCCGTCAGTTAACAGATTTTGGCGGTTTCTCCTCTAACATTCCCGGGGTTTCAAGACGACAGTTCCGAGCCTGACACGACCTAGGTCACGGGCGTGACCTAGGGCGTGACCATCCAGATACTTTTTATATAAATTCTAGACTGCTTCAGATGTCCAGGGAGAGAATTTTAGGAGTAGGAGTCTTATAGTTAGCTATTTTATTTGGCTGTACTTTTCATTTCTTAGTCTAATTTTACATTTTGTAAGTTTCAATTCAACTTTGCCTTTCCTTTTAATCATGTCTCTCCTTTTCTTATCTTGTAATTCTCTAATTATGATGAGTATCTAGTTTTCATTTAGCACTTGATTATGATGATGCTTGGAATAAAATAAACTTTCCTTTTTTCTTGAATATCTTGTTCTTAATCTTCATTGCTACGATTTATCTTTGATTTCCATTTCATCGAATTCATATTAGGCGTATATGATCTTCGATCTAAGATCCGTATCCTAAATGACCGAGAGGTTGCAGATATGAGGAGATCACTCAAAGATAAATGGAGTTGAATGCACTCCTCGAGAGAGGATGATGTAAATCTTCCAGATTGGAGTCAAATCCAATAAGGGGGTTCACCGCCTAAAGCAAGCTTAGGGGTTTCGACTGGCCAAGAGGTCTTAATCGATCACCCTAAGGTTAGTTAGAAGCATGAGCTCGACAGAGACGCTTTTGTACTTTAGGAACCTCCACGGTCGAGTGAGTGGATAAGAACTCGTATTGCTTAATCTTTCAAGAAGATTTATTTTAGTCCAAGGGGATTCTAGATCAAGTGCTAGCTTCCCCAAATCGTATTTCTCTTCCTTAGTATAACGCTTCTTTTTCCGTTTAAAAACAAAAACCAAAATTTTCTTCTGATATGATAATAGTTTCCCTTGTGAGTACAAGTACTCGACAACCCCGAGTTTAAATACGACACTTGATTCTATACTCCGAACGATAGGTATACTTGCCTCATCAATTAGAAACACGCGCTAGCGTGGAGAAAATATTCATCAACAACCCTACACCATATGAAGAAAGTCTCCATCTCTTCAATTTAAAGATAGGAACTCAAGCTTAAGAACCCTGCCCATGCTGCAAAAACACATGACCACAATGAGGATGAGGACAGGACCACATCTTCCCCTCTACATCAAGTAGCTGGCACTTCAATTGTTACTGCTGAGGGGGAGCCCGCTCCATCAGTCCCAGAGGCAAGCCATTCTACCCCTCCTTCAGATATTACTCCTCCAGCTACTACTCCTGCTGATGATCTGCTAACAGATGCTCAAGTTCAAGAACAAATCTTATCTATAGAGTAAGATATCAGTAAAATGATAGAAGAACTCACTTCTAAAGAGCCTCCTTTCCCTATCCATACAGAGAAATCTCCTCCTCAAGAACCATCTCCATCTGACCATTATTCTTAACAAGAGTCCCCTGATCATCAGTCTCCTAGTGCAGATGTGCAAGAAGAAGAAATAGTGTTGATTTCTGATGAAAGAGAAGGAACTCCTGAACTAGCTGAGGCTCCTCTCAAGAGCCTGGACTTCTCCCTTCCTACCATTCTTGGTAAGGAAGGAGATATTTTGATTCATCCCACCAAATATCAAAGCTCAGTTCTCATTGAAGAAAACCCTCCCTGGTTAGCTCCTATAGTAACTCCTGCTCCACCACCTTCTCAAGCTGAAACACATGCTGATGATACCATTCTTGGTAAGATAGAGTTAATGCTATCAAAATAAAGAGGTTTTTTTGATGAATCTCTTAAAGTTATAACAGAGAAATTAACTGCTCTAGAGAAAGAGATGAGTAGAGGATTTGCAAAAATACAACACAATAATGATGAGCTTAATCACCTCTTCCAAATAGGTAGGAAAGCTCTATACCACACAATCACCAGTATTGGTCAGGTGATGGATCAGTCAGTAACCTTTGCAAATAATCAAATCCAACTGGAAAAGAAAGCTCAAGAACATACTTTCAAGATATGTGAAGAAGTTGGAACATTCAAAGAGGAAGCAATTGCCACCCTATCCATAGAAGTCGGAAAGGGGGAGAAGCTAGTGAAAGAATACTTAGAAAAATCTGATACTAACATGAAAACTCTTTGGGAAGAAAAGTTGACTGAAATTCATGCTGATGTCTAGAATAAGATATATGGTGTCAAGTTTCACACATATGATACAACTGTTTGGATGCACAACCAGATCTTTCCTGATTTTCAAGTCAATCCAAATGTTATTCCTCACCATCTAAATCCAACTGCTCAACATCCTCCAGTACAACAGTCAACTCTCTCTCCAAGACCCGAAGGCTCAGATGCACCACCTCCAAAAACTTATGCTCAAGTTTGGGAATTTGAACAGACATTTATGCCTCCTCTAGTACCTCCTGAAATACAAATTCCTAAGAGAAGAAAATATGGTGATGGTGCCTCTACTAGCAGGACAATTTCTAATCCAGAAGCAGAAAGAAGAAGAACCCAAGAATTTGCTGAAATATGGAGCCCAACTTCCAAATCTCTAATTCTTGATACTCTCAAACTTTTCATAGACTATAATGAAAGCAGGAATGATCATTACAGCTCTCATGAATGGGAACTGTATGAGAAATCTTTGACCAAGAGAAGTTTATATGACAGAGAGTATAGAAAGAACAATCCTAAAGCCCCCCTAAGCCTGATAAATACTATCCCAAACCTTACAGCTATCAGAAGAGGCAACAAGAGAAAAAGAGAGACAACAACAACAATAAAGTAAGGAATAATAGATGATCAAAAAGTTTTTCTTTATGAGATTTTGTAAAATTGGATTTCTTGGACAAATCTATAAATATAAATCTTTAATTTTGATGATTTGATTTTTCTTTGCTTAGCACTTTATCATCATTATCAATGTGATTACCAGTTACTTTATTTGTTTATCTTGATGTAATTCACCTTAGTGAAAAGGGTTCTGACTTCCAAAAATAGGGGGAGATTGTTGGGTATTGTATCATCAATAACCTAGATTTGTATGAAATCACCCTTAAACTAAGATGAATTAAGTTTTATTTGATGCCCTGTTTGAGTTATGTGAATCGATTAACCCTAACTAGAAGAATATCAAAGTTTTTGAATTGTTCTTATATTTCCAAATTGAGAAGCGCCGCTGCCGCCGCACTGTCTTCTTCACCGATCTTCTCTCTCGATCCAAAGATTCAGAACAAGAAGTTTCAGCAGATCAAGATTTTTGACATCTCCATATCTATTTCTTGATCATGCTGATTCTAAAGTTCTTAGATCCAAGGTTTCTCAAATTTCTTCCTCATCTTTTAAGATAGGGGCATTTTAATTTTTCAAGAAGGAAGAAGAAGATTTCAATAAGATCTGTGAAGATCAGATAGTTTTTCTGATTGTAAATTCATTATATTATTGTATGAGTTATTCTCCGAGTCTTGTAGGAGTTTTACTCCAAGTTGTAGGAGATATTCTCCGAGTTATTATAGGAGTCTTTTTTGCTCCGAGTTGTAGTAACTTTGTTTCGAGTTGTAGGATTGGTTTTCAATCCGAGATAAAAATGAAGTAGCCGTGTCTAGTGTGTTGCTAGAACGGTGAGGTGGAGAGTGGACGTACCCAAGATTGGGGAACCACTATAGATCTGGTGTTCTCTGTGATTTGTTTGCTTATTTTATGCGCTTAGTTCATTCAATTTTTATTCCGCAAAAATACGCATACTTCACATATTAACCCCCCTCTAGGTGATTTAGGTAGACAACTAAAAACATCAAAAAGATTAAACTATCCCAACTTTGGGTGAAAATATAAAAATGACAAAGACAACTTTATAATAACATTTTACAACTCCCCCCTCAAGTCAGATAAAAGATAACAGTCATCCCAACCTTTTGGATATCATCGATAAACACATCACACCCCAAGCTTTTGGTGAACACATCGGCCAGTTGTTCCCTTGAATGAATAAATGGAGTAACAATAGTTTTCTTATCCAAGTGAACTTTAATAAAGTACCGATCCACTTCAACGTGCTTTATCTTGTCATGTTGGACCGGGTTATGAGCAATATTAATGGCTACCTTATTATCACAGAATAAGGATAAAGAGGCTGTCACTGAGAAACCCAGATCTTGTAACATAGTACGCAACCATAATCCCTCATATAAGCCTTGGGACATAGTCTGCCTCTGCACTTGACCTTGCCATCACATTCTTCTTCTTTCTCCACCACATTATGAGGTTACCACCAACAAAAGATCAGTATCCTATTGTGGAATTTCTGTCATCCTGGCAACCAGCGCTATCAGTATCAATAAAAACCTCAATCTCTAAGTTGTTGTTCCTAGAGAATAAGAGGTCATGACCAGGAGCTTTCTTAAAATATCGTAGTAAACGATACGCCGCTTCTTGATGTCTGATTCTAGGAGAATTCATATATCTACTAAGAATAACAACAACATGTGAAATGTCGGGGCATGTGTGGGATAGATATATAAGTTTTTTGACCAATCTTGGATAACATGATACATCCGTGTGATCATCATACCATCTTCATAAATCCTGTGATTTCCTCCATAGGGGTGTTTGCAGGAACACAACCAAGCATATTAGTTTCCTTTAAGAGATCCAATATGTACTTTCATTGGGATATAAAGATACCCCGCTCAGATCTGACCACTTTGATACCTAGGAAATAACGTAATCTTTTCAAGTACTGCACTTCAAATTCAGCAAATAGGGGGGTCTTGAGATTGGCAATCTCCTCTATATCATTTCCAACAATCACGATGTCATCCACATAGATAATAAGAACTACGACATGGTGGTCATGTCTCCGAATAAACATAGTATGATCCGATTGGGCTTGCTTGTACCCAAACTTGAGCATTATTGTGAGAAATCTTCCAAACCAAGCCCTAGGAGGTTGCTTCAGGCCATATAAGAATTTCCTTAGGAGGCAGACATGCCCTTCAACTCCCTTCAACTCCTTTTTTCACATCCAGTTGATGAAGTTCCCAGTCCAGGCAAGCTACACATGATAAAAAAACCCGAATAGGGTCCATCTTTGTTATAGGATCAAAAGTCTCCTGATGATCAACTCCTTGAGCAACAAGACGCACTTTGTACCATTCCATCTTGCCATCTTAGTTCTGCCTAACAGAGAAGACCCACCAGGAAGCTAAAGATTTCTTTCCTGAAGGGAGAGTGGAGATATCCCATGTATGATTTTTGTCCAAGCCAGATATCTTATCTCACATAGCCTGTGTCCAAGCTTGTATCTCCAAAGCTTCCTTCCATGTCTTAGGAATAACAATTAAAGAATGGGATGAAACAAAAGTCTGATTAATCAGAGTAAGATGATGATAAGCCATATGATTAGAAATCGAATGTTGCGTACAAGTAGTTTTACTCGTATTTATCAAAGCAATAGGAATATGAAGATCAACATCATCAGAATCTTAGTCTAAAGTCTGCACTGGTAGAGGTGGAGCTATGGTGACCTATGTACCTTAACGATAGTGGTATACACAGGGAAAAGGAGAAATCATAGTAGAAGAGTCTGGTATCGAGATAGGAGGAGCTATGGGTACCAGAGTGGAATGAGGGGAAGGAATGGAGGATATAAATGGGAGAAGAGGAAAAGGGACAATAGTAACATCTGTATCACTAGTACTACTCTCCCCCTGACGGAAAACATGAGTCGAAGACAGAAAGTAGGACTCCCCCTCACCGAAGATATCCATGGTACAAAACATGCTCCGGGAGGGGGGGTGATAACAACGATATCCTTTGGTCGTGGAAGAATAGTCCGTGAAGACACAAAGTTGAGCCTAAGGGTCAAGTTTGTCATGTTGAGATTGGTGTAAATGCACGTAACAGACACACCTAAAGACACGGGGTAGCAAATGGGAAGTATGAACCTCGACAGAGGTGGAGAGATGGGATAGAGGAGTAGTAAAGTAGACGACGCGAGAAGAAAGATGGTTGATAAGGTGGGCAGCTGTAAGCACCACATCACCCCAATAGGGTTTATGGAGGTGCATCGTCAATAAGAGACAGCGAGCAACCTCGAAGAGGTGCTGATATTTTTGTTCGGCCACTTTGTTCTGAGTAGACATGTAAGCACAAGTTTTCTGGTGGATGATACCGTGAGAGGTGAGGTAAGCGTCAAAGGAACCACGAAAATTATACTCCCCTCCATTATCACTTTGAAGAACTTTGATAGAGTCATTAAATTGAGTTTGCACCATTTTATGAAAAACTTGAAAACAAGGACAAACATCACTTTTCTTTTTCAACAGATAAACCCACGTAGTATGCGAGAAACAATCAATAAATGTGATAAACCAGCAAAAACTAGTTAACGAAACAATGGGGGACGACCCCCAAACATCAGAATTTATAACATCAAATGGAGTGCTACTAGGAAAAGAAAGATGTCAAGAGGTCTGTCGCACATGTTTAGACCAATCACAAACATCACAAGAAAAGTTCTGAAGTAAAGGTAAAAAACAGGAAATAATTTTTGCAGGTAGATGGAGGACGAATTTCCTAAACGCAAATGCCAGTGGCAAACATCTCCGCAGTAAAAGCCGAACTATAAAGGGCATGAGAAAGAGGATGAGTGTCTAGGTAGTACAAGCCACCACTACACTTACCACTGCCAATGTTCTGTTTCGTACCCAGTTCCTAAAAAACACAAGAATCAGGAACGAATGTTATGGAGCAGTTATGACATTTTGTAAGATTGTTAATGGAAAGTAAATTGCATGGAAATAAAGGAACATAGAGAATGGGGGAAAGATATATGGATGGAGAACACGAGATGCTGCCTTTTCTCTCAATGGAGGACAACGAGTAGTTATTAGAAACAACTTTCTCCTTACCAGAAAAAGGAGTATAAGAGAGAAATACTTAGGAAGACCCATTCTTGTGGTGAGTGGAACCGGAGTCGAGCATCCATTCAGAAGGTGAGGTGGTGGCAACATGAGCTCTAGGAATAACAATTATGGCAAGAGAAGTAGAGCTTCAAGTTACCAGATCAGTCTAAGAGTGAAGCAGGCGGCGAAAAGCATCAAAATCCTGTGATGTCAGAGAGAGGAAGCCGAAGACTGGGACTCAACATAGACATTAGTAGTGTAAGCAGCGTCATGAGAACGGTATCCACTATATTTATGCCCCCACGGAAAGGTCTACGACCTCGACCATGACCACGGCCAGAAGGTGCCAGATCCGGATAATGTTTGAAACATTCCTCCCGAGAGTGTCCCCTTTAACCACAGTAATCACAGATAGGCACAGAAGATGCATGAGTAGGAATGAAACCATGGCCAACACTCGTTAGGGACGAATGATCTTGAGGAGCCATAACACTGAGAGACTTGCGACGGCCTTCATCACCCAGAACCATGCTGAATGCCTCCCAAAGAGAGGGAAGAGGAGAACAGTGGAGAACATATGTTTGAACCATATCAAATTCCATATTCAATCCCATTAAGAAGATATGAAGATGCAAGCGGACCTCTCAATGCTTTAATAGAATGGAATTAGTTGTACACGCTGGAGTGAAATGTGCAAAGTAGTCCAGTTCTTAAATCAGGGGCTCAAAATTTGAGAGGAATGATGAAACAGTCATCGATCCTTGACGTAATTCCAAAATACGGTGAGTGAGCTCATAAACCTGGGTGAAACTGCCAATCTAAGAGTATGTTTTACGAGCACGAGTCCAGATCTCCAAAGCTGAATCCATCAATATATAGCTCTAATAGACCTTAGGCGACATCGAATGCAGGAGCTAGGACACAACTAGATAGTTGTCAGAATCCCAGCGCTTCTAGGATGGATTAGACGTGAGGGGGCTCCGTAATCATCCCATCAATATATCCAAACATCAGTTTGCTATATATGACATGTTGAGCAACATGAAACCATTCAAGCTAATTCATGTCATCCTGAGGAACCATGGTAATCTCAAGGAGCTAGAGTGGTCATGGGGCTGCTAAGGCTAAACCATTGGAGGCTAGATCATGCCCAGAGAAGAAACCGATGAATTAGGTTCACCCATATCGACACAAGAGCAAGAAGCGGATCAACTCATCTTAAGAAGCAGAGAATGTTTGGAATGACAGCAAAAAACATCGGCATGAGACGACAGGGTACCGACATGGCAATGCCACAGCAGGTCAGCGACACTAGATTGTGCAGAATGGCGGTGCAGGATGGTAGCAAGTCCACCATATGGTTGCACAGAATGGTGGCACGACAATAGGTAGACGACAGTATAGAACTCCATTTTCATGGAGCGGCTGGCAGCTTCATGGAGGAACGATGGTAGCGTTCCTCTCAGCAGCCGGAAAGAATGTCTCCTGGCATCGTGATGTTCACGTGCATCGGGAAAAGAGATGGCGGTGGAGTAGCGATGGAAGAGGAGGAGCGGTGGCGTGTTTGATCAGAGCGGGAGAAGGATGAAGTGGTCGGGGCAGAAGAGGAGTAGCGACGGAACGAGAAGCTAGGGAACAGGATTGCTCGGATACCAAGTGGAGAGGAAATAATCTTATGTATGTCAAAAAAGGTCCCTTACTCATACATATACTTGAGTAAGGCAAAACCTAAAATAGGGAAAAAGACTAAACTACCCGAACCTGGGCTAAAAACAGAAAAAAGACAAAGACGACTTGGTAATAACATTTTACAAGTACCACATTCAGGTGTTTTTTGTGAAGAACTTTAAGCTCAAATTAATCCAACCGACGAAGTTAACAATGTTTCCTAGTATAAAACCCCAAAAATTGAGAAGCGATCATCCACGCGGCGGTAGGATTATCGCCGACGATAGCTCAAGGAATTAAAATACTCAGGTCTCGGGTTATTATCGCCTAGCAATATGAAGCTAGCGCGCTGTGGTAGCACTCAACACTTTCAACGAATCATTGAGTGTGCTATCGCGCGGCACTAGAAAGTTATCGCGTGTGCTAGCTCTGGATTGCGGCGCCGACTTGTCAAAGCGGTTACCGCCTATGGTACCACGCAGCAGTAGTAGTTACCGTGCGGTGGTAGCTTTTAGATAAAAGCTTGACTTGAGATTTCATTGTCATTTTTCTCTCACACTCCCTAGCTTAGTTCTTGAGAGGGAAGAGGAAGAAAGGTCCAAGAGCTAAATAGGAGTCGATCGAAGGTGTGCTTGTAATCGGAATCATGAGTCGACGCTAGATCCACTGAGAGGAAGTTATGAAGATGAATTCCATCCTGATCAATGATCACAGTCATGGATCTGAAGAAAATTACAAGGGTAATGATTTTTTCCTTGGATAAGTGAAGTCCTCAATATGCATACTTGCATGGAACCCCTCCCCAAAAGGTGAAGAAAAGGTTGTCTTCGATGGGTAGATCAGTATGATCCCAGTTTAACATTGCATATAGATCTAGAAATATAGAGTACGGATTCGGAAGGTTATACCTGTGAAACATGAGAACAGGAAGTACTGGAGTTTAGCTCAAGGAAAATACCCAGGAAAGATCACAGTTCGGGGAAACTATTGATATCGTCGGGCGATAGCTCCCAGTGTACTGAATCTTGGTGTGGCCTATCTCTAAGAGACCTGGGGGCCAGTACATGTAGAGCTGTGAGATTAAATTGCCCTGCAATGGTAGGTGCCAGCCTGAAATGGTACAAAGCCGCGTGGCTTATATTTGGGTTAAGCCGTGGAGGACAACTATTATGCCATCAAGTTAAGTACCTCTGAATGACTGGGTCGTTAAGTTAAGTATCTCTGAATGGGCAGTTAGTCGTTAATTTAAGTACCTCTAAACAACATAGTCTTAAAGTTAAGTACCTCTGAACGACAAGGGTTACCGTTAAGTTAAGTACCTCTAAATGACATAGTAATCAAGTTAAGTACCTCTGAACGATTATGAGACACAGGGAATCCTGTACATTTAAAATGTGCTGTGAGTTTACGAGGAGTGTGGCCGTTGAGCCTACGTCTATGGTGAATGGTTCTTAAATGCACTTTGTTATTGCCACTATATATATATGCAGCTATTTGCAAGGAAGGAGAACCACCGCCCCGAGTAAGGGGTGGGGTCGTCATGAACTGGTCAGTAGAATGCTGACCGTTGCTTTGTTTGCCACATTGGTGTTGGACGATTGTGCAGGTGCTGGAGAGCCAAGTGGGAAATAGTGGGCTGAAGACCTTATGTTGCGATTGGCTTGCCCTTGAAGGCCCAAAGGCAAACTTTTTACTATTTTCATGTGTGGCCGGCCTGCGTGCTGATATATGAAGTCAGTTGATGCAAATGAAACAGTTGTAAGGCTGAAAGGCCAAAACATGTGTTGTGTTATATATATATCATTCATATACAAGTTTTTGTAGTGGACATTCCTACTTTTATGGGTTCTTAACCTAAATGCTTCCGCTATAATGCTCTGAGATAGGACACGTTCATAATTGAATATGAATTTGGGAGCAATACGTAATCTCCTTACCTGTCCGTAGTATATGGAGTTGGGCCCTGGCCGGACCTTCTATCATATGATGTACGATGGATGGCGGCGTTATAAAATTAGTATCAGATTCCGTTCACAGTCTTCCTTGGTTGAATTCGTGGTCGAATTCTTTTAAGTTGTGGTGAGAACGTGTATGTGTGCTACCTTGATAACATAACTAAACCCATGAATGTCGACTTAGGAATGAAATTACACATGTTTGAGAAACTGGTTTGTTCCTTTAATTACTTTAGGCAATATTTTTAGTTGCTTAATTGTGTGTTTCACATTATAGGAGACTAGAAGTGGTTCGGGGTAGCGAGAACCCCCAGCATTCAATGGAGAGTAGTGCACCAAATGAGGTTCCAACACCTCCTCCTTCGGCAAAAACTATACGATTGGTTGTTTAAGCCGTGTTTTCCATGTTTAATGCATAACCAGAGGGTAAGATACATCCTCCTTTACCTGCGATGGTTCAAGAACCGTTTGACATGGGTGAGCACATAGCGGTGAGACAAGTGGCTGTTGAACTAGTGGCCGCAAGGCGGGCGACAGAGAAGAAACTGAAACATGAATGAGTTTCAATCCCCCTATGTTTATGGGTACTGGAACCCCTACACAAGCCCAAGACTGACTCTCAAGAATAAAGAGGGTCCTGACGGTAACCGAAATGGAAGTGTGGCGAAAAGTCACTGTGACTACCTTTTTATTGGATGGTGAGGCAAGATTATGGTGGGATGTGCTGGAGCTGCACCAGTTTGCTAGTCGGCCGTTGATTGAGATCTCAATGGAGGAGTTCTTAAGGTGCTTCATGGCAAGATACATTCCATCGACACAGCGGATTGCGATAGAGAACCAATTTCAAAGGTTAACACAAGGAGAGAGGTCGATGGATGACAACTTGCACGAGTTTATGAGATTGGGAAGATATGCAGGGTTTACGTTTGCAGATGAGGAGCAAAAGACAAATCAGTTCTATGAAGGGGTGAGAAATGACCTGAAGGTTCTTATGTCAGGACCGATGACGCAGGTTTTTTTTACCTTGGTCAATACAGCCCGCTCCCTTTAGCAGGACATGAAGTGCGTGCAACATAAGTATGATTAGGCAGGGAAGAAGCCAGAGTTCAAAGTACCTAGTCCTTCAAAGTCTGGGTATCAACGGTGGAAAAAGAATCCTAAAACTTTTGCGTCGGCTCCTTCTTCTCCTCCATCTGGGCATCATCTAGGAGAGGTCCGCTCACATGTTAAACATTTGGCAAGATGGGGAATAATGCTCGAGATTGCTGGAGTGGCCCTACAAAAGGGGATAAAAAGACGGGTGCATCTTATGTTGAAAAGGGAAAGGCAGTGGTGGAATTAACAGCATCTCAAGCGTAACCTCAAGTCTATAATCTTGGTCAACAGGAGGCCATAGAACAAAGCAACGTCGTAATAGGTACGAGGTAAGATACAATTTTTACTGCTTTCCATACTTAGTACCTTGTGCGTTGCTTTTGTAAGATTAGTTTAAATTAGGCTTTGTCCTGATTTTGGAGTGTCCGACGAGAGCACTGTTCGATACAGGAGCTTCTCATTCCTTTCTATCGGAAGACTTCGTGGGACGTATAGGAGTGTCTTCGTGTACACCGACAGATCGAGTGAACGTGCTGCTACCTAACAGGTGCTTGATGCGTGCGGATCGAGCTTGTTGTGTTGAAGTGCGAATAGGAAATCAGGAATTTGGATTGGAAGCATCTGTGCTACCGATATCATAGTTTGATGTGATCTTTGGTATGGACTAGCTCTCGGAGCATGGTGCTTATATAGATTACAACCCTCCTCTCCTTAAAGTTCGGAAGGGCACAGAGTTATTCTTCTTGCTGTTGGAGTCTGTTGAGCTGAGGCTCAGTGTGAGTGATGTTCCTATAATATAGGAGTACGCTGATGTGTTTCCTAAAGATCTTCGGGGGTTACCGCCCCAGCGGGAGATTGACTTTGCTATTGAGTTGGTGTCAGGTGCAAAACCTGTGGCCCGCTCACCTTATCGTGTTGCGCCAAAGGAGATGGCAGAGCTAAAGGTTCATTTAAAAGAGCTGCTGGAGCAAGGCTTTATATGCCAAAGTATGTCACCTTGGAGCGCTCCAGTCCTATTTCTGAAAAAGAAGGAAGGAAGCTTGCGACTATGCATTGACTATCGAGAGCTGAACAAGCTGACATAAAAGAACAAGTATCTGATTCCACAAATTGATGACTTGTTCGATCAGCTAGTGGGATCAACTGTCTACTTAAAGCTAGATTTAAAGTCTGGTTATTATCGGTTGAGGATTCGGGAATGTGAAATTCCTAAGAAAGCATTTGGTACACACAATGGTCAGTACGAGTTCACTATAATGACATTTAGGCTAACAAATGTGCCATCGGTATTCATAGCCCTAATGCACCGAATATTTCGAGAGTACTTGGACTTGTTTGTGATTATCTTTATTGACGACATATTAATGTACTCTCAATCCTAAGAAGACCATGTGAATCATTTACGAATGGTGTTATACACCTTGTGAAGGAACAAGCTCTATGCCAAGTTCTCAAAGTGTGAGTTTTGGCTGTCATCAGTGGCCGTTCTTTTCCACGTGATAAGTGGAGATGGCATTGTGGTGGATCCGACAAAGATAGTTGTGATACAGGAGTGGCCGGCTTTGTCTTTGTTGGCTGAAGTCCGGAGTTTTCTTAGACTTGCGAGCTACTATAGGTGCTTCGTACAGAACTTATCGCGGATAGCCCTGCCTCTCACCACATTGACAAGAATAGATCAGAAGTTAATTTGGACACCGGAGTGCGAGCAAGCTTTTGAGGAGGTGAAAAATCGTCTGTCTATTGCACCAATCTTGATGACGACATGTGGTTCAAATGGAAATGAAATTTATAGTGATGTATCATGGAGCGGCATAGGCTGTGTCCTTCAGTTTGGTAAAGTGATAGCTTATGGCTCACGCCAGTTGAAAGTGCATGAGTGGAATTATCTCTTCCACGACTTGGAGTTGGCAACGTTGATATTTGTATATAAACTATGACGTCACTACTTATATGGCGTGAAAGTTGACATCTTCACGGACCATAAGAGCCTTAAGTATCTTCTGGATCAGAGGATCTAAATATGTAACAGCGGAGGTGGATGGAGTTCCTCGAGGACTACACCATCCAAATTCATTATACTCCCGGGAAGGGAAATGTAGTCGCAGATGCTTTGAGTCGTAGGACTACAGCAAGGGCAAGTTGGTTGCAGATGCATGATATTTTTCAACTAATAATTTCACAGCAAATAAAATGTATCATTGAGCCAACTTTGTAATTATATCAATTACTTTGTTGAACTTCATATACAATGTATTGGTTGTATAAGTAGGACTAAATTAATCTGGAAAATTCCAAAATTTTGACTAGTCATATTTTATACCACTATAACTCAGTGGAAATTTACTTGGAATATTTGAGCATTGCTTTACATAGTTCATAATTAATTGTTTATTAATCACTATTATGAGATTAATAAAAATTAGGGTTATAATTTTTCTGGAATATTACCAAACATTATTGAACATCATTGTAAATCAATATAACCATATGGGAAATTATTTACAATTTTGTGAATTCACATGATGGTACACCATGTTCAATTTGTATTATTCCCTATATTTGGTGAAATTATTTATTAGGCCCAAAAATAAAGGAAATCACATAAAATTCTGTTAGACCATATATTTCATCATATTAAACCTCGAGGAATTTATTTAGAATTTTTGAAAGAGTAAATTAGGTACTTCCTTTGTAAAGTGACACTTGAGGATTAATATTGAATTATAAAAACATGGATTAAATATTTAAGAAAAATCATGAAACTCTGGACAACACCTTATTTTATCATTATATACCTTTGGTAAGTTATTTGAAGCTATTAGACATTTGGAATTATTACTTCAAGTGTATATTAGCATGCATCACATATTTAGAGAATTTTTATTCATGACCAATTAAATTAGAAAATGTATAAAATTTGGATCACCCCTTAATTATGTTATGATAAACCTCGTGGATGAATTTTAGATTATTTGACAAAAGAGTTTGATAGTTACATCTTTAGATTCATGATTAGTTCATTCGAGTGTTCGTCTGCGTAGCAATTGTTAGGTTAGTGAATAGACTTGAAGAAGATTATTGTATTGATTATATAATGGATAGGTGACATGTATGGAGTGTCATGGTCGCTAAAGAGAGTTGTTAGTGTTCGATCCCAACAATAGACCATCACTCCCCTGTAAGTATCAAATGATATCTTAGGATAGTTTAAGAGAAACAATGAGAGTGAGTCTTAATGCTGGGTAATCACCAATAAAAGTAAATATCCTAGAAAGGGGGATTTGGGCTTCATCCCATTATATTCACTAGTACTGCTGCAAGCCCTTCACTGAGTAGGTATTGGGTAGTCTAGGATTCACCTTAAACTTCTATGTTGAACTAAATAATAAAAAAGAGTAGTTTATGTAGGTGAACAAAGTTAACCATGAACCTCATCCCTGGTTATGCGATGGAGTGGTGATAGGACTTATTAGTCCTGCGAGCTAGAGGCTCGGTGTGTTTGAGATGTGATAGGACTTGTTAGTCCTACGAGCTAGAGGCTTGGTGTGATAAAGATGTGATAGTACTTGTTAGTTCTGCGAGCTGGAAGCTCGGATGGGTGAGGCGATACTTTTCATGTGCATATAATGTGGTAGGTATTTGGTGCTAACCTAAACGTCACACTGACGGTAGATCGTTGACTTGCCCACTCCCTAGCCATCGTTTGACCACCACATAGGTTCTAGAGAGGTTAGCTACCTCCAAAAAGTGTGAACAAAAGAGATGTGCGTACATAGTCGATTAGTAGGTGTGATTGCACTTGTGTGTCACATAACATAAAATTGTATTACATAGCATAACATAACCCTCATTACTCGTATACCCTCATCATATAAATTAGTATGAGCTCTTTTATATGATGAGTTATAATTTTGAAAATCTTAACTTATAAGTTTATATGGGCATTCAGATAAGTTAAGGTACTCTTCTATGATGGTAGTAGATAGTTTATCTTACTTACTTTACATGAGTTGTACCTTACTTACTATTTTTTACTACTTACTTGCATACCTATTTACTCTAGCTTAGCCTTTACCTATTATTGTTATATATATACACAAATGCTAGTTAGATTCATGTCACCTGCTTTTCTATACTATTTTGTTGTCCTCCTCTTTCTTCCTCCCATGCGGTTCCTAGGAGTCTCGGGGGTGAGGCAAGGACTAAGATACTTAGGCTTTTTGACTAACGGTTGGTGGACCACATCATTTTAGGAGAACGTGGAGCCGTAACAGTAGTATGACTCGGAGGCCTAGTAATATGAGGAGGTGGAACCTAAGGAGCAGTTGTCATGGACTACTACTACTCATCGTCGGGGTTATGAGTGTTCTTTGATTAGCTTCCGCTTAGATGTTGTATAGTGAGAGAGTATTTAATTTACTTTTATTTGGACATGTACTGGGCATATGCCCCAACTCTTTCATTTTGTACTCATTAAGAACTATGTCTTTTTCATATATATATATATATATATATATATATATATATATATATATATATATAGATATATAAGTTGTGATTTGTGGTCTTGTATTTACCTTACTTTACTTCTTTTCTCATTGTCCATGTGATATAATCGTACCTGCCAGCAAGATAAGCGTCTTGTAGTGACAAATAACCCGTGTGTTTGTGTCACCATAAAGCGACATTTCTGGGCATAAAATCTTTCTCGGTCGTGCTCAATTACAAAGAGGGGGGAATTTTCAAAAGGTCCCTCTTTAATGATTAAATTCTTTGAGGTTTTAGAAAAAGAAAGTGATGATGTTCTCAAATTCTATATCTGATAAAGGAAAGTGTACCTTACCATCTATAGTATAGGGTGCTTAAGAAAAATATCAATGCCGTATTACTTGGTGCACATTGACTACTTCTACATCGGGGAAATCACTATTGTCTTAACTGGTTTTTTAGAATTGTTTTACTTAGATAAAAGATAAATAATTTGCAATTTAAGAAAGGGTTTAGACAATGATTAAAAGATTAGTTCTCGATCTTGAATCTCCTCAGCATTAGAATAATCAAAAAGTACAAAAATCTAATTTATTTTTAGTAAAATACTTTGACCATGGAGGTTCCTGAAGCTTGAATACGCCTCTCTCGAGGAAGTGCCCAATTGAGTTTAGGTTAAAATGACTGAACTCTTGTTCTAAAATCGAATACCTAAAGCTCGGTTTACATTGTGAACCCCACTATTGGATTTGACTCCAATCTGGGAGATTTACATCATCCTCTCTCGAGGGGTGAGTGCAACTATCATTACCCTTGAGTGATTGATTCATACTTCAGCCTATCGGCTAACTACGTATGAAAAGAACAAGCGAAACCAAAAAATAAAAAATATGGACTCACTACTTTAAAAAATAAGGTGTAAATTAAAAGCGATTTTATTAAAGATAAAAAGATAACGTAAGAATTATGACTTGATTATCCTATCCTCAGATCATCTCGATCGAGTACTAATGAGAGATTTTTAATCATGGTAGAGGGTTAAGAGAAAGACATGTAGTAAATTTGCATGAAACTTAAGTAAGAGAGAGCGATTAAGAAAAAAGGCTAACTTTATTAATTAAGTAGAAAGAGAGATTACAACTTCTAAAAAAACGATTACAAGTAGATGAAAGATCTAAGTACCACTACAAAATTAGTAAAAAATAAATTACAAGTTCACTAATAATGATTATATGAAAATGATGGAGACGTTGCTGTTGCGGCATCCATTGATCCCCGTCTGAGAGAGTTCGTGGATTGGAATGATCGTTGCCGCAAGCTCGAGGATGGGATTCTACCATGACACCCTTTGCCATCGCCGCAACATGTTTTGCACGACGTCCACCGCTGCCACTAAATAAAATATATAATTATAATTATATATTTTATCAAATTATTATTTTTAGCAATTTTTATTTTAAGCAATTTTATTTCATGCATTTAATTAATGAATTTTAATTCATGTATGATGGGTGATTATAACCATCTAGTATTTTATTTCATGCAAGTACTATTTTATTTCTTTCATGTTGGGTGCATATAACAATCATGAGTCTATTTTATTTTTCAAGGGTGGAGATTGAGTGGTGTAGGCTATATATAGCCATGTATTGTATCATTTTGATTATATGAGAATGAAAAGAAATTAAACCCTAAAATTCAAGTGTGAATTTTCCCCTCCTCTTTCTCCCCTCCTTGAGATTTTCGGCCCTCCCCTTCTCCTCCACTCTCTTGGTCGTCAGACACCCCTTCCTTTCCCCTCTCTATCTCAGCCTCCCCTTCCACACCACTCTCTCTATTCAACCTCCTCTACATTTCCTCCTATTCCTCACCAAACCCTTGTCCCCCATCTCCCTCCAAGCCACCGGCCACCACCACCCCCTTAGGGTTTGGCCTACTCCAAGTCGCCACCCTCTCCCCCTCCACTTTCTCTCCCTCGGCCACTCACTTTCCGCACCAACCCGACCAACCCTCTACATCACCTAACCCGAGCAACCCCTCATCACAAAATCGAGCCACCCCTCATCATAAAACCGAGCCACCCACTTTAAGGAATAGGCCACAACCTTTCCTCTCTCTTCTTTCCTTATATATATCTATTTTCCCCTTTTCAAGATACTCCCTCTTCTAGGGTTTGGCAAAGGAGAAATCAGAGATCATCTTCATCGTCCGGTGCGGATCCGTGGGTTTGCGTGGAAATATAAAATCTACCAATGTTGTGAGCGTTTCCTCCACTAAATATTGTGGACGGACTTCTTTGGATTGGGTAACGAATTTCTAAACATATCTTGTGTGATTATCTTCTATTATTATTTGTGAGATTTGGTGGAATTAGAAGGCTAGTTAATTGTCCTGATTTATATTGAAATCGTGCTAATTAAAATATGAATTGTCAAGCATTATTTTCCCAAATATTCTCGTATAATTTTGGAGCGGGTAGATCTCGTGAACACTAGAAGAAATCAGGTTCATCACTCTTGATTTCCCCTTGAGTTCAAGTGATTTGGTATACCCTCATATTAATTAATTTTTTGGATTGGTTTGGACTTTATTTTGAATTGTTATTTTAGTCTGGATCCTCTCGTATTGGTTTGTGATTTGCTAGCAAATAATTTCATTTGGAATTGATAATTGTTTGGATCGGGTAGGTCCTATTCGCTTGAGCGAATAGTGGCATATAGTCATTTGTTCAATATTTATAAGGGGTGGCGACCATTTTCATTGTGAATTGCTATATTGGTTAATCAACGTTAGTATTAATTTGGAGAAATATTCCTCGCTGCGTATTTAATTTAATTATCGAACCTGACACCACATAGTTTCATTCGTCGAAACTGTCGACCTGCATTAGAAATTCTAAGAGAATTGTACTTGAAACGAAGAGAGAGAGAGAGGAGTAAGAACATAAAGAAGAGAAGTCTACAAAACAACAAGAACAATAATTAACATCACCTCCCCCTCAAAATTTGTGAACCCTTGACCTCAGGAGCTGCTGGAATTTATATAAAAAATTTGGAAAGTGTGCCCCCTGTTATGCCCATTACTGGGGGGGTGTAATATTTAGTTGAATTTGGCTGAATAAAATCTGGCGAGACAGTTTTGGGATCGGGACATAGGGAACATGCCTATGACCGGGGGTTGTGATATCTACAGAGGGATGTGGATCAGCAAAAGTTGCACTGGGTTTGCCAGATCAGAACTTGGTGTTGCACGCCCACAGGATATGGGGCATGACAAAGGGTCACGCCCGTGACATCTGGTTGTGTAATATGATTTCTTCTGGAATTGGACATAGGATCATAGCTGCATTAGGATCGGGTTACATGGCCCATGTCAAACCTGTAACCTAGGGGCGTGTACCTTAAAAATTACCAAAATGCACCAATATCTGCAAAACATAAAATAAGACCAAGTTAGAATAAGATTTTCAAAAAAGAACTATTTATAGGCTCAAAATTAGTAATCTACATATATTTAAATAAGAAAACAAACATGTTTACACTAATAAATTAAGCTAAATTATGCTTCATCACTCTTCAATAATGATGTAAATTTTAGATTCAAAAGCATCCATAAATAGTTTGACCCTCTACTTCTACATTCCAAAAGTTTCCTTCCTGCGGTTGAGTAGCTTCCTGGAGCTTAACTCCCTATTGCTCATACTAAAGGTCATGGTGTTTGCCCTTTTAAACCCTTAAGGAAATTGTTCAACTATTAATCCTTTTTGAACAACCTCCCTCTAATACCACTTGAAAGATTATATGGTAGTCTAATCACCTTGAGAGGGTGAATATGTGTTCAATATATTATTATCTTTTTTTATTCTATCTTTTAAATTAGCCACATAAGATTAAACACAACACAACACACAAAAAATTTATAGTGGTTTCCCAGAGTGTGCGTACATCTACAATCCTTCTCCACCTATCTAGCAATATGCTAGACTTAGACAACTCCTCCAAATACTCAGATCAAAGATCTTACAACTCAGATTCCTCAAAATCTTACCCCGGGCCTTCAACAAGACTCAACCTCAGGCTATCAACATAACCCAATCTCAGGTGCATAAAGACAACCTTACCTCAGAGTGCAAGCACTCCTACCAAATACTTCAAGTAAAGCCCTACCTCAGGACGTCAACACAACCCTACCTCAGGTGCACAAAGGTAACCCTACCTCATAATGCAAGCACTCCTACAACTCAGAGACCCACCTAGTATCCTACCTCGGGTCTTCAGCAAGACCCTACTGTTGGAGCATGATTTTCACACTTCTTGGTTTGAAAAAAAATAATTACTGAATGTATTTGATCATAGTCTATTTATGATGTGCAGATATAACAAGTGTTATACTTTGATAAATTTTACTTGGAGACAAGAAGCTGAATTCTAGAAAATAGATATCGTTGGTGATAGTCAATATTGCCAAGTGATAGTGATGATTATGTCAATATTACAATATCCATGTTCTGCATGATGCAGACATGACACACATAACTCAGCAGAATTACCAGGCGATATTGATATCGCGGCATGAGAGCTCGCGATGTGTACATAATGACCATCTTCCTGGCACGGTTAACGTGGCGTGTGATACGTAGCAGCTTATGGAGATGTTACCTGGGTGAAAGTCTTTGTTTTCAAGGGTAGCTAAACACGGGGGGTTGAAAAGGTTTTTATCTCTTTTTGAACAATCTTTTTTACTTTGCTGTGTTGTGACTTTGTTTTAGGTTATCTTTCAAGAATACACAATAACACACAATTATTTATAATGGTTCCCCAAAGTATGGGTACATCCATTGTCCCTCTCACCTTTCTAACAGTGTGTTAGATAATGCAGACTTCTCCAAACTCGGATCCAAGAGCTTACAACACAGATCTCTCGGGATCTCTCAGACTTCTCCATTTCCCACCACAGTCCCAAGGCCTTGCCACTCAGAGCAAATGAAGATCCTACAACTCAGTTATTCATCGATCACCTACCTCAGACTTTAAACAAAGTCCTACCACTCAGGCACGGAGGATAACCCTACACTAAGATCCACAAGAGGATCCTACACTCAGTGAATAATCTCACCTACAACTCAGACACACAGGCCCTACCTCAGATCTACAGAAGGATCTGACACTCAGCCTTTATAAATCAGAACTACAGCTCAGATCTGTTAAGATCGTATAAAAAGTGTATGTTATTGATGATGAAATAACTCCAGAGAAAATGTTCTCCGAGTCTTCTATCTTGACTGGGATTGCTAAGCCCTATCTTCTTCTCAACTTCAAGGTAGAATATCTTCGGGATGTTTTTGCTTGAGCTGGGAAGAACTCAGAAAAAAAGTTCCTGAACTTGCTGAAGAAGATCAATGCATTTTCTATTCTTTGTGTTTCTTCAATCAACAACCTTTTGTTTGAAGTTGTCAGACTATAACTTGATGAACTTCAAAACAATCAGTTAGAGAGTTTTTCTTCAAGCTCTGCAACTCTGTCGAGAGGAAGAAGATGAAGCTCAAAAACCTTTTCCCAAAAATTTAAGTTCCTTTTCCTCAGAACTCTAAATAAGTATTCCACCGTCCAATGGCTCTCTGAGCAGTATGGACCATTAGAGTAGTTAGTTGTACCACCACTTTTGCATTAATTACTGTACACCAGTCAAGCGATGCCTTTTGTCCTGTAGGAAGACGGTCCGGCATTATTTGAATTTCTGCTAACGTCAGCATGACTCAGCTCTTGTAGACTTAGCCAAAATTCCAGTAATTCTGCTTGGGCATCGAGTGAAGCCTTGTCACTCAATGAACTAGTACTTAGCTAAATTCTTACTAGTGACATTGAGTGCATTGAGTGATCCTTTATCACTCAACGAATGTAGACAATTCTAGTCTAATAGCTTAGGCATCGAGTGAACCTTCATCACTTGATGCATTTAGACTTAGTTGATTTACTCTGCTAGAAGGCGTTGACTGAGGCTTCTTCTCTCAACGCTTTTTGACTTTGCCTGTTTTCTTGATGAGGCATTGATTGGGCTATCTTCACTCAATGCTTCTATACATAGTAGGATTATCTATTAAGGAGGTATCGAGTAAACTATCTTCACTCAATGCTTCTAGACTTAGACAGATTTCTTTGATAGCAACCCTGCGGCTTCGACTGCATGTTGTCCTGTTGACGCTTTAGCTTCTTGGCATTGAGTGAACTGTCTTTACTCAATGCTACTGGACTTAACCAAATTTCTGCTTTGGCAGTATCCTGTCATTAGTCCATCTAACTTTGTGACTTTGATAACCTATCAAATCAGTTCACCATAGTATAATCTTCATTCATTGAACTATTGACATACAACAAATACATTTTAGTGTATATCATTAACTTGTGGAACTTCTTCAAATCTGGTACATTGTGATCAATGGACCCAAAAATCTCCCCCTATTTGAAGAAGTCAGAACCTTAGTCAATGATATACACTAACTTAAATAAGCAGAAAAGCATTATAGGATATGACATCAATAATATGTAAATGAAATCCATAAGATTTAAACACACAGAAATAAGATATTTATTTAAGGAAATATTCATAAATAAACTGTGTGCTTAATACAAAATATTCATATTCCTACAGTCCCTTATGTAATGAAAGAAATATTTCAAGTTTCAGGTTCCTTAATCACAATCCACCTATTTGGTATCTTGGTAGCCTGCTCTTTGCTTTGTTGTCCTTTTACTTTTTCCCTCTGTCTTGTAGAGTAACTTTAGGGCTTGGGGAAATATTTGCTGGGCTCTACAACATTTGGTGGCAGAGCACCTAACTTTTTATCCCTTTTGAATCTTATCCTTTGCTCTTCATTCCTTTCAAGCTTGGCTCATTCTAGGGAGCTGTAGAGCTTTCCTCTTTCAGTATTCTTGGATTTTACTTAGTCCCAGGCAGACAATATTATGGTCCTTGATTGAGGACTCCACTACTCAAAGTCTAGCATGGACTCCATCTCTTCCCGATATCTCTTCTTACTGAGCCTAACTGAAAGTTATTAGTTTCAAGGATAGCTAAACACCTAGTGGGGGGTGAATATGTTTTTTAGTCTTTTAATTCTTTTTCTTTGCTTTAGTGTGTTGTGAGTTAGATTAAGTTTGCTTTCAAAAAATCACACAGCACACACAAGATTTATAGTGGTTCCCCAGATTATTGGTACGTCCAATTTCCCTCCTACCTTTCTAACAGTGTGTTAGATAAGGCACTTCTCCAAATCTCAGCTCCTGTGAGCTTACAACACAGATCCCGCAGGATCTCTCAGTCTTCTCCAAGACCTATGTCTCAGACACAAAGTTCTACCACTCAGAGCAAGATTGCTCCTATAGCTTAGTGTTCCAAAGATCACCTACCTCAGACTTGAGCACAAGTTCTACAATCAAGCTAGGAGGATAGCGCTATAACTCAGATCTATACAAGGATCTTACCTAAAACACGGAGGCCCTACACTTAGATCCACACAGGGATCCGACCTCAGATTTACCGCTTGAATCCTACCTCAGCCTTTATAATCTAGGCTTACACTCAGATCTAAAGGATCCTATAGAGAGAAAATAAGGTTAGTGTTGATTTAACTCCATAGAAATGTTTTTTGAGCCTTCTACTTCCTGATCTGAGAAAAACCCAGCCCTAACTTCTTCACGCAACAAGAAAATGATCTTCAGGAAATATCTGCTTGAACTGTGAAGATATTGCTACAGCTAGAGTTATCCCTTAACTGCTTCATCTTTCTCAAAGAGCTTCTCTGAACTTGCTGTTGTAGGTGAGAATCACAATAGCAAGCTTGTTGAACTCCTAGATCAGAAGTTTGAACTCTTTCTTCTGGCTCTACAACAATATCGTGAGGAAGAATACAAAGTCCAGATCTTTTCCAAAAGTTAATTTCTTCTTATCGATTTGATTGCTTTTAATATTCTTCCGTCGAACGGCTCCTTGACGCATGGGACCATTTGGATTTGGGAGCTGCAATCTTGCTTTTGCATTAAATGCATCACAATAGTCATGCGGCACCGTTTGTCATATACTATAGGCTTCCCTCAATAACTTTGAATTTTACTGACTTTTGCTGACGTCATCATCTGTGGACTTAGCCAAATTCAGACAGTTCATCCCTGACGTTGAGTGCAATGAGTGAACAGCCTTCACTCAGTGCAAAAACAATTAGCCAAATAGTCTGCACTGCTAGGCATTAAGTGCGTTGAGTGATCCTTCATCACTCAACGCATTTGGACTTAGCTAATACTTATGCACTACTAGGCATTTAGTGAACCTTCATCACTCAATCCATTTGTACTTGTCCAATACTTCTGCACTGCTAGGCATTGTGTGCATTGAGTGAGCCTTCATCACTTAACTCTTCTGTCCATAGACAAATTTCCTATTGATTTTTATCATATGAAGTCATTTAGTGAGCTTTCATAACACAACGCTTTATGCCTTTTCCTATCTTTTCGATGAGGCACTGAGTGAACTATCTTCATGACACAACCCGTATTTTCTCCGAATTTAAATATAAATCAGAGAAAACATGCGCCGTGATGCCATGCCGTGCAGGGGATAACTACAGATGTTCAGGTATCTCCAACTCTAACCCTGTTTATGAAAATACCAAGTTTAGATGTGAAGAAAACATGTTTTAAGTTAAGTTTTGGAAGGTCGTATCCCTCAAGTAAGTGGATCAACTAGTCCACAACCGAAAATATATGTATACACTGCGGAAAAATACCTTGTTTATATTATTTGACATCTAATATAAGCAAAAAACATCTCTACAGGACAACTAATGGTATGCTTGACTCTAGATTTTGTATAAGTATGAAAATAGCTTTTACGATCGTCAAACATAGTGATTTTAGTTTGAAAGATGGCATGTATGATGTGATAGTAGTAATACTTTTATAATTTAAAAAATATCTAACGTGCAACATAGCATAAAACCTTCCCATAGAGCAAGTAAATCTAATAAGGCATACAAAAAAAGGCTTAGCAGCTAGCAAGTAGTTAACATTATACTAAAATCCAGTAGGCATCAACAACCTGACACGAACCAACTAAAAGATATGTATGTCTGAACAATAATAAAACAACACACTATCTCTCAATCGGTGAGGAAAATAAACAACTATAGCCACTGCAGAACACAAGCTAGCACCAAACCTTAGCCACTCAAACGACTACTTCTCCAAACCTGAGGCATTCAAAGAAAGAATACCTTAGCAAAAAAAATACAAGTGGTGAGCAGGGTAAAAAGTTTAGCCAAAAACCAAACGAAACCAAGGATTACCAACCCAAACATGAGGAAGAAGATGACAAACCTCAGAAATTAGGCCGAAGGTTGAGACAAATGATTAACTTATAAATTCCAAAAGTATGTAATTTACACCAAGTGCGATAAAGACCTAAGCTTTAAGAAACATGTAAATAAATAACTAAAGTATAAGGATTTAATTAGCCCATAACTTGGTCAACAAAAACACCAGCAACAAATCTGCCACCTGCTGTGGTGGGAACCTACCCAACTCACCAACAATAAAAAACTTCACAAGGGCCATAGGAAAGGTGGTCTAATACCTTGACACACCAAAAATTGGGAAAACCCTGCACCTGCAGTGGTGGGAACCTACCAAACACAGCAGCATTCACATACCCACACCGGGCAAACCCACTAGTGCAATAATTCACAAAAAAGGCATCAGTTGGTGGTCATTTATCCACTGGCATCGTAACCATAAACATACAACCAAAAAAACGTCCGCCATAGTCAAACACAGACATACCACAACCAAAACACTAGGCTTCTCTAATAATAAATGGAGAATAAATCCCAGAAATTGACCTAAGGCTAAACCCGACAAATTAGATACAATTCGGCCACAGAAAACTAAGTCCATACTGATTCATCGAGTATACCCGATGAATACAGCAAGTACTCGATGATTTTTACATAACAAAACCAATTCACTAGAGATATACAACAATTTGGCGAAAAAATCTTAAGTCCACGGAAAAGCGCCGAGTACACTCGACGCCGCGTTGAGTGCATTCAACGCACTCGACGCAAACCAGCAAACTCAATGATTCTGCTTCACGCAACATTGTGTGGAGTTCACTCAATGCCGCATTGAGTTCACTCAATGCCAGGTTGAGTTCACTCAATGCTCTTGACTTTGTCTCAAAACTACTCAATGCCCAGACTACAGTCAATGCTATATCACTCAATGCTAAGACTTCACTAAATACCGCATAGAGTACACTCAACACTTTTGAATTAGCACCAAATTATCACCTAATGCTCTCAAAGCCAAATTGGTGTTTCTCGACGAATTCGTCAAGATTACTCGATGAATTTAACTTAGTCTAAAACATCACTCAAAGCCAAGTGAAAGTCACTCAACGCCATGCCTGATATTCGTCGACTCAACTCCTAATACTCAACGGATACAACAACACTCAATGCCAAGTCTTATAGACGACGAACTCAACGCAAAATACTCGATGAATACAGTAACACTCAATGCCAAGTCTTATAATCGATGAACTCAACGCCTAATACTCGATGAATACAGTAACACTCAACGCCAAGTCTTATACTCGACGAACTCAATGCCTAATACTCGACGAATAGGACTTGACTCAACGACAAGCATTACTCCGCCAAATTTCAACGGATACTCGAAGAATTTGACTTAGGATAAGACTGATTTTCGACGGTTTTGATACATGTCAAAATCGGCTAATTTTACTAGACTAATCAGCCCTATAAAATGAAATTCAATTAAGCTAACTGCTAAACCCGATGAAATTCACCCACTGCCATACACAGTGAAATAATCTAAGGCTAACTAACCAATATTCGATGGATCTATATCTAGATTAATCAGTCAAACACGACGAAAAACACATCCCACCGGGAAAATCTACCCAATGCCGCAGCTATGCCTTGGCCGAACCCTACCCTATTCCCAAATTTTAAGAAGGGAAAGGAAAATAACAGAGAATAAAAGGAATGAAAGCTTGGCAAGGGCAATAAATCACCACTTGCCGCGATCTTGCCGAAATCCGGCCGCACAACCTCTCCTTTTCATGGTTCTAGCCGCAAGAACACCTAAGCAACAATTCCTGAAACTTTTCAGGATGATGGAGGGTCAAAACGAAATTCCTAACACCAAAAATTTCACGAAATGGGAAAAACTTACCGCAAAAACGTAGATCTTGGTGAGAGCAAACCGAATCTACTCTCCGACTATGATATCGTTCACCGCAGCTCCTATAATCGACGACCGAAGGCTCGCAAGGACCGCCACTCTTGCTCTTCCGCAATACAGTCCAACAGTTTTAAGAATGATGATGAATAGTGTTTCCATCTTATCATAAGGCTATTTTTAGCGGATAAATAAGATAATATATTATTATTATTCAAATGTCCAAATGACCAAAACTCGCACTAACTCAGATTCTTACGAAAATCACACTATAGCTAAATATCGACGCTACGAATCCAACGGCGAAATCGAAATCTAACAAACCAAACTAGGGTAAATACTCCCTGAAGTCTAAACATCAAATATCCCAAAAACGTTTCGTCGTGTTCCAAAACGAACCCCGACTCGCAAGGGAATACCAAATCATAGGAGAAATTAGCCAGGCTAATACTCCCAAACCAAAACCTCGGATACCAATGAGCAAATTCCACGCTGTGATAGTGGTAACCACATACTACCCGTCAACGTAAAGCCCTGACGTCAAAATACGTCACTAAAGGGATTTTAAATAAACCTTGAAAAATTAGGGGCGTTACAACGACCCCTCTTAAAAGAAAGTTTCGTCCCGTAACTTTACGCACAAAAGTTTCCATTATCAAAGGAAAATAATCAAAGATTATAGAATGAAAATACATACTGAGAGAAACTAGGAGAATAGATGAGGATGAGCCACCCTCATAGCTGACTCTAACTCCCAAGTTGCGCTTTCCACATCTTGGTCCCGCCACAAAACTTTAACCAGTGGTATGGTCTTCCTCCGCAACACTTGATCTTGAGTATCCAGAATGCGAACAGGCATATCAACATAAGAAAGGTTGGGCTCCAACTAGGGCACAGAGTAAAGAACCTATCGGTCGCTAAGCACACATTTCTACAATTGGCTTGCGTGAAACACATCATGCACACCAGGAAAACTTGCGGGAAAATCCAGCTTATAAGCTGACATTCCAATACTTTCAATAATCTCGAAGGGCCCCACATACCTTGGATTGACCTTATGGTTCTTACCAAACCTCTTAACACTAGACATCGGGGAAAATTTAAGAAACACCATGTCCCCAATGACAAATTCCAAATTAGTCCTTCGATGATTAACATTCTTTTCATAACGCTCCTTATCTATACGAAGCTTTTCTCTAATATGCGTTACAGAAGTATTCATCTCTTCTAAAGTTTCCGAACCCAACAATCTTCCTTCACCAACCTCGGCCCAAAACAAGGGAGTTCTATAATGTCTCCCATATAAAGCCTCAAACTGGGTCATCTGTAGACTCTCTTGATAACTGTTATTATAAGCAAACTCAATCAATCTGAGTCACTCATCCCACACTCCCTCGTGGTCCAAAATATAACTTCTTATCATGTCTTCCAAAATCTGGTTAACTCTTTCTGTTTGACCATTTGTCTACGGATGATAAGCGGTGGAATACCTCAGATCGGTACCCAATCCTTCCTGTAAGCTTTTCCAAAAACGAGACGTAAACCTGGAGTCTCGGTCCGACATAATACTAACAGGTACTCCACGTAACCTGATAAGCTCATCCAAGTATAACTCTGTTATTTTCTTCGTGAAGTAATCAATCTTGAATGACACGAAGTGAGCACACTTTGTCAGTCTATCCACTATAATCCTTACAGAATCATGTACTTTGGGAGATATTGACAAACTTGTAATGAAGTCAATATAAATACTCTCCCACTTCCAACTTGGAATCTCTAATGGTGTCAACTTGTCACCAGGCCTTCCATGATCGGCCTTAACTCGCTTAAAGTGAAGCACTCAAACACAAACTTGGCTAAATATTTCTTCATTCTATATCACCAAATGATCTGTTTCAGATATCTATACATCTTTGTAGAACCAGAGTGGTAGGCAACACTGGAATCATGCGCCTTACTTCACAGCTTAACTTGAATATCCTCAACAGCGGGGATGCAGTATCTACAACAGTACTTTAAAGTACCCGCATCATCAATAGAAAAGTCAGGTAGTTCTCCTTTCTCAGTTCTATTATAGAGGTGCAGCAAATTAGGATCATCCTTTTGATGTAGCCTTGTAAGAGTAATCCATGAAGGCTCTTCTACATCCAAACAGCTCGACAAGTCGCTACTTCCAATCGAGATACCCATCAACAGAAATTCCTCCACCAAGGATTCTACCTAAAGTCAAAAGATTTGCGTTGTATTTCTACTCAAGGCATCGGCTACCACATTATATTTTCTCAGATTATATAAGATCTCAACATCATATTTCGGGACATATTCTAACCATCTTCGCTGGTACAGATTCAACTCCTTTTGAGTAAAGACATACTTCAAACTCTTATGATCCGTGTAAATCTTGCACAACGCGCCATACAATAGGTGTCTCCATAAATTCAGGCCATAAATCACTGATGCGAACTCTCAATCATGCGTAGGTAGTTTCTTTCATGAATCTTTAACTTCCTCGACCCATACGCAATTACAATTCCTTCTTACATCAATACGTAACCAATTCCAACATGCGATGCATCTATGTAAACAACATATTCTAATCCCTCGGTAGGTAAAGTAAAAACTGGAGCAGTATATAATCTCTTTTTTCAAATCTTGAAAAGCTTCTTCGCACTTATCGCTCCAAATGAACACTACGTTCTTCTCGTAAGCTTAGTCAGTGGTGCAGATAACGTAGAAGATCCTTCCACAAACCTCCTATAATACCCTGCCAACCCCTGTAAACTCCTTATCTATAGGGGCGTGGTAGGTCTGTTTCAATTCATCATGGCAGAAATCTTCTCTAGGTCAAATGAAATTTCATCCTTATTTACCACATGACCTAAGAAGGAAACCCGAGGAAGCCAAAACTCACACTTGCTTAACTTGGCAAACAACTTATGCTCCCTCAATGCAGACAGAACTAATCGTAAGTGTTGGGCATGCTCTTTAGCAATCCGAGAATAAACCAAAACATCATCTATAAATACGACCACAAAACAGTCCAAAAAATCTTTTAACACTCTGTTCATAATGTCGATAAAGGCAGTGGGTGTGTTAGTCAAACTAAAGGACATCACCAAGAACTCAAAATGTCCATGTCGAGAACAAAAAGCGGTCAGTGGAATATCCGTCTCACGAATCCTCAACTGATGGTAGCCAGAACAAAGGTCAATCTTCAAAAACACTGCACTACCACGCAACTGATCAAACAAACTATCTATTCACGGCATAGGATACTTGTTCTTGATAGTTACCTTTTTCAGTTCCCCATAATCAATGCATAGCCTCATGGATCCATCCTTATTCTTTACAAACAATACGGGAGAACCCCAAGGCGAAGAACTCGACCTGATAAATCCATACTACAAAAGCTCATCTAGCTGGGTACGCAACTATTCCAGCTCTAGAGGGGTCATACGGTACAGTGCCTTAGCAATAGGACGAGTACATGGCTCAAGATCTATAACAAATTCTACATATCTCTCAGGTGGAAGACCAGAAAGACTATCTGGGAAAACATCAGGAAAATCACGCACCATAGGAATCTCCTCTACACGTGGCAAACTACAAATGGTCTCCAAAATTGAAACCAAGTAGGCAAAACAACTGGAATCTAAAAGCTTCTGAGCACATACCGTAGAAATAATCGGGAAATCCTGGCACAAAAAACCATAAACACCCCTGGGGTGACCGTTGTCCATCTTAAAGTCCAAACGCCTGACCTTGCATTGGATAACCACATCATATCTAGACAACTAGTCCATCCCCAAGATCACATCGAAGTCCTCTAGGTCTATCACCTTCAAATCAAAAACAGCTAGGAAATCACCTAAAAGAATCAGACAACTCAGGATACCCTGGTCCGACACCACCGAATCACCAGAGGGAAACTTAATGCAAAACGAAATGCTAATTTTATAGAGAGTCAAACGATGGCGCTCTACAAAGGCCCTAGCCACAAACGAGTGGGAAGCACCAGAATAGAAAAGAATGTGTGCCTAGTGATTCTTTACCTTAAAATTCCCTATAAAATCGTATTCATAACTAACCAAGCAAATTGAAACTTCAACTATGAGCTAAAAAACAAGCTATGTTAGGATCTAACCTGAGATCACCTGGGTGGACGTTTGCGCTTTCTCCAAGGTCACCACATTTAACATGCCCTTCCCTTTGTCCAAATATTGCGGTGGAGGCAAAGTCTCAAGTAGAAATGGCTACATCGTGGGCTGAGATTGTGGGCACTTCGACTTGAAATGTCATTTCTGTCCGCACTGAAAGCAGACCCTCTCCTAACCCCTATAATAAGGAGCATCGTGCCCCTTCCATTTGCACAAATTATAAACTAGTTCTCCTATAGGAGAACTTTGAATCGCGTGCACCTGCTCTTGCTTTTGAGCTCCCAATCTCTTAAAAAATTCACGAATGGATGGCTTGGACGGCCATAGAAACTGCACACTCCTTGCTTCTTTTCTTCGAAGAAGAACCAGATTCCCGAGAGTTCTTACCCTCGTCAGACTTCCTCTTATCTTTCCTCATCTGTTGGCCTTGATTCTTAGTATTATTGATCGCTTCGACCTTTAGGGAGGCTTCTAATACTTCAGCATAACTTTCATATCCATACGCACTGGCCAGCTGCTGGGTTTCATTCCTAAGACCACCCAAAAAATGCTTAACTCTACTAGATTTCGAGGATACTAGATCTGGGGCAAACTAGCTCAATTTACTAAAATCCACCTCATACTCACTAATAGTGAGTTGACTTTGCTTCAAGTGCAGAAAATTATTAATCATGTGGTCTTGCTCGATCGATGGCGGGAACTTCCTCTTCAATAACTCCTTGAAGGCAACCCATGAACATCCATCCTTAAGGTTCTCCTTCTCTTTCAACCACCAGCCCTTTGCAAGGCCTTTCAAATGGTATGCAGCAACCATAACCCTCTGGTCTACAGATATTCTTCAGTACGAAAACATCTTCTCGATTGCGACAATCCAATCGTCCAAAGACATGAAGTCGGCTCTACCGTCATAGGTAGGGGGTCCTTGTCGCTGAAAATATGAGATAAAGTTCATCTCTTGTGGCAACACAGTTGGGGGAACCAGAGGAGCAGGAGGAATAGGAACGACCTAACCCATAGCAGGGTCCTGCACTCTAATCGGTTGCCCATAAACAATAGACAACAAAGCCTGATATCTGTGACTGCATCTCCAACACTTGCCTAAATAGAGCATCATTGCCTTATCGTAGTCCTTCGATCACAGCCTCACTCTACACCCCAGATGACTCACCCTCAGACTGGGGAGTCGACGTTGTTGCAGCATGCCTCAGTGAAATTCTAAAAATACAACAAACAACTAATCAAAACCTAGCTTACCTCTAGAACTACACAACTTTGTTTAGACAATACATGTATAAATACATGCTCAAGCTGGTTACTTGCTCTTGGAATTTATTAATGATGTCATGCTCAAACTTAGGATGATGTATCATCATCTCACTAACTCATGTGCATAGACTATGAATGCATTAATTCTTATTCCTTTTTGACTCAAAACCATGTGTGTACATATATCATCATGTAAATCTTTAGCTTGGCACATGTGCTTATGCAATGCTATGCCATGCATATTATGCTATGCAATCTACTAAAGGCCTTAGTGCATATTATGAGCGGCGTACACATGAAATATTATACATCCCATACTACATAATATTGCATGCAATGAAAAGAAAAATCTAATATGCATTCATGTTATGATTGTTATGCATCCCATACTACATAACAGTCACACGTTGCCTCCTATCAGGATCCATATAAAAACACATATTTTGCATCCCATACTATATAATATGCCCCTTATACTTCTTGTCATGCTTATGAGTGTAGTGTTCATGCTTCAGCCAAGATGTACTGATGACACAACGGTGTGTGTATGTAATGAAACAAGACAACTAAAACTATCCTGAGATGGTTGCTTGACCAATTGTCAAACATCCTCCTTCTGATACCAACTGTCACAATCCACATTTTCTCAGAATATAAAGGTAAATTAAAGTAAGAGAAAACACACGTCGTGATGCCACGCCATGAAGGGTATAACTGCAGCCGTTCAGTCTACTCCAACTCTGACCCTGTTTATAAAAATACCAAGTTTAGATATGAAGAAAACATGTTTTAATTTAAGTTTTGGATGGTTGTATCCCTCAACTAAGTTGATCAACTAGTCCATAACTGAAAATATACGTAAACGCTGTGCAAAAATACCATGTTTATATTATTTGACAACCTACATGAACAAAAACATCCATATAGGACAACTTATGGTATGTGTGACTCTAGATTCAGTATAAGTATGAAAATAGCTTTTACGATCATCAAACATAGTGATTTTTGTTTGAAAGATAGCATGCATGATGTGATAGAAGTAATACTTTTATAATTTAAAAAATACCTAACGTGCAACCTAGCATAAAACCTTACAAGAGAGCAAGTAAATCCAATAAGGCATACAAAAAAAGGCTTAACAGCTAGCAAGTACTTAACATTATACTAAAATCAAGTGGGCGTCAACAACCTGAAACAAACCCACTAAAAGATATGTATGTCTGAACAAGAATAAAACAACACACTATCTCACAATCGGTGAGGAAAAGAGACAACTACAGCCACTATAGAACACAAGTTAGCATCAAACCCAAGCCACTCAATCTGCTACTTCTCCAAACCTGAGGAATTCGAAGAAAGAATACCTCAACAAGCAATAAAAATACAAGTGGGGAGCAAGGTAAAAAGGTTACCCAAAAACCAAATGGTACAAAGGGTTACTAACCCAAACATGAGGAAGAAGCTGACAAACCTCAGTAATTAAGCCAAAAGGATGAGAAAATTTATTTACTTATAAAGTCCAAAAGTCTGGAATTTGCACCAAGTGCGATAAAGACCTAAGCTTTTAAAAAAATGTAAATAAAAAACTAAAGTATAAGGAATTAATTAGCTCATAACTTGGTGAACAAAAACACCGACAACAAATCCGGCACCTACGGTGGTGGGAACCTACCCAACTCACAAACAACAAAAAACATAACAAGGACCCAAGAAAAGGTGGTTTAATACCTTGACACACCCAAAACATGGGAAAAACTAGCACCTGCAGAGGTGGGAACCTACCCAACACACCAACAGTGACATACCCACACCGGGCAAACCCACAAGGAAATAATTCACCAAAAAGGAATCAGGTTGGTGGTCCTTTATCCATTGCCATCCTAGCCATAAACATACAACCAAAACACTATCCACCATATTCAAACACAGACAAACCACAACCAAAACATTGGGCTTCTCCAATAATAAATGGAGGAAAAAATCCCAAAAATTGACCTAAGGCCAAACCTGACGAATTAGATACAATTCGTTCACTGAAAACCAAGTCCATGCTGATTCGTTGAGTATAACAAATGAATATCGCAGGCACTCGATTATTTTTACATAACAAAACCAATCCACTAGAGATATATAACGATTGGGCAAAAAAATCCTAAATCCACGGAAAAAGAGTCGAGCACACTCGACGCTGCGCTGAGTGCATTAAGCGCACTCGATGCCAACTAGTTAACTCAATGATTCTGCCTTCACTGAAGGCCGCGTTGAGTTCACACAATGTCATGTAGAGTTCACTCAATGCTCTTGACTTGGTCTCAAAACTACTCAAGACCCAGACTACAGTCAATGCTATATCACTTAATGCCAAGAATTCACTCAATGTCGCGTTGAGTACACTCAACGCTTTTGCCTTAGTACCAAATTATCACCTGACGCACTCAACGCCAAACTAGTGTTACTTGACGAATTCGTCGAGATTACTCGATGAATTTAACTTGGTCTAAAACATCACTCAACGCCAAGTGAACTTCACTCAACACCATGCCTGATATTCGTTGACTCAACTTCTAATACTCGACGGATACAACAACACTTAATGCCAAGTCTTATACTCGACGAACTCAATGCCTAATACTCGACGAATACAGCAACACTCAATGCCAAGTCTTATACTCGACAAACTCAATGCCTAATACTCGACGAATACAACAACACTCAATGCCAAGTCTTATACTTGACGAACTCAATACCTAATACTCGACGAATAGGACTTGAATGAATGTCAAGCATTACCCGTCAAATTTTAACGGATACTCGATGAATTTGACTTAGGCTAAGAATGATTTTCGACGATTTTGACTCTTGCAAAAATCGGCTAATTTTACTAGACTAATCAGCCATATAATACGAAATTAACTTAAGCTAACTGCTAAACCTGACAAAATCCACCCACTGCCATACACGTCGAAATAATATAGGGCTAACAAACCTATATTCGATGGATCTATACCTATATTAATTAGTCATAAACAACGAAAAACACATCCCACCGAGAAAATCTACCCTTTGCCGCAGGTAGGTCTTCGCAAAACCCTACCCTATTCCAAAATTCTAAGAAGGGAAAGGAAAATAATTGAGAATGCAAGGAATGAAATCTTTGCAAGGGGAAGAAATCACCACTTGCCTCGATCTTGCAAAAATCTGGCCACACAACCACTCCTCTTCACGGTTCTGGCGGCAAGAACACCTAAGCAACAATTCCTGAAACTTTTCAGGACGAAGGAGGGTCAAAACGAAATCCCTAACACCAAAAATTTCATGAAACGGGAAAAACTTACCGCACAAATGTAGTTGGTGAGAGCCAAGCAGATCTACTCTCCGACGATGATTTCGTGCACCGGAGCTCCTACAATCGATGGTCGAATACTCGCAAGGACCGGCGCCCTTATACAATACAATCCGATGGTTTTAAGAAAGATGATGAATAGTGTTTCCATCTTATCGCAAGGCTATTTATAGGTGATAAATAGTATAATATATTATCATTATAATTAAAACTTCAAAATAACCAAAACTCGTACTAACTCGGATTTCTACGAAAATCGCACCGTAGCTAAATATCGACGCTACGAATCCAAAAGCGAAGTTGAAATCGAAATCCAACAAACCAAACTCGGGTAAATACTCCCCAAATTCTAAACATCAAATATTCCAAAAATGCTCTGCCGTATTCAAAAACGAACCCCGGCTTGCAAGGGAATACAAAATCATAGGATAAGTTAGCCAAGCTAATACTCCCAAACCAAAACCTCAGATACAACCGAGCAAAAGCCACACTCCAACAGCAGTACCCACCAACTATGCATCAACATAATGCCAAGACATCAAAATACGTCACTAAAGGGATTTTAAATAAACCTTGAAAAATCAGGGGCATTACATTTCACTCAATGCTTCTATACTTAGCCGATTTTACTTATTGAGTCTGCGTTGAGTGAGTTGTCCTAACTAACCGCTTCTTTAGTTAGACAGATTTTTTGTCTACATCTTCTTAGGCTTTCACTACACATCTTTACTCGATGCTTCTTTCTTTGGCGTTGAGTGAGTTATCCTCGCTCAATGCTTTTGGACATAACCAGAATTCTTCCCTACCAATGTTGTAGCTTTGACTATCTTGTCTTTACTCAGCGCTTCTCATTGTATGGCATTGAGTGAACTGCCTTCACTCAATTCCTATGGACTTAGTCGCATATCTGCTTTGTAAACTATTGGGCTTTGATTGTGCATACTTTACTCAGTGCTTTTTGATATCTAGAGTTGAGTGAATAGCCTTCACTCAATGCCTGTGGACTTAGAAAAATTTATATCAATCAAGCACCCTTTATTGACATCTGGCATTGAGTGAACTGGCTTCACTCAATGCCCGTGGACTTAAACAAATTCTATCTTTTCAGCATTCTTCCTTGTGTCCACCTGTCACTATCACTTAGACAACCTGTCTAATCATTGTTAAAAAGAACATCCTGCACACATTGATCTTAAAGCATGCATCAAATACATTAATGTGTATACCATTGACTTGTTTAACTTCTACAAATCTGGGACATTGTGATCAGTGGACCTAACAATCTCCCCCTATTTGAAGATGTCAAACCTCTAGTCAAAACTCTTAGTCAATGATATAAACCAACATATTCAGCAGATAAAAAATTATATTTATATTTGAAAAAGTGTAACAAGTATAAGTTATTAGTTATGGAATTTTCCCTGCCTATATGCCCTGATCATTGTCTTCTCCCCCTTAATCAAGTTCCTCCAACAGATCATGTTCTTCTCCCCCTTTTTGACTTATTTAGAAGTAACTATAGTTAGGGAGGTACTGGCCTTCACTTTGTCTTCTCAGTAGCAGCACTGAGAGTTAATCTCCCCCTCAGTCTATGCAATATCCTTAGGACATGCAAATAAGCAGTGTTGATCTTGGAATTCTTCTATTGTAGCTACTTGCTCCTTCTCAATAGGAAGCTGAACCTACTACTGCAAGTACTTAACTTGCTCTCCATCAATAGGAGCATCTTGACTTGCTTGCCCTTAATAGGATCATCTTCTATCATTCTCTCTAATAGACATTATAGTCCTTTTAAGTCATGATACCATGGAAAGTCTTTACAATCCTGTAAGAAGAAGTGATTCCTTCAACAAAAACAAAGTATTAAGCAATTGAAGCTAAACCAAGTTCAACATTCCCAACTCAAACTTGAAGGTGTTGAACTTGACTTCATCTAATGGCTTAGTGAAGATGTCAGCCACTCGCTTGTCTGTAGGGACAAACTTTAGACTGATGTCTTCCTTCTCCACATGCTCTCTAATAAAATAATATCTTATCTCAATATGCTTTGTCCTGCTGTGTGAGACAGGATTCTTAGAAATAAAGATTGCAGTAGTTGAATCACGAAACATGGGAGTTATACTTATCTTGATGTTGTAGTCCTAGAGCTGATGCTGGATCCACAACAACTTCCTGTTGAGATATACTCTGACTTAGCAGTTCAAATTGCAACACTGGTCTTCTTCTTGCTGCTGCAAGACACAAATTTTCCTCCCAAGAACTGACAGGTACCTGATGTGCTTATCCTATTCTCTTTGCATCCTTCAAATTCTGCATCTGAATAGCCTATTAGTTGAAAATCCCTATTCTTCGGGTACCATAGGCACAGATATGGTGTGCCCTTAAGATATCTCAAAATTCTCTTAGCAGCAGAGTAGTGAGATTCTTTAGAGCTAGCCTTATATCTACCACAAACACATATAGCATACATGATGTCTGGACTACTTTTAGTAAGATATAAAAGGGAGCCAATTATCCCTCAATACAAAGTTTCATCAACAGGTTTCCTTGCCTCATCTTTGTCTATAGGCATACTTGACCCCATGGGAATTTTTATTGTAGAGTCATTCTCCATTCCAAACTTTTTAATTAAGTCCCTGGTGAACTTAGACTGTGATATGGACAATCCGTCTTCAGTCTTCCTTACTTGGAGGCCTAAGAAGTACTTAAGCTCACCCATACTGCTCATCTCAAACTTCCCTTGCATAAGTTTGGCAAACTTCTTGCAAAGGTTGTCATCAGTAGACCCAAAAATTATGTCATCTACATAAATTTAGACTAGGATGATCTTGCCCTTAGATTCCCTTAGGAATAGGGTCTTGTCTATCATCCCCCTTAAGAATTTGTTCTCAATGAGGAAGCTTGACAGGGTCTCATACCATGCTCTAGGGGCTTGCTTCAACCCATATAGATATTTCCTAAGTCGATAAACAAAATCAGGAGAGTTAGAATAACCAAAACCTGAAAGTTGTTCAACATATACTTCTTCCCTTAAGTAACCATTCAAGAAAGCTGACTTCACATCCATTTGGTAGAATTTAAATTCTTTGTGTGCAGCATATTAAAGGAATAGTCTTATGGCTTCCAATCTTGCTATAGGGGTAAAGGTTTGATAAAAGTCAATACCTTCATCTTGTCTATACCCCTTAGCTACCAGTCTAGCCTTGTTCTTGATTACAATGTCATTTTCAACAAGCTTATTCCTGTATATCCACTTGGTTCCAATGACATTATGTCCTTGTGGTCTAGGAACTAGCTTCCAGACCATGAACCTCTTGAACTGGTGCAATTCCTCTTACATTTCCACAATTCAGAACTAATCTATGTTAGACTCTTCAAACCTTTTGGGCTCAACTTATGACAGGAAGCTTGAATACAATGCTGTGGTGAAACTTCTGCTTCTGGTCATGACTCATTGGCTTGTTTCACCAATAATCTGATGTCTGGGATGATCCCTTTAATGCCAAATAGCTGGAGGAAATCGTTCTTCAGCATCTTAAGCTTCAGTGGTAGCATCTTGCTGATCTTCATCCATATCATGTGTGTCTTATACTCCTTTTTGAATGCACACACCTTCATCTTCATCTTGGACTATTGCAGTAGCTTCCTTAATGGTTAGATTGTCCATCAATGGCTCTATACCTACAGGTCTAGATGAAGAGCTGGGCAGCTCATTGTTAATCATGGTAGACTCATCAAATACTACATGTATAGACTCTTCTATAACTTGATTTTTCAAGTTTTAGATCCTATAGGCCTTGCTATAATTGATGTACCCAAAAAATATCCCATCATAAGACATGGTAGTAAACTTAGCCACATAGGACTTACCATTATGGAGCACATAGCATTTTCTACCAAAGATCCAGAGATAGGCCAGGTTGAGTTTTCTGCCCTTCAACATCTCACAAGGAGTCTTCTTGTTGCTCTTGGTGATAGAAGCTCTATTTAGGACAAGACATGCAGTATTTACTACCTTTACTCAGAAATATTCTGGGAGAGATATGTCACTTAGCAAAGTCTCTCCTTCTTCGATGAGAGTTCTATTCTTCCTTTCAGCAATCCCATTTTGTTAGGGTGTTCTTGGAGAAGAAAATTCTTGATGAATCCCTTTCTTTTCACAAAATCTTGTCATGTATTCAGACTAGAATTCAGTCCCATGATCACTTCTAATTTTGACCACAGTACTTTTTAACTCATTCTGAATCTGCTTGACAAAAGTCTTGAAGATATCAGGGGTTTCAGACTTTTTCTTAAGAAAGAAAACCCAAGCAAATCTAGAAAAGTCATCAACAACTGCAAGGGTATAAACTTTCCTACCTAAACTATGAACTGGCATAGGACCAAACAAGTCCATATGTAGGAGGCATATAAACCCCACAGAGTCATTGGTCTCAATGCTCTCGAAGGAACCCTTGGTCTGCTGGCCATTTTGGCATGCAGAGAAAATACCCTCCTTAGTGTATTTCATCTTAGGACCATTCCTAACTAGCTCTTCTTTAAAGAGCTTACCAATGGTCTTATAGTTCAAATGAGCTAGCCTCTTGTGCCATTGGACACGGTATGAGACTTTCTCATTTGCAACGAGGCATATAGTAGAGTCTATATCCAAATACAAAAAATTTAAGCAATAGACATTTCCACTCCTAGTGCCTGTCAAGATGGCCTCTAGGTCACTTGACCTATTAATATAGCACTCATCCTTGTGGAATACAATGACATAGACTAGATTACATAGCTGGCTTATGCTTATCAGGTTATGTTGTAAACATTTCACATAAGCCAGTTTTATGATAGTTACTATGTCATTGGTGATCTTACTATATCCCTTGGTGACTCCTCTATCTGAACCACTAAAAATTACTTTCGGCCCATCCTTCACTAGAGTGTACTCCTTCAAGTTTCTCCTCGTTCCAGTCATATGCTTGGAACATCCACTATACAAGTACCATATAGGTGTACGAGTACTTGGACTATCCTGTAAAACATATTTTATTTTACCTTAGGACCCCAATAGATATTGGGTCCTTGGTTCTAGTTAGCCTAAAATTGAACCTGTCTTCCTACAGATTTTCTGACAGGAAGACTAACTTTTGCTCTGGGCGCATTAGGATTGTTCCAGCAATCTAATACAAAGTGGCCCACTTTACCACAATACCAACACTCATGAATATTGTACCTTCTTTTCTGAGCAGGTATGGTAGCTAGGCTGACAGCAACTCTCTGTTCAAAAGAAGAGCAGCAGTCTTCTTCAAGATCCTTTCCACAAGGATCTGACTGAAAGTGAGTCTTCTAGTAGACTTATTTTGCTTGCTCTGAATGCCATTAATAGTAGTCCTCTTTGAATAAAACTGGCTCTTGATAACATCATAGATAGCCAAATTAGGCTTACTTATAAACTTACTCTTGGTCTTGGTCTTTGCTGGATGGACTTGAGAGTTGGCCACTTCCACATTCTTGAGAGTAGGGGTTGGAGCATCAAATATAAATGGTCCATGATGAGCCATTTGTATTTCTTCATGGGGAGCCTTAAAGGCACTCAATCCCATTCCTTTTCTCCTCATTGGAAGGTACATTTGTATTCTTCCAGAAAGAATTCCCATTCTTCCAGTGAATATACATGTTGTCCTGGTAATAGCTGTTAGAGGGGAGAATTACCTTTTCAAAGGTGATGGGAGGCTGAACTGGAGCTTTTACCTTTCCTTTAAAAGTGGGAACTCTAGTGTTTCCCTTGAATCCTAAGCACCTCTTGTTTCTTTGAGAGGAGAATGAGTCAATTATGGGCAAAACAGACTTGGGCTTAGAGTAACTAGCCACAATCCTTTTCTCCCTCTAGAGTTTATCTTTAAGATCCCTAATAAGACTATCCTTGTATCTAATGGTCCCAGTCTAGATGATTGTGATGTTTTTCAGTTGGCTAACTTCCCTTATCTTCTGCTCTAATAAGGATGCTGACTCAGATTATAGGGAAGCAGCAAGTTGTAGGGATATAATCTCCTTAGCTTGCTTTTAGGCCAACTTCTTGCTTTTTTTAAGGCATCCAGAAGGGCACCATACTTATCAATCAGTTAATTGATATCTTCCACAAATTCTGAGCACTCTTCACCACTAGATGAAGATGCACTAGAATTGGGACTTGTCTCATATTTTGAATCAGATGATGAGATAGATAGAGATTGTACCTTTGCTGGATCAGGCTGATCCTTGCAGGATTCTTCATCTGACATTGCCATTAGCCCATAACAGCAGTTGAGATCTTCTTATTTAGAGTCTAGAGAAGATGAGTTGGTCTGACTCCAGCTCTTTTTAGTCTTGGCATTTAAGTTCTTCTCATTCTTGCCCTTGAGATGGTGATGCTTCTTCTCATCAAAATATTTTCTCTTGACTGGGCAGTCAGCAATTACATACTCAGGTTTGCTGCAGCAATAGCAAGAAACTTTAGAAGAAACATGTTTACTGGGTTTAGATTCATACCTATCACTCTTGGAGTGTTTCTTCTATGTCGTGTAGTAGTCCTTCTTGTGATGAGAGGAGTAGGAAGGTCTGCTCCTCTACTGCTTCTTCTTCATCAGCTTCAGAAACTGCATAAAAAAGGCAATAAATTCTTCATCAGACATGTTGTCTGAGGAATTTGGCTTTGTGTTGTCTGATCAGCTGGCCTCCTTGCGGGAGAGACAATCCTCTCCCTGCTCTTCTTAGATCTCTCATCTTTGAAGGCCACAGTCTTTTCCTTTGTTTGGGAACTAGCATCATCCTCTTTAGCCTTTCTTGAGTTAAGCTGCATCTCATGCGATAGCAGCTTCCCAAATAGATTCTAGGGCAAAGTGTTGGCAAGATTGCGAACTTCTCTGATGGTACAGATCTTGATGTCATGTTGGTTCCCTAGTTTTGATTTGGGCCATGTCATCTCAATTAGGCTTTATTGACCCAAGATTTATCTATGGTCAATGGTTAGACTAAAATGTTAGTCTACCTTAGGTTTAGGTAGAATAGTTCCAGATAGGATAGTTGAGATTGGATTGAAATGGAAATTTTGTTTAATAGAATTGTGCTCGACGATAGTCAATTGTCGCTCGACGATCTTCGATTGCTGTTCAACGATCTTAGAGTTTTATGTACTCTGAAGTGGGATCGACGATCTGCTTACTCAGATCGACGATCGTTTAGCCTAGGTCGACGATTTCTGTGTAGATTATGTTCTCCCTTCAAGTCGACGATCTGCTTGGTCAGATCGACGATCTTCGATCCTTGCTCGACGATTTCTGTCTGCTATTATCAATATTCATTTCATTTGATTCCTTGTTTTATTTACTCCTATTTAAAATATTCTATTCAAATATTCTGCTTATTACAATGCTTATACTCTGTTGCTTATTTGCAATATTTCTTATGCATTTTTTAAAAAGATTTTGACAGAATAAAGACGTGTGTTTTATTAAAGGAATGAGTGGATTTTGTACAGCTGTAATATAGTCGTTAGGCTTGGTTTCCTGTGCCAATTTGTAAAGTCAAATTGAAAGGATATTTTTTTTATATCCTTAATTCCTTTTTGGGAATGACAGAAAAGATTGCAGGTGAAGGTTTCCTTATTTTGTTTTATTCTATTATTTGGAAAGTTTTTCTAGTGCATGGCTCGAGGCTTTTTCATAGAAGAGAAGTTTCTATTTTATTAAGGCAGTCGGCTGAAGTCAAATATATAACTCTCTCATACAGAAACTCAGTGATTGCAACAAGTGTGATAGAACAAGAGCTCTCAAGAAAAAGGATTTTGTTCTTCTTCTTCTTCCTGAGTTCATCCTGTCTTCAGGAAAATCAACACTCAGTTTTCAAGCTTTCAAGAAGAACTTTCCTTCTAGATTGCAGAAGCTGCTTAAGAAGAACTTTAATCAACATCTTGAGTCTTCTTCAAAGCTGCATCAGAAAAAGTTTCAAAGCAATCTAGAGTTCTTGCACCCTGAAGTAAAGCTTCTTCTTGGACATTCTCTAAGCCAGGGGAGCTTTGATTTTCTTAGAGAAATCCACTAGATTCTCTAAACACGGAGAAGACACCTTTCTATCTTTGTTTTTACCTCCTTGTAAAAGGGTTATTGCTCCCTTCAAAAGTGAACTGTTGGTGATAGGGCACCTGATCAAAAACCTATTGGATTTTGGTCTCCTGATCAAAAGCTCAAAGGGTCTCTAGATCTACCTACAACAGATCTTGTGGTGGTCGGGCGCGTGAACAAAAACCTGTAGTGGATTCCTACCAGGGTGGTAGAAGAGTAGATGTACCCAATTGGGGAACCACTATAAATCTCTTGTGTTGTCATGGTTGTTTACTTTAATCATTGCTCTATGGCTGTGATAGATTTAACTAGGTTGCTAAGTGCTATGCTAGGCTTAAAGCTCAATTGAAAATTAAGTTAGCTTGATCTTTTATTCGCTACACTCTGATAGGCTTTAGGTTTTAAGCTTTCATATTTCTATTCCGCAAATAACTCTAAGAGAAGTGTTTAGAATCCTCTTAATTTTTTAATACTCTATTCACCCCCCCTCTAGAGTAGTAAGTATCTTATCCCCTCTCTTTCAATTGGTATAAGAGGGAGGTTTGTTATTCAATAGCTTAACCATTCCTAGGTTGATTGGTTTAATAGGCTAACACCTGAACCAAAAGATCTTGTGATAAGATACTTTGATACCATATACACTCACATTAGATTCATGGCCCGGTACAAAGATTACTCTAGCACCAGACCTCCAGTATGCAACTTAGCCAAGTATGGCATCTGGAAGGCAAGAATTAGACTTTACATGAACTCTATTGATGAAGATATTTTTTCCTCTATCTTAACAGGGCCACCAACACCACCTGCTGCAGCTACTACTACAACATCTATAAATCTCAGTGCAGTGCCACCTCCTGACTATAATGAAACTTACAAGAAGGCCAAGATAGCTGATCCCAAAGATATGAATATTCTGGCTCAGACTATGTCTGATGAGACATTCCAGAAAGTAGCTGATTGCACCTCAGCAAAAGCCATGTGGGACTCACTGAATTAGATTGTAGCTAGTTCATCTGATGAGAGGAAGTACAGAAGGTCCAACCTCATATACCAATATGAGAACTTCAAGAAAGAAGAGGCTGAGACTGTAGAAGCCATGTACACAAGGCTCAGCTCCATTATAAATGAGCTGAGGACACTTGATAAGGAGATTACACTGACAGAAGTCAATGACAAAATACTGATGTGCTTCCCCAGCACATGGGATCTTAGAATCTGGCCAATCAAGGAGTCCAGAAGTACAGCAGAGATCTCAACTGAAGCTCTCCTTGACAAGGTCAAATAATTTGAGCAAGTACTGAAGACCAGGGAAGATGAAGCTGAAACTAAAGAACCTACTCCAACTAGGAAAGAGCAAACCCTTGCTCTTAAGGCTGATGATGATTCCAAAGTGACTCAATCAAATGAAGAACTGATGACACTCTTTGCCAAGAGGTTTACAAGATGGGAAGAAAGGCCAACAGAAGAAAGTCATCAAAATATGATGACAAGCCAAGGTATGATAAAACCCAATCTAAATAAATTATTTGTTATGGATGCAGGAAGCCTGGACACATCTTCCCTGAGTGTCCAGAGACAAAGCATAAGGAAAGGAGAAAAGAAAAGGAACATGAGAAGCACTACTCCAAGGTATCTTCTCACAAATATAAGAAGAAAGAGAAAGGTCTTGTTGCAAAGACCTAGAGTGATTCTGAGAAAGATTCTTCTTCTTCCAGCTCTAGTGAAGATGATGAAGAAGAGAAGAAAGCTAAGGAGATTTGCTATATGGCAATCAATGCCTGCAGAAGCAACTCAGCTGCTGAGATGACTGAAGATGAGGAGGATGAATTGTCTGATGAAGATCAGGTAATTGCATCTTATGATTTTACCTCTGATGAATTTAAGCATGAATTTAAAAGTCTTTGTCTAGACTTACTTAGCTCAGAAAAGGAAATTAAATTGCTTAGAGATAAACTAGCTGGATCAGAATCTCTATCTAGTGAAAACATTAGGTTAGAATCTGAACTCACTAGAGCATCTGAAGAAATATAATTTCTTAAATAATAACTAGCTAAAGTTAAAGGTTAAAGGATTCACTTAATGGCAGAAGCCTTAAGTTGCTAGAAATCACAAGCACAGCCAACACTAGGATAGGCAATAATAAGTTAGGCTTAGGTGCCTCACCTAGTGAACCCCCATTGCTCCTTGAATATAATCTATCAACTCCAATAAAATTTGTTTCTGAAAAGGGAATACACAACACTGAGGTTATTCAAAAGGCTAAGAAAACCTTAAATAAGATTAAGAGAGACAAAAGGAAACAGAAATTCATAGAAATACAAAAATCGTCGAACGCTCATCAACGATCGCTGCACCCATCGTTGAACGACAATCGACGATCTCTGAACTCACCTGCTGGGAATAACTACTTGGCAATGAGGGATCGACGATCTCAGCCTAAGTCGTCTAACAGATATCGACGATCGTGGAATCCAGAATCTTTTTTTGTAAACCAAGATCGACGATCTTGGTACCGATCGTCGAACATCGATCGACGTTCAAAACTAAATTTTTAGAATTACAACAATGCTAATAGAAACAATAAGTTTAATAGCAACCCTAGGTCTGCTAATTGGATTATCCCACCTAGGAGATCTCATCCCTTAGGATATCACACTCAACCTGCATATTCTTTTATTTCTAGTTTTTCCTATATGAAGAACAATGGACCCAAGGTTACCTGGGTCCACAATGTTTAATCTATCTTATTGCAGATGAAGACCTATCCTATCACTCAGGACAAGTGGTATTTGGATAGTGGATGCTCTAAGCATATGATTGGAAACAAAGAGAACCTGTCAAGCTTCAAAGCCAAGTTGGGACCAAAGGTAGTCTTTGGTGATTCCAGCTGTGGTCAGACTGAAGGATATGGTAAATTCACCATAGGGTCAGTGACTTTCAAGAAGGTAACTTATGTCACGGGACTGAAGCACAAACTCATTTCTGTAAGTTAGCTTTGTGATGCTGGCTATCAGGTTTTGTTTTCTAATACTCTGTGCAATAGTACTTTGAATAATAAAGTTGTGTTAGTAGGCATTAGACAAGGAAATATATATCTTGTAGATTTTAATTCCACTTCTTTTGAAATTTGTTTATTTAATGAGTTGAGTAGTAATAATACTTTGTGGCATAAGAGGCAGTTATGTTAACCTTAAAAATATATCTAGGTTATCTAAATAAGACCTTGTTAGAGGTTTGCCCTCTTTCCCCTACAAGAAGGAAGGCATATGCAAGGCTTGTCAATTAGGCAAGCAAACCAAGAATAGTTTCAAAGCTGTAAATAAAAGTGATTCACCTAGAATCCTGTACCTATTGCACTTGGATCTCTTTGGTCCAATAGCTGTACAGAGTCTAGGAGGGAAATTCTATACCCTAGTTATTATAGATGATTACTCTAGGATCACTTGGATGTTCTTCTTGAGAACTAAATCTCATAACTTTAAAGTTCTTACAGATTTTCTACTTTGTATACAAACTGAGTACTCTACTCAAGTTGCCTTGATCAAAAGTGATCATGGTACTGAGTTTGAATCTCTTATTATGCAAGAATTCTGTGAGAAAGAAGGTATCAAGCATAGCTTCTCTTCTCCTGGAACTCCTCAAAAAAATGGGGTAGTGGAAAGGAAAAATAGAACCCTGATTAAAGCTACAAGAGCATTGTTGGCAGATGCTAATATGCCTCTATCCTTTTTGGCAGAAGCAGTTAGCACAGCTAACTATGTACTGAATAGGAGTCTGATACATAAACTAAAGGGGAAGACTCCTTATGAATTGCTTTAAAAAAAGAAACCTAAAATAGATTATTTTAGAGTTTTTGGCTGTGTAGTTTACATTCACAACAATGACAAAGATTACATTAGAAATTTTGAAGCAAAGGCTTCAATGGGAATTTTTCTAGGATATTCCCAAGTAAGCAAAGCTTATAGGGTGTTTAATAAATCCACTGTGAAAATTGAAGAGTCGGTACATGTATCTTTTGATGAAACAAAAATGTTTTACAAAGAGAAGGAAACTTCCTCCAGTAACTATTTGCAGGTACCTGACTTGTGCAAGAATTTGGATGAACTAAAACTCACTCAGGAGATTCTACCTCAATCAACTCCTCAGATAGCTGATTAAGACAGTGATGAAGATCAGGTAGAACTGATTGCAACTCTACCAACAGCCAATCTAATTCCACCTGAGGAATTGATTCCAATTGCTGTTGAAGATCACATACCACCAACTGATTATGTCACACTTAGAGATCATCCTACATCTCAGGTGATTGGAGACATTTCAACTAGTGTGCAAACTAGACATCAACTAAGTCAAGATGTGATGCTTGCTTGTTTTCTTTCACAGTTTGAGCCCTTAACCATAAAAGATGCTTAACAAGATCCCCACTGGATCATTGCTATGAAAGAAGAGCTAAACCAGTTTGAAAGGTGTAAAGTTTGGAATTTGGTCCCAAGACCAAAAGGTCAGCTTGTTATAGGCACCAAATGGGTGTTTAGAAATAAATTGGATGCACAAGGAATTATCATAAGGAATAAAGCAAGGCTTGTAGCACAAGGCTACAGACAAGAAGAAGGCATATATTATGATCAGACTTTTGCTCCCGTGGTAAGGCTAGAGGCAATAAGGATCTTTCCAGCCTATGCAGTCTACATGAAGTTTAAGGTGTTCCAAATGGATGTAAAGAGTGTATTCCTGAATGGAGAGCTAAAGGAAGAGGTGTTTATTGAACAATCCCCTGGTTTCATTTCTTCAACTCACCCCTCACATGTTTTTAAGCTGCAAAAAGCTCTGTATGGACTTAAGCAGGCTCCTAGAGCATGGTATGAGACTCTAGCTAGTTTCCTATTTGAACATAAGTTTGTAAGAGGCATAGTTGATAGAAACCTTTTCATTAAGCACCACAAGGACAAAATCCTGTTAGTTCAAATCTATGTGGATGACATTATATTTGGTTCCACTGATTCCAAACTATGCAAAAGGTTCTCAGACCTAATGCATTCTAAGTTTTAGATGAGTAGTATGGGTGAGCTGTCTTATTTCCTTGGTCTTCAAGTGAAACAAGATGCTGATGACATCTTCATCTCCCAATCTAAGTATGCTAAGGAATTGGTAAAGAAGTTTGGGATGGCAGATGCTTCAGCAATGCACAATCTTATGGCTACTAATGTAGTTATTGATTCTGATGAAAATGGAAATCCTGTTGTTCAGAAAAATTATAGGGCCATTGTTGGTTCCCTATTATATCTAACTACAGGTAGGCCTAATATAATGTTTGCCACATGCCTATGTGCTAGATTTCAGGTCAACCCCAAGGAATCTCATTTAACTCTTCTTAAGAGAATCTTAAGATACTTGAAGGGATGCCTAAATTTAGGACTTTGGTACCCAGCTGAATCAGAATTTGAGTTGATTGGATACTCCGATGCTGACTATGCTGGCTATAGAGTTGACAGGAAGAGCACCTCAGGGACTTGTCAGTTCCTATATTAGAGATTAGTCTCATGGTTTTGCAAAAAGCAGACTTCTGTTTCAACTTCAACTACAGAGGCTGAATATATAGCAGCTGCTAGTTGCTGTTCACAGATTCTGTGGATTCAAAATCAACTCATGGATTATGGGTACACACACAAAAACACCAAAATTATGTATGACAGTACCAGTACTATTTCTATAGCATAATATCCTGTGCACCATTCTAGAACTAAGCACATTGACATTAGACACCATTTCCTTAGAGACTGTGTTGACAAGAATAAAATCAATCTCGAGTTTATACCCACAGATCTTCAGAGAAGTGATATTTTCACAAAGCCTTTAGATGAACAGAAACATCTATTCTTTTTGAATCAACTAGGCATGATGAATGGATCAGACTAAGTATAAATCTGCTAAGTTGAAATTTGTTTTGAGATCGTCGAACGGTGTTCGAAGATCGTCGAACAGGTCTAGCTATATCGTCGACCCTTTGTCTACGACAGCTCTTTGCTTTTTGTGACAGAAATTGTCGATCGACGATCGACGACTCTACTTCCGAAATCGATCGACGATCGACGATCGTCGACCAATTTTCTTTAATCTTCATTCAGAGATCGACGACTTTCGTTTATTTCTAAACGATCGTCTATTTAGGTCTGAAGATCGTCGATGGAGCTCACCGTTTCATATTCTTCTTCCATAACTATTTCGAGCTCTTGTCCCGCGCTTTCTCCCTCTCTTCTTGCATTTTCTCTCATCAATTCCATGGCGATTTCCTCTGCAACCCTGTCCGTAAAGAAGTTCGATGCCGGTTTCCATGTTGACTTCGATTCCTTTAGTAACAGCGAACAAGTTTTCAAAGAAATGCTGCAGTTATGCGATGAACAAGGACTCAAAAAGCTTATGTCTACAAAAATCAAACTCCACTTATCAGAAATAAAGGAATGGGTCTATACATCTTCTTCAGATGACAAAGTAATGACAAGAATAATCAACGGTTTGGAGGTAATTCTTACTCCAGAAATTCTCACTGAAACTTTTGAGTTGAAGAATGGATCTTATGAATATGAGCAAGATACTGCTGAGTATGGTAGGATGTTGATAGAGATGGGACATGCAGAAGGCATTCCCTCTAAGCTGTTAAAAGTAAATCTATCTGTTGGTTTCAAGTTCTTGGTTGACATAGTAGGAAAAGTGTTGCTTGGAAAGCATTCCGCTCACGACAACATTAATAGGCAATAGTTTGCCTTAATGTCAACTATTGTGAATAAGAGAGAAATCAATTGGGATGGATTGCTGTTTGAGTTAATCAGGAGAAAGAACAACAAGAAAGAGGTGACTCAAGGCAGGCTGATTGGGTTCTTTCAATCCAAGAAATCTTTCCAGCTGTTAGGCTCTGTTCCTACACCCATTAATGCCAGCAAAAGGATTGATTCTTCCCTGTTTGCTAAGTGGAAAAGGGTCATTCAGAAACCTTCAAAGGCTAAGTCTTCCCCTATAACATCTGAGGGCACAAGGGCTTCTGAAGCCACTTCCCACCCTAGTTAAGAAATCCCTACCTTACCCTCCTTTCCATCCACCTCCATTGCAACTCATTCTTCTCCTATAAACCATCCATCACAATCTGCTTCTCCAACTCCAGCTCATCTAGTTGAGATACCCAACTTCAACAAAGATTCCATGCTCAATCTGCTCACTCCTTCTCCTCATCATCAATCACCCACTCATGATCATCCATCTTATCACAATTCCCCACTTGATTAATCCCCAGCTCAGAAAAACATCAATTCTGATGTTTCTCCATCCATCATTCCTCCTTCATTTCGTATTACACAAGAATTCATTGCCAATATTCTAGACCTCACTACCCCATCCATCAAAACAATGATAGCTGAAGTCATTGCTCCCCTTGCTAACTCCATCTCATCTCTTGCTGCTTCCTTTACTGCCCTCTCAGTCCTTTCTTCATCTAGGGGCCTGGGTTTTGTTCCCATTGAACCCAAGAAGGGGAGATGTTCAATGATGATGATTCAGGCTCTGCTTTGACTCATCCGGTTGTGCAATCTGCAGTAGCAGTGGAGCTAGAAATATGTTCAGATATAGTTCCAGATGAAGTTTAGAGGATATTTATGGATTTAGATGCTCAAGTAGTTCTAGATGAACTGGAGGCATTTCTTGATTCAGATGATGAGTCCTCTCTCTCTTCTCTTGGAGGCCATTATCTGTCCTCCCCTTGTTCTTTTGATCCTCTTCAGGCCATTGTGTGCTATCAGAGACCAATGTGCCTTCAGTTTTTGGACAGTTTTATTATCTCTGAAGCAATAGCTGAAGCAACCTTTGCCTTCAAATTCTGTCCTGAGGAGATTTCCACTCCTATAGTTGCCAGACATCTAGAAGGGATTATTACCTCCTTCTTTGAAGATAAGTGGAATTCAGTAGTGTCTTCAGATAAAGGTGTGCAAGTTACTGTTCCAGAAGTTGAGTTTGTGCCCTCGACTCTTTGGGATAACACCCCAGGTCCAGATTTGGACTCTCTCTTGGTACAAGATATATTAGAAGAAGAAACAAAAAAGGCTTTGTTGAAAGCTAAAGAACAAGAGGAAGCCATACTAAAAGACATTGATGATCTGTATGCAAGACCTCAGTCCTCACATTCTGAGGATGAGGAAGAAGATTCTGATGATTCAGAAGGTAATAAGAAAAGGAAAAGGATTGATAAAAAGAAAAGGAAGGCTTTTGCTCCACCTCCTCCCAATCCAGACCACAATATTCCATACTATATTATGAAAGGAATTGATCCTAAATCTAAGAATTTTGAGGCTTGGATTTGGTACTCTAAAATGCTCAGAAAGCAAGGAAGAAGAGCAGGAAGAACTCTCCTCCTCCCAAAGGGATTAAGAGAGGTCCTCCTCCTCCTCCTCCCTCTGCTGGTGCATCAGGCAACATTGCTCCTAGATCTTCTGCTCCTTCTACCAGACCAAATCAACCATACACCTATCAGAGGAAGGGAAGGCAACCTCCTCCAAGCAGGTCTCATGATCAGAGGCAGACTAGGCATTCAGATACTCCAAGAGAGTAAGTAAAGGAAGTTATATATCAACAACCAACCTTCTCTCCTCAATCCCCTAGGCCTCCTCCTAGAAGAAAAGTTTCACCTTCAAAGGAAATACCAGTTCAAGTTAAGCTAGCAGATGTCAAAAGAAAAAGAGTTATATACTCTGACAAATCAAGCAAGAAATATGCTGAGTTTGCTCCTCCATCCAGTCTTATGATTCAAGAACCAAAAGATTCAAATATTAAGCCATCTCAGGAGCAAACTGAGAGTTTTCTAAATCAATTAGTAAAGTTTAAGGTTGTAAATCCATTGGATCAAGATGATGAAAACACTTATGAAAGTCAAGAGCTTGATCCAAACATCAAAATGGCTAGACTTTTAGAATTGGTTGGAACTGCTCAGATCAAGAAAGCTAAAGCTGAAGGTAAAGATATCTAAGGATTTTCTACCATGTGAAAATGCAGAAAGAAAGAACTGGACAGATTCCAAGTCAGTTCAGAAGTTTTTGATGCCTCAAAGTATATGGAAAAACAACCTGAAGCTGTTCTGCCAAAAGCTGGAGAACTAAAGATCATTGGAGATCTTTAGTAAACAAATAAAGAGGCATATGATCCTAATAGAAAAATCTCCTTCTCTCCTGCTTGTTCTATTCCTCCTTCAGATTCTGTTGATAAACATTTGTGACATTTGTGTTGATTATCTGTTTTATCTAAATCTGTTTGATGATTTATCTATTGCTGTTTATTTTATCTGATTATATTAGATTTGTGTATGTTTGAGTGACATCACCAAAATAGGGGGAGATTGTTGGTTCCCTAGTTTTTATTTGGGCCATGTCATCTCAATTAGGCTTTATTGACCAAAGATTTATCTATGGTTAATGGTTAGACTAAAATGTTAGTCTACCCTAGGTTTTGGTAGAATAGTCCCAGATAGGATATTTGAGATTGGATTGAAATGGAAATTTTATTTAATAGAATTGTGCTCGATGATAGTCGATTGTCGCTCGACGATCTTCGAGTGCTGTTCAACGATCTCAGAGTTATATGTACTCTGAAGTGGGATCGACGATCTTCTTACTCAGATCGACGATCGTTTAGCCTAGGTCGACGATTTCTGTGTAAATTATGTTCTCCCTTCAGGTCGACGATCTGCTTGGTCAGATCGACGATCTTTGATCCTTACTCGACGATTTCTGTCTGCTATTATCAATATTCATTTCATTTGATTCCCTGTTTTATTTACTCCTATTTAAAATATTCTATTCAAATATTCTGCTTATTACAATGCTTATACTCTATTGCTTATTTGCAATATTTCTTATGCATTTTTTAAAAAGATTTTGACAGAATAAAGACGTTTGTTTTATTAAAGGAAAGAGTGGATTTTGTACAGCTGTAATATAGCCGTTAGGCTTTGTTTCCTGTGCCAATTTGTAAAGT